>JABYQS010000001.1:0-600000 GCA_022592435.1 Cerioporus squamosus | reverse complement strand
GCCGGAACACAACGGGCAACACCGATTCCGCGCAACGCGATGCTACAGGGGACACCGCACGCGTTCGTCGCGATGCTACTGGAAACTCGAATTATGCCAGGCGCGACACCACGGGGGATACCAGCTTTGTTCAGAGCGACATCACTGGAGGGACCGACTACACTCTCAGACGCGATCGTACAGGCGATGCGGAGGTCGAATCCCTACTGGGTGCCTTCCCCAAGGTGCCTACCGGCGACCTCATCGACTTAAGCTCGGACGTGTCCATGAGCAGCATCTCTTCCCAATCCACAGGCAACGGCCCGATGTCGCGTATTCCACGCCCAATACGCGATCTCGTCTCACCGGAGGATGGGCGCGTTGGTCTTGGAATCAGTCTGCGCAAGAGCGTGTCCGGCACCTCCCTTGCTACAGACTACAGCTTGTCAATCCCACCCACTCCTGATCTTGCTGCCGATTTCTCTGACGTTGCAACACAATCGAGTGGACCATCCACCCCACCGTCACTTAGCCCTCCGTCCCGGCGCGGGCGTGCAGAAGCTGAGAAAGCGGTCGCCTCTCAATACACAGGCAGTGCCATCAGCCCAGTGAAGTCGGCTGCGACTACTCCGACACCGAAGTCGCGCACCCTCCCCCATGAGATTTCGATTCCTGCGCCCCTGCCTCCGGACTCGCGCTGCGCGAGGTGTAAACTGCCGCTGTTCAGTCGGAATGACGGCGGTAAGTTTGTAACTGTTCCAGAGCATCCATCGAGCAGTGGTGTTCCACCGAAGACATATCATACATCGTGCTTCCGGTGCACAGTGTGCGATCGTCTATTTGAGGATAAGGACGGCGGACGGGCAGTGTTCGTCCGAGGTCCGACTGGAGCATGTCATGTTGAGGTGCGTGCTCATCTTCTGCAGCCTTTGGAAGCACGTATTCTCATCATGTTACCCTAGTGCGCACCGCCCGAGAAGACGGTTGTTCGTACATACCCCCTCCAGATACCAAGGTCTGCACCCGCATCTCAGTCACAAGCACAAGCACCACCCAAGACGGCCACTGCGACGTACCATACCAGTTCCAGTCGGTATGAGCCTCCGCCGAAGACCGCACCCCCTACGCAACAGTCGTTCGTCTTCCCGCAAGCGCGTTTCGGCAGCTCTTCTGCATGTCCCGGTTGTCACAAATCCGTCTCGCCGATGGAACGCGGTGTCGTTCCTGGTCCGCAGGGCTCGCGGTGGCACGCGACGTGCCTCATCTGTGGTGGGAAGGAGGCCAAGGGGCGTAGGAAGGAGGACGGCAAGCCTGGATGCGGGAAGAAGCTCGATAGTGCCGCCAAGACAGACAAGGATGGTGGCGTTTGGTGTCGAGAGTGTCTGGTGAGTGACACAACATGCACTTTGTGTGCGACATGAATGCTGATGATTCCTCCGCGCAGCTCATCATACCCCTAACTCGTCGCGGCTCGCCCTCGCCGACGCGCAATACGCCCCTGGTGCCGACGTACACAGGCAACAAGAGCGTGTTGGGTGGTGTCGCGCCACAGTACACAGGGTCCACAACGCTCGCTCGCCAGTTCACCGGGCTTACGGGAGGCTCTGATCCTGCTCTTATGAGGCAGCTCACTGGTGGTGGTCTCAGTCCCACGCGCCAGTTGACATCAAGTCCAACCAAGCTGTACGATGGTCCCCGGCCGGGAGCGTCCCGGTACCCACGCCCGAAGTCTGCCATCGGCTATGCGGCACGTACGAAGAGCGAGGGGGGCGAGGGTCGCGGTATGTTTCTAGTCAGGCAACTCACCGGCGGGAAGAGTAAAGAGATGATATGATGCGGCGAGGCGGGAAGTTGGTGTCTTCGTTTTGCGGACTGGTGTGCACAGCTTACTCGTGGACGGACTGCGGACTGGCTCTAATATCGACGTTTGTTCTGACTGGTTGTGCTCATCGCTTTCTATCATGTATCCACCCGGTCTTTGCTTCTTCCACTGCACGATTCCCTTAAGTTCCGAGAAAGAGCGTATGCAGAACGAGTGTTCGTACAGGGGTACTGCGACAGCTTCACTACGAGAAAGGAGGGTACGTATCGTAAGGATGAGTTGAACAAGTCCATTCAGTCAGTTCAGTTCAGGCGGCAAGGCTCAATAATGAGATCCGAGAACTAGTTCGTGATGGTGCCCTTCAGCTTCAGATCCCTGCTGCTCGCACCGACGGAGATACCGGTTTTTCCAGTGGCAACCTGCCAACTCTGCGAGATCACGTCCCAGAAGGAAAAGTCGTAGCGGGAGAGCGAGAGGGTGACGGTGTTGGACTCGCCGGGGTTCAGCCAGACGGCATCGAAGCCCTTCAGGTTGTATGGTGCTTGATTCGCGGAGGCCGGCGGAGACGTGTACAGTTGCACGACCTGGGAGTCGCGTTGACATCAGCAACAAGCACACCAGTACGCGCACAGGAGCGTGTCGAGGACTCACTTCGGTGCCTGCTTTGGAACCTGTGTTGGTGACGGTGAAGGATACGTTGACTACAGGGTCGTGAAGCCAGGGATCCAGCGAAGAACCGGGACCAAGGGCTTGGCGCTCTCCACCGGCGGTCGAGCCGCTAATGGTCAGGTCGGAGTACGAGAACGTGGTGTAGGACAAGCCAAAGCCGAACTCGAAGCGGGGCTCGATGTTGTTCTACGAGACGAGTCATCAGTCATTCGTCAAGCTGTCGATAACACTTCACGCAAGGAGTGTGTAACTTACAGCGTCGAAGTGGCGGTAGTCGATGAAGATGCCCTCCGAGTAGGGGATCTGCACAACGCCTGAACCGGTGTAAGTTACTCGGGCGGAGTAGTCTGTCTCGTTCTTCGCGATCGTGAACGGAAGCTTGCCGCTGCAAGAGGTCTTGTCAACATGCATGGTTGGTACGTGAGAACAGTACTGCGCACCTCGGGTTAACGTCGCCGTACAGGACGTCGGTGATCGCGTTTCCTGCTTCCTGGCCAGGAAGTCCGGCCCAAATCTACCAATACATGTTCAGCACCAAGCAGGAGAAGTTCTTACGCATGACATGAGCTTACGACAGCGGTGACTGCATCGTATACATGAGGCTCGGGGGGTAGACGGACAGGAGAGAGAGAGGTAAGGCGCACCATTGGGGTTTTCAATCCAAGCGTCCATGATAATCGGCCCAACACTGTTCACGATGACGACCGTGTTGTTGTTCACACTGGCCACCTTCTCGACCATGGCATCCTGACCATGAGGTAGAGACAAATCAGAGTTCCTCTCACGCACGAGGCCCGAGAGCGAGACGTACGCCGCTATGCCACGCTTGGAGGTTGTTTCGGTCGCCCTGGTTGCCCTCGACCGTGTACTGCGCCTCCCCACTGTCGGCCGTGATAAACACGAGCGCGACGTCCTTCCCCTTGGCGTTGCTCGCGGACAGGTTAACATCGTCACTGAAGGTCCACGACGAGACAGTCGTGCCTTCAGCTTTCACGCGGGTGGTGATAGCGTCCTGAGGCTATGGCCAAGGAGATTTGTCAAAACACTGAGACTGGGGACTGGACTGGGCACCGCTCACCGCAACGAGGTAAGGGAAGGTAGCCGTGCTGTGACGCGTGTCATGGGTGAGTTGATGCTGCTAGTCTTTCCAGGGGCATGACACACTCACCCGCTTCCCCACCCAACCGCAAGCACGCCGTCGTTGCAGCTATGGTCGAGACATCTTTGGAAGGTCAGTACATGATACCGGCTTCTTGTATTTACTCGCGGATCCTCACTCGTTTGCGCCTAAGAGACCTGACCGTGCGCCTGTGCCGACGATAGACATCGTCTTCGGAGCTTTGAGGGGCAGGACGCTGCCCGAGTTCTTCAGCAGGACGGCAGAGGCAGACCCGATCGTGCGGATGAGGCTGTATGCATATCATACTAAATAGGACGCGTTCGGAGAGCTGAGATTAACTCACCTGCCATGGTCTCCCTGTACGTCGACGTGTGAACCAAGGAAAGAGAGCCAAGAGTTGAAGTTGGTTGCTGGATAGCCCTCGTCTTGCCCCAGCATGTACCTATCAATTCCCGCGGATTAGTCCCGTATGAGAAGCGGCTCCGTAACAGGAGGCGTACCAAGCAGCAAGAATGCGGGTGGCCATGTCCTTGCGTGATCGTCAGAATAGCATCGTAATATAGATAGTATGAGACTCACATCGAGACGCTCCTGAGGGACATCCCCGTCTTTGACAGCGTCGACGAGGGTGCTGCCGAAGTAGCTGAAGAACAGTAGTCAGCTCTGGCTCTGGCTCAAGATACGATATATAATAATCGAGAAGGACGCTTACCTGCTGAATGAAGCAAAGAACTTGTCGCCAGGCATGGTCATCTAGTACCAGCAACCTTTCAGCAAGATCGACTTGGAGGCACAAGCTTGAACTCACATCCAGTCCTCCGTTTGCAGCGGGAGCGGTCGAGTGGGTGGCATACCAGTCTACAAGGCGGATGTTAGACCGAGCGATAGCTAATTCCCCACAATGGCCTACCAGACATCACATCTGAGAATCGCCGTCAGCAGGAGCGTTACTTTGACAGCATGTGGGTACTCACATCCTTGGAAGCCGAGCTCTCCCTTGAGCAGGCCGTTGAGGACCTTGTCGTTCTCGCATGCAAATGTTCCATTGACTACGGTCGATCGACTGTCAGTGTTGAACAAGCCTCAAAAGCCCCAGTCGTGACCTACTCTGATCTGCGTTACATAAGAAATGAGATCTGTACTCGATGAGAGCGTGTGGAGGTAGATACGTACTGTAACTGCACATCACTGACGCGACGTTCGCTTGCACGCTGCGCAGGAACTGAGGCGAGGAGTTTGAGCCACCGGTCAGCCGGTCATGTATCATTATCGTTACCCACCGGATGGAGGTAAAGTTCATGCTGCGTCCTGGGCGGACATGGATGAGGTTAGCCGTCCAGGGACGTGCAGGGCACTCACTTGTCGTCGACGATAGAGGAGCTACTCTCGCGGAAATGCTCTTGCTCACTGTCAGGACGTTGGTTAATCATCCAATGATTGTGGCAGGTACACCCTTACTTGTTGATGAGATGCTTCGCGCAAGCCTGGACGCCCTGAGACTGAATGCCGGAGATCAACTCGTACGCGACTTCACCAGTCAAATACGGGTCACCACCAGCTCTTCATAAATAGTCAGCGAGATGACACTAGCAATGCACTGGGTTCCGGATGGACTGACCCTTCCCAGTTCCGACCGGCCGCTGGTGCGCGCATGAGGTTCCTGCATGCAACCACGTTAGCGTTTGAATGGTTGTCGCAGTGCTAGCTCTCACATCATGGGTCCGAGAGCGACGTTGATACCCTTCCCGCGGAACTCCGCTCCCATTGCTTCACCGCGGGCACGAGGAGAGTACGGTTCCATCTGTGAGTGCTCAGTACTCATGAGAGAAGTGTGCACACTGCGCAACTACTCACGTAGCGGCCGCATTGATTCCTCTGCAGAAGTGCCTGTCAATCAACGCTATGCCTCTAAGCCAGGTTTAACTCACGCAGGAAACACCGAGTTGTGGTCAACGTAGCGAACGCCGACGGGACTGTCTGCAGGACATCTCGCGTTAAATGGATGCAACTCCGTGTGGATACATCATAGGGTGGGCTCACCTTGCAAGCAAAGGCCGTTCCAACCAGGAATCGCGTCGACAGGATCGGTCGACCCGATACAAGGCCCTCCAATCAGACCCAGACCTACAACATATTGTTCCAACCTGCGCATTTGCGTGCTCAAAAATGCGTAGAACCCTCACCTGTTCCGAGGCTGGCCTTGTCGGCGTTGGACAGGTTGGCCACAACAGGCTTGGCCTGATGAAATCGACATTTGTAGTCAGCCTGGTTCAGCGCATCTCTCGTGGGACTGACCTTCGCGTACGCCGCCGCCCACAGGGGATTGACGTTTGCAACATTCGCGTGAATCGTGGCGGTGCCCGTCTTGGCGGTGGAAGTAGACGTCTGTTGGTCCAGCATACATACCGACGCTTTCGGCGCACAGCGCGGTCAAGCATCAACCACTGGCACAGTTACAGCCACATATGCTTTCGGAGCGCGGACTCACTGTCATTGATAGCCACACAGCTGTATCCGGTCGAGCACGTAGTAAGGTTCGCGCTGAGCGAGGTTAACGCCACAACGTTAGTGCTCGCTGGATCGGGCAATTATGGTCGCGTGCCACGCACCCGCTGCCAGTCGTGCAGGCGTCCGTGGCCGCGGCAGTGGCCTGGCAGCCCAGAGCGAGCGCATACGCGAGGGCGACCACCGCAGGGACGAGGGCGAAGAGTGCCATGGTGAAAGTCTGAGCGCGTGGATGGCCGTGCGGGGAAGCGGGGACGGCGTCCTATAAGAGTCGGCCGCAGTGCCAGGTACGGGAGCGATGCACGGAGTTCGTACGCTCGCAAGGGCGAGATCTGCCCGCCACCGTCGCCGATTGAGCGTCGCGGGGGCCTCGGAGGATGGCACATCATCTGAATCACCTGCGCAGGGCTCTCGTCACATTCGACTCTTCTTCTCGATGTTCTCATGCCGTTGGCTTGTGGGCAGGGTCAGCCGGCCTTCTCTTCGTTGCTGCGTCCGCTTGGGCTGCGCGACCGCCTCGCGCCAAATACCGGGCGAGCAGGTCAGCAGTTGGCTGCTCGCCATGACATCGACACTGTAGCCTGCCGTACTTCGGAGATGCGGGCGCCTGCCATCACGGATGCGAGCTACGTAGAAAAGCTGATGAGAAGACCCCGCGGTAATGACGTCGCCCGACCCGACACACGAGCCTGAATACCAGAATGTCACATACCGGTCTCCCAATTACCGGAGGAAGGGCCTTCTGGCAGCGGACATCAAGTAAAGCAGCAAAGCAGCAGTGAACGCGTACACACGGCGATCCGTGGCTTCTCCGCAAAGCCTCTCTGTCGGAACCGAGCTGCGCAATGATCCTGACGACAATCTGACCCGCCACCCGACGGGCCGCCGGACAGTCCACGAAGGCTGCCCCGGATGAGATCAGAGCTCTGACGACCTGGGAAGCAAAGTCGACATGTCGGCATAACGTGACCGGAGTTGAGACATACGCATATCCTAACGAACATAAGTACATGGCCTGCTTTTCGATCACGACACATCCCTATGGCTCCGCATGCTTGGTCCGGTCGTCTCAACCTCAAGGCGTCGTTGTCGGGCCAGAGTCTTCGACGTAGATGCCGCTGTAGTAGATGTCGGTCTCGTTGATCACTTGCGTGTTGCCGTTCAAGGGCAGCCTCAATGCACCTGTTCGGACGCTTGATTCAGCTCCTCCGAGGGAAGCCAGCGAGGAAGTACGCACCGACATGCCAGTCCGTCCCGCCATTCCCGTTCAGCGAGCCCGTGTAGACCTTCTGCAGCGCGCTGCTTCCCGTAGAGACCCAGAGCCCTCCAGGAGAGCCAGTCTCGAGGATGAAGTTATACTGGCAAGCAGACCTCAGCATGACAGCGTGCAAGTGAGAAGGAAGATCGTGAACGCACCCAGGTGCCTTTTACGGGCTGCACGGACCAGATGCTCTTGCCGCCGGTGATGACCTGCAAGGTATCCGCGACGCCGTTCTGGCCTGCAATCACATGAACGTCAACGAGTTCCCTCGATGCGGCGATTACGAGCCTCACCGCTCAATTGGCCATACTTGATATCGGCGTAATGCCCTTCCCAGAAAACGATCTACAGGATGACAACCGAGCGTCAGGGTCCGTTCATGCTCCAATACTGGTACATAGCATGAGGTCAGTCCTCGGAGCACCGATATACTCACCTGATGTTCGTATGCCGGATCTGGGGTACCAATGTCAGCGCTCCCACCGTGGATCCCTCTGACAAGCACGGAACGGCTACGGACCTGGCGGGTTGACAGTGGGAATCTGGAGCGAGACATGGTAGTACAGGTGGCCGGAGAGCGAGTTCGTCGTCTGAGGCAGAAGCTCGGTCCTGAGCATGGGGCCTCCGTTCCATGTCGACAGTGCGTTTATCTTGACCTTGACGCCTTGTTTCTCGTTCTTGGCTGAATGTGTGGCGTCAGCAGAGCGCGTACACTTATTCGGAGGAGTGGCGCCAACGCACTGGCCGGGTTCATGAACTGGCTTCCAAGAGTGAGCCACGACGAAGCCTTCTCGCCCTGAGCCGTCAAGTCAGATGAGGCCATGAATGAGGGGTGCACCCCAAGCACGCGCTACTAACATGCTGGTTTCCCTGCATGGGCGGTGAGTATGTTAGGTGGACGACAGCTGCACGATACTCACGTAAATGTACGTCTGGTACGCCCCCACCTGGTTGCTCCAGCTCCATTGATCAAAGTCGGCGGCGGTCCTGCACAATAGATCGGAGTGAACCTGCTGCTCGACTCCGCACGCCACCAAGCAGGTGCGGCGAAGCAGGGACTCCCGCCCTGTTCGGCTCGCAAACACGTTACTTACGTGTAGTTGTTGAACCTTCCGTCCCAGACGACAGCTGCCGAAGCGGCGGACGCGAACACCACGAACGATGCGAAGCTCTTCATTGTTGCACGACTTCGAGCTGGGGGCGCAAGATGGTCGGGAGCAAGCAAGAGTCGTCGGACAGCGCATACAGCCATATATGCGCGAGACGACTGCAAGACCCAACCGACGATGGCCCGACACCCACCACGGGACGTGTGCTTCGCGCGTCCTACGCGGCGGGGTAAAGCTCGGACCAACGTCGATCCGTGTGGGGTCGGGGAAAGGGCGGGGAAGGCTGTATTCCGGACGACGGCTTCGGTATGGGGTGGTGGACCTGGTTATTGTCGCCCGTGTGGGGTCACGTCACTGAGCTGGTCGTCGCTTGTTAGCCTGATCCCGGACGATACTGGTACAATATTGAGGGAGCAACGCACCTTCCATCGCAGACGAGTACCATTGGAATGTCATGGGTACCACCAACGTAATGCTGAGTTTCAACCGTCTGCATCCACCTCTTGTATTTCGACGCACGAGGTGTCTGAGCGAGTCTCGCGTCGCAGTTAGTACGAGCAAGATGTTGCCACTGGCACTTGCTTGGAGGCGGCAGCCCGGCGATGGCGCCTCAGCGGACCTACCGCCCGTTCTCGCACGGCGCTTTTAGTGCGGAAGCCTCAGCAGCCTGGCCACGAAGTAAAGAGACTCAAGCTTTTAGAAGCAGGGCAGCGCGATGTCATCGCGGGGCAAAGAAAGTCGGACCGAGGAGCACGCTGTAATTCTCCCCCACGACCTTCCGGCGGGTTGGGACTGCCTCCGCGCGGCCCCGGGGCTGGCGGTGAGGCCGGGAATTCACCATGGGGTACGCAGCATACGCTCGTAGAGTAGCAATCAGGACGCACCATGCGAGCAGATAGAACCTGATGGATGGGGGATCAAAGCAAAGGCTGGTCACCTCGAGACCGTGACGCGTCTGAGTCCCCTGGCTGGCCGAGCCGCAGCGACGGCAGGGCAGATATGCGGGACGCGTGCGGGTGTGAATTCAGAATTGGTCTGACATAGCAGTGGTCGTTTGCTGAGAAATGCGGGCTTCAAGCGAGGCGCAGACATGCGCGCAGATAGAGAGAAGGCCTGGCTGTCCCGGAAAGGAAGCGGCGGTCATTGACTCCCGGGCGTTGCCGAGCAGAACTGTATGTATAGAGGAGCGGAGGCGTTCCACTCCAGCTGAGCCTGCAGTGGTCCTCCCGTGCACGCCTGGTTCCTGTCCGCTCCCCTCATCCGCCCCGTCCCTGCTCGACGCCCGCCCGCATCTGTTCGTCGTTCGGCGCGTTCTCCACACAGAATCCGCCTCTCTTGTCCATGTCGTCGCCTACCCGTCTCTCCCATCGCCGCCGATCCCACTCCGCTTCATCTCCCCTCCCCCGCCGTAAGCCAGACGACGTCAAATGGCGTCTCTCCCTCAAACGCTCACGCCCGAGCTCTATCCGAAGCCCATCCTACAACGACCTCGCTCATCACCAACCCGCAGAGAAGTGGGATGTCGACCAGTGGCGGAGAGGAAAGCGCGCCCGCAGAGATCATGATGTGAGTGCTCGTCCCACGCGTCGTTACCCTCCCTGTATGCTCATCGAGCACCCTCCTTGATCTCGTAGACCGAGGAGTCCTCCGACGAGACCTCCAGCTTTGGCTTTGGCGCACCCTCATCCGATCCCATCTTCCCTGCAGAACCATCTGAGACGCCCGTCCTCGAGCTCCCATCGACGGCCCGTCTCCCATCCACTTCAGCCGCCTTCCAGTTCTTCTCACAGAGGCCCGAGAAGAAGCCCAGACGCCACCCCCATCCTGGGGTCAGCTCTGCGCGCGCACGTTGGTCTCGGGAAGCGTCACGAGAACGCGAGCGCATCTCATCGGACGAGGCTCGCCGCCTCCGAGCGAGCGCCCTTGGGGAGCTGCACCGTAGTGTGGCGGATAGCAACGAAGGCCTCCTACGCCGCATGCAGGACTGGGAAAGCTCGCGCCTCCGCTCTCCGCGCTCCGAGAGGCTGGTCCCAGGATCTCCGCCTGTGCTTGAGGCGCAGTCTAGTCAGGCACCGCGTCTCGGTCGGCGCATTACGTCGTTTTACGACACCCTGCAGGTCACCGAGGCAGTTGCAGAGCAATCTGAGGACGAGGACGATCTGTTCATCGTCGGCGAGGCATCTTCGCTCCCCGTGGCACACAGTCCTGGGCACAAGAAAAGGGCGCTGTCCATGAGCATGATGGAGGTCGACATCCCTGAGTTGGAGACGCAGTCGTCTCCTTTCGCAGGCTTCGATGGCAGTGAGCGCAGCTCTTCCCCAGTGGACCGCGCCTCCAACCGGTCGGCGTATTCATCCGACGACGAGGGCCATGCGGACATGGACACCGAACTATCCTCGTCCGGCATCTTCTCCACGCCAGCTTTGTCCCACACATACTCTGTGTCGACAAACTCCTCGCTTGTGTCGCTTCCACTCTCTCACCAACTTGGTGAGAGTGCGGCCCCGGTGGTCACCGCCTCGAACTCTTCCAACACGGTCGTGCCTGGCTTCAACACGCCACCGTCGTCCCCTCATCTCCCATCCACTGCCTCTCGCTCCGAAAAGGCGATCGCAGCGCTCACCCTCGCCATGGCCAACGGCGCCGCAGGGATCAATGATTACGAAGCCCTGCGCATGACTGAGGGTCTCGCGACGCTCGACGAGTCCCATGCGGGAGAGCTCTGGAGCTAAACGCCCCGAGTCGCCACCATCTCCGCCAAACGACCATACCATTGGGTACATATTTTATTCTCATGGCCTCCATATGCATTCCTCTCATCGCATCCAGCACAATGGCTATCACGAAACCCCATTGCATACAATTCCCTGCAGTCCTGAAAAGTTGTTATATCCCATCCACGATCACCCGCAGACACTGTATACCTAATCATCCTGTCTTCTGTTTTTCTCTTGGTAAATCCGCGTATCATTGGTGTATCCCGTCTTGATCTCCTCCGGACTCGAGTAGTTCTCTGAACTCTGTTCCCCGCGAGTGCAGAAGTCTTGTTTCGGTCTGATTGCATTGGTGTCCCAATCCCTCTATGATTAACTTCCTAAACCTATCGCATCTAATCGTTCCATCGTCCATCGTCTGTAATCCTTCCCCATCCATACGTCGAGCCGTAACTGTCGTATTCCAAATCTTGTCCCGCATCCCAGCCTATGCACGTCACGCCCACGCCGCAAGGCGCGAGCGAACAGTCTAGCAGAAACAACGCACTAGCACACGTACAATGTACCTATAACTATGACGCCCGTCCTCTTCGAGGCAGACGCAATCGCACGTTCGTGTCCCCACGGATCGCACGTACGCCCGAGGTCCTGTGCGTCGTTCCGTGACCTGCGAAGCGGCATCTAGCCCCGGCGTGCGTGGTGTGTAGCGTTTATGCCAATTCAATTACATTCGTCCACCAAGATTCCAGGGGATCTTCCCATTCACTCCAGCCCGAGCCTATTGTCTCTCCGATCCCATGGGGCCAGAAGGTCGGGACGGTTCACCCTAGGTGGGACCGGAGGCGAGGGTGCCGCTGTCGTCACTCCAAGAATTTAAACCAAGCTGCAAGGTCCGCCACGTTGACGTACGGTTTCATATACAGTGCGCAACCTAGAAGCTGATGAAGATCAGCATCCATGCAGTCATCTCACGAGGTTCCAGCTTCCCAGGCGCAGATAGACGGGCTGAGAAGCTCCCATGGAGCTGCCCCTGGGTCACCGACAGGAGGTTCAAACGTTCGCACTCACCGCCGGCGGCCCAAGACCTCGTCTCGGACCATGACATAACCAGCCGCACATGATAGGACGGTAGCGATGCGTCATGCTTCGCTGGGTATCGTGCCATTCTCGTCGTGGGGTGAGTTAGAGCCTTGAACCTCATGTGGTAGTAACTTTGACGGTCCTCCGTTCCGAGCGTGGACGTCACGCTCTTCCGTGCTGCGAAGCTGGGTATATGCGCCGTCTGACATCTCGAGGTCCGTGTCTGCGATGTTTGCTACCGTGCTCGCCGGGGGACGGCTCAGAGCACCTGTATTTGGCGTAGTCTGCGACTGAGATGGAGGAAAGTGTTCGGAATCGGGGCGCTGGCGGGACACTTTGAGGCTCGGAAACATCTCTTCCGTGAGCCTGCGCGTCACGTCCGACACAAATGCATCCTCCAGTGAGGACGCCAGCGACTCGGCCGCAGCTGTCGTCCATGCAGATCGCTCGGCCTCGAGTGCGCGGTTCGCCGCCGCAAGGCGCGCGGCTTCTTGCTCCAGCTCGCGCCGTTTCTGCATTTCCTCGGCGTACCTGTTCTCAGCCCGCTCCCGTTCGGACCTGTGCACAACCAGGGCGCGTTTCATATCTGAGGTGAAATGGGAGGTCAGCTGCCACCCACTGGACGAGTTCTGGAAGTAAGGGCAGTATATCATACCCTCTATCAGCGCGTTGACACCGGGCGGAACGTACTCCGAGCCTTCGGAAAGCGGGTTGACCGGAATCCAGGGCAATGTGTCCGGGCCTTCCAACATGTGGAAGTCCTCCTCCACAGCTGTCTTCTGGCTGTCGTATTCATCGTCCAGCTCGGTCCCGTCCAACTCGAGCCTGAGCGATAAATGTGGCGGAGAGACCCTCCGCCGCTTCACGTTCTGCCGCGTCCGGCTCACGGACGAATCGACGTCCCAGGAGTCGTCGACTGAAGCAGACGTGGACATGTCGGAGCCGGCTGGGAGGGCTCTGGCCTTGCCCTTCTCCGACGTGCGGCCTCTGCGTGTCAGCCGCGAAGTTGATGCAGATGCAAGTACGGCAGACCCTCGGGACGTCAATGCGGGCTTCCCGAGTGCTGTCGAGGTACGGGCTGAGGTGCGGCGCGGTCGTGCGGCGGAGGACAGTACCGAGGGTGCTTCGCTCGCGGCACGCGTTGAGGAGGCTGCTCTGCGTCTTGGCCGGGTCTCCGATGTTTGCGCTGTGCTCGAAGCACGTGCTGCGCTCCGCGAACGCGTCCTGGAAGAAGGCGGGGCATCATCTCGGGTCTGGGACCGTGTCATGCGCCTGGGGAGCTTCTTGGTCTCTGCGGAATGCATTGACTCATTCACGGGTGGATACAGATAGCATGCATTCAGAACTCACCGGAACGTGAAGGATCTGCGCCGTGCATTTCTCCATTTGGCTGAGGGTCTTCGTGGGTATTCGTCCGCTCTGCGAGAATGTATTGAGCTATGCTATTGCGAAAAGAAGGTGACGACGATCCCTACTTCTTTTCCGCGGAGACAACAGTACGCAATCTAGAGATGCATGCCCAACGCTAGACAGTGAGCGCTGATCGCCCACAGACAAGGTTGGCTGTAATCTATGCTCACCCAGTATCCATTCCGGTTTTGAACTACCGCCTGCAGGCACACTACTCGCTCTTCGAGAACCTATGTTTCCCATGACACAGGCGTTAGGGATAGCTACTGGAGAGAGACTTCTTCTCTTACCTTGTGCGGAACCGGTACGCGCTCGTGGCGTACGTGCACGAGAAGGTCGCATGTCGACCAATCTATATGCCAGAGGACCAAAAAACTTGAGTTGGCGAGACGAAGTGCACTATACGAGGTGCATTGCGCTGTACGACCAGCATCGATGAAAAGGTGGAAAGCGGTCAAGGTACAAGTACTCGCGTCTCGGCATGCCTTAAAATGCATTTCGATCGTGCAGATCTCAGCGCCGAAGATCTGATCGCAATTGTCCTCCAGCATTCTGCTCCGCTCAGCCAGCGGCGCAACGAGGTGTCCAATAACGTACTGAAGAGAACAATGCAGAAGATACATACGCTAAAAGATAATACAAGGTATCCCAGAGTCCCACAAAACAGTCACAAACAACGTTCGCAATCAGAAGCTACCTGCAGCCGCGCCAAGCACCTTCGCTGCAAGTGCCCGGAGAATCTGTCGAGAAGTTGTCAGCACCGACTCTAGACTACAGACTGCAGCTGGATACACTACCTGTGCCTTCTGCTCCCCACCCAACTGGGTGAACACTGCCGCCACGCTCTTGCCTTTGGCGTCACGGATCGCGCCCAGGCGGTTGCCAGCGTACATGCCAAACATGAGCCCGGGAATATTCGCTATGATGAAGCCGATGCCTGCACCGCAGATGGCACCGAGCCAGGCCCACCAAGGAGCGTGTCGCTCGACCTCTGGACGCAGCAACTGGAAAAGACGTATAAGCAAGGACAGTTAAAAGGCAGAAACCTCAGCTACGCACGTCTTCGAAAACGTCGGCGAATACATGGTCCGCGTCTGGTCTGTCTGCACCAGTGGCACCTGTTGCAGACTCTGCGCCAGAACCGCCTGGCTTCCCGAACATACTTGCAAACGTCGAGAAGAAGCTGGACGAAGCGTCGGGGTCTGCGGTTCTTTCTTGTGGGCGCCGAGTGGAGTAAAGAACGTCGTACTCTTTCCTGCGAGTGCCGTCCGAGAGAACATAATATGCATCTGCTACTGCCTGTCGCGCGAGTCAATCTCTGTCCGAAAGGCGTTGCACTGTGACGCACCTGAAACCGCTCCGTCGCAGCCTTCTTCTCATCGGGAGTCGCATTTGCGAGCCTATCAGGGTGTGTCCTGTGAACGCACAGATGTGAGTACCAAGGATGCTGCGCTGATTGCACCTGTAACCCACTTCAAGGACTCCTTCTTGTATGCGGTCCTAATTTCGTCTATGGTCGCATTTTGCTGCACGCCGAGCAGCTTGTAGTAGTCGGGGAACGAGGTCATGGTGCACTCCTTTGCCGTGGCAGCACCGCAGGCCCCTTATGTACCTCCGGCTGCTCCGCCTTAAGGCACTGACGTCACTGACGCGAGCCACGTGACCGCGTCGTCTACGTGGTTGGACTCTGGAGCGCGACAGCCTAGATACTTGACCTGCTCAGTAACTCAAGTATTGCTCGCCGGTGGCACCACACAAGATGAGGAGTCCGATATGTGTGTCCTACTATACATAGCAATGCAAGGCAATAAGGATAATGTCCGATATCTTATACACGAGACCAGCACTGTCAGAGCGCGAGTCCGAGAGATGTGCGTACAGCTGACGACAATGCATACTGAGGTGTGTACATAGATATCAGAGGACAGACTGAGGATGCGCGTGGATGTGCGGGGTCGCGGGGAGGAGAAAGGGGGAGAAGAGGGATGAGGATTGGGAACTTACCAAGGACGATCACCACAATCCGTCTATCTTTTTGTGACAGCAAGCTACCACGCTTTCCCCGTCATAGGGGTGCCAGACCCACTTTGCGGGGAGGTCACAAGCGTGGCGGTGTCACTCGGCGATGCCACCTTCTCGTCCACCGGCGTCAGGTTCCGCACGGACAAGCGGGGGCGCGCGGGAAGACCAACGGCGCGACGGAAGCGAGGGGCAGCAGGTTGGTCAGCCTGAGCGACCTGGGTCTGAGTCTGAGTTTGAGTCTGAGATGCGGGCTTCGGAGGCTGCGGGAGGGCACGGGAGGACGCAGAGCGGACAGGTGAAGATTGCGCGGGTGTCTCCTCTATGCGAGCCGCCTGCATGACGAGGGTAGGGCGGGCGAGCTGCATGAAGCCTGGACGCGCCACGGTGGCGACACCGACAGAACCGTCATCGGACACGGCGGAAGATGCTGAAAGCACGCTGTCCTTCGGGTTGACGGGGACAGTCAAGTCTGGAGGGCGTGTCAGCGTAGAATAATAACTGGTTGGGCAGAGTAAGACTCACTGCCCACGAACGACGTGATGTCGTATTGAGTACCCATAGAGTCGATGCCTTTGCGCTGGCTTCCTTGGCCGACACTCGACGCATCGGAGAAGCGCGAAACAGGCATACGTGGGGGTGCAAGCGCTCTTGGAGGCGAGGCAGGACGACTCTCCTCCACGTTCTCGGCGACGGGCAAAGGTGCAGGCATGACGCCAGAGTCCATGCTCGACCTGTTCAGTGGCGGTTGATGTTCGAAGTAGAACTCGCTCTGCGCCGACGACTGCGGGATACGGTCCAAGCCTGGTGTCGCGATCGTCAAGTCTGGGCTGGGATACCTGAGCTCCTGGGTGCCGACGCTCGGGATGGGCGAAAGGCCGCCCATCCGCTGCGGGCTCTCCTGCGCATACTGAGTGTAGTACGCTGATGACTCAACGGGTGGTGAGGCAGCATCCATGCCGAACGCTTGCTTTGAAGGCGAGAAAAGTCGGAGTGCTGCGATGGATTCGTCGAGCTCGTTCTGTTGGCGGAGCAAGATCGACATGTTAGACGAGCGTGCGGAGTCGGGAGGGATCGGTGACCTGGGAGAGGCAAGCATCGACGCGCGGTTCTGAATAGGCATGGGCGGCAGGGGTCGGCTACGCGGGAGCGGCGTAACAGCAGCGGACGCAAGAGGAGACATCGGGTAGATCGACGGAGCATACTGGCTAGCTGCAAAGCTATTGGGACGCGAGGCCTCGTCATCGTTGGGTGGCGATATAACCTGAATGTTCGACCCGATGGAGGAGGATGCATCGTCCTGTTGTTGATAGTACTTCTGCTTGAGCGCGTTGGCAAGGACGTCCTCGTTAGCGCCCGAGTACCTGACCGCGTTCGAGTACTCGATGTCTTTCCAGTCCCTGTTAGTAACGGGCGACGTCTCCGTACCAGCTTCGGCACCCTCATCCGGCATGGTAGAGGTGTTCGGCTTCATGCTCGTTACCGGAGAAGGGGCGGCAGTCTCGACGACTCGAGGCGGGCGGGGATAATCAGGCAGGGGAGACACGCCACGCTGCTCATCCTCATCTAACTCGACCTGAGTAGGAATGGTGAGAGCATTGAGACGGGGCTGTTGCTCGGAGTCCCACGGCTGGGAAGCAGTCCGGGCAATAGGGGAAGGGCCGCGCTCCGTGTCGACGTCCCAAGGCTGGACCTGAACTTCCTGTGGCGGACGAGGTAGAGGACGCGCACCACCCAGCCAAGTCGACAGGCGAGCGGCCATAGACTGGCGGGTGTTGGCACTCTCGACCTGCGCTGACTTGGCGCTGTTCCTCTCCATGGTTTGCGGGACGGCTTGTGCGATCCGATACTGCTCCTCGAGGGCCTCCATCAAGGTGTCGACCTTGGCAGGTTCCGGCGCAGCCTTGACGTCCATGAAGTTATCGACCTTCTCAATCGAGCTGCGTTGAAAGGTGTTCGCACGAGATGGACCCTTGGTAGCTGGACGGTAGATCGGGAAGAACGAGAGATGGCGCAGGTGATGGAATGAGATAGTGAGCATGTAGACGAGCGCGATATACAGCTCCACTGCGCGCATGAATCGTCCCAAAGCAGTTTCTGTAAACTCGACTTGACACGAAGTTAGGCCTTGTCGAGCAAGAGGCACTGTCGCACTCACACAGGATTACGTTTCCGACTGCTATCCACAGGCTGAACAGGAGAGCCACAATGATCGGTGCATACTGAACCAGCATCCTGCCTTTCGTCTGGGTGGTGGAACCGACAGGATACCGAGCCCAGGTGTTGAGTAGGAGCTTAAGGATGAACACTGCGGACAGGATGATCTCCAGTGCTGCCTCCGCCTCGTATACTGGACCAATCGTCTCGAAGGCAACAACATCACGGTAGACAATCTGAAGGATAGTCATGACAAGCATGGTCACGAGCGCCGACCACTTCAGGAATAGTCCAATGAAACCCCAACGTCTCCAGCTGCCGCTATGCATGGTGTTCCCCTCAGGGATCGTCTCGCCCAGGGGAATCATGGCGACGAACCCCCAGTAGAACACGAAGCGCAAAGTGTTTGCAAACGCGTAGAAGATCTCACGGGCGGAGATGAGCGAGTTGATGCCTGCCGCCTCGTCTTCCGAGCGGTCGTTGTGACCCCGGCCGAGGAGCTGCGACAAGTCAAGAACAGCGGCGAGGAATGCGAGCAAGACAGATACGTGCAAGCAAAGGACCCATCTGACAGACACGATGGGATATGAACACTTGCATGAGATACGGAAACAGGGCACATACCTGTCGACGCGCTTCATGAGGAAGAAGAACGTGAACGTCCCGAAAGCCAGTATCCCCACAGTAAAGATGGGGATGTCGGCCAAGATGAATTGAATCTGTCGATGGGCATGATGAGAGGACTTCCGGAAGACCAAAAATACACTATGGCGTACCACATCATTGGAGCTCAGACTCTTGAAAGCAGCTCCGGGTGCAGCAGACTGGGCAACCATGGAGTCGCCGACGAGATAACGTTGGCAAAGACGGTGATGGGGTGTCCAGGCAAGGAGCGGGAAGGTTGAAGGAATGTGGCGAGCGACGAGAAAGCGAAGGAATAAGTTACAAGGCCAGCTGGTCAGTGCACGCACGTAGCGTCAGTCCGGCTGAGAAGCGCTACAAGAACCAGAGGGAGGCTGAGATGCAATCCCAGAAGAAAGGCGACCCGGTCCTGTGTGGAGAGCACCCAACAGGAGGACTTGACACGGACTTGACGCTGCACGGCGGTCAAGAAGGGGACGAGAACCTCGAGGGGCGGGTTAAAGAGGTCGGGCGCATGGGGCGCCTGCTCTATGCAGTCGGGTGTTCCGGCGTGGTTCGCCCTTAGCGACGGGCAGATGGAGGGTTGCCTGCTGTTGCCTGCTCTTCTTCCGCATACTGCGCGCCTATCTCCCCCGCTGATCTGACGCTTTCTGTCGCGCCACTCATCCGAGCTCGTCCGTCCGGTCCGCGCTGTCTCCGCTGCAGTTACTCCAGGCCCCAGGGGCAGGCTCGCCGCTGGCATGGCTACGATAGTCGATCGGTCTGGCAGCTTAGAAATGAAGGGTTTCTGACTCTGTCTGAACCGAAACACAGCGAGGAAACAAAGACCAGCGGCACCTTGGCGGCTCACCCGAACATCTTGGCACTCCAGCACACATATCAACGGGGCCGTGTCGCAAGTGGCATCGTCGGTAGGGTGCCCCGCCTCGCAGAGATTGACCAATCGCGACACCCGATCCCGGGCCATCTCCCATACAAGTATGCTCCGAGGGCGCACTGGTCGGCGGTTGACACTCTCCTCCATCGTTCCTGCGTGCCAGTGCGCCACTGCAACAGATGTCAGCATTGCTCATGAGTGATGCACTCTCACATACGCCTGCCAGGTTCCCTACCTCCATAAGCGCTGAATCTGATCATCACGCAAAGGATGTAAGTACACTTTACATGGGACTCGTGAACCCAGGGCCTCGCCAACACGAACCCTAACCTGAAGTGAGGCGGAGTTACCGATTAGGCAAGCTGATCGTTCATCGCAAGTTAAACTTTCTGTTAACAGCCACCTCGCGGACGAACAGCATGTCCAGCACCGCAGCGCAAGCGTCCCGTGAACGAACCATAGTTGTCCTCATCTCGGGCTCAGGTAACAATCACCTCCGCCGACCGGAAGTCGTTTCTTACAGCTGAACATAGGGACAAATCTGCAGGCTCTGATCGATGCTCAGAATACCCCTGCCCTTCCATCCGCACGCATCACGCTCGTCCTTTCAAACCGAAAAGCGGCCTATGGCCTCACTCGCGCTGCACAGGCTGTCCCTCCGATTCCTACTGCCTACCTTGGTCTGCAGCCATACCTAAAGGCACATCCTGGTCACACACGAGACGACTATGACCGCGAAGTCGGGCGGATCGTTGCTCGAGAAAAGCCCGACCTCGTCGTGCTCGCGGGGTGGATGCACATCATGGGCGATGGTTTCTTGAACATCGTCGGCGGTGATGAGCCGTATGACGGCGAGGAGCGGGTTCAAAAACCTATCCCTGTCATCAACTTGCACCCTGCCCTGCCTGGCGCGTTCGACGGTGCGCGCGCGATCGAGCGAGCGTACGAGGCGTTCCAGAAAGGCGAGATCAAGCACTCTGGGGTTATGGTGCATCGGGTGGTCAAGGAGGTCGACCGCGGCGAACCGGTGCTCGTGCGGGAGGTGGAGATCGTTCCTGGAGAGCCGATCGAGGCTTTTGAAAAACGATTGCATGCCGTCGAGTGGAAAATTATCGTTGAAGGGACAAGGAAAGTCTTGGACGAAGTAGCGCCTGTCACGGTGAGCATTCTTGCCTTTTTTCAAAGTGCGGTAGCTAACCTAAATCATAAAGCCTGTATCATAATGGAGTCGTTGTAGGTTACAATTGTACAACAGAATTCGTCTCATTCTCAACGTCGTTTGAGTTGTATCGAGGTAGCTGATAGTACAATTGTCACGACTCACTATGGTTCCGCCGACGCAGTGTAAGTCATTCTCTTCCACCGTCTCGCTTAGGCACTCACATAGCCATCCATAAGCATGCCGTATCAGAAGGTCAGTCGGTACCGTGACCAGCTTGCCTCACTTCCATTCTCACGGACACCGCCATGTAGTGGCAGTGGCGTAATTGGTTATCGTCCGGTGAATACTCGAGAGTCAAGACGTCCTCGGTAGGTCAACTAGAGACCCTCAACGAACCCTGACAACGCCCCGCCAGACAGAGGAGTCCCTCCCTCGCATCAACCGTGTATGTGGCTCCTCAACACACGCAGCGCGGAGCTGCGCTACTTCTCCCACCCCCCTCCGAGATACGCCATCTTGTCTCACGTATGGACGCAGGAGGAGCAATCATTCCAAGACGTCCAAGCTCTCCTCGCGCGGTCTACTCCCCAAAACGGCTCTCCGCGCGACCACGCATCTGCAAAGATCCGCAACTGTTGCATACGGGCGGAGGAGGATGGCTTCGAGTGGGTGTGGATCGACACCTGCTGCATAGACAAGACCAGCAGCGCAGAGCTCTCGGAAGCCATCAACTCCATGTTCCAGTGGTACTCCTCTGCCACCATTTGCTACGCCTACCTGGCCGATGTCCCCGCCACGGATCGGATTCATAACCCGCAGTCCGCGTTCCGTCGCAGCGCGTGGTTTGGCAGGGGATGGACGCTGCAGGAGCTCCTTGCCCCTAGTGCGGTGATCTTCCTCTCCCAGGACTGGCAGGTCCTGCACCACAAGGAGCTCATCCCCAAGCTGCTGGAGGAGATCACCGGGATAGATGCGGCCGTTCTGTCCTATGCAGAGCTCATCCCAGATTTTCCCGTCGTGACGCGTTTGGGATGGGCGTCCAAGCGGCGTACGAGCAGGCCTGAAGACGAAGCGTATTCGCTTCTAGGCCTGTTCGGCCTCAGCATGCCTATCATCTACGGTGAAGGCAGGCACGCATTCCGTCGACTGCAGGAGGAGCTCATCAAGCGAAGCGCCGACCATAGCTTCTTCCTGTGGGGAGGCTATCTCTGCCCATACCCTCAACCAGTGGGTAATTGTGTTCTCACAAGCATCGACGACCCGCTGCTCTCCCGGGAAGTGAGGAGCCGCGAGCGTGGTCTGTTCGCAGAGAGTCCCCAAGACTACGCCAATGTCATGCCGCTACTGTGCTTGGTTCCGGCGATAGAAATAGAGGACGCCGTCGAGAGGGTCGCGAAGGGCCACCCCGAGATACCATATTACGTATGTCAATGATTTCACTCACTGCAATCAACATTGACCTCTGCTTACAGAAGCGGGATAGCAGCTTCGAACTACCGGAGTTCACCGTGACAGGCCACGGAGTGCGTGCCAGGCTGCCAATTCTGGAGCCTGTACAGCTACTGGGTCCACGAGCCCCTGGCCCGGAGGGTCACCTATCCCCTGCATGGCTGGAGCACACGGCCGCGATAGCTTTCTTGCCCGGCATTGGTCGCGAATATGGATCTGATCGATACTCGTGCATCTGTCTACCCCTCAGGCCAACCAACAAGAGACGCACAGTATACCAAGTAGGAATATCCCATGTCGATCATACCCTCTGTCGTTGGCGTCCGGGCAATCACGCGGACACCCTCTTCGCTCGGTACGGGTCCTTCGACCATCTTATGCGATACGTCTTACTCGCCCCTGATGCCCGCATACACTGGAGAGATATCTATATAAACGACACTCAGGCTTACGACCCCGCTCCTCACAGCCAGTCGCTAGTATCGCAGCTGCGCCATGTCAGCATATCAGGCCCGGCCGGACTTCAAGTCGCGTACGCGCTCCGCCTATCACCTACAGTGGCATGCGCACAGCAGTCGGACGACCCCCGATGGTGGGTGCTACATCCCACTACGCGGCGTACATTCCAGTTCCGGCACTCGCGGCTGGGAAGGGTCTATCTAACCCTCGGTTGTTGCGAGGTAGCAGGCACGGAGGAGCCTCTGTGGGGAGCGATCCAGTGCGCTCGGTCGCATTGGATCCCGTACCAACAGATGAGCCTGTATCACACAATGCCTCCGCGTTGCGGGTTGCCACACTTGGTATGGAGGACTGAGGCAGGGATGCCTCTCCATGCATGCATTGCAACCGATGGCACAGACGACCCCGCACGGGTGTATATAGTGCGGTCTGACGCGCCCATCACCCACCCCAAGATCGGCCGGCTACTTGTCACGTTGATGATCGAAGTGGAAGAAGCTGTTGCGGGATCATGGAAACCTGTTGAGTACAAGTACTAGAGTGACAGTCTATGTACTAGTGTAGCACAGTGTATTGGTAGCCAAGCTAATCAGAGTTTAGGTAAGACAGGCTGCCAGTTGACATGCTCGACCTGCATAGATGGCCGCACGTCAGCAACGTCGCGGCGAGGATGTCCCCGCTTTTGGCGACTCACCATCTCAGGCACGAGTTGCTTCACATCGCTGACGCCTAGGAGCCGCATCCCACGGACAATTTCACGTTCAAGGATGTCGATTGCCTTCACAACGCCTTCCTCGCCATACGCCTGGGGTTACAGAACGGTTCAGCAGGGTGGCGTCGAGGTCGCGATGTGCACTCACACTCTGCGCATACAGGAACGGTCGGCCCATGCCTACAGCTTTCGCACCGAGACATAGCGCTTTGAGGACGTCTGACCACGGGACTGTAAGCATTGGGGTGCAATGCGACTGCGAATGTGACTGACCTGTGCCTCTCCTCACGCCTCCATCAATGTAGACTGCGGTGGACATGTGAGTCACCGTGGGTATAACTGCCATGAAGAGACGAACGGACCTTCAAGCTTGTCGAATACGTCTGGCCGTTGCTGTCGAAGCCTGTACAGGACCTCGATGGCCGGAAGCGCGCTGCATACTGTGATCAGCGCAATTGCCTTCTGAACGTGAGTCCACTGCTCACAATTCCAGTTGTCGTCCACCGTGATTGGAGATCAGGATACCGTCAACACCAGCCTCCGCGGCCAGGACAGCATCCTACATATGCCCACAATAAGCCTGTTTAAACCAATCGTAAGAGCGAGACTTCGCTCACCTCAACACACTGAATGCCCTTGATGACGATGGGTAGCTTCGTGACTGACCGCAGCCAAGGGATAGTCCTCTCCCAGGTCATGTCGAGGTCGTCATTCGCAATCAGTGCACCTGCGGTGCCGAGCAGGTTCACGTTCCCGCTTTCTTCCTTCTCCTGCTTCGCCGGCATGTCTGGAGAGCCCTTTGACTTGTGCGCGCTGTCCGCTGCCTTGTCAGCTTCGCGCTCTTGCTCTTCCAACTCGAACGGCGCGCGGATGTCACGTTCGCGGTTGCCAGCCACGATGGCGTCGACGGTGAGGAAGATGGCGTTGTACCCAAGTGAAATGGCCTCCCGCACGCGCTCCTCAGCAATGCGATCATCTCGGTGCTTGTATAGCTGGAAGAAAAGCGGCTGCTCGGGGCTGACGCGCGCCTCGGCGATCTGTGCGTACGACAGGGAAGCATTCGATGACACCATCTGGATGATCCCCTTGCGTCCCGCGCCGCGAGTGATGTTCGCCTCACCTGCAGATGACGTAGTGAGCGTCTCCGATAATGGAATGAGTTCAATTGGTCGAATGGCCCTTTACTTACCGAGCGGGTGTCCCAAACGCGCGAGGGCGGCACCGCTCACGAAGACCGGTATTGAGGACTTGAAGCCGAGGATTGTGGTCGAGGGATCGCATCGGGAGACCGGCCGCATCACGCGAGGATGGAAGAAGAAACGGGAGAACGCGCGATTGTTCTCTCGGTCGGCTGGTTCAAGGGAGCTCAGGATCGCGGTGTGCGAGGAGAAGACAAGTTATGCGCGCACTGATCTCATCGTCGGCAGCGGAAGCGTAGTACGCGAGGGCCTTGTATGAAAGCACTTTCCGGGCAACGTCCTGGCGGAGCAACATGGATCACCAAGTAGACGACATGCATACAGCGGCCACGTACCTCGATATCCCACAAGCTAAGCATCCTGCTCAGCGGGAGCTTGGCGGCATGTGCAGCCTCCACGCGCAGCTCGTCTTTCGTCTTCCGCCGGTTCTGGGCGGCCTCCTTGACAGCATTCGCTGCGGTGCTGTCGAGAGAGCCAAGATGCTTCTCACGGGGGAGGTTCTTGTCCAATGCATCTGGTGGATGGATGGGTTCATAGGCAGAGGTTGCGTCCTTGCCCGCATACTTCAGGATGATCTTGGCACCCCCTGGGTGGTCCTAAGGATGCACCTGTGAGACGCGGGGAGCAGGTCAGGCAAAGAAACGTACCGGCAGGAACTCCGTAACATCATAGACTTTGTTGCCAATGATGACCCAGCATGAACTACGGTACCTCGGCTTGAGCAGGCTGCCATGAAGAATGTGGACTCGTTGAGGCGCACCTAGGGGAGTTGTGTTTGGAAACCTCGTCAAGAGAGAATGTCCGGGACATGGTACCAAGAAGGAGACGAGGAGAAGACGGGCACTATCCAAGCGTGTCGAGGAAGAGATATGGACGGAGAGAACGACATATTTATACGAGCATAAGCCCTGGGATGCCCGGCCGCTGGACGGTGCCTTCACCTTCAGGTGATCCCTCTAGCCGGCGCGCGCTTGGGCTCAACGCGGGGGAGCGACCTTCCCACTCGGACATCCGGGCCGACGGGGCGACTGCTGGTTCTCCTGGCAGATCGTTGCATGAGCCTCTGGGTCTGTGCGCCGAGCATACATGTCTTCCAGGCTCGTAGGAAAGTGAAAGCGGGTTTCGACGGACGAACGAAGGATCAGTCGAGACAGCTCGCCGGAGCGCGCAACGGACGGGCGCTTTACGGGACAAGGGTCATGTGACGGAGGGGTTCGCGTTGTTTGGGCGTTGTTTGGCCGGTCGTTGAACTGAGCCGCAAACCACAAGGTCCGCATCCGCCGCCGCCGCTCCCCTGCCAGATCTCCTCTCCGCTGCCCGCGACGGGCCTCCTGGTGCTGCCGCCATGCCCCCGCCACTCGACCGCGAGATGCTCAAGGCCATGAAGCGCGCGGATCTCCAGCGCATATGCAAAGTGCGTCTCAACCACCGCGCACCCACTCCGTTCTTACGCTCACCCAAGCCCTCAGGACTATGGTATCAAGGCGAACCTCAAGACAGAGGCTTTGATTGAACTACTCGTCGATACCACGCAAGCCGCTCGCCCCGCTCCTCCACAGCGTGCACCCTCCACTCGAGTCGCCTCACGCACCGTCGCGAACTCTCGACTCAGAGGGTCTTCCACCTCGTCTGTAATCATTCATGACACGGACGAAGAAGATAATGGGGCTACGGACGATCAATTCACAAGCGGCCTGTCAGCACCTCCCTCAGAAGCCTCAACCGCACCTGCTCCGCCTCCGCGCACAAGACGCGCCAAGGATACGCAGTATAAACTTGGTGTTGGGAGGCCTACAGTGGCTGGCGGGCACGGTGCGCGCGCTGTCACACGAACCGCCAGTCTATCGCAGAAAGGGAAGCGAGGCAAAGGGAGTAAGAGCGTGAAGCCCACGGAAGCTGCCATAGCGGAGGAAGAAGGTTCGTTTCCATTGTTCTCCCACATTCTCTCCCATCGCCCCGGGGGCTCACACGCGATTCCCCCCAGAGCCTGATCCTGCACAGATGGACAGTAAGTGCGCTTCAGGACCAAGTATGCATGCCCCGCTCACAGCTCTCTTAAGTGCCCGAAGCAGGCCCCTCGGGCACGACCCATGAACCACCCCCGCCTGAACCCCCCGTCATTCCTCTTCGCGTATCGCCCACGCATATGCAAGATCCTATCGAGCTCGCCATGTTGCCTATAACCTTACCCGATACGTCTGAGCAGCTGAAAGCATATATCAATGACCTGGTAGGTTTTTGCCATTAGTCAAACCGCACCCCAGTACCGATCAAAATCACTCCAGGTGGCCCCGCTCCAGACCCAAGTCCAGCTTTTGCAGGCCGAACTGCAACAACGATCGAGCCAGGCGGCTGACTTGAGTATGCTCGCCGCACAGGTGCGCTCGCTCCAGACAGAGGTGGACTCGTTACGACCCCAAGCCGCTCTGGCGCCCCAGCTACAAGTCGAAGTGAAACAACTTAAGCACGTCGTAGCGCTGCTTACACAGGCGTCGGCTGGGATGGGTTCTGGTCCATCGGAGAAGAGCCTTGGGAAGGCTCGCGCATCGTACGTAAATAGTCGCTTGGTATGATTGACACGCTCTGACCACGTTTGAACAGAGACGAGGGTAGCTCCGGCACGACCATAGGTGTCGCGTCGTCCCACATGACTCCAGTCGTGCCCCAAGGAGTGTTTCCCAGCCTTCCTCACTCCCTGCTCGGCAAGCGCCAGCGGGATCTGGACGATAGTCACCTCACCGATATAGTCGAGGCGGGGGAGGAGGATAACTATGGCCAAGATGATCTTGAGAGGCGAGTTGTCAGATCTCCGAAGAAACGACTCAAACTTTCAGATCAAGAGCAAAGGCCTTCGGAGCCTCCGTCTGGTGAAGCGGCTGGTGGCGCTCCTGCCAATCTAGACGGCGACGGAGGAGCTGCTCCCGGAGCGGCTTTCACTATCTTCCAGGGTCCGGAAGAGCCCCTGGAATCGTACGTCGACCCGCCGCCCCCGACAACGCACTTATCCGACCTCTTCCCATTCGATCCCGACTCTGGGCAGATCACGCCTCCCAATGCCAGTGGCCCTATCCCCCGACCATTGGGGGCGGACGAGAACGCGCCCAACCAGTTGCCGAACACTTTCAACTTCAGTTTCAATACCTCCCTATTTCATCCGGTAACCTCTACGCCTTTTGGCATGGATCTCCCGCCTTTCACGTATCCCGAGCCGCCCGCATCTCCATCTCCCGCCGCCCCTTCCGGTGGCTTCGTCGAGCGTGCCGGAGGACGTATCGAGCGCAACGACTTGTTCCATCCGCTGCGACGGCCGTCGCAGGCCCCATCGCAGGCGCATACACCCGCACGACCGCAATCTGCAGCAAGTCGCCCAGCGAGTCGGGCTGCTCCAGCTGGTCCGTCACAGTTGCAGGCTCAACGTGCTTCCCCCGCAGCGGGCTCTACAGGCACGATTAACCCTAGCGCGCTCATGGCGGCGCCGGAGCTGCCTGCCGTGCCTGAGGCGCCGGAAGACGGCCCAAGCGTCCCCAGCGTGGCGATGGCGAACGGGTCAGACATCCATGGATTCCCGAAGCGCACCGTGTCGAGCACGGAGGTCGGGATGCAGCTCGGGATGAGCAGCACCCTGCCCTTGCCGCCCGAGACGCCCGGGGGGCCTGTGAGGCGCACGATGTACGGCACGGAGCTGGACAGCGACACGCGTTTCGGAGACTTTGGCGTCGAGGGCGTCGCTTCGGGTTTCTGGGCGGGACTTGCGCGACGGACGTAGTGGGTGGCGGGGACTGCTGTAAACTGTGCGATTTGCGACACCTACCTACCTCACGTTTCCCACTCACTCATTCACTGCCCGCGCCATGCTGTGGGTACTGCGTAACCTTCCTCTACTGCTGCTATCCTCTGCGAAACCTATCCGTACACCCTCGCTCAGCATGTTTGCGTCCCCGTCCCCGTCCGCTCCCCTGTGCCTTGTTACATGATGGCACCTCGTCCTCTCCTCCCCCTCTCTTGTGTCTTGTGCTCGCATTGCTGCTCTTGCATTCACGATGGACTCTACGACCTTACGTACCCATACGAGGCTTTCGTTGTGTTTCTAGTTACATACATACCATTATTATGTCCTTAGCTTTCGCAATCAGATTGGAAGTGCACGCCGCTCGTTCTCCCGTTACTTGTTCCCGTCTGCGGCAACTAGTCCAGCTCGAGGGTACCGGTCGTTCCAGTACCTTACGAAGACATGTTCACTTCGTGCTGACTGCATCACAAGCGATCGATGATCGTCGTCATGCCGCGCCAAGTTCGACGCATTCCTGAACTATTATTCCCTCCATAAATATGTAACATAGTTTCCAGCGATACAGCAGCCACCGAGAGCACGAAGAGCAGAACGAATGAACCCGAGGTATATAAGGGGGTGTAAAGGGGGGTAAACAAGTGTCAAAAGCGTGCGGGTGTGCAGTGGTGTGGTCTGTGTAGTTTGTTTGTGCAGTTGCGGGGGTCATAAGGGGTATTTCGCAAGGGGGGATCCTCAGAGTAATGACTGGAACGACATGACCTCGTCGTAGAGCAGCTTCTTGAGCTCGTCTTTGCTGAGGTCTTGGTCTGTGGTTGGCGGGGGAGGGTCGTCAGCATGGGCGATGCTCGGAAAGGCGCGGGGTCGGAGAAGAGGGCGTGGAGTGAGAGTACTCACAGTCGAACTCGAAGTACTCCGGGTCCAACGAAGGGACGGCAGGCTCGTCCTCAGGGTCGTGCTATCCACACATTCGGGTTTGCCAAGGAGCGAGATGGTGAGCGGGGCGCGGGGGGATGGGCGGCGTCGCGAGGTCGGGAGGCGCGTCCGGCGGAAAGAAAAGAGCGAAAGCCAGCGGGGCGGTGAGACTCGGTCGTGACCAAGGGAGGGCGATGCATAGGAAGACTTACGTATGCGGAGAGGTATGGGTGGTCGAGCGCTTGGTCCACGGTGAGCCTCTTCTTCGGATCAAACGTCTGTGTGGAAGGAGGTTGCATCAGAGACACGTTCGGAGGTTTGCGAGCATAGTTGGGCGGAAGAAAAGGTTGAGAACTGCTTGCGCAGTGCGCGCCATCATGATGAGCACGAAGAGGCAGCGCCGTGGGCGACGCGCAGAGCAAGTGGCCGGTCCCGGACACAGCTCTCTCAGAAATATGCGCGCGATGATAGATGGCAAAACGCGAAGCACGAAGTGCGACGGCTGGGCAGATCTGCACAACGACCACGGGGCCGCCGGGTGCGACGCAGTCTGCCGTAACATACCAAACAACCAAGTCAACAGAAGAACGGTACTCACCAGCGTCTTCTGCAGGAAGTCGATGGCCTCCGGGGACGCCTTCGGGAACAGCGCAGTGAACGGGCGGCGTTTCCGGATGGGCAGCGCACGGATGTAGTCACGCGAACGCCGCGAGGTGATGCCGTAGAACTCCTCGAGCGTCGGCGTGCCGATAACGTCCAGGATCAGGTCGAGCTGGTGCCCGTAGTCCCGCCCGGGGAAGAGCGGCCGCCCGTTCAGGAGCTCCGCCAGGATGCACCCGACTGCCCAGATGTCGATAGCCTGCAGGACAAACATGCGTGTGAGCGACAGGTGGAAGAGCGAAACGCCAGAACAGCACGTATGGCAGGACCGCTTGTGCGGGCGAGGCAGCGACGTGACGCGTACCTTGGTGTACATCTTGAACGACAGCATGATCTCGGGTGCGCGGTACCACCGCGTCGCGACGTACTCGGTCATGAGGCCGGCCTCCTTCCCAGCAGGGTTCGTCGAGCGTGTGCTGCGCGCAAGGCCAAAGTCTGCGACCTTGAGGTCGCAATTGGCGTTTAGGAGGAGGTTGGCGGGCTTCAGGTCGCGGTGCACGATATCCGCGCTGTGCATCGTCTTGAGCGCTCGGAGGACCTGGTACACGAAGTACTGCACATGCGCGATCCGATACCCAGCAAGATCGCAGCGCGGTGCAGTGAGTTTGGAAGATGTGCAGCGGAACGCGGACCGCAGAAGATCACAGGTATCGAAAGCGCGTACACACGGAGATGCATGCAACGAGGGCGGCACAGGAAGAGCAAGGGGGAGGATCAGTGAGATGGCGGTGCGACGGGAGACGGAAGGATGAGCAGACGAACCTGACAGTGATCATCTGTCAGCTGCTGAGTTCGAATGACGCGGTGGAGATCAGTTTGCATAAGTTCCTGGATGACTGCATGGTGGCCGCCAGATGAGTTTGATGGGAGGACGCGATTGAACGCACAGCACGTACAGTAGATTTCGGTAAATTCATCGAGGGTTGGCGGTTTGACGATGTCCAGGATGGAGATGATCTGTGGGCAGCACGACACATTACAACCTGATTGGAATGACAGTTTGGCATGAACGTCAGACCACCAACCAGGCTGGCGACAGTATTTGCTACTGAGGCCGCCGTCGATAACGGGTACCGGGAAGCCAAGGATGGGAGGTAGACGTTCACAACAGATGGACGACTACTCACATTCTCGTTGACACATGATTCGGAGAAGAACTTCAGCAGCTTGAGCTCACGGAGCGTGCGGAGGCAGAAGAGGGTGTGTTCGAAAGGGAGGACCTTCTTGATGGCGACCTCTCTGTTCGAAGGCTTGTGAAGAGCAGCAACGACAGTGCCGTATGCGCCTTCACCGAGACCATGGAGGATCTTGTAATCGTCACCTGAAAGCGTGGGACGGAAGCAATGGAGAGATGTCAATCATGGGTTCTGAGGCGACAGCGGTCAGTTAGGGAAGATGGAAGACATACCGACGTGGAAGGGAGGGAGGGGCTTCTGGGCCTTGCGAGACATTATGAGAGATGCACAAGAGTAAGGCTGGAAAGATGCAAGTAGAGTAGAAGAGAGAAGGAGGGAATGTCAAGAAGCGTATTAAGACGAAGATGAGAGTGAGAAAGTGCGAAAGAGAATACGGGCGAGGGGGACCTTGAGGGAGGAATAAGTAGGAGGAGCTGCGTGCCGGGCCTATTTCGATGGTGGGCAGTCTGATGCCAATCAGCATATGCGACATGATGGATTGTTACCATGCTGTGATAGAGCAACCGTTCCGCGAGGCTTGCAGATCCTCCGAGACTTTGCAGGTCTCGAGCTTGGAGTATTCGTGTGGATGCATTGACCTTGGCACGGTAGACGACGCAGGAATACAGGACGAGTACCATGGCACAACCTAGTACTAGCTGAGACGAGAGCAGGAGAGTGATCAATGCCGAGGCGTAGTGGACAGCAGAGCCTCCGCGGGGTGGCGCCCGTCGCTGAAACATGCGCCCTGCCTTATGCCCATTTCGGGGCAGGTGCCTTCCTATTGGTTGAACTGTGCGTCTCTGCCACGCGAGCTTGCAGATCACCTCGGGGCGGACGGTCCGGGGAAGGCGCCTCGCGGCGAGCGAGGAGACGGAGGGGCGATCAACGGACGGGGACGAGAGGACTCGGAGGCAGTGGAACTCGGGCGCGGCTGGGGCGGCCATTGGCTGCACAAGTCCCGCACAGCTCGCAGTGCATACATACACAATACACGACGCCGGACTGCCTCGATAACCACAGCCAGTTCGCCCTTTCCCTGCGCGCCAGCAGTACTCCTTCCCACATCAATCTCCTCTTATCTCCTTCGGCGCCGTCGGTCATGTCGGCAACGCCGGTAACCAAGTTGCTGGGAACCCCGTCCGTCTGAAAACCGACTGTCACTCTGGCTGGACGCGTCTGTCATGCGTACACCGCATTGTGAACAAAAGCAGTCTTCTTTGAACGACTGAGGCAGCGCAGCAACACAATGCGGGAACATGCGTGTCCAGCGCGAGAGACCGCTGGGATGTGCATCCCTGCAAGCAACAGCCGGTCAGGAGACAAAAGCGAGACATATCCTTGCGCGGTGGGCGTTGTTCTCCGCCAGCCAATCGCACATGGGCGGGGCGCATGTTCCTGAGGCTCATCTGCATTTCTGATCGAGCCTGTCTATTGTCCCCGCCTGTCCATCGCCTGTCCTACCACTCCCTCGGATCCCCATGGTCCGCCCACACAAAACCCTGTCCCGACCCTGTTTCGGCCTTCACCTCTTACCCTCACCGCCTCTCCTTTTTTCTCCTACTTATACCTCTCTCTCCTGGCAGAGCTAGACGTCCCTCCTTCATTCTTCATTCCCAGTCTTCTCTGCTCTAGCAGCCATGTTTTTCTCAGCAGCAGCCTTTGGCCTCGTCCTCGCTTCTTCCGTCGCCGGCAAGATCATTAATGTTGACGTTGGTGACATCAATGGCGACACCAAGTTCAACCCTGAAGCTACCGTATGTTTCGATTCCATTCACATCCACGACTGCACTAATCAGCTCGTCTCGTTCCTAGTTTGCCGACGTCGGTGACCAGGTCGTCTTCACTTTCCACCAGAAGAACCACACTGCGACCCAGTCGTCCTTTGCCGCTCCCTGTTCGCACGTTGATGGTGGCTTCGACAGTGGCTTGTGAGTGATGCACCAAGCTACATATGGCGCCGATTTTGACCGTTCGCGCAGCATGCCCGTAGCGGCCAACCAGACCGACAACTTCCCCACTTACGTCGTGACCGTTCAGGATGTGAGCACTGCGCCTCGCTCAAATTCGCACCGCCTTGACTAACCGATATCTCCACAGACCAAGCCTCTGTGGGTCTTCTGCCGTCAAGGCGAGAACACGGCCGCCAGCCACTGCGGAAAGGGCATGGTGTTCGCGGTCAACTGCCCGTCTTCTGGCACCAACTCCTTCGACAACTTCAAGGCCTCCGCCCTCAAGATCGGTGCCGACCTGCAGGCGTCCGCCGCAGCTGCCTCCTCGACTGCCGCAGCGACCTCGACTGATTCTGCCGCCGGCTCTGCATACACCGGCCCCTGGACCACCGCGGACTACGGTACCGCGACAATCGCCGCCGTTCCGACCGAGTCTGTCGTGACCGAGACCGTCTCTGTCGAGTCTGCCGTCTGGACCACGACCTACTCGTCGTACCCCGGATCTCCCGACGCGACTCCGTCCTCGCTCTCGGGCAGCGTGATCAAGGTCGTCGTCGGCGGTTCGAACGGCGAGCTCACCTTCACGCCCGACAACGTCCAGGCCAAGCCGCGCGATGTCATCCAGTTCGAGTTGTACGTACCCTTTCCGCGTGCTCTGGTGGGAACGTTTGACGGGAAATTAACGGCGCTCATCTCCATGGCAGCCACCAGAAGAACCACACCGCAACGCAGTCCTCCTTCGCGGCGCCTTGCGTCCGCCTCAAGGACGCCACCACGGGCAGCGCGATCGGTCTTGACTCCGGCTTGTACGTACCTCCGTTCCGTTCTTCCCCCGCCTGCCATCATGACTGACACGCCGCGTGCCTTTCTCCCCCGTTGCCCACAAATCGAAACAGCATGCCCGTCGACGCTAACGCGACCGAGTTCCCCGTCTGGAACGTCACCGTGAACGACACCGCGCCGCTCTGGTTCTACTGCCGCCAGCACAAGCCCGACGGCTCCTCGCACTGCGGCTCCGGCATGGTCTTCGCCGTCAACGCCGTCGAGGACTCCCCGCGCAACTTCTCTGCCTTCAAGTCGCTCGCTGCCACCCTCAACGGCACGAACGTCACCGGGGCCACCGGCACCAGCGGCTCCGGCTCTGGCGCGAACGGCGCGAGCGCGGGCAGCATGTTCAGCGTCGCGCTCTCCTTCGGCGCTGCCGTCGCCGCCGCCGCTGTCCTCCTCTAAGCGTGAATGGGGACCTTGGGCTCTGCACACTTGTTGGACGGACACATTACTTACATAGATGCTTGGACCGTGGACGCTCCTGCTGCTGCTGATTTGGCGTTTTGGCGTCTTGGGGCGCTGCTTGCAGCGACGATGCCCACGTACTAATGTTCGTCTAATTGACACCCCCATACCACGGTCTCGGCTGTCCGATTACCCCTTTGTTCTGTTTTCTGTGGTTATCATTTGTTCTTCACGACGCGGACATGTCACGGACTGGCCGAGCTCTCACATGTTTTCTCACTTCTTACTGTAGCATCTTTAACGACTGGCGTGCGTGCGCGCTTTTGGGGTTTCTGTAGCTTTATCCTAGGGACGAATCTACGCTTTTTCTGCCGCGGAACGTTGCCAGTTCGGAGTGCTCGTTTGTGTGAAAGTCGTACGTCGTCCGCGTCAACTTCAAGCCTCAAGCCAAAATAGCTGTGATCGTCATGCTTCCTGGATCCTCTCCCTTGCGAATTCGCTCACAGTACTGGTGCTAAACTTGGATAGAGACAAGCCCGAGAAGCTCGGTATTAACCGCACTCAAACAGGGGTTACTGAGACAGAACTGCAATACAAGACTACACAACACGCCTAAGACAGCAAGATCAACTTTGTCAACAGCCCGAACTCCGTACATTGCACACGGACGCACACCAACGCTCCGTGGAGCCGAAGACTCGGAGCCGCACATACACAATACACCAACGTCCGAGTCCGACCTCCAAGGAGGTGCGGGAAACCGAACCGAACCGCGCGGACATGCACGTAGGCAGGTGGAAGACGCAACAAACCAAGGGACCAGGAAGTACCCGGGGTACGAGGGACACTATGACTCCCCGCCCAGGCTCTCCCTCGCCTTCTTCTCCTTCTTGAGCCGCTTGCGCTCTCTCCGCGCCTCCTCGTCCTCCTCATCCCCTTCCTTCGCCGCCTTCTCCGCCGCTTTCTTCTCCTTCTTGATCCGCTTGCGCTCGGCGCGCGCCCCCTCGTCGTCGTCACCGCCATCGACCGCCATCGACACGTCCCCATCGGCGTCCGCTGCCTCCGACTTCCGCTTCCGCTTCTTCTCCTTCTCCTCCTTCTTCGACGGGCTCGCCTGCGGCTCCGGCTCAGGCGCGGCAGCAGCGGGCGTAGGCTCGGCAGCCGACGTGCTAGCCGCGGGTTGCTGCTTTCCACGATAACGTTGGTGAACGGCTCGCAGGGATGAAGGAAAGTGTGCGCACCTCGCGGTTGTAGTCGACATAGTCCCTGCTCCACTCAGCCGGAGTCGAGTCGATCTTCTCGCCGTACTTGCCGAGCTTACCGTCCTTGATCATCTTCTTCTTTTCCAGCGCCTTCGGTCCGAGGCCCCAGCGGCGAGGGTAGGTGTCGCGCTCCATAATGCAGCGCTTGACCTTCGCGACGACGCCGTGGTCGCACGTCGCGAGTTCGACAATGGACATCTGGGCAATGGCAAGGGCGATGGCCTCACCTATAACATGATGTACTGAGCAATTGACGCACGAAAGTAAGCAAGGTCATGACTGACCTTTTGTGGTCATGAGGACGACCTCCTCGTTCAATGAGATGTCGGCCTCATAGCGGAGGAGACCGGGAATCATGAGTTTTGCGCCGTAGCAGACAGCGTTGACTGCGCTGTCCTTGACGACTATCCGCTTGTAGCCAATAAGCAGAGACTCGAGGGGGCGGATGACACGACGGAGGTACGACTCTGAGTCTCGGTCAGTTATGTTCATCATATAGATGAAATAAACGCACCATCACGAGTGTTGTCGTACACCCACTGCGCGTCCAGAACATCGTGCATGGTGACCATGTCGTCGTTCTCGCTGAGCGCACCACTGCGCACTCGTCGAAGCTCCTGCATGTGGCCACCAACGCCAAGCAGCAGACCAAGATGCACGCAGAGCGTACGGATGTACGTTCCAGCTTCGCATGACACCCAGAAGACCGCAAGGTTGCGCTTCTCGTCGAACTCAAGAAGTTTTGACTCGTAAATAGTACGGATACGAAGCTGACGCTTCACAGCGGAGATGAGTGGGGGTCGCTGGAAAAGCGCCCCTGTGAGGGTTTGGATGGCACGGGGAAGCGCGGTGGGATTCGGGAGGGCAGAGTGGAGGCGGAGGACGGCGACGTATTCCTTTCCTGTTGCGCGGCATTGGCATTGTGTCCGCCAGCGGGAGGAAAGTGTACGCACCTGCACCCTGCTGAGACTTGACCAAACGCGTCGCGCGGTCAATACATACGATCAAACAACCAGTGACCTTGGGGTCAAGGGTGCCGCTGTGGCCAGTCTTGTCCACGCGCAAGATCCTGCGAAGCCATGCAACAACTTCGTGGGATGAAGGGTTTGAAGGCTTGTCCAGGTTGATGACACCAGACCTGGGCGCCGTGTTCTGTCAATATGGATATGTGTTGTGAAGGGAGACTGCGCACTTGACATAGGAAGTGATGTCGCGCTTGAGAGGGCTGCAGCCAGATGGGATGGGGGTGAAGTGTGCGGAGCGGACAAGCAGCTTGTCGTAGTTTTTGAGAAGAAGCGGCCACTGCGAAGTGTCGAGTGCGGGAGCCGAGCTCTCTGGCTTAATGGCATAGTCGCCATTGACCTGGGCAGATGCGACCTGGCCGCGCGAGAGCTTGCTGCTGGACGCCATTGTGCAGAGCCGGCTGAGAGAGTCTTGAGGGATCGGTCCAAGTCTTCCGGTGAGCGAGAGCTGCAGTGAGCTCAACTAACTTTTGCCTTCCCACGCAGACTCCTTCTCGGGTTAGGGTCCGGAACATCGTTCATTTATTCGGGTCGTGGGAACGCCAAAGGCTTCTCGGGCTCAACCGAGGCGTGAGACGATCCCATCGGAACTGTACAGTTGCTGCCCGGCGCGGATTTCGTGTGTTGATCGCTGTGGCAGACATCCTCAACGCCTCAAGACTCGACGTCCACCCCCGCCTCCCGTCAAGATGGTTAGTTAGCTCCCAGTACCGCTTTGCTGAGTTACCTTCTCAGTAGGCTAATCTGGGATTTCCCTCTCTTCTCGTCTCTCTTAGCCCAAGGCCGCCTCCGGAAAGTCTGCTGCTGCTAAGCACAAGTTCGTTATCGACTACTCGCGCCCCGCGAGCGACGGTGTCTTTGACGGTGCGGGCTTTGAGAAGTTCTTGCACGACCGCATCAAGGTCGATGGCAAGACTGGTCAGCTCGGCGAGAACGTGAAGATCCACAGGGATGGTGCGTCTTCCTAAACACGCGGATACATGGCAAGCTGCTGAACTCGCATATCTTCAGGTGACACCAAGATTACCGTGACCTCGAGCATCCCTCTCTCCAAGCGGTACCTCAAGTACCTCACCAAAAAGTTCCTCAAGAAGAACTCCCTGCGTGACTGGATCCGGTACGTCTCAGTGAAACCCTGCGTCGGTATCCCAAGGTCCTCACCACTATGTCCATAGCGTTGTTGCTGCGTCCAAGGACGCCTACCAGCTCCGCTTCTACAACATCCAGGCTGACGACGCCGAGGAGGAGGACTGAGCGCATCTACTTGTCACGACGTCTCATGCACATGTTGTAGGCTAGCATATCACCATTATACATATGTCCCGCATGCTCTGCTATTGCTATCGAATACATTATTCCAGTGCTCCTTGCTGTCATTCCTTATACTTTCTCAACAGTCCGCTCACGAAGGAAAGAGATATTAGCGGCTACAGATAGCTAAGTCTAAAAAATACATGGCAAATTGTTGGTGGCATCTATGTCCGGTTGTTGATGACAAGTGTAACCCCATCCTGCAGCTGTGGCGGGCCCTCCAGCTTCACCTTCCCAAGGATCATCATCGCAATCTCGTTCCACCGCAACTGCGACTCTGTTAGCGGTCGCGTTCGGAACTGCGCTGACAGGATGGAGCTAAGGTTATTCCGCAGGTGCTTGAGAGCGATGCTCGCTTTGGGCTGTATGCGGAATCGGACCTTGCGGTCAATGGATGCGGAATCTGCCATGAGCTTCATGGGAGTCAGCTACTACTCCGCGGTCTCGACTGAGTTGCCTAGCTCACCTTGAACTCTGCGTCGCCACAAAGCAGGAGCAACGCCATGTCCTCTACAGGACCCGTCTCCCATGCATAGAGCTTCTTGGAGTGCCTGCAGGTAACAATGGGTAAGCGCATTGTCGCGGCCACGGGACACGAAAACGTACATCAATGTGAAGTAGCAAAGGTGGTTCACACCGAAGTCGCCCAGACGCCGCTTGAAGTTGACCGAAGACGGGTGGAACGAAGCAGGTTGGTTATTGCCGATGGTCGCATCTCCCCCTTGAGTGGGTCGACAGCAAGAATCTTCGGGTACAGCCAGCGGCGAGCGCGGCGTGGACGATCGCCGCGTTGCCTGAGTTGACGTCCAAGTCAGGCGGGACATTCACGAAGCGCGTCTTGCTCCGACCATAGCGTGCTCTAGAACACGCGTCAGACGGGCGATCATAACTCTCGGGGTAAGTGAATGTACCTGCTGAGCTCCCTGACGAAGGCTCGATCGACGTGGATGAACGATGAGTCCACAAGGTAGCTATCAAACGAAATAAGTATCGTGGCAGACGACGCACACCAAGCCACCCACCTAAGGAACTGCTGCCGTAGCTCCTCGATCTGCTGCAAGTTCTGGTGACTGAGGTAGTTTGTCTTGCAGAACTTGCGCGCGATACCGTTGCCGCTCGCGCGTCGCCAACTCGCGAAAGCGTTGTGAAGTGTCAAGAAGTCGGAGTTCTCTGGTGTAGCAGATGAGCAACAACATCAAGTGATTGGAGACCCGTACACACCGACTCGGAAGGAGAGCTTAGCCCGCTCTGCCTCCGCTTCCAACCCGAGAGGAGTGAGGAATGGCGACTTCGAGTTGAGAGTCGCAGCGATGGTCAATGCGGGGTCCAGACAGTGGAAGAGGGTGGCGATTAGTAAGAACTTCCCCAGATGAACGTCAGTAGGAAGTTGGCTCAGGAGCCTGCCCATGGGTGTAATCTCCTCGTTCGAGGTGAGGGCGCGAACCTACAGACCAATGAGAAACGACAGCACATATCTTCCGCGACGAACAAGCATACCTCGACTAAGGCAGACACCGCCCTCTGCACATTAATAGCGAGAGGCGGATCCAGCGCTCGCGAGAGGACGTCCTCGATGGAAGTCCCCAAGTTGACCTTCATGATCTTGATGCGCAGTGCCAGGTCACTGAGGCTTAAACGCATGATCTCCGGATCTGGATGAGCGGCCATCTGAGATAGAACATGCTCAGAAGACCTGACAGACAAACTTTCACAATATGCACGTACCTTGGTATCATGGCGGACTTTAGTGAAGAGGTGGAAGCACAGCCCGCTCTGCACACGACCTGCACGACCGCGCCTCTGAGCCGCATTGCTCTTCGCGATGAACGTCTCGATGAGCCGGCTGATCTGCCGCTTCTCGTCAAAGCGCATCTCGCGGTGCTTCCCAGTATCGATGACGCAGGTGATGTCCGGGATAGTGATACCAGTCTCGGCAATGTTGGTCGCTGTAAGTACGTCAGAGATATGAACGCCAGCGACGTGCAGACGACGCACCTATGACAATCTTCCTAACTCCAGGCGGGGGAATGTCGAAGACGGCGCCTTGCTGGTCACTGGAGATCGTGGAATGCAGAGGGTAAATGCGGAATTGATCCTCTGCACCGAAGGCCCGGTGCTCGGTGAGCATGTCGTTCAACCGCCGGATCTCGCCCATGCCAGGCATGAAAATCAAGATGGCACCGGAGTATGTCGTGTAAGATACATCCTCAAAGCATATACGTTCAAGCAACCGGAGGATGAGGTCATAGGGGATGAGACGTTCGTCAAGGAGGTTGACGGTGGTGATCGTTGCCGGTGAGTAACGCTTCTCTAGGGTTACGTTCTCCTGTTGACCGGAGTCGTCGTCATCATCTTCACCCGCCGCATTGTCTTCTGTCCAGTCACGAGACTTGTTGCGGTAGAACTTGTCCTTCCCTGCAGCAGGGTCAGCTAGTTCACGATATGCGAGACCAAGCACTTACCTCTTCGCGCATATGGAGAGCCTTCAGTGACCTTCCATCCGGTGAATTCGACTGCGTCTTCGAGGAAGCGAACGTCAACCGGGAACGTCCGACCAGGTACAGACAAGACTGGGCAGCCGCCGAAGTAATTGGAGATCTTCTCTGCTTCAAGCGTAGCAGACATGAGCACGACCCTATAGCAAGTATCAGTATACGCGACAGCGGCAGAGGCAAGAGCACACACTTCAACTCAGGGCGTTGTACGAGCAGCGACTTCAGGACGATCAGGAGAAAGTCAGACTCGATGGTACGCTCATGTACTTCGTCGATGATGATATGCTAGGCTATCGTTAGCCTTGAACAGAGAACTGCGCTGAGTAGACATACCGTGATCTCGTCAAAAGCGGTCCCTTGCCCGCCTTGACCGGAGCCACCCTCTAACATACGAAGGGCGATACCGTTCGTGACATATGCCAGGCGAGTACGACGGTTGATATTGCTCTCCAGACGGATAGCATATCCGACCAGCGAGTTCCCAGTACCAACTGCGCCAGCAGGTTCGCCGAGTTCCCGTGAAACACGCTGAGCTAAAGAAATGGCGGATATACGTCGAGGTTCAGTGCAGTAGATCTTGCAACTACGACCCTTCAGGAGCTGATCTTCCAAGATGAATGCCGGAACTTGAGTTGATTTACCGCTGTCGACGTGGTATGAGCGGTGCGATCCAATGCGTCACAAAGCAATTCAAACCCACCACCCCGTCTCACCGCTGAGGACCACAACCTGCGACATCTCCAAGAGCGACAAGAGATCCTGTTTGTACTGAGCCATTGGGAGTTGATTGCGTTGTTGCTGGGAAAGGAGAGCAGGTTGAGTGCGCGAAGGGCTGTTATATACTCAGTACCACTTACGAGCATCTCCTGGTATGCGGGGCTGGCTTGTCTCGTCTGGAAGTCCGCAATAATTTGTTCCGGGGGAATCTCATTATTGCGATCGACGTGCCGACTGGGACCGAAGTCCTTGGAGTCGTTGGCGACCTTGGAAGGTCGGTTTGCAGCCTGACAGACAACTATCAGGACTTGTACATGCACAAGGCCGCGTCAACTTACATTGCCGATTTGCGCCAACTTCGGCTCCAAGATGACCCGCAACTTCGCCCAAAGAGCCCTGTTGGTGCTATCGTCATCAAGACGCCGTTTCTGCTCAAGCTCATCCCAGACATCGCGGAACACAGGGGGCAACGAGCGGAATGACGTCTGGGACCCAGCGTTTGCTGTTCCCCCGACTGCGAATCCTTCTGCACTCGGGAACGTCAGCGCGTGGAGAGCGATGGTGGCGACATATTGCTCCGCCTGGTTCAGATCATAACAGGCAACGTCGTCCATAGTCCAGACCTGGGTCTTGCCACCGTCCCAGCGAATGTCCACCATAGCCCGCTTCGCACGGCTGGCCCCGGAGATGCAGGCGTATGAGACAACGGCATATTTGTCTGACTTCCGCACGGTCTCCGATAGAAGAATCTTGGGTGTGCGGCCGGACCAGTGCTTGGGTAGGGCCAGGTCCCGAACTTGGATTGTAGCACCGTTCTCGCCTGTCTCGGTCTCGGGCATCTGCTCTAGGAGCCCGAACATTCCGCCGGGGACTTCGTCCTCGTCCTCGAAAAGATCGGGAGCAGAGGTAGCACTTTCAGCACGTGAAGGAGGTTCTGCGGCCTTAGCGACCTTGGCTTGAGGTCGAGGAGGCTTCACCGGGGTCGAATCCTGCGCGCCGCGCAGCTTCGCCTGCAGAGAAGCTGCCTCCACCTTGCTGCGTTCCTCCTTAAACAGAGCCTCTGCCTCGCGTTGGTCAAAGAGATAGTCCTCTTGAATCTCCTGTAACCGACGCTTGAGTTCTTGAAGGAAGGCAGCATCCGCCTTGTCGTCTGGACGCCTGTCGACAGTAAGGTCCATGATGCGGAGCTTGAGTCGCACAAACTCGTTGTTCGGATCCTCGACCGGGGACCAGCGGAGAGACTCTCTAGCACCATCAGAGTCGCTGACGATCGAGGCGGGGGTCGATGTGCCATCTGTAGGTTCGGATTGTGCGCTGATGTGAGAGGACGAGTTGTCGCGATGCTTCCGACCAGGGACGAATACAGGTGCGTTCACATCCAAGGAGGACCTCATACTTGGACTGGGCGGCGTGGACCATGACGACAGAGAAGACCCTGTCTCTGAACGCAGATGGGTTGGTCGAGGTGTTCGCGGAGTTCTCGGTGTCATGGGAGTCCTTGGCTCAAGAGACACTAGGATAGTATAGGCTGAGCGAGGGTTACTGACTTATCACATACGACATACCTTGCTGGACTCCCAGTTCTTCTTCGCCACAATGGAGGTGAAGCTGTACAGTGTATATGGTTACGAGAGCGCATCTCAAAATGCTAGCAACTTACCCAGTCAAAGGCTTCGTCCATGTCCACCCCACGTATTGACCGCAGGCATTCCTCCACGCGAGCTTCCGTGAATCCAAGACGTCTTAACACACCATAGGTGATGGCTAACCGCAGAAGGACCTTCTCTTCGGGCTCGTCGATAGATTTCGACGCTGTGTGACGCGTCAATGCCATTCTAGAACGACCCTTGTTACGTACATACACTCAGAGGTCTCATACTCCAACGCTATTTCCAGTATTCGATCCACGAAGCCAGGATCCAGGTCGAGACGCGTGAGGGTGTCTGAGAACCGTCGCTCTTGTTCTATAGCCTGCAGATAGGTCGGTTTAAGCCGACTTGACGCAATACCAATGGTCATGGCTCACCTTGACAGTCCTGGCCACTTCCTTCTCCACCTTGTCCTGAAACTTGTCGATGAGGCATTGCAGAGCTTGATCGGCTTCGCTTAAAGCTGTGGCGTCCGCGGTCTTGCCGTTCTGACCTTGTCCGGCAGCATTGGGCTGCTCCTCGGATGTGCTAGGTACGTCCTTGGGTTCAGGTATCTCCGGTTCCTTGGGTGTCTCCACCACTTTCTTGGGGACGGACGTCGTCGCAAAGCCTCGGGCAACGGGCTTGAGCTGGGTCTTCTTCTTCTTCGGCGCCATCCTGACACAACGAAGGCGGACACGCCTGTGATAGACTCTCGAGGACTCGTCGCAGTCAGACCCAGTGGCTCAGGCAAGGTAGGTGTAGAGAGTTCGTTGGAAGGGTACCGCCTCAGTGAACGCGGCGACTGCAGAGGATCTCCAGGCGAAGGGCAGTTTCTAGATACAAAAGCTGTTTGTCCGAGAGCAGCTCCTGCAAATAAATAGGTCGAGATGTGGGCTGTGAAGAATCATGTAGGTGGACGACCTGGCGAGTGGAAAACCGAGCGACCGACTCATCCGCGTCCTCCGAAAGCACTCAAATCTGATCTTGAATCTCGTCGAGATCTCGCTGCAACCTCGCTGACGTAATGTCCAACTGTCCTCTCTCGGAAAGACAGGAGGATGAGAAAACGTCCACTTGGCGGCGGGGGCAGAGCAGCTCGACAGAACACATGTTGGCACATGCGAGTTACAAGGATACAAGCCATAGAATGTCATAATGTACGGGTACACATGGAGATAATGGGGTCTAGGACGGAGTACAATAGCGAGCAACGAGAGCAGGGGCGTTAGAGCAACAAACATACACTACCTGTGACTGAACATGATATGCGAGACAGTAATGTGAAAGTCCCCGTCGGAAGCGGTTCAAACAAAAATCACGAATCCATGTCCGCCGCTACGACTTTCTTACGGCCTCTTCCACCTCGCCTGCCGCCGCGAGGCGTCGACTCACCCGAGGCACCGCGACCACCCCGTCCTCGGCCCCTCCTTCCACGGGTGGACGTAACGACGGGAGGGCCATCCTCATCACCCTCGTTTGTGGCTCCGGCCTGCGCGCCCGATGACTGGCCACCGAAGAACTCGTCTCCTTCCTCATTCCATAAGTCGCCCATCGCAGTATCAGCACCCGCTGGCCGCTTGCCCGCTGCCTTCGAGGATGTACCACGGTTGACTTCGAGGCTCGCACTTGTGAGCTGATCGTCGGTGAGGAGCAGCTGGACGATCTCGTTCGGCTTCGCGACCTCATGAAGGGTCTTGTTGCCAACGACGATGTCTTGTACCTGCGAGCGCTCTCAGCATCCTCCATGCGACTCCAACAAAGAAGTCTGTCACTTACGTCCTTCTTGACTCTTGCAAGCTGAACGATACGCTCATCGATCGTTCCCTTCGTGATGAGTCGATAGACCGTCACTTGGCGGGTCTGACCAAGACGATGAGCACGGTCCATCGCTTGCGCGTCGTTGGACGGGTTCCAATCGTGGTCGTAGAAGATGACGGTATCGGCGGCAGTGAGGTTGATACCCAGACCACCAGCACGAGTACTCAGGATGAAGATGAAGATGTCGGGTCTAGAGACGACATAAACGATTGCTTCTAAGTTCGAGTGCAAGATGTAGACTCACCTCGTCTGCCACTCCATGACCATGTCGCGACGGTCCTCGAGCTTGGACGATCCATCCAGGCGTAAGTACTTGTACTGGCGGTAGATGAGGTACTCCTCCATGAGGTCCATCATGCGCGTCATCTGGAAGTAGATGAGGCAACGATGGTCGCCAGCCTTAAGCTCTTGGAGGAGAGCGTCCAAGCGCGCAAGCTTGCCCGAGTCGTAGATGAGCCTCTTGGCCTCAGGCACCTGCATGAACGAGGGAGGGAGCTGGTCTGGCGGAGAGTTGCCCAGCAAACCGGAGACGGGAATGTCGCCAACTTCCTCATGATAGGTCTCGCACGCAGGCTTCGAGTCCCACAAACGCTGCGGTATGCCGTACAGCGTCAGCGACTCCTCGGGAGCCTCCACGATCTGGGCCTGGCGCTCTACGAAAGTACGGTCGGCGCTGTACACCGCGATGGGAGGAGCGACAACGGGAGGCATGAACCATCGCAGCTCTGCCCGGGAGAGACAAGATGTTGTCCAGCGAGACTTGGATATCTCGAGAGGTCTGGGAAGCTCGTTCAGGGCCAGGTTGCGGAGGTGTTCCAAGGGCGAGACGACAAAAGGATTCACAGAAGCGGAAGGAACAATGGACAGCTCCCTGATACATTGTTAGCTGCACGAAAATCTGGCTGAGTGGGAATGTACGCACTGCTTAAGCGTGTCCAGTTCCGCGATACGCTGTTCCAACTGCAATGCACGTACTTGCCGTGCAAGGGTGCGTAACGAGTGGAAGACGCTGACCTCACTGGGTGCAACGTCGATGAACTTCAAGAACGAGAAGGCGGAGTTAGCTGCAACATTGGACTGTGAGTTACGAAAATCACAGTGATTGTCAACGCGACTGGACTCACAATCTTCGTAGAGAGAACGGTGGATCGCCTCAGGGGACCAGATGTTCATCATCCTCGCCAAAGGCCCGTCTCCCGTACGCATGAGCGAGTTCTCCTGCGGTACATCCAAGATGCCGCCATCCGCGAAGAGAAGAGTGGGTATCGAGTACTCGATCGGGTTGCGGGTCGAGTACGGGAGCTGCACGAAGTCGCCCTCCCGGTTCAAAGGGCCAGACCGTCCGAAGTCCGAGAAGGAGAACGGCGCGACGACATCGGCACGCTCAAACAGCTCTGGATGGTTGCACACCTTCCGGAACTGCATGACGAGGTTCATGAGCGAACGAGCAGAGTCGGCATCTCCTTGGTTGGCTGCCTTCTCCAACAACTCCTGAACAGAAACGTTGGCAAGCAGCGCCTTATACAAGGCGCGCTGTCGGGCGCTGAGCTCCACGTAGATGTCCTTCTCGATCTTCTCGCTCAGCTCATTCTGTACGTGCCGCTTGACACGACGGAGCATGAACGGCTTCAGGATCATATGAAGACGACGGAGTTGGTGCTCGTTCAGCTTGCTGCCCTTGTTCTCGGCGGCATTCTCAATGTCCTTTGAGAACCACTCGTTGAACTCGTCGTGAGAGTCGAACAAGCTGGGCATGATGAAGTGGAGGAGGGCCCACAGCTCTGCGATTCCAGTGAGCGTGTCGTTCAAATTAAACCCAGAGGAGAAAACGTACCTTGCATCGAGTTCTGGATAGGGGTACCAGTAAGCAGCAGACGGTTCCGACAGTGGAAACCAAGCAAGGTCTTCCAACGATTACTGGACGAGTTCTTGATGTTCTGGGCCTCATCCAGGATCATGTACTGCCACTTCACGCGCTGGAAGTACTGCTGGTCTTGTAGGACCTGAATGACATATTTAGCAATGCGGCCACGAGCAGATCGTGCCAATGACTTACAAGCTGGTAGCTCGTGATGAGGACATGGAACGGTGCGTCCTGGTCATAGCTGATCTCCTTCTTGCTCCAGAACTTGCGGAGAGTTGCACGATCCTTCGGGTTTCCCCAGTAAGGGAGAGCCTTGAGCTTTGGTACGAATCGGGTGAGCTCTTGCTGCCAGTTGTGCAACGTAGACGCGGGGGAGACGACCAAGAATGGGCCCCAGATGTCGTGGGTCTCGGCCAGGTATGCGAGCAATGAGATGGATTGTACGGTCTATTGCACTGTGAACACGAGGTCGCAACCGAGAGGACGACTGGACGCACCTTTCCAAGACCCATCTCATCGGCCAGGATACCGTTAATACCTTGCTCGTACAGGGTGGCTAGCCAGTTGAGACCCTTGAGCTGGTATTCCTTAAGTTGTGCCATCAACATCTTCGGCTGGGCGATGGTAAGCTCGCCGAGCGATGTCGGGTTCTGGAAGTTGAGCTCATCGGAGTCCACTACACCGCACACATGTGTTCAAGAATACTCGTGCAATGAAAGACGATGGGACTTACGGTCCACTAGGGGAGTCCCAGAGCCACCCGGGGTCTCCACATCCTCATCGGCGCGGATATGTGCTTGGCGCTTCGCAAGCTTGAGAGCTTCGTTCGTCTTGCGCTCAAGCGCGGCCTGAGTGTCGAATTCCTGCGCCCGTTTCTTGGACAGAGCAATGGCAGATTGAGCATTGTGACGGGCGTGCTGATACAAGTTCGTCGCATCCTCTGCACGAATACGTTAGGTGAGTCCTGCATCGTCACACGAGCTGAGCACTCACCATCGTCGAAGTCAATGTCCCTCAGCTCATCGGCCTCTACATCTGCAATATGGGCACCAGCAGGAACCTCCCCTTGTGGTGCATCTCCGCCTTCCAGTTCAGCAGCTACACTGAAGTCAGCCTCGACATAACCAACACGCTAACGAGTCCACGTACTCTTGAGCTTGTTCCCGACGAAGTGACTGTAGAGCTCGGTCTGACTGATCAGGAACTCCAGCTTCCTCGCCTGCCGCGCAGCCTCGCGTTTCTCCTCCTCGATCTTGGCACGGTCGATGGCCTCCTTCTGCTCGCGCCTGCGCACATCGCGCTCCTCCTTCTCGTTCTTCTTCCAGAACACAAGCATCTCACGCATGAGCCGCTTGGCCTTCGCCTGCACGTCCTTTGTGGCCTTCGCGGTCTTCTGGAACGGCCGACGCGCCTGTATGGACGACAGTGTCGCAAGCCTGCTCATTTGTCCGCGACGGATCTGGTAACCGGTGACGTGATACTTGTATACCTACAATCGGGCCAGTTAGAATTGTGATCAGCGTAGTTAACTCAGCACAAACCTTCGGCACGTCGCGACGAGCGATGTTCATCCAGACTTTGCGCTGTGCTTCTTCCAAGTTTCTGACGCGCTTCATCATCGCCGCATCATCGACCTTCCTCGCTTTCTTCAGAGGAGGGATGGCCTCATCAAGCTCATATACCGTCGCGGAGATACTTGTGAGACTCGGAGAAGGAGGTCTCGAACCAACGGGCGTGATGTCACCGGATACAGAGGGCGCAGCTGAGCCGATCCCGAGAGACTCTTGCGTCTGAGGGGGCAAGTTGTCGAGCTTCTTCCTCGGACCCCCCTTCTTGCGGCCTTTCGGAGTAGCAGAGACGCTATCGGCGCTCTGCTCGCGCTGCTTCCCTTTACCTCTGCCCTTCGCGTTGGTGACCAGCTTGTGCGCCGGTGACGCGCCAGACATAGAGATGTGGTCCTCTACCACAGACCGCGGCTCGTCAGCAATGTTGCTCTCCACTCGTCTCTTCTTCTGCGGGGGTCGCATGGCACTGATGGGTATATCCAAGTCGCTGTCGCTGTCGGAGCCAGGAGCTGGAAGCCGCTTGGCGACTTCCTTGCCTTTGCCCTTCCGTCGACTGCTGATCACTCCATTGTCAAGGTCGCGATTCCCGTCTTCTCCGACAAATGTGAGGCCGTCCGAAGGATGGAAGTCAGGATGGTCAAGCTCATAGAGATCGGACGAGGGAGATGGCGCGCGCATCTTCAACAGCATCGCCTGTTCTTCTGCCGTCGGCGGAGGAGGCATAGGGGGTGGAGGGGGAGGTATTCGAGCAAGTCTATCTCTGTAGTGATGAGACATCCTGTAGGCCGTGATCGAGTCGCGTTCCTTCGGAGCACATACTGTTAAAGTACGAACCACAGCATGCACTTGTTTGTACTCACGATGATCCACCGAGAAAACCAAGCATCAACTTGCTTCTGTCTTTTGTGCGTCTCTATGATGTAGTTGCCTAGCTCGGTCCACCAGAGCTCCGGACACTCCTCCAGGTCGGACGAGGGCCGGACTTCTTCGTCTGCCGACTCTGGTGGGTCCTCGGTCTGAGGGTCTTCTACTACCTCCGATGCAGGTGTCGCATTACGATGCTGTTGACGCGTCCGAAGTGTGCGACGTAGTTGCTACAATGGTATAATTGAATGGTCGGTCGCGAGTGAAGCAGAATGCAGTACTCACGCGCTTCTGGCCGGGAGGATGGTAATCCTGGTCATCATCAGGGAGCTTCCTCTTCCTCAGAACCCTCCCATTCCCCTCGACTTGACCCTCTTTCTGCGCCATCCCAACCGGTGTCCCATTCGAGATACGCGGTGACGGTGTCGCGCTCTCCTCCTGCTCGGCATAGTACGTGCTACTCGGGCCCGACGGGACGTCGTCAACCTGGTGCCTGTCGCCATTGTGATGCTCCCACTGCGTTGGGCTTTGATAGGGAGCGGGCGCAGCTGGGTGCTGGTATTGGTACTCGCGTGCAGCGGGCGCTGGTTCAACATCGTGACCGAGCGAGTGCGGGTGGGCCTCTCGATGGGCCTGCGGTTGCGGCTGGGGCGACACGGGAACGAGAGGCGCAGCAGGCTGGGGGGTGACGACTAGAATGGGACCGCCGTTGGACGCAGGTGGCTGCGGGACGGGTGTGGGGGAGTGCAGTGGCGGATCGTCATTGAGGATGTGCTTGAGCGACATTGTCGAGGCGGGTGGCGGGGGACGTGGTGTGTGCAGAGATGGGCTCGAATAAATAGGTTTGCTTCCGTGGACTGCTGGACAGCCTGCGAAGCGCCGAGAGATGACACACTCGAACAAGAAGCCGAGACTGCAGCCCCGTGGAGGAGTTGTCGAATTCGGGCGGGGTGTACGACGGCGGGGGGCGTCGTCAAGTCGCTAGGGCCGCGCAACTGAGCTGGCAGATGCGCGGGGAGATGGGGAGAAGAGCCAAGGAGGAATGATGAGGGCCGGGCCCGAAGAGCTACGGCTATCCCGCAATTTGCCCAGCGAGCGAGTCTCATAGGATTTCGTGTTGCTACAAATATGTCCATTCCCTTTCTGGGACGTCGCCTGCCGCTCCTTCTCTCCCCCACCGTGTCACACATGCCCCTGTCACACGCCCTCTCCGCCGACCACATGCATCGCTCAGCTCCCGCCGTCTGCGACAGGATACATGCGAACTACATGCCAGCTCACTCCCACCCGCACGCTCTACCCTGTGCTGTGCGACCGCCGCGTCACCCGCGCGATCTGTTCAGCTCGTCAGATCTCCGTCGAGTTGTCATTGTCACATCATATACGTCCGCGCTATAACCCAAACTGATACGACATGCATCTCCTCACGCCTCGTCCGGGTGCAGCATCAGCTCCGGGCGGACTTTCTCGTCAAACTCCTCCGGGGTCAGGAAGCCAAGCGCCACCGTCGCTTCCTTCAGTGTTGTGCCTTCTTTGTGCGCCTTCTTTGCGCACTTCGCGACGTCTGCGTGATACAGTAAGCAATCGATGTTCTCCTGCGCATGGCCCGGTATACGTACTGTCGTATCCAAGGTGGCTATTCAAAATCGTTGCAAGCATGAGGGACTCGTGGAGGAGGGTGTTAATGCGCTTCTCGTTCGCCTGGATACCGACAACGCAGTTCTTTGTGAACGAACGCGAAGCTGCACGGAGATGAGCAACTGCTGGAAACAGGTACACAAAAGACTTACCATCTGCGAGAAGCCGTATGCTCTGCAGGACGTTCTTGATGATGACAGGCTTGAAGACGTTCAACTACGACAATTGTCAAGCACTGCCCCCGTGATTGCAGCCCATGGGAATCCGCATACCTCGAAATGCCCGTTAGAGCCAGCGATGCTAACAACGGTGTTGTTGCCCATGACCTGAGCTGCGACCATGGTCATCGCCTCACACTGCGTGGGGTTGACCTTGCCGGGCATGATACTGCTTCCAGGCTCGTTCTCCGGAAGCTGCAGTTCACCCAAACCGCAGCGCGGACCGGAACCGAGGAACCGGATGTCGTTCGCAATCTTCATGAGGGAAACTGCAACGGTGTTCAGAGCGCCGTGCGCTTCGACGAGCGCATCGTGAGACGCGAGAGCCTCGAACTGAGAATGTGCATGAGATTGGATCTGCGTACGACTGGGGGTCGGAGAATCTTACCTTATTTGGTGCCGTCTTGAACTCGATGCCAGTCAGCTTGGAGATCTCGGCAGCTACCTTCACATCGAAGCCCTTCTTCGTGTTCAGGCCCTGCGTGATGCCTCAGCCGTTGTACTTGTAGCGCAATAACCAAGCCACTCACAGTACCAACAGCAGTACCACCCTGGGCGAGAAGACTCAAGCGAGGGAGGGTGTCCTTGAGACGCTCAAGGCCGTTTGTGAGCTGCTGAACGTAGCCGCTGAACTCCTGACCGAGAGTAAGAGGTGTCGCATCCTGGAAAGCAGTGAGTTTCAGAGCTAGATCTCAGGAGCCGGGAATATTCTCACCTGCAAGTGCGTACGGCCAATCTTGATAATGTGCTCGAACTCCTTGGACTTGGCTGCGAGAGCATCTCGCAGTTCAGTAAGCGCAGGGATGAGCGAGTTGGTGATCTCAGTCACAGCAGCTACGTGCATGGCGGTGGGGAACCTAATGATTTGGATGAACTTTGTGTGCAATACTGGAAGCGTGACCACGACTCACGTATCATTGCTGCTCTGACTCATGTTAACGTGATCGTTGGGGTGCACAGGCTTCTTGGAACCACGCTCGCCTCCGAGGATCTCAATGGCACGGTTGGAGATGACCTTTGGAAGTAACCGGTCGGTAAAGTACCGTCATATGCAGAACCCTCGCACTCACCTCGTTCACGTTCATGTTGCTCTGAGTACCGCTTCCAGTTTGGAAGACGACCAGGGGGAACTCGTTGATGAGCTTGCCAGAGATGACCTGGAAACAGATCTCAACCCGAGCACGCCGGATGTCTCGAGGATTGACACACCTCATCAGCAGCCTGCTGAATCGCCTCAGCAACCTTCGGGTCCAGACCATATCCAGCGTTCACGATCGAAGCCGCCTTCTTCAGTACACCGAAAGCCTTGATGAGAGGCTCGGGGAGGCGCTCCTGAGGACCTCCGATGTCGAAGTTCTGCAACGAGCTGTGACGCAGGGCGCGAAGTTAGGCGAGATAGCCTGCCAATCGTCCGGCACACGACGTACCGCTGCGTCTGAGCTCCCCAGTAGCGATCTGCGGGAACCTGGAGTTCACCGAAGGTGTCGCGCTCGATACGGTACTTCTGCTCCTATACTCCACGCGAGCTATTCAATCCGCGCTCCACCAGCACTCTGCAGGGACACGCACCATCCTGATAGTTGAAGTTGAGAACAAGCGCGTCGAGGGGGTGCGAGCGGACTCGAGCTGCAGTCGATGTCATGGATCGGACGGCACGGACGGTGCGGGGTAATCACATGAGTACACGGGCAAAAAGCGGCATTCTCGCAGAGACTCACGAAAGTAGCGCGAGCGAGGCGGATCCCGGCCATTTTAGAGAGGAATAATGTAGGGAGAAGGGGGAGGAGATGCTCTCAGAGCTCTAGTGGTTGTGCGAAGCGATGTGCAAGGTGGCTTCACCGACGCGAGGCTTGGCGATATATGCCACGACGCGCTGGCGACTGCTCCCGAACCATCGTCCGGATTCCTCCGCTCCCCGCCCACCACCGTCGCCGAAAGGTTACCGAACGTCGAGCTGCTTCCCTCCGACGGTCTTGCGTCCGGATGGCCGTCTCGGTGTCTCGGAGGATGTCCTGTATACCATCGACCTCAACTTGCACGCAAAGAGGATGTATGACCGTTTGACTTTCACGAGAGGATGCGGATTTCCACGTGATAAAGTCGGTGTCTTTCATAACCCCAAGTGCGCCCATGGGGAACCGGAAGCTGCCACGGTCTACGACACACCTCTCTTGCACTCTCCCACTACGTCTGTTTGAACCCCGCGCACAAGAACATGGCGAGCATCGCGTCGCAGGTCGTCCTCCACCCAGTCACCACCCAGTCTCTGAAGGTTCTGAGCACGACCCTCGGGAGGGACAAGGTATGACCTCATACTATAACGCCGCACCCTGCAACGCGCTCACTGTGCCTGTTAGCTCTATCGTGGTATCCAATACTTCGCGCGTTTCTTCGCATGGCTTCTACTGTCGAGAGGATACAAGATCCAAGCAGCTCGATGGGACGCGTTGAAGTCGCACCTCGCGCTGGGCCGCAAGCGTAAGTGCCGATCTATCTCCTGCGCGTACAGGTGCTAACGAGCATACCTACAAGTCTTGCGCCTGGGCAAGTTCATGGAGAATGCGCAGGCCGTGCTTAAGGCCCTCAACGCTCCCGGAGAGCCCGGAGAGCGCATCACCGCTATTGGCAGGCAGCTAGGTTACTTCGGATACCTGTCCCTGGACAACATTGCTTGGGTATGTGTATCTGCGGTTTCTACGTGCGCGAAGGATGTCTTACGCTCGGTTGCCCAGGCCCATGCCATCAAGTTTTACAACTTGGCCCCGTCCACGGCGCAGAAGATCAACAAGCGTATCATGCAGTTCTGGTTCACAGGCATCGTGTTCAGCTTGGCGCATGGTCTCCTCAAGGTATGCTTCATATCCCACTATAGTCAGGTCCATGCTTGACGGTATGCTCCTAGGCCGGTCGGCTCGCAAACGAGGTCAAAAAGTTGCAGAGCCAGACGTGGACGGAGAAGAGCTTGGAGGCCGAGCGCGACTTGAAGCTTCAGAACCTCCAGGTAGCCCGGGAGGCTGTCCGTTATCAGTTCATCATGGACGTCCTCGATGTCTGGATTCCGGCCACCAATATCGGCTTGGTCAACCTCAACGACGGCGTCCTTGGCATCTTCGGGTATGTACCTCACTTCATGTGGCGCGGTTCCGTTGTGCTGATCCCCAGACAGTCTCATTACCTCCTTGATGGCCCTCCGCCAGCAGTGGTTGGCTGCAGGTGGCAAGAAGTGAACGGGAGGGGTGTAGTTGCTTGTATGCATGGACATATTACCATTATAATCTACCTATATATTACAACCGGTCGCGCGTGTTGTTGGTTGGCGCATCTCGTGGTGGTATCGTTGCGGAGAAGTATTGAACAGCATTGCAACGCGTTGCATGAGGGTTCGACAGATCATGAAGGGGCGGCAGTTGCATCCTTCTGCTGTTCATTTCGTAGACGCAAGTATTCCGCACGTACTGCAGCCATAGCTTCAGGCCCAGTGCTTGTGGTCGCCAACCCTTTGTCAACAGCGGCGGAGACAGGCAGGTGGACGGATGACTCACTACTGAAGCATACAATCCTGTACGACTTTGTACTTCTGCCTGCATTCCCATGCTACAGAGAACGTGCGTCCCTCAGCACACTGAGCAAACTCTGCATGGAGGTAAACGTGAGATGAGCCTGGAGACTGCATAGCTATCGCCGCACCTTTGACTACGGGGTCGCACTCCTTGAGCGCGTTCGCCTTCGTCTGTTTGAGCAAGGTCTCTTCCTCGCGGCGAGAAAGCGCGTTCATCGCAGAGCAGTCGGAGCCCAACGGGCAGAGGACAGGGGAGCTTGGCAAGACGGCTCACCGCGCCGACGCGATTGGACGCGATCGAGCGCGCGCCTTGCCTGCAATAGACATGCCGGCGGCTACGTCGTGGCTGAAGCTCCTGGCTCTGACTTCGGAGTGGGCCCACCCTTGTCCCAAACCGCGTAGACGTCTGAGGTCTCCTCGTTTGTGCAGCATGCATCTCTCAGGGTCTCACCTATCGACTGCTATGCGCGCAGCTCGCGCAGTCAGGCCGCAAGTACGGTGTCTGGCCACGCCGTCTTCCTCCAAGGCCACCTTTAGTCAGACTCTCGCCGAGGGTCCCTCGCTGGACGACTTCATAGCGGACAAGGTGTCTGACCGCGTAGTGTTGGGAAACACTAAAGCGTGAGTGATTACTACCCAGTATAGACCCAGCCGGAACTAAAACCATGCAATTGCAGTCCGAGACTTCCGTCATACCTGAAGACCAGCATACCCACAGGTGCCTCCTTTTCTAAGATCAAGAAGGACCTGCGGGGTCTCGGGTTACACACCGTGTGCGAGGAAGCACGGTGTCCGAACATTGGCGACTGCTGGGGTGGAAAGGAGGGTGTGAGCGAGGCAGAGGGCCGCAGGGCCGCAACCGCAACGATCATGGTATGGCGTTATGACCTGAAACATCATATATGCCTCGCCGCAATGCTGATGGCGCACATAGCTAATGGGCGACACATGCACACGAGGATGCAGGTTCTGCTCGGTCAAGACGTCCCGGGCACCCCCACCCTTGGACCCCCATGAACCTGAGAATACCGCGGAGGCAATCAGCCGCTGGGGTCTGGGGTACATTGTCCTGACTAGTGTGGACAGAGATGGTTAGTATTCTCTGAAGCTCGAGGCAGCGGACGAATCTCTGACCATTCTGCAGACCTCGCGGATGGCGGTGCGCACCACTTCGCAGAGACTATCATGAAGATCAAGCAGAAGTATGTGTCATACGTGGCTTTCGGACGCTCTTCGCGCTAACGTTGGTTTGTAGAGCCCCCCAAATTCTGGTAGAAGCACTTACTGGCGACTTTGGTGGAAATTTGGATCACGTTGCGCTCGTAGCGAAGTCAGGCCTCGACGTCTACGCTCACAATGTGGAGACTTCAGAAGCAATGACCCCGTTCGTCCGGGACCGACGAGCAAACTTCAGGCAGAGTCTCCGCGTACTTGAGCATGCCAAGAAGCAGGGCGTGCGAGTGACGAAGACGAGCATCATGCTTGGTGTTGGCGAGACCGAAGAGCAGATCATGGATGCCCTACGAGGTTAGTCCGGAGCCTGTACTACGCCCTATGAGCGTCGCTGATCGAAAGTCCCCGCATTGCAGAGCTACGTAAGGTTGACGTGGACGTGGTCACCTTTGGGCAGTACATGCGGCCCACGAAGCGGCATATGAAGGTTGATCGGTACGTTGAGCCTGCGGAGTTCGACCGCTGGAGGCAGGTGGCGGAAGACATGGGCTTCTTGTACGTCGCCAGCGGTCCGCTCGTACGCAGCAGTTACAAGGTGAGTACGAGCCGCCTCTGTATTACAACGGTCCTCATTGTTCGTGTAGGCTGGGGAGTACTTCATCGAGAACGTCTTGAAGGGCAAAGGCGCTGAGAAGCGCGCGAAGAGCCTCGTTGCCGACAAGTACCTGGAGACGGAGTCCCAGCCTCAGCCATCGTCATAGATTTTCAAGCGCATACTACACGTCTATCACTACTGTACATGTAACCTAAGTCGCTCTAGATCTAATGCACACATCTCCTCTGTAACCTTGGCCCTTTGAGCGTAGAGCGCTTGCCCACGTGGCGGCTGGGTAGGAGTCTGCAGACGGCAGCCACCGGCATATTCCGAGCGGGGTCTCATTGTAACTTTCACTGTGAACCTTATTTTTCTGTTCAGTACACCGACCCAAAACTCACCGCCGCCAGTCCCGCCCTCGGCCTTCCCACCAGCAAAACAATGGTGAGCTCTCTCTTTCGAGGCTCCTGGTGTATGCGTATGCTGAGACTCTGTTCAGGATTCCTCAAAAGCCCCCGTCAAGCTCGCTACCGTCGTCAAGGTCCATATATCATGTCTTCTGCAGGGGCTCGGCAAGTTCTGACGAGTTTTGTGCATCTCTGCGTTGCAACAGGTCCTTGGGCGCACTGGCTCCCGTGGTGGTGTCACGCAAGTCCGTGTCGAGTTCATGGACGACCCCAGCCGGACGATCATCCGTAACGTGAAGGGCCCCGTCCGTGAGAAGGACATCCTGGCTCTCCTGGAGAGTGAGCGTGAGGCCCGGTACGTCGTGTCCTTGCATATCATTTTTGCGTGTTTTTGAGACGATTGCCCTCTAGCCGCCTCCGGTAGATCGATATCGTTGACTCTTGCTCTCTTGTTGCATTACTTCTCCGTTGGCCCTACGACGCACTGTATGATCACCCCTGCCAATGCTATTATGCGCATGAGCTTCGTGCCGGAGCTTGGGCGATTGTGTGAGCGCTGTTTTCGGAGGTGAATGTTACGGGTAAGGGGCGCACATCCTCTTCGGCGCTGTTGAAGACGCTCTCAGAAGCCCCAAATTCACCCTATCATTCTCTTTTCGGATGGGCGTTCCAACGTTCAATCATTCCTGCTCATCGCATTGGTTCGTCTGCACTATACCTCCTCGCCTCATCCTCGCCTCCGACATTTGGACCATCCGGCGCTTTCACGCCCATGCGGTCGCGGGTACGCGGCGCCCTAGCACCGACAGTGCCTCATAACTCCGACTTGGAAGGATGCACGATCGATAACCTATGTCCGACAACTGCGAACATGCAAACGCGCGATCGAGTCTGGTTAGTTGGAAAGACTGTTGCCACAGTTCAGCTCGCCCCGCTCACCCTTACTCAGCGTATATAACACCGTCCGAGTAGTCTCCGATTCTGCCCAGTTGTGCTCTCTCATCTTCGTCTCCGTCCCCCATGTCTCGCAGAGCATACGTTACACTCCTGACCGCCCCCGGTTACCTTCCGGGAGTACTCGTCCTTCATGACTGCCTAGTCTCCGTCGGTTCCCAGTACCCTCTTGTGGTGATGGCCACTCCAAGCCTCAGCCCAGAAGCGCGAGATGTATTGGCCAAACGGGGCATCTCCATTCGAGATATAGATCATCTCTACCCCGCAGACGGAAAGCACGTCCTGGCGGATCACGACGCTCGATTCCGCGACACTTGGACCAAGCTGAAGTACGTAAAGCTTGGTGCGAATCCAGACCTAAATAGGCTCATTTTGCGTTCCATAGAGCCTTCGAACTGGTCGAGTACGAGGTGCGCCATAGTCTGGCGTGATGTCCGCCGTGCTAACTGGTTTGCTACGCAACAGCGTGTGGTTATGCTGGACGCGGACATGATCGTCATGCGGAACATGGATCACCTGCTTGAGATGGAGCTCGAGCAGGACTGGATCGCCGCCGCTCATGTGTGCGCTTGCAATCCACGCCGGCTTCCCCATTATCCCGAGGACTGGTACGTAGAGTTACTGGAGTGCGCGCGCCAGTTCTGCATGCTGAAATCGCATATAGGAAACCGGAGAACTGTGCGCATACCGCTGTAGAGCACCCGACGGCCGACCCGCCCCCGGTGACCCCCACCAGCCCTCGCCCTTATACCCAGCTCAACTCCGGGACGGTGGTACTCCATCCGTCCACTGAGGTCATGCAGCAGATCACCGACTTCATCTCGACCTCACCCCGCATACCGACGTACTCATTCCCTGATCAGGACCTTCTGTCGGACTTCTTCCAGGGTCGGTGGAAACCACTGTCGTGGCGCTACAACGCGCTGAAGACCCTTCGGATCGTCCACCCACAGCTGTGGCGAGATGACGAGGTCCACTGTTTGCACTACATCCTGAACGATAAGCCCTGGAACCACCCTCGAGGTACCGGAGGGCCCTATAAGGAGGTGAACGGCTGGTGGTGGGACAAGTACGAGGATATCGGTCGACAAATGAAGGTAACCGATCCGGAGGGCTGGAAGTTGGTGGACGCTCATGTTGCGCATGGTTAAAGTGCGGCATATCCCTGGCGGTGCATTGGCACTGGACGATGATCTCGCGTCTCTGTACATATATATCTGCTCTACATCTGTGATATAGCTAAATTTGCTTCATCTTCTCGTGGCCTCTGTTGATTGAAGACACATGGATCCAACAACGCATACATCGTATTTACACACAATACAATCTGAGTCACCATGGACAGTCCACGGTGCAGTTCACTCAAGCCCGCCACGCCACATGAACCTGGTCGGTCCTGAACCTGCGAGGAATCGTCAACTAAGGTCTCGCTCGCAGTGAACACTAACCTACCTCTGAGTGCATGTACTCTTCGTCAGCGGCGTCTCGAACCCCATCCGGTAGCTGAGGAGACCAGCCTGCGCAATCATTATGCCGTTGTCGATACAGAACCTAGAGAGGTAAGGCAACCTCCACTGAATAACGAAGAAGTCAACATGACAGCCTGAGATGATGCTGCGTACCGCTCGTCTGTTGCAAAGACACTCCCACCACGCTCTTTCGCCATGACGCCCATCATCTCCTGAAGTCGTTCATTACCTGCACCGCAACCCGTCAGCAAGGAAGCCCGGACACAACGGCGGCTGTGGCACTAAGGTTCGAGGAAGCACTCACATCCTACACCGCCAACGATAAGCACCTCTTTGCTGCCGATGTGTGCCATCGCGCGCTCAGTGATCTCGACAAGCATCGCAAACACTGTTTCCTGCAGCGAGAAGCACAGATCTTGTGGCGTAATAATGTCTGCGCCGTCACCGTCTTCCGCAGAGGGACCCTGTGGGCGGAAGCGTTTGTCGAGTGTGTATGCCTCGGTTGATGTCAGGATGCCCGAGAGACTGACGTCCATGCCTTTTGTGGTATATGGCAGGGGAAGAAGTCGCTTGCCCCTGTGAGAGGGCATACAGTTAGTCGATGTGGCATGGCACGGGAAGACAGCGGAGAAGGTCATACTTCTTCGCTTCCTGCTCGATGTTGTATCCCGGGCTTGGATCGTTGCTCAAGTTGATGACTCGGGCGAACCGGTCGAGGCAGTTCCCAACCGCGATATCGAGGGTTTCTCCAAAGATCCGATAACATTGCTGGGAATATGCGATGACCTGCGTGTTCCCCCCGGAGACGTACAGCACGACGGGGTTCTGCGCCCCAGTCACTTGGCGGCCCATCTCAATGTCTGCACCAAAGTGAGCGAGTGTGTGGATATAGTGCGATGCGGACGCCACTTACGGCCCACGCAATGGTTCACTCCTACGAGAGGCTTGTTGTACAACAGTGATAGCGTTCGTGCGACCAGTGCAACCGATACAAGCGGTGCGCCCATGCCAGGGCCTGTGCTAGAAGTCAGAGTCAACTTGATTGATACGTCCTGAGTAAAGCCTACCCTTCGTGAAACAGATACAGTCAATGTCATGGAGGGATACTCCTGCCTTCGCGAACGCATCCTTGATCACCGTCAACGCCCATTCACGGTGATGCTGGGCAGTATCTCGCGGGAGGAATCCTTCGCCCGGTGGTGTGATGTAGGTATGCCTGACGTTCGACAGGACCTCGGTAGAGCCATCCGGGGAGTGCTTGATAATTCCCGCACCGAGCTTGTTCGCAGATCCCTCGAGCCCGAGGGCAATGTACGGCCTTTCTATATGAGGTTGAGCACACGTTCGACTGCCAAGTCACAACATACGGACCTGGCGCCTTCAAAGGCGAACGTTTACGGACCCTTCCAGGCATGCCTGAGACTCAGCTCGTATGAGCGTCGAGGTCGAAGTCAAGCGTTGTGGGGAGCAGAGACGCGCCCAATCTCGATCCTCGATCACTCAAAGCATATCTAATCTTATCACCTCACGTGGAGGCCTCGCCAGAGTCAGAAAGTCGAAATGACTCTCGCGATGCGTGCATAAAAAGTGTTTGGACAAGACTTAGACTGAACAAGCACCTATAACCCTCACAGTACCACCTAACATCTCTTCCTATTGCCATGGCCCCACAACGTCTCTGGCTTCGCTGCGAGAAGAAGGAGTTCGAGCGTCGGACCGCCATCACGCCGACCACCGCCAAAAAGCTCATCGATGCGGGGTTCGAGATCTTTGTCGAGCGCGACGACCAAAGGATCTTCAGGGACGAGGAGTACGAAGCGTGAGTGCTGCACACTGTGACATTAAAGCAACGGATCAGACTTTGCTGACACGCGCACGCAGTGTAGGATGCAAGCTGGTCGAGAACAACTCCTGGCCCAACGCTCCCAAGGACATCCCAATCATTGGCTTGAAGGAGCTCCCCGAGTCCGATGACCCTCTCCCCCATACCCACATCCAGTTCGCGCACTGTTACAAGCAGCAGGGCGGCTGGTCCAAGGTCCTGGCGCGGTTCTACAAGGGCGGCGGTACCTTGTACGACCTGGAGTTCCTCACCGACGACCAAGGCCGCCGTGTTGCTGCGTTCGGATACCATGCGGGCTTTGCGGGTGCTGCAGCTGGCGCGCTCGCGTTTGCAGCGGAAAAGGCTGGTAAGCCGCTTGGCCAGCTTGAGCCGTACGAAAACGAGCAGGCGATGGTGGACGATGTCAAGCGCGTGCTCGGTGGTAGCGGGAAGGGCTTGAAGGCTATGGTCATCGGAGCCCTTGGTCGTTGCGGACGAGGAGCTGTGGATCTGTTCCGCAAGATTGGAGTCGAGGAGTGCGTACATCCTTGATTGCTGTCCAAGAGGCATGCTCTGACATACGTACAGGGACGACATCCTGAAGTGGGATATGGCGGAGACTGCCAAGGGTGGTCCGTTCCCGGAGATCCTCGAAGCGGACATCTTTGTCAACTGCATATACCTCAGCTCGCCCATCCCTCCGTTCATGACCAAGGAGACGATCGCGGCCGCGGGTCCGAGCAGGAGATTGCGCGTTGTCGTCGATGTCAGCTGCGACACTACGAACCCTCACAACCCCATTCCCATCTACTCGGTCAACACGACCTTCGCGAAGCCAACGGTTCCCGTAGAAGTCGGGTGAGTAGACACTGTGCCTCTCCGAATGCACAATAACGTTATACTGACGTACCTGTCACGCCACAGCGAGGGCAACCCACCGCTGGCGATGGTCTCGATTGACCACCTCCCCACACTGCTCCCGAGGGAAGCGTCTGAGCAGTTCAGCGCTGCACTGCTGCCGTCCCTGCTCGAGCTGCCGAACCGCAAGAGTGCGCGGGTATGGGTTGAAGCAGAGAACCTGTTCAGGGAGAAGCTTGGAGACGCGGTCAAGGCGGAGGGGCTGTGAAAGTGAGTCCAAAAATGCTCGTGTTGTAATGATAGATGTATTCGTAGACCGTATAAGGGAGCAGTTGTTCGACGTGTTTGCAATTCTTCGTGTGACCGAGGTCGAGATCATTGCAACCCGGTGTGCCTTGCGGCGGCATGTATGTGCCCGCCCGTGTTACGTCCGCGACAGGCATGGGAGTAAGTACAAGGAAGTTACCAAGGCATCAGCGTAGGATCAGAGCAGGGAGATCACAATCATAGACCTGATGCAGCGATGTCTGTGTCTGTCTGGCCACGTCGAGTACTTACAGTTCTAGCGGGAAGAGGACACGTATCTCCGGGAGCTGATGTTGCAATGCCAGCGGCGTCGCGATGATGGGGTGGCGTGCGTGCCGGTGCTCCTGCGAGAGACGGACGGCTGCGGGGCGAGAGGAGGACCCGTGGGCTGCGCCAAGGGCGGGGCCGCGTCTGGTCGGGACCCAAGAGCTCGAGCGTCGAGCTGGGCGGATGCGAGGCTCGGAAGAGAGCTGGCGGGGGGTTGCAGGGCGTTGCCATGATGCGGGCGTGCAGCCGCTGCTGCGGTGCTGGCCGGGCGGATGGGGAGATGGCGATTTCGCGCTGTGCCGAGCGGACTGGGCTGAGTCGCGCCCGCGCAGTTGCGCACAAGAGATGCAGCTGGTCTGATTCCGCCCATCCACATCCGCCTTGTCTGCATTTCTCCTTCCTCTCTCTTCTTCCATCTCTTCCTGGGTTCGTGTGGTGCCAGCTCTGGGCTCTTTTTCTTCCTTTCCTTACTCTTCCTCTTACTCCCGGCCTTCTTACCGGTGCTCATTACTGCACAAGTGTTCACTGGTGCTGGTCGCCCTGCGTTAATTCATCCCGCACGCAAGCCAGTCAATCCCTGCCCCCCGTCAGCCGCCGCGTCAACATGCCTCTCGCCCTTTCTCCTGTCCCCGAGATCGCCATCTCGCCCGCCTCGCCTGAGGAGCCTTGCCCGGAGCCTTTCTCGCCCTTCTCCCAGTGCTCCTTCCTCAGCGATGACTCTGACAGCTTCCGCCCCACGCTGCTCTCGCCTCCCCCTCCCAGCGCGATCTCCCCGAGGCAGCTGTCCCCTCTTCGGCCAAAGGACGCACCGGTGACGGGCAAGGGTCTCGAGAGGGAGCGGTTCGAAGCCCTCCTCCAGGCGTCCCGCGAGAGGAACGCTGCTTTGGGAAGCAAGAAACCACCGACGGATCTCCGCAAGGAGATTGCGCTCAAGGTGCACAAGAGCAAGCAGAGTGAGTCTCCATGCTTAACGCCACCTTCTCGAGGAGCTTATCGAGCATCTTCGTCCACCCGTCCCAGTGGAACGTCGTCAGCTGTTCCTGTCCAAAGTCCAGGCTCCTCCCTCCCCTTCCGCGACCCTCATACCGGTCACCCCTCCCGAATCTCCGGCAGTCTTCCACTACTCTCTGCCCTCGCCGGGACTCGACTCTCCCTTGGAGGTCTTCGAGGCATTGTCTCTCGGCAAGTCGGCCGCCCCGACTTGCGACCCATGGGTTGAACAGGTGGACTTCCGCCTTCCTGGAGATGTGCACTCCAAGGCGCCCCTTAGGTCCGCACCGGTCGTCACACACACCACCACGAAAAGGAAGATGCTCCCTTCTCTCGATCAGATCACTGCTCGTCTCAACTCGAACGGCCATGTCGCCGCACCTGCACACGAGGGATCTGCGCGCCCGTCCATGCGTCTCCCGTCATTCCTCCGGACGTCAGCGCGTGCGGAGCAGCCTGTTTCGCCTCGTCTCGAGGCTCAGCAGTCCGCCACGAGGCCCCGGCCTGCCCTGCCGACTGTAGTCGGTCGTCTGCGATTCCCCACTCGGGAGACCCGCGAAGCGCCCAAGCTGGAGGTCGCGCAACCGACTCCTTGCCTCCCTCCCGTCTCTCCTCGGTCTCCGGTGACTCCGCGCTTGGAGATCACCACGAAGTTGGTCCCTCGCACGCAGTCGTCTTCGCCCATTGAACTCACGGAATCGAACCTCTTCGCATTCAATGCGTCCCGTGAGCGCACCTCGCGCAACATGCTGACGCGCCTGCGTCGCCGTACGCTTCCTCCCCAGATCGCCGTGCCTGCTCCGGGCGAGGTCGATCTGGAGGATGAGACCGAGCGCAAGAGCCGTCGCCACAGCGCACCTCCCGAGCTGCCGCAGCGAGAGCGGATCGGATTCTCGCACCCCATCTTGGAACTCCCAGGAGCATTCTGACATGTTAGACAACACACAACACAAACGACCGGCCCGACATCCCTTCCTTTCATTTCCTTACCAAACCATCATGACAGACTAGTCGTAATGTTTCCATCCTCTGGACGGTTTGAGGCAACGTGGATACTGCTTGTATTCTTATTCTCCGGAATTTGTGTCCTTACCCACTTCCTTTTCACTTTCCTTCGCCTCCTCGGGTTCCCCTAGCTAGCTTCCTAGAGACTCCTGGCCCTTCTCTTCGCCTTCCACTTTTTTTTCTCGTTTCTCGCCGTACCGGTTGGGGGACCTGCTTTCTGGGGGTGTTGTACGATGCCGCTGGTGTTGCTCTGGGGCGGCCGGGGAGCTCGAGGTAGGTTGACCCTGCCCGGGTGAACCATGCCTCTTGCTGCCATCACACATACATACACACATAGACATCAGTCACCAGCATCGTGCGGAACCAGCCAGTCTGGCTGCGCGTGCGCGTCGTGTTGTTGCCGTCTCGGAGCAGGCTCTCCCAGCACCCATCGTGCCACACATCCCACCACTCCTTGCCATCATACTACCAGATGTACTTGCACCACTATCACCCCCGCATTCTGGGAAGATGGAAGGGCTGTGCCCGCATCGCTCCCTCACCACACAACCCAATACAAAGACCATGGAACGAAAAGCTTGTCAGACCGTGTGAGAGAGAGGACGCGCCTCGCCTGCGGGCGCGGCGCAGTGTGAGTTGCGTTGAATGATAGTGATATATTGCTGTCAGTGACAGTACCGTAGCGTGAGTACACACATCTACCATACATCTTTCATACTTAGCGGGCAAACAAGCATGTATACACAGCAAGCGATTAGGGCGCATATAAAACATTACCTACAATACTGCTTTAGCACGAGGGAGCGGGTAGGTGGTCAACGAGCGAGAGAGAAAGCATATGTCCGGCACCCCCAGCCTGAGTAAGGGTCGCCCAGGAACAACTTCACCAAGAAAGGACACGATTCGAGTACGATGCACGATGGATAGATGGATGGACGGAGTCGGATAACGGGCAGCCACAGCATGGACGCGACCATATTCCTGCAAGATGACGCAGACTGCAGGGTTAGTGCCGGACCAATAGGGATGGCGGTTCTCCCGCACCATATGAACGCGGTGTGGCACACGCAGTCTTCATCAGCGCCACGATTGAACCTGCTGGAGCCGTCCCGTGGACGACGAGGGCTCGCCTTGGCTGCTGCCCCCAGCAGGGGGTGGCGGACGGGGAAGCTGAGGCGGTACATCAGGCTCCGGAGAGGGCTCTTTGCCGCGCAGGCGCGCCAGGACACGCAGCCGACGGTCTACAAAAAATCCACCGCATCAGCAACGTGGTCGAGGGAGGAGAGATCGTCTGAAGATGTGGCGCGATGGCGACGCATCGAGGCAGAGATTAACTCACTGTAATCGAGGCGAACGTGTTCGTCGCCCTCCCCGTCCGAGTCCTCGAGCGGATCGGTAGCGTTTACGACGTGCCACGCCTCTGGATAGCCGCACTGTCAGCGAACGCGTGCGCAATCGTGGGGATATCAGTGGCTTACGCTGCAGCATGCTCCTCTCCTGGTTCGGATCCTCTCCCGACAGGTCCCCTACAGCGTCCGTCAGCTTCCATCTAGTAGACCTACGGAACAGTGCCTTACCTCTGAATTCCTCAAGCTGGAAGGGAGGACGTTCACGTTCACTCGACGAGAACCCGCCTAAGGCCGAGGGACCTTGCGTTTGGGGGCGCGACTCGTGAGAATGCGACGAGCCTCGACTCCCTGTCCCTCCTTCAGACGCCGCGTGCCGTTGCGCCCGAGCTTGACGGAACGCCGCCTTTTCCTGCACTACGAAAATTTGCCGGGATCAGCCCTCGAAGCACGGCTGATAATGCGACTCGGACGCTTACTAGAGTACGAGGTGGACGGCGGAGGCGGAGGCGGTGGAGGAGGGTTCTTCTTGCGCCGCTTCTCCATTTCCATCTCATCGACGAGCTCCTTGAGGAACTTGCTCCTGAGCGCGCTCATGCGCTTGCCCCACTCGACCTCGTCCGGCGGGTCTACGTTCTCCTGAGCCTGCTCCTCGCGTGTCAAACTCCGCATCCGCGGCACCTTCGGTGGGTTCGCCCTGGAGTAGTCGTCGTCGAACGGGTTCGGCTTGTCGGGCCCTTGGAGATAGTGGTACATGAGCCACAAGAACACCCTCGCGCGAGACGCAGAGGACAGATTGATGGGGAGGAACAAATCAAGGAACTCCACGGGCGGATCGAAGTGCCTTTGAGCGACGGTCTGAGGCAGTCACACGGGCTGTCAGAAGGCTATTCTCCATGCTGTAATGCGCAGGCTTCTCACCATCGCGTGATTAGAGTTGGCCAGAACGAAGATGAGATTGACCACGCTCGTTGGGGGGAGCTGACCTGCCCTCTGGAGCTGATGGTTAAAATTTTCCAGACGGCTGAAGAGCGGTCCAACTCACAGTCTTTTCAATTATCTCTGCGGGGGAAGACGGAGGTGGCGTCTTAAACTCAAACGGCAAGAGAGCGGCCTTCAGGCAGTTCTTGATCCGGGGGGCGTCTTGCAAGTTCCCATCGGTCTTCTGTAGCGAGGGGACCGGATGGTAGCTTCGCAGGGCGGTCTTCATCTCTGGGAAAACTGGGGAGGGGCCAAGGACCGTTAGTTCTCGGTGCGCACCGTGTCCCAATATGCCTACTCACATGCCATGGTGGTGTTGATGCGGCCGACGTTGGTGAGAAGGGCAATTTTGGCAAACTCGATCGCGAAGGCTGGCGTCTCGACCATCTTGTCCTTGAGGACCTTGGAGCACTTGGGAGAGTTGTAGAGGGCATTGACGTAGAGGTCGCAGAAATTCACGACGGGCTGGTCGGGGGCAAGATAGTCGATGAAGCACTTTGTGCGATCGGTGAAGATGTAGTAGAGCAGGTCATATTGGAGGTCCTCCCTGGTCAAGGGCTCGGCGTCGGTACGCTTGATTGGGAGGGTCTTCCTGCCCAGGTACTGGGCCCTGGGGAGGGGTGAGCGGGCGGGGGGCGGGTCGGGGAGCACGGTGGACACTCACGGAGTATTGACCTGGTGGATGTTCCAGCCCTGGATGTTTTGGACAGCGGAGTAACGGTCTGTTGAGCTGGATGACGCCATGAAGAGGAGAAAGAGCGGTGCACGAGGCAATTACGGAAGTACTGACCCTCAGAGCACGAGGCGTCAACGCGAGGATTTGCAGTTGTGGGTGCGCCTTTTATCGGTGTGCGGAGGGAGATGAGACTTCTCGAATCTGGAGAGGATCTCACGTGTAGACAAGAGGGCGCGAAGGGAGGGATTCCGACACTCATCAGCCGAGACGACGATCGATGTGTGCGTGGAGGAGGCGGGGGCGGATAATCCTAGGAGTCGGGAGGGCAGCCGGGGGCATGCACTGGGAAATGAGATCGGGGAGATGCAGCAGGCTACGCGACGGCCGTGGACGGAGGCAGCGTGGGTGCAGCAGAACGGCAGCCTGAGCGGGCACTGGCAGAATCAGTCCAAGCTGCGGCCCGGCCTGCGTGAAAAAACAGTGCAGCCTCAGCTGGCGTGCCTCCGCCGTCCCCAGGCGCCCACACCCCGATCGCGCCCAGATCTTCGCACGCAGCCGCCCGCCCGCTCGCCTCTCCCCATGTTCGCGGATGCAAATTCCACCCTGGCTCTATTGTCCCCTGGCCTCCCGAGCCTCCCATCATTCCAGCCCAATTCTAGCGAATTAACAACTCGGCAAACCCCTCCCGGTTCCACCATACCCGTCCGCATTTGGTAATAAACCGGTCCCGGTAACCTTCGTCTGCCCCCTGGGTGGGCCATCATCCTTGTCTCCCCTGGCTCGCGCTGCCCAATTGTCAGTCACACGGCAGCACGCACGTCGCTTGCACGCATGCTCGTCCGCGGACGTCCTCCGAGTTTCCGGCGGCCCCGTACACGGCAAACCCAGATGCAAGTGCAACGGCCACAGCTGCGTTTACACGCCTTCGTGCGACCTCCATGATCGCCCGATAACCGTGTCTGCGCCGCGGGAAACGCGCCAGACGACGGCTCGACCCTCTGATGCTGCCCCATCGATCGCCCAACGCATCTAAAGCCTCCAGGGTGTCATATGTCGCCCGGGCGCACTCACTCCTGCATCCGGAAGCCTCGGAATACATACACCCGAGTCCAGATCACACTACGTACAAAACATGTCAGTCCCCTTGGTCTCTTCCATGCTCATGCTCATGCTCCACGGACATGACTGGAGATGAAGAGCGTGTCGCTCGTCGTGTTCTCAACAAGGTATGATCGGTCCCAGCAGCGCAAATCAGCTCCTCCTGGTCCTCGCCATCCTCCTTCGATCCGACGTTCTGACCGCGCTAATGGGCAACACCTGATATCCTCACCCTCGTCATTTTCCAACCGTTCTCTTGGGCCCGGTCCCTGCTGTCTGACGAAGCTGCGCCTCCTTCTCCGAACCCCTTTCCTTCCTGGCCTCGTACCTCCACGAGGTGCAATCTCTGTACATATGTAGCTATGAATCATCCCGGCCCGCAATTTACTGCTCGGGACTCCTTCTTCCACCGCCGAATAACCTTCTGGGTCTCTTCTTTCTGCCTCGGCCCCGTAATAGCATTCACGGCAAACATCGCACCCCCATGCGTTGCCCGCAACCCTGTTCATCTGGACTCGTCCCAATATATCTCCGACCCCGATAACTTGACTCGCCGTGCTCATGACCACAGAAGAACTTCAGGGTCCGTGTCACTGAATGGGCATGCGCGATGCGCCAGGTTCTTCTAGCCTCCGCCGACCACAAGACTCTCACCAACACCAGCCCGCCATCGGTGTACGTCGTGCGCATGCAGACTGGATCCGCGGTGTAAGTCCTGCGGGGAACCTCGATAGACCCGGGGAAGCAGCACAAGGGCGCCTCTCGTTCATTCTCGCAAGCATTGTCCTTTCCTTCTTACTCCGGCACGGTGGGCGTCTGTCACTCCTTCCTAATTCACTCCGTGCCACGTGCCCTGTCGCCGCTAGTGGGACGCGCTCACCGTTCGTTCCTGCCTGAAGTTTCCACCGTTAGCTCTTGCTTCGCTTCCTCCATCTCGCGAACTCTCCGCACACGATGTCCGACACCGCAGGTCTCAATCTCGACTCCGCTTCCCAGGTCTGTGATCGTCGCTGGGACCTCAGGCTCGCACCGCTGACGTCCGCATTACCACACCCCGCACCCCGCAGAAGGAGCTCCAGCAGTTCATCGAGACGGAGCAGGCCCACGCTAGGGTACAGAGCCAGGTGCACAATCTCACCAGCCTCTGCTGGGACAAGTACGTGTTCCCACCGCTCCTTCTGGCTCTGTCTCGATTCCAATTTCCGCACCCCGCCCTCTGTCTAGATGCGTCGGCTCGATCTCGTCGGGCTTCTCTGGAAAGGAGCAGAGCTGCCTCGCCAACTGCGTCGACCGCTTCTTTGACACGAGTTCGTACTTGGTCCGGAAGATTGAGGAGAAACGCGCCTTCGCTGGCGCGTCGTGAAGACCCTTCCGTCCTGTCCCATCCCATCCCATGCCAGCGCACCTCACAGCACATTAGCCGCAGTGCTGCCGACTCATGACCCCGCTTCTCACCCACGTCCCACCGCTGTCCCCTGCACCGCAAGCTTAAACGCAACGTACATTCCTCTTGCCCTGTAATCACCACGCAGTTATCCGTTCACACTTCACGCAATAGAGCACAACATGTTGGCAGTATTACAAGATCTGACAATGTCCGTCTGTTCCTCCATCCATCCGTCTACACGTCATGTCGTGAAATTCGTAAACTCGTCCCTTCATGCGCGGAGCTTCGACCAGGCCCAGCCAACCACAGCCGGGACGAAGAAGCAAAACGCGTCGAGTACCTCATAACTGTGCTTCAGCCGCACCGGCACGACCAAGCTCGCGGGGCTCGTTCCGGACTCCGCAGCTGCGCTGAGGTATCCGGTCTCATAGAATCGCTCCATGAGTCTGTCCTTCTCACGCCAAAGGTCCCGCAGCCAGAGCTCAAAGGCTTCGCGTTCGGTCTCCGGGATGTCCACTTCGACTGCGTTCTTGGCAGCGCCGTTGGGCAGCGCGGCGGGGTTGCTGGCCGACACGTTTCCGATGGGTATGTCGCGGTTCGCGTTGAATTTCCGGATGTGCATGTGCACGGCAGGCGGAGGCACGCGATCGCAAAACGTCGAGCGGAGGGTATAGTAGTCCTGGCCGTATCCGAGGTACGGAATTCCTGCGGCGCGAGGTAAGCAAGCGGCACAGTCAAGCATGCGGAAGGACCCTTGCCTGGGTATGCCATCGTGATGTCGAGAAGGTGCAAGTTGGGACGCGAGGCGCGAGGGACCGCAGGGAGTAGTGCAAGCCAGTTGAGCGCGGCAGCAGGAGGTTCGTCATGTCCGGCTGCAATAAGGCGGGAAATGTAGTCGCGTATGCGCGAGATGAACCGTACTACGCACGATACCCAGCTTGTCGGCGTACTTCTTGCTGATGGGACGGGTGTCCTTGCTGACGAGCGTGCCCTCAGGGTACAAGATGAACGTCAGGGGCGAGTCCTCCTTCTCGGCACGGCGTGCAAGCCACGCCAGGCTCTTCGAGAGGTGCATGCGGTCGGAAGCCCAGGAACGTGCGAGGAAGATGAAGTTGTAGAATTGCATGCCCTGGAACGGTAGTGAGTGTGCTTCGCGGGCAGGATGGTTTGGGCAAGATGCTCACCCAGCCTAAGACGGGCATCCACTTGAGACTGTTCTTCAGCACAATGAAGACGTCCTTGTGCGTGCCCATGAAGTACGTCAGTGTCCATGCATACCACCAATCTAGGTAGATCTGAGCGGCGGCGTTGGGGTCATAGTTGAGCGGTTGCTTCAGTGCCGATATGGGCCGAGGGACATACCTGATGATTCGCTATGAGGACGGTCTTCTGTGGGAGGTTCAGCGAAACGACTTGGCCGTTCTCGTCGCGCTCGACCAAGGTCTCGAGCTCCTCGGGCGTGAACTTGCCCTGCCCCTCGGTCTCGAACGAGATCACCAGCTCAGTCGGCGCGAACCACTGACTCGAGAGCACTGCAAGCACCGTGGCGACCCTGCTCAATCCCCTATTCTGCCTTGATCGGAAGGAGCATGCTGCGTACCTAGTAGAGCACCAAACGCCCCCTTCGTGTATCGTATCCCCTCATAGTAGAGCTTGCGCGCGCGGCGGATCGGGAGGAGCTTCAGCGGCAGGAGGACGACGAACTGCGAGCCATTGGTCATGAGACACGCGAACAGGAAGACGACCAGGAAAAGGATCCCATGCGCTGTCTGCGCCCACGTCCGTCTCGGCCGAGACGCTATCGGGATTGCATGCAGCTGGCGTTCTGTGGCAACGGCCATACCGAGGAACCCTGTCTAGAGGTCGCGTACAGATACAGTAGTGGTACAACAAGCTGGAGGCCGGAGAGCGGCAAAGGTAGATGCGAGACCGAGGGATCCGTTAGACTGTGGGCAGCGCGATGGCGGAGGCAGGGATCCCTGTGGTTAATGCCGCGGCGGGACAAGCTAAGGATGGGTCCCGATGGGACGTGTATAGAGGGCATACGGGCGGTTGCGGTACCGCGCGGCAGCTGTGCGTCCGCGCGTTCGTCAGCGTGCGTCATGCAGCTGGCTACCAACGTTGCATCTGATTAAATCTGATACTTACGGCGTCTCGTTCCGGACGAGAAGGTCCGTGTTTGTGTACTCTCTGTCAGTGTAAGCCAGTGTGCGGACAAAAACCGTGTGGGCCAGCTTGAAGTACTGGTAGCCATAAGCAGCTCAACACGTCCGAGGGCGAGCCCAGAAAGAGGAGGTCTGCGCCCGAAAGAGGAACTGTGACTCGGGGATGTCGCCTTTCGCGTCAACGGCTACATAATTGAGCGAGCACAGGCGAGCACTCGGAGGCTGGAGGCAGCTGTCGTGTGACTTGCATAGGCAAGTCAGTGCTTCTGCCGCGAGCTCGCATGTGTCGACTCAAGCATTCGCCAGGCACTCGCGTATCTGATCGGCGGTGGAGAAACTCGATCTTGAAAACCAGATGAGGTCGCCCACTGGATCTCGTTAGACCAAGTCGATGTCCGCCGACCGTAATGTGCAGGACAGCCGAGTAATCTATTGTACGACTATGTACCCAATGGCGATGCACCGCTAGCATGTGAACGGTTGCCCAACAAGGCCTCCTGCGTAGGCATCTACAATAAGCTGGAGATGGCGGATGATATGTCAGTTTAGGTTGCACCGACGCAGCACCAGAGAGGACATACCTTGATCGAGACATACGTTCCCGCGACACAGATGAAGGCTCCTGCCACGACTGTCAGCGTCGCCATGGTCGTTCCGATCCACCGCCGTTTGAGGGCCTCAGCTCCGCCTTTCAGGTAAAAAGTGTCGTAAAGCCAGAAGAAACCGGCGATGCCGTATGTGTACCATGACGCGAAGACCGAGGCGGTGATACCAGTGAGATAGGAGAAGATGGGCACCGCGCTGGCCAGGATAAATGCTATCGCCACAGCGGCGAAGCAGAGAAACACCCATACTGACCAGCCGAGGACAGTATGTGAGTGGACGTGATGCGAGTGGCGGAACAGTCGGAGAAAAACTAGCTTCGCCGCCGTGTGGGAGTAGAGAGCGCCAGCACTGCGACGATGTCAGGCAAGGAATAGATGTGAGATGTTACGGATTGGCCGTTCGACGCACATGAGGAAATTGACGAGGCCGATTCCGAAGGCGGCCTTCGACCACACTGGCGGCAGTGAGAAGAGGGCAGGAGATGCCACCGTACTCCCGAGGTAACAGTAGATGACCACGCTGAAGATAGCGTAGAAGGTAGTCGAGAAGCCCTGGAGGACCCATGCGGCCTGTCATGTCATTCAATGTCCGTTCTTACTGCAAGATCAGTGCATAGACAGACCTTCATGGCGTCCTCCGGTTTACGCATCTCAGAGATGAGGATGAAGAACCTATGACCCGGATAAGCATCCGCATTGACGGTCGAAGCAGCCATTTCCTACATGAAGTGTCCTGCATATGCGAACACCTAAAACAAACAAAGTCTGCAGTGAGCGTTTGAAACACTTGTGGTTTCACTGAAGGCCTACCGGTCCGGTGATAGCAAGAAATGCTTGGTAAAAGTTGGTGGGCACAGTGGCCACCACGACGCGGTTTGGCGTTGGGTTCGCACCTGCGCCGGCCATTGCGACGACACCACATATAGTGATTAAGGACGCACTGAAGAGACCCAGCCAACTAAGGCGTCCCAATGTGCGTGGTAGTGCGATGAAGAATGTAGCGACTGAGAAGATGACGAGTAGGATGGTCGCACATAGTCCACTGTTGGACAGGGTGGACAGCGCTTGCTGACCAGAGAGGATCTCGGAGCCCTGGCAAAGGTTGAAGCAGGTGACCTTTCATAAGGGGGGATCATACCCACAGTACCAAATATTGCGAAGATGATGGTTCCAGCAGAGAGAACCTCTCGACCGATAGGTCCAAAGATGATGTACCCAGCGTCACCTGACGTGGATCATTGCAGGAGGGCAGCGTATGATTGGAGCAGACGAACCCATGTTGTGCACCTCAGGATGGTTTAGCTTGAAGTCAATCAGTAACTTCGCAGTATACAACGCGAAGACCCCGAGGAAGATGGTCAGAATAAGGGACGGAATGATTCCTGTCAACAGTGGCAGGTCAGCGGCAACATCGTAAATCACAGCAACACAGGACTCACCGACCACAGCCATCGCATTAGGCAGACTGAGCATACCATTGCTGACGATCTCAGCAATCATCAGCGCGCTCACAAACTGCCACGATAATTGGATAAGTGAGCCAGGCCCAAGAATTGGTGTTGCAGCTCACCTGCCAACTGAGCGTCTTGTAGCGAATGTCATGATTCTCCTCATCACCGAAGACGTCAGCCTGGACAACATTCCCATCCTTGACCGAAGGCTCCGTTGGTGTCCCTCGCTTTTCAAGATCTAGGGTCATGGCCATCCAGGTCAAGGAGTTGGTCGTTGGCTCCTAGTCGGTTCATAGCGGTGAACGCGGTACGTTTTGTAAGCGAGCGTAGGAGCTATCTTATCGGAATTGGTCGGCAAAGGTCTTGGAGCCTGTCGATAGGGCAGACTCCCGGAGGACCACACGGCCCACGGCCTGCCGCTCTGGACCTCTGCATGTCAACGTCAGTATATTTTCCCATCATCGGAGATAGTACTGCTACTAGTATAGCAGACCCACACAGATTGCGGTGAAGAGGTTGGCATTGCATGCATCCCCAGCCCACGTAAGTACAAGTGACCTGTCCGAGAGCCATCAGGTACTTAACCCTCTCAGCCAGGATGGAGGTAGCTGCGCGGGAGAAGGTTAAGAACGGACGAAGAAGACGGAAGACAGGTTAACTTCGAGCGCCAATGGACGCGGGGCCCCGGACCGCTGGAACTAGTGCGGGGAAGCGCCCACGCCGCCCACGGTCTGCCAAGTTGCCACCACCGACGCGCTTCTGGTCTGCGGCATGGCACCCGTGTGCACCTTGTCTGTCACTCGAGGACCGACTGTGCACGCCTCTTGACTTCCAACCACTAGCATCTCTTGCGTTTTGTGCAGCACCCCATGCCTCCCACCCGTGCACCGCCGGTCCTCGTCGACGACCTCATCCCCATCATTATCGAGAGCGACGACCACTGGTGGCCCCGCGATTTCCAGCGGCTCGCACTCATCTCTCCAGCATGGCTTACGCCGGTCAGAAAGCGACTGTACGCGCATCCGTCGTTACGATCATTCGGGGCGTGCAAGCTGTTCGCGCGGACACTCCTCGACAACCCCGCGCTCCTCCCGTATATGCGCGGCTTGGAACTCCGACCCGTCGCGGACAGCCGACGCGTTCTGGACGAGCAGGAGATGCAGAGTTTGAGGTTTATTCTCGGACTGGAGGGAATCCAGGACGTCACCCTAGGCGGTGACTTGGCCGTCTCAGCCGAGCGGTTCATACACTTCATGGCCGGCACCCGCACGATCACGACGCTGCACATTGATGGTTATTCCTTTCCGGACGACCATGCTTCCTCAACAGTCCACTCCCTTCCTTCCCTCGAGTGGGATGACGTGGTCGCATTCAGATTCCCTTTCCTCCGCAGCCTCATCCTTAGCAACGTCGCGCTCACCGTGTACCCGCCGTCTATGGATCATCCGGGCTCGCTGTCCCATCTCACACTCAATAATGTCCAGCTTGTGGACGGGACACTTCCCGACCTGTGCCAAGGATCGTGGGGGAGTCTTCGCGTCCTGGAAGTCGTCGGGAAGTCGACAGTTGAGCTGGACGACGAGGTCCGCTCCATGCTGGAACTCTGCGAGAACCTCGAGGAACTGCACTACGAGGCGGTCGACAGATCCTGTCGTCCATCCATTTTCGATGAGGAGCCGCCGACGTGCGAGTCGTTGCGGAAGCTCTCTATCTCGGGCTTCGACTTCAACCCTCGTACCTTGGACGCCATCGCGCAGTCCTGTCCGAAGCTCACGGAGCTCGGTGTCTGTGGGCGCATCGTACGTATCCCGTCCGAAAGATGGGCTGCGTTCATGAAGTCAGGCGCGCTGCCGTGCTTGCAACGCTTAATTGCGCCCGCTGGCACGAACACACCCCCGTTCATGTTTTGGTCTTCCGACCAGCACGATGAGCTTCGGGATGCTTGCAAGTCTCGCGGTGTCGCTCTCTTGAGCGGTGACATATCCAGCGAACGCTGCATAACTTGGTGATAACATGGTATGTGTCGCCTTCTGTTTGATTACGCAGTCCAGGTACTTACTGACTTGCTGTTACGCGCAGGTGGTTCCACGATACCCCTGGAAAGCGAACCACTACGTACACTGGCAATCTCTCCTCTTTCGCTTTTTCCTTGCATGTTCGCTGTCTCATGATTCCCACTGTGATATAACTGGATGCTTTCAAGTCTCGACTCTGCTATGCCGCCGCACAAGTACTGTACTCTAGCTACTTAGTCCCATTGCACATCCTGTACCAATAGTGTATCACTAGCACATGCAATATGTTACGATTTTATCTGCTGCTGTTCCATGCATGTCCCTGGAATTGAGTACTAGGGAGTGCCTTGGAAGTGGCCGGGGGCCGGCGACTAGCGCACCATATCATCGGTCAGACGCCCAGTTTGTTTTGTCTCCGTCGGAGCGCGGCGCGCCCTGCTCTCGTTCTATCACCGCCTGATACCCCGTCTATCCTCGTCGCCGTCGCCGACAGCGACGCAGGCCTGCGACTGCCAGCGCTGCTCGAGCCCGCCTTTCGACCGACACGAATTCCCTTTCTGTCACTACCGTCCGCTCATTCCCCATCACGCTCTCTGAACTGAATCACGCCAAATGGCGACCCGCGTCCTAGCCCAAGACGTCGCGTCTGTCAATACGAGCGGCTCGAGGAGGCCGCAGAAGAGAACCTCCTTCCTGTCTCTGCGTCGGGAGCAGCGGTCTCATGCATCTCCGGACACCAGCTCTCCGCCCGCTACTGGAGGGCGATCCCACGCTGAGAAGTCTGCTTCACCATCTTCTTTCCATGCATTCCAGGACGTGTCCCGCCCCCCGATCTCACACCCCCAGGAGTTAGGTGGGGGACGCAGCCATAACCGCCGCTCTTCCAAGACGGCCAGCTTGAGACACGAGCAGAGCTTCCCCAGGAGCAGCCGAGCGAAGGACAGGGAGGAGCTGGATAGAGGCTCGGAGCAGCTGCGCGACGACGACGCTCAGGATAATTTCCTCGCCTTTCCTACCTTCAATGAGCCGTCGCTGCGCTCCAAAGGCAGCCACAGCACGAAGACGCGTTCAAGAGCACAGTCAGGCCCGTCCACGAAGCGGAGCTTGACCAGCCGTGGCGGCGGCGACCCGTATAACTACCACATCCGCGACTCCAACTCGTCGACCCTCTCCCACTTCGAGGACACGCCGCAGACCCCCGTAGACGACTCTTTCTTCCGGGACCCGGTGTTTGGAGCCCCTGTCGTGGTCGCTGCGCCCATCGCGGGGGTAGAGACCATGGACGCGCTGGTGGATGGGATGAACGGATATGGTAGCGATGACCACTTTATGGGCATGGGGGGTATGTCGGGGCGATCCTCGAAGTTCACCAAAAGCGGCTTTCATCCCCTCTATCATCCACCCTTACCTACACCGCCCCCTGGTGTTACACTGGGCGGTGCCTTGCCACGCCAGCACTCGTCCCGATCGCGCGACTCGGATGCCGACGAGGACGAGGAGGAACAGACTTCGCGTGCCCGTTCTCCTCCACCCTCGCGTCCGCGCGCGAACCACCGCCGGCCGCCTACTCGCACCCCTTCTGCCCTCACTGTCACTACTACGTCACCTCGACGTCCTTCCACTAGTCCCTCTCCGAGCCCTTCAAGGAACGAGTTCGCTCATCCGGCTTCGTCGCCCCAGAAGACGGTAGCGCCATCCATTTCTGAGATCATTCGCGCGCATGCACCCCCAGCGCAGCAGGCTCGCTCCCGCAAGACTTCCTACGCGACGAGCAATGGACACGATAGCGTCGCCCATACGTCGATCTCCCACGGGAAGCGTCGTGAATTGGAAACGGAACCAGAAGCGAAGGTAGCCGAGGGCGATGTGGACCTTGTATCGAGGTCCTCCGTCGACACACTCGCCGAGGAGATTCAACGCACCATGCAGGTGCAGAAACGGGCCTCAGTTGCCCCTAGGACTGTGCACAAGGCGCGCTCCTTCCAGCAGCATACCGCTCCAGACCTTGTTCGTTCCGTGTCGTCCCCTCGTTCTGAAGGTCGCCGCGAGTCCTCCATCTATTCCTATTCTACCATCTCCGACCAGCCACCACTCCCTCCGCTCGACCTGATGGGGCTTACAAAGGTCCCCGTTAACTCCCCCTCGCAGACTATCGCGCAATATCTGCGTTCCACTCGCTTGACTACGCTCCTTCGCCTGACGCGCTCCCCGCACGCATCCCGTGGTAATCCGCTCACTGTGAGCCTCTCTGATCTTGGAAGTCCAACGGGCTTCCCTCTCGTCGTGTTCTTGGGCCTGGGTTGCGTACGACACATTATGGGTTTGTACGATGAGATGGCGGAATGTCTGGGTATCCGACTCATCACAATTGACCGGTAGGTAACCGCTTCAGTTCTCTGCGAATTGCGGCGCTGATCACTGTTCGCAGGTGGGGCCTTGGTCGTACCGACGTGCCTAAGTCAAAGTCTGCTAGGGGTATTCCGGAGTGGGCTTCGATCGTCGAGGAGGTACTGGATCAACTCGGGATCGACCAGTGCAGCGTTATGGCACATTCTGCTGGTGCTCCGTACGCCATGGCCTTCGCGAACAAGTATCCCGAGCGGATTAGGGGTGAAGTCTGTCTGCTGGCTCCGTGGGTCGCTGGCGGCGAAGGCGGTAAGGGCTTCGTCACACACCGTTGGACTTCACCGACTTATAATACGCATGATGACAGGCGGTTACAAGTGGCTGAAGTACGTACCGAACGGACTGCTCAGGACCGCGCAAGCTGCAGAGTGGAAGGTACAAGCGTGGATGCTCGGCAAACCGCCAACTATTGCGTTCGAAGGCATCGGCTTTGACGCAAAATCACCAATATCTTCGCCTCCACGATCTGCGGCTTCGTCTTCATCGGCACTGGTCACACCACAATCTCCTCCAAACTCCGCATCCACCATTACCCCCAGTAAGGTCGCCCAGCAGGACCAGGACTCACGGCCTAGCATTTCATCGACCGTCTTCTCGGAGTATGACGACCTGCGGGACTTCGAGGGCCGATTCGATAGTCTGAGTACGCTCGGTCGCAACAGTTCTAGTTCTCACAGAGGCCGGACTGTGAGCGAGAGCAAGTTCGGCAACGGCCATGTCACTGCGCGAAAACCCTCGAGAGGGTTCCTCGGCCGTTTCAAGTCATCCGGGTCAAGCAATCAGCAGCCTCAGTGTTCCCCAAGCGACAAGCCGAGCGGTGGGCCCGGCAAGAAGCTCAAGGCTTTACGTTCCATGAGTTCTCTGAAGGGTCGCCCACGAGCCAGTGCGCCGAAGACGTCTGATCCACCAGTCCCTACTCCTCCCTGGATTCCTTCGCCCGTCCACGACGCTGCTCCTGAGGTGGGCTTGGGCTTGGATCACTTTGACTGGACAGACCCCGCTGTGCTGGAGGCTCGCTCATCTCCTCCCGAAACGATGAGGAAGCACAAGGAACTTCCTCCTCTCGACCTCTCTCATGACGCCCACGTGTCCTCACCACGAGCAAATGGTCGACGATCAGTTTCTTTCGGCGCGACTAGTCCCTCTCCTTCAATATCCTATCTCCAGTCACCACAGACTTCGACGGCGAAGACGACGCCCACGTCAACACCTACATCCGCCCAGAGCTTCCAGGCTTCCCTTGGCAATGCCCTCATCGCTGCTTCTCATGCGGAGTCCGCTAAGGGAACGCACAGTGACTTGCTGCAGATCCTCAACCACGACCGACTACCATTCGGTTTCTCCTACACAGCCTACCCGCACAACGTGCGGGTGTGGTACGGTGACCGGGACGAGAAAATCGCCGAGAACGCTGTGCGGTGGATGGAGAATGCCATGGGACCCGACAAATGCCAGGTCAAGGTCGTGAAGGGTGCCGAGCACGCGCTCATGTTCAAGAGCAGTGTAGTCATAGAGGTTTTGGAACATTTGGTTGAGTTTTGGCGTGATTGTGAGTGTTCTTTCACCGTGTACTGAAGCGGAGGATGAGCTGACGTTGCCCTCCGAGCAGGGGAATGATCGTATCTTATTTCTTGCTTGCTCCTCGCTGTTGTCCACTTCGTGGTTGTTGGATTACATACCGCTTCCTGCAGATACCTGTTATACCATTCGATCGCTGTCCAGTCGTTCGCTCCATTCGCAGTATCCATATCGTTGCAACTCACACCTTCCGTACCACTACGTTATGCGTCACCTCACGCTCCTTGGATTAATCGCACACATATCACCTTCTATCCATAATTCTTGTAGGATGACACAGTTAGCCCAAACTTCGGTGTACAATTCGTTCGCACGTTTCCCTCACGCCCGTTCCACTAGTTAGCATACATACGTTCACCTCAAAAATGTTGACGCGTTGTTTGACTGTCAATGCATAATGGCTTGGATTCGACTAACTCACCATTGACGCATGCAACGAAGGAAGGGTATACCTTATTATCAGGAAAAGTAAGTACTCAGTACAATCAAAGTCATCGTCCAGCAGGGCATCATCAAGTCGGTGTAGATGGCGGGGGTGTGCGCGGCACACGGCCGATCCACGCTGGGGGTGGCGGCTTGTTGTTGAAGGTTATCCTCAGTGGACTCTTCGGTGGAAGAGGAGCTGGAATCAACTCATCAGTACTGCGCTCGCTGGAGGAGTCGCGGCGGGGCTTACGAGGCGGGCGGGGAGGTGGTGCTGCAAGAACTTCTTCCACAGGAGAAGGCTCGTCAATGGGGACGTGGGCGGGGACAGTGTCTGCGAAGGGATTCGGAGGACGCATTGGGGCGAGGGCGATGGGGCCCGATATGATTGCGGTTGTTGGTGCTTCACGCATCAACCCCGAAGCCCCCTCTGGGTCCGCTGGAGGCGGCTGGCTGCGTAGTAGCAGCCATATGATCGCTGCAAGTAGCGAGAGGACGACCAGAGATGCGACGATTGCGACTGCGATGATGACCGTCTGTGACACTCCCCCTGAAGGAGCGGCCCCGTTGTTCGATAATCCAGAGGTCCCGCTCCCGGTGGCAGCGGAGGATGTGTTCGAGCCGGACCCCACGGTTGGAGCAGCATAACTTGAACCACCTGGCGCAGTCCCGCCATCAGTGGTCGCAGAACTTCCAGCTGTCTGGGACGCTCCCGGTGTGCCAGTGCCGCTGCCGTTACCACCATTGCTGTCCGTGGCAGAGGTGGGCGAAGATCCTGCTGTCCCGGAGGACGTAGGGGCACCCGTAGCTCCCGTGCTCTGTGTCTGCGTAGCTTGGGAGGTGCTAGCGGGTTGCGTTCCAATAACCGTTCCTGTCACAGATGCTCCCGTGTCCGAGGTCGCCGTCCCAGCCACGGTCGTCTGGGAACCTGCGGGTTGGCTGTCCGACGATGAGAGCGAGGTCACCGCGCTTGTGGCTGCACCGGTACCACCAGCAGCACTGGACTGACCGACACTACCCGAGGCAGAGCCGGCCGACTGCTTCGGGCCATGCCCGGCAGTCACGGTGATCGTCGGAATGCCGCCGCCGCTGCCCGTAGAGGTGGCGGAAGTGGTAGAGGCACCTGTCGAAGTAGAGTTGTCCGCTGGACGGAGGTCAGCCAAAGTATGGAGAACGGACGAGCAAACGTACCCAGTGCCCCGACAGTCACGACGAGCGAGTCAAACGTTATCTGACTGGTATGATCGAAGCGGTCATCCTCCAAGTTGACAACGGTCAGCAGATGAGTCGTTGTGGGGTCCAGGCCGGTGAAGGAGAACAACGTTTCCTGACAGTCCGCCCAGAAAGCATACACTGAGCCTTGCGTGTACGGACGGCACGAGCACAGTATGTCACTCACCGGAGGCTGAGTCCCGTTCTCGGTGTCATCGTGTGCGTCGACCACGACGATGTTCGGACCCTGTGCCGCAGTCGTGTCGCAGTCTACGCATGCAAAGTACAACGATCCACCGGCGACCTTGAAGCCTTGGTAGAAGACCGCACTGGTGTTCTCTGCGACGAGTGTCAGAGAAGCGCCCGTGTCAATGTAGCACGATTGATCGAGGAGCAGGCACAACTCACGCGGTAAGGTGACCTGCAGCTCCTCATTCTGCCCATTCGTGAACGCGAACTGCTGCCCCGAGCCTCCAAATGTCGCCACGCGCCAACCAGGGGTGAAGGAGACCAAAGGACTGTCGAGACGTATCGTAGCATTGAGCGGCGCGCCAGCGGCATGCGGAAGCGATATCGTGAAAGCAAAGCAGATTAAGAGTAGCTGAACATATACAGAGAAAGAGAGGAAGGTCATCGAGAGAAACCGAAGGGAATGCCCAGCATCCCGCTCGGGCAGCAGCGAAGAAGAAAGTGAAAGCGGAGGAAGAGCTCGGGATGGCGAGCGTCCGGGAAGGACGAGCTCCAAGGCGGGGGCGCTGCGCGCGAGGCCTTTGACTCTGGGGAGCTATTCGCGTCGCTATCATCAAGTCTGCCGACATCCTGGGTATCGGACGTGTTGCGTCAAGTCGCGTCTAGTTTGCACGGAACGGAGCGTCGCGTGAGAGCCAATGGGAGACGCGACGCGGTGATGATCATCCCCGAGATGCTTCACTGGATCCTAGCTGATCGTTACCCACCTCCGTTGACGGTGTGGCTATGTCTGCGGCGGAAGCGGGTATAGACACTCACTCAAGCTTCGACAGGTGGAGATCAACGGAAAGTTACTGTCAGGTTTATGCAAACATAGATAGTGTTTGCTACTGTACTCGTACATATTGTACAGGTGAGTGGACTGGTGACACAGTAAGACAACATACCGTTGTACGCGGACCAGGATTCAAAGCCCATTGTTATTTTGGATCCACAACTGATGTCGCAAGGCACATCACAAGCCGAAGGGGAACGTCTGGTCTTGTTCCGCCTTCGGGCCCCTCCAGGTATCTTCTCGCTCCAGCGGCTGGATGCCTCTTGAGTCCCGAATGTGCGCAACAGCGTCGTACTGCTGAGCGACATTGCACTTCGAATAATGCGACGGGATCTCCGTGAGCCGTCTATAGATAACGCCGATGAATCGTTGGTAGCGGGGACGGTCCAAGAAACTGTCCGGCGCAGACCGTGTGTCAGTGATGTCTCGCAGGTATGTCGAAGGACTTACTCTGACAGGTCCTCGGAGACCGGCACCTTCTTCGTTCTTCCCGTCTCATCGGTGGCAATTTGGTGCGTGACGACATAGCAGTCATCGTCGGCCCACTTATCGAATACGGCCTCAATGGAATTGTCGATGGGAGGGTTCATCTTCTGCAAGTAGGGAGGTTCGTCCCAGTTGTGCGCAGCAGTGACTGGAAAGGTACTTTGCAATGAATTACCCAGAAGCACGGAGGTAGATTACATGCGACTTACCGGTACCCCGGTTAGTGAGGAATCCGATATTGAAAACCTGGTCGTCGCCGAAGATCTCACGACAACGCTGACCGACATTGATTTCACCTGATGTATGTGAACACATGTGAGCACGAGGCTTCTCGCACACTTCTCGCACATTGTACGTCAACTTACGTCGTCTCTTACCCATATCGGTAGCTCTTGCATCCCCAACATGAGAGTTGTGAGCCCACACGACAATCTTCGCTCTGCCGAAACCCTTCTCGGCACCCAAGAACTGAGCGATGCCGGCGAGAGTTCTCGCGAAGTGATCATCGCTACAACATATGTTGCGTCAGTAACGTGGAAGAGCACTCAGAGCATGATGACTGACCGCAAGTTCCAGCTCAGGACGTCTTCCGTCATCATAGTGCGGTAGTACTCTTCTGCGTCCTTCACGACCAAAGCATTCATCTCTGCGACGAACTGTTCTTCGCGAGGATGCCCGTCCTTGTTTTCGGCCATCTCTTGCTCGATGATCCTTTGGCGGTCACGAAGGAGTGCCTTGAGGTTCTCTACGACTTCACGATGGCAGTCCTGAGTAGCAGTGAGTATACACCAACGTCACTAAGTTAGACGGGCATCTACCTTCTTCAGGCCGAACTGTGTCTCGTAAGCATACCTCATAGTGTCCTCCCCGAAACGTTCGAAGCAGTTGTATCTTGCATCCGCAAGTTAGCTCGGAATGTGGGCAAGTCTCTGGAGAGAGCGTCACGTACTTCTTCCGAGCTGCCTTGGCACCTTCCGGGTCAACCTTTTCCAAATATTCGATCACTTGTTGTGCGGACCGGTGCAACGAGTACAAGTCCATGCCGTAAAAAGAGACGGTCTGAGAGGGATCGCCCGTGGTGTCGACGACCTTCTGATTGTGTTGCTTGAGCCATTCGATGAACGGGGGCATCACTTCGTTCTTCCACATCCACTTCGGGAACCTTGCGGGGACTTAGTCCCGGTGCAGAATGGACCCGAACGCTACAGTACAAGGCGCACCTTTCGAACTCAGCGAGAGAATCACGGGCATTCTTGATCTTGCCTGACCGAAGTTGTCCGCCATGGATGTACCTTCAGACATTGACCAACCCGGATGAGCATCGACACGCACGACAAGCCACTCTTCACGTCACCTGTTAACCCTGAATGCGTCTGGCCAGTCTGCTTCTATAGCTACGGCTGTGAAGCCCTTTTCTTCAATCAGGCGTTTGGTGATGTTCGCGCGGTGAGCGTAGAACTCGTATGTTCCATGGGAGCCGTCCCCGATCAAGACGACCTGGGCCTCGCCTGCCGCGGCGGGTGGTGATCGGAACGGTGTTTCGCGGGAACAGGCGCGAAGCAGACTTACCGACAGCGTTGATGGGGGGTCGTATGAGGATGAGGCAAAAGAGAGCCGGTGGGAGTGCGCTCGGAGGACTTCTTTCTCTCTGATTGATTCGGCCACCATGTTGCAAACAGCAGGCAGGCGGACTTTGTTCACGATCGGTGATAACGACAGTAGTGGAATGTTGGCAGCTTGCACAAGACGTGCAGAGTGTGTCTGGCGACTGATTTATGCAGGGGGTACCGAGGTGGAGACATTGTGTAGATATGACGTTCGCGTCGGCGTCAGAGAGTGCGTCGTGTCGCGTCGCGTCCGGGCGAGCTCCCGCATGTGCGGGGATTGTGGGCGGTGGTGGTCGGAGATGTCGATGATGGCGAAGAGGGCGCGGTCGCAGCTGTGGGCGGGGCGGGACTGATATGGGCGTGAAGAGGACATCAGGCGAGGCAGAGGCGAGGATAGCGTCCTCGGTCAATCGAATTAATTATCTGCAGCGACTTATTAGGTAATCGGCGGGCGTAAGAGATCGCCCGTAGCGTGCAGGCTACGAGATCGCATCGGGCTTCCCTGCCGTAAATGTGGCGGAAACAACGTTTGGATGCAAAGTGCCCAAGGCCATCACCTCTAGGCTCTCCCGCCCTTCTGTCCTCGACCACCACCTCTCCGACCCGCGCTCCCCATGCCGCCGTCAGGGTCTGTCGCGTCCTCAGCGTCCTCCACGCGTCGCTCACCGTTTCGCTACAGCTCCTCGTCGCAGCACAAGAAGAACCTCGCCGTCAAACGCCAGGACGGCGAACCCCTCACACGCGTCGACCTCCAGTATGACCTCCTCTACTCCATCTTCACCGACAAGAACGCCGTCTTCACCGATCCGTACACAACTATACGCGGTGATCCTGCCGGTACCAAGGTCACCTTCCGCGACCTCTATGTCAATGCGTTGATACACTCCCCGCGGTGCTCGAAGGCGTCTCGAGACAAAATCAGGGAAGCCCCCGAGTTCGGCAACGAGTTTGCCATGATCTCGCTTCTCTCGAATGTTGGCAGGATCAATACGACGATGGCCTGTGAGTTGCACTCCGTCTGTCCCCTGTCGCGAGCCCGCATACATCCAGTCAGCTGTCTGCCACTGTATGCCATCTGTTACCGGCACTTGTGCTGCCAACATATCGCCAAATGTTACTAACAATGCACTCGATCTGCTAGTCTTTCCTGAGATGAAGACCGCCCTCAGGACGTACCATCCCGTTCCGGCTCTGCAGCGCACGAATGGGAACCTCCAGGACGCCCCGCGGATAAAGAATATCCTCAAGACGTGTTTCCTGCCAGACGAGGCGCAGGGAATGGTCACCACCCCAAATGACGTTCTCGCACGGTCTGTAAGTAAGACCTTTTGTCTTGTCTTGTGACCTAGCCGATGTTCATGTCCGTTTATCGAGCGCTCTGGGAAGGTCCCTCCTACCAGCATAGTCAACCTCATCTTCGTCTTTGCCAGCCACTCCACGGTAAGTTTATCAATGCGCGACCAATGCTCTACGCATGTGACTGACCGTCGCCTTGTCTGGGGACGCTCACAGGAGATCGCGCGAACTCACTTTGCACCCCGTGCACCGGTTGACTTCTTGGACCTCTTCACTCCCGTGAACATATCTTCTCAGTCGCGCGCCCGCGCGTTTCTCTGGCTCTGCTATCATTTCCACGAGGCGTCCACACCCAACCCCTTCTCCGACTCGAGTCCCGAGAGCATTCCAGACCGGGCTCCACCATTTGTCCACCTCTCTAAGGAAGGGGCCGCGGCGGAGAACGTAGACACCGCAGAGGAACATCAACGCGGACTGGACATGACTGATCTTCGGAGGCGGTTCCTCGAAACGAAGGCCAAGGAAGAGTTCGCGAAGGAGTCAGAAAGCGATCTTACAAGACCCCAGGCTAGTGCCTCGAAGGGGCGCGGCCGGGGGAAGGGCAAGGATCATGCCGATATAGGCTCCGCCTTGAGAATGAGGGAGGTCTCCCCTGCGGACAGTCACTATTCTATGACATATGTCCACAGGGAAGAAGACATGTTGGAGGGTATGTCTGCCGTTACCTGGCCACGACCTCTACTGAATCTTCGCACAGGACCTGGACGGCCGCCAGTGCGATCTCTTCCATCCCCCCGACCTCAACATTGGGTTGATCGTCGCCAACCTACTCCGTCCCTTGGGCGACATGCTCTTCATGACTACCCCTCAGAAGCAACGGCATTCCCGCGTGCCGCTGCCGACCCCTACCCGCGTCGTCCGTCGAGCCCCAGTGTTGCTCCCTGCAACATAGCAATGGGAAACCGCTACGGACTCAGTCGCGGAAGCCTCGAGGACATGGCTCGCAGACCCCTCTTTTCGTTCACGAGCCCTACCAGCACCCTTCTGGACGCCCGCCGTATTCCCGGCCGGTATATGCCGCACCGAAGTCCGCACCGTCCTCTCCCGAGACGCCAAATCGCACGATGCTAGAACGTGAGTGTAGTCCGTAGCTTGTCTTCGCCTGACCTTTTAACTGGGACGGTCTCCTCTGCAGAGGCTTGGCATGTTTCGATGACGACTGACCCCTTGATGGACTCGGACGACGAAATGTACGCTGACGAGAACACGCGACTTGACTATGGTTTGTGCCCTTGTTCGGCTGCTTTGTGGCCGCGTTTGCTCAATCCGTGTCTCATTCCTCTCTCACAGTGCTCCGTTTACGTATCATCAGCCGTCTGCGTGGCAAAGAGCCCACGCCACCCCGAGAACTCGGTCCAACGTACAACGTGAACCCTGTTAGCCCAATGATCGCGCTCGGGGCGCGATGAGCCGGACTGTCCGCATATGTTCGTGTCCGAGATTCATGCCTATACAGCGGACTATGAACCACTGGTTACCCGCGCTGCCCTCTCGGCCTTCATTGACGCCTACACCATGATCGTTCCATCCACATCCCGTTCATGCATCGTCCGATATCGAACTCCTGGACCCTTCCATCCTCATCACACGTCTCAAAAGCATCCATACTGGAACTCATCGTCTGTATATCTCCATCGCCCTTTCGGTGCCCCTCGCGCGCGCCTGCCATACCCCCTTTCTATCTCCTCTGTTCGTGGATCATCCTGGCATTCTCTCATGTCCATGGCTATGTCCCATGCCCACCCCTCAGTGTACTCCTGGATTTGCATCTATCATTTGGCTCGCAGCTACGTCTTCGTTCATGCATGTATGTACTTGACAATCCGGATCATCGCCTCGTGTCAACGGTCTGTTGCCCACATTACAGCGGTAGAGATGATTGGATTCAGGATTGAATATTATATGTACAAGAAAGGGGAAAGCGTGGCGGCCGTGATCCAAGGCAAGCTTCAGAACCAGAAAGCGTGAAGAAAACAACATAACTATATACGAGGAAGACTCAACAAAAACGCAGGAAAACATCTATTCCGTGAGCATAAATCTTACACGATGCGTTGCGTCGAAACAAGTCAAACTGCTGCCTAAAAGACCACCCAACCCCCCGCGCGCGTAAGACAAAAGTGGTATGTATGGATGCATGTGGTGTGTGTCCTGCCGAATGTATGTACGATGTCTGCCCGTGGGGGTAAGTGAGAAGAGTACACGCTGGATGAACGACCGCCAAATTCATGATGTTCCTTCCTCCTCCTGATTCGTGTTGGTGTTGCTGCTGTTAGAGATCCTCCATGCAAGACCCGGCCATCCGTCCGTCCGAGCGCAAACGATGATGTGCCAACCAACTGGGCCTCCCTACTCTGCGAGCCACTTCTCGCACTTCTTCACGTACTTGTCCAAGAGAAGGGCCATGTCGCGGATGACGAAGGTGAGCACGACTTTGGCGAAGAACTCGGAGGCGTGCCTGAGCTTGTTTTCGAGGGCGACGCGGATGTCGGGTGGGAAGGCAGCATAGAGCGGTGCGACAGCGCCTGAAGACGCAGCCTTCGTGTGCTCGTCGAGGATCTGGGCTGCTTGGAAGAGCTTCGAGAGGCCTTGTACGTACAACGCCGGAGAGTCTAGGCTATGAATTCAGATCGTCGGTCAGTATCATATGGGACCACAATGCAGCGGCAAGATATACGCACTTCTTCCCGTTCGTAATTTTGTCGAACTGTCGAGTGAGACGTCCTCCCCAGGAGGTGACCTACGAGATGCGACGCGTCGGATCACATGCCTACAGCTCGAGAGATGATAAAGCACTCACGCCACTGCTCTTCTTGGTGATGAATCCCTCCCCGACCCCCAACTTCTTCCCAAACTGACCAACGACACCATCGCACACGGTCGAGAAGTCCTCCAGCTTGGCCGCCCACGCCTCTCCCTCCTTCCTCCCAATCGCCCCGATGCCCAGCGCCATCCCACTGCTCACGTTGCCCGCACCGAAGTACTCCGCGCTCCAGTGCTGAAGCTCTTCGAGTGCCGAACAGAGGACCTCGACGACGCGGATCTTCTCGGGTACGTTCGTGAGCTTTGCGCCTCCTTGCGACCACACCTCTTGTGGAACGTGCAGTCGTCGTGTGATATAGCCGCCGGTTTTGGATGTCATCGTCTGTCGGAGAAGGAACATCATGTGGTAGGGTTTCCGTTGCGCCTCTGGCGGCGCAGATGAAGGGAGAGGAGAGAGGGGGGCAGCGGGTATATTTGCGTAGGGTATCGGGGGTGGCGGGACGAGCGGCGGCGAGGTGAGCGAAAGAGCCGACAGCGTCAGTGGCGGTGACAGGATCGCCGTGTTGACGGTGATTTGCGGTGGTGCGGAAGGGTTGAGACGGGAGGGTATCGAGACTTTCCTAGGTGCTGGCGAGCCACCTTGCGATACAGGGTAAGGAGCTGGGTATGAATTCGCAGTGACTATGGAAGGACGCCTACCCGGCTGGGACGAGGCACGACTGCGTCCGCCGATCCCGAGACTTGACACGGTGCTCGCAGGGAGAGCCGACGCCATTCGCGAACCCATGTTCGGCACAGAAGCTGCTGACGCGGTTGAATCCGTGGGAGAAGGAGCATCCGAACCAGAGGTTGGAGGAGCAGATGTCTTCGTTCTGCGCTGCGAGATGGTGCCCAAAGCCGGCGACGTGTTGATTAGCGTCGGCTTGCTAGTCGGAGTCACCTCCGAGCGAACCGATAACGTGGATCCTCCCCTTGGCCGAGGTGTCATGAAATTCCCTGGGCTGCTCGGGGCCGGAGGCGACGAAGGCTCAGACGGACCAGGGTGCCTAGGTGTGGCAGCATCTATGGCGGACGGGGGCGGTAGTGGCGGAAGGGGAGGTGACGAGCCATGTTGGTGCTGCGGGTGGACGTTCAAGCGGGATCTTGAACGAGGTGGCTCTTCAGCAGGATGGGTCGATTCATGGGAGACGCCGCTATCGAGCGACTCTTCACGGAGAGCAGCTAACCGACCACCTGAACTAGTGCGCTTGTGGCTCACCGAGTTACCGCGGGAGCGGACAATGTCAACTGGTCGCAAGGTCTGCGTAGGCGTGATAAGCTCGGAGTATTCTGCTCGTGTGGGTGAGGGGGCCGGCGGAGGAAGAGTGGTCGGGGGAGGTGCTGGAGGAGGTAGTGTTGATGATGCGCGGGGCCTAGAACGGATGACTGATGTACGTGAACCAATCCCAGGTACCGATCCTACTGGTGAAACAGATACTGGCGCTGCTGCTGCAGCGTATGGATGGACTGGAGAGGCAGTCCCATGGGCGGAGTGTAGCGGGCGCCCAGACGCAAGAGGCGAGAGACTGGTGTAGCTGCTGTTACGACTCAGCGAAGACTCGTCGTCCGTGACATTGTCCGCTCGCGCTGTCTCGGAAGAGAATCGACTCTCTCGCTCACGCGATCTTGAAGGAGAGCGCGGGTGGCTGCTGACATCAGAAGCCTCTGAAGTGGGCGATATGGATGACGGTGAGGAGGGGCGGGTTGAGTCGCTTGACACAGAGATATTGGATCCGGACGGGGGCGAATGTGGTGGGAGGGGAATGTCGTAGACAACGCTGAGGATGTTCATACGATCCGCGTACGTATCATGCTGCATGCACGGACGAGTCGCTTAGATCTCAAGCCCCAAACCTCAAGTATGCCACTCACAATGGATTTCAGCCGTCGCACTTCCTCTTCTTGAGCCACCACGCTTCTCCTCCTCCCATTCCTACGTCGCGAGCTCTCTGTGCTGTCCTCGCCCCTCATCACCCGCTCCATCACCTCACTGAGCAACGCCACACTCTTCGCATACGCCATGACTGCCCCATGTGGATCGTCGTTTGTCGAGTCGAGTCGTACTGCTTCTCGCGCGAGCTCAAGGGCTTTGGTCAGAGCCCGTCGCGAAGATGGCCTGGACTGGTTGGACGACCTCTGGTCGGTGGGTGGCATGAGAAGCCTGTCCGCAGAGAGTTCGTGCGCGGGCGCGGGCGGCTGTGCTGTGGGGGCACGGAGGATGGAGGGAGGTGGTGAATCTGCGAGATTGTCGCTGGAGGAGGAGCCGCTTAGAGTGGGGGACGGGTAGCCCGTGTTCGAGACAGATGCGTATCGAGCTTGGGAGAAAGCGGTGACTGCAGCCAGACCGGGCGAAGGCGATGGGCGGGAATATGTTGCGTTCATGTTGGGAACATCGGAGGCTGATCCTGATGCATCTGGCATCCCATCATAGGATTCGTAGCGTGATAGGCCCATGACAGAGGGCAGACTGGGGATAGGCTGTGAGGGCGGCGGGCCAGGGGGAGGAGGGGGAGTGTGTCCCGCAGTTGAGCGACGGCGCGACGCGAAGTTGGACGAGGTAGCTACCGGTGAGGTTGTAGGCCCACTAAGCGCCGTCGTTCCCCAGTCCCTCCCTCTATGCATCGCAGACACCGGCCTACTGTCGTAGTCGAGTTCCATGGCGGTTGTGCGGGTTGTGCGGGGCAGGCCGTGCGCGGCGGACGCGTCGTATTTCTCGTCCGAGCAAGCAAGCCGTCACGGTTCTAAACCGGGAGAATCGCTTGTTCGAGCAAACAAAAGCCCCGTTATAGGCTAGCAACTCGTGTGGGCCGCTATTGTTCGAGTATAAGACGAAGCAGGAGCACGGACAGCGAGACACGACTGGCAGAGCGGGGCGCAGGAGCGCGTTCGTCGACCAGTTGTTCAGTCCCGGAGTCGCGGGAATGGCTATATCGGTTACCCAGGCGGTCGCGCCACAAGCACTTAGTCTTTAGAGATAAGTAGCAGCTGCAGAAAAGATTGATCGGCGGCAGCCTCAGCGCATATACGGTGGCAGGGGCGGCGGTGGGCAGCGGCGACGCAGCGGTCGGTGGGTGTACGGGGCAAGGAAGAGCGAAGAGAGGCGGAGACGGGGATCGGCAATATTTCGTGCCCAGGTGGTGGACCGTAGCCGCGAAGAGCAGTCGCTTCCCGCCAAATATCGCGCTTGCCAACTTGGCGGTCGTCGGCTCGTAAGGCACACGCCGCCGTGGCTCATGTACGCTCTCTTGGGTGCATCCCGACACCGAGGCCAGTCTCGCCTTCCTCTCTCCCCGACGGCCGACAAACCTAGGTGCGCATGCAGCGGCACCGCGCAATGTCAACCAACTATCGAACGTCGCGACGCGCCCGCGACGTCCTGTGAATCCGATGGGCGCAACCATGCGTCCGGGAGCACTTGCTCTCGACCACGGCTTCCGTAGCAGATGGTCATCTATTTCTGATCATCACGCACACATTGCGCACGGTATGTATCTTTTCCGTCCATCAGGCCTTCTAGGTTGCATGGTCAATTTAATCCCGGAGTTCTTGAATGTCAAAGCCGTCGCGCACTCCACCGATCGAGAACATATGCAACATGACATGGCATCAACGTCTTCGCAGACAGACAGAACTACGAGGCAAGCAAAAGGAGCGGAAGGTCATCGTACTGCTACCAAGGTCTGCAACAAATCAGAGCCAAAGGAGAGGAGCGGGGTAACAACATGGCGCAAGATCAAGTATCGCGAGGCTAGTAAATGGAACACGTATGTATAGTATATCATCCGGAATACGAACCCACAACCGGTGGGAGAACAATGAGGGTGAGCCAGACAGACAGGGTATACCAAAAGCTTGAAAGCATTTTCGTCGGTACCACCACGAGGCAGCAGGAAATCAATCGCGGAACTCCGACTGTGAACCCTGCGCAGCAAGCCGGCTCTCGAGATTCCTGAGGATCATGACATCAGCACCCCAGCTTTCACATTGGCTTAAGCAAACACTCACCTGAGCGATTCCTCCTTCGCCAACAGTTCCTGCCTCTTCTCGTTGATCTCACGCTGGACACGAAGCTCGATCTCGCGCAACTGTGGAAGAAAAGTAACGCATTAGGAAGCTGTCGAAGACGCATAGGTAGAATGCTGCAGACCTTCTCCTCCTCCCTGCGGAGCTGCTCCTCCTTGAGGCGAACACTCTGGCTCGCAAGCTCCTCCGGAAGAATGGAGGAGTCCCTGCGACATCTTTGTTAGAGAAGCATACTTGTGGAGGAAGAAGTTACGTACTGGGTATCGGAGTGGACGGTCCTGGAGAGCTTCTCAGTACGGTAGGTCTCGTAAAGGACGTCGTGGGTGAGAGCCTTCAGGTCGGCCAAGTGAGTGCTATAACCAACTTCTCAGCCTACTGCCTGACATAACTCTGGACGATCAAACTCACTTGAGCAGAGCGCCCCTGAGACGGCTGAAGTCACAGTGCTTCGGGTTGTCGACCTCCGCAACACCCCACGGGTAGATCCTGGCACGGACGGGCTGACCGTCGATCTCAATCTCCTCCTCAGAGCCGATGATGGAGAACGGCATCATGGCCTGCACCACATGTCAGGGGAAACGTCGCCCGTGAAACACTGAGAACAAACGCACGCGAAGCTCGCTATTGTCCTGGATGGTGTCCTCGTCATCCTCCTCGATGTCGTAAGGGAAGTTGTACACCGGGATGTCGTAGTACTCAATGTCTTCCATGATCTAGTCGCGCCCTAATCAGCGACAGCAGCCGCTGGGACTCTACCATTAGACACTTACCCGCTTCTTGAAACCGCGGAGTTCACTCGGCGTGAGGGAATCGGCCTTGCCAATGACAGGAATGACATTGCAACGGGGAGAAAGGCGGCGCATGAGCTCAATGTCCATCTCCCTCAGACTACGAGGCTCTAAGTTAGCTCACATGCAGAAGACGCAGTCAGGATGAAACGTACGCGTGACCAGTGGGAGGGATGAAGTAGAGGAGGGCGTGAATACGGTTGTCCCGGAAGCGAGGGTTACGCTTGATACGAGACTCCTCAGAGAGAATGTCATCGTACTGACGCTCGAGGTGGCCGACGATCTCCTGGAAGCTGTCGAGATATGGTTATTCGGTTGCTCGACTGGCAACGCAGCCAGCGTGGATACGTACGCGAACTCGTTGTCAATGTTGTCGCCAAACCCGGGGGTGTCAACGATGGTGAGGGCAATGCGGACACCGTCCTCCTCGAGTTCTATGCACGGTCATCAGGGACAAATCATGCGCGTGTAGCATACGTTTATACACACCAACGTTGACGGGCTTGATCCTGATGCCCTCCTCGACGTGCGCAGTCTCGGGGCTGTCGCAGACCTTGTGCGGGAGCACCTCAGACTCACAGAGCGTGTTCACGAAGGTGGTGCGTCCAGTGCCAGAAGCACCTATACAGCCAAACTACCGTCAGTCTTGTGTGGGGGCGGGGATGCGGACACGCGACGCGCATGGACGAGAACGTCCGTGGCAGGCGGTTGGGCGCGAAAGGACGTACCGACTACCATGAGGGTGAACTGGACACCCTTCTTGACCTTGTTGCCCCTGCGTGTGCCAGCGAACGACATGATGTGTGGAGGATGGAGGGAGATGCGAGAGAGACGACCTGGACAACGGCGACCGCTTTTTCGAGGAGGAACACGAAGGCAGGTTGGGTCGCTGGCGGCTTCAAACTCCGCCCTCTAGGCGGGCGCTTCTCTGCGTCTGTGCGTGCATGGGAGGCGCCCGAGGTCGTTCCATTCCGCCTCTGCCATCCTCGCCGTGGCCCTTCCCTGCGTACATGCTCGCGGCACCCTCCTCTTCCATTGCATGCTGCGCTAGGAGGTCCATTGTTCTTTATTTTGCAAGACATATCTCATCGTCGAATGCTCTCTCCTCTCCCTCTGCCGGAGATGGGCCCTCCTCACTCAAGAAACCGAAGGTGACCAAGAAGAAGTACGCAGAACTCCCGACAGCACGCGTTCTCCCAGACGGCACCACTGCTGCTCCGCTCGGGGAATGGAATGGCGGACTTAGGGAGATAAAAGTCGCGTACGAGCATGTCCCTACTTCTATACGTGCGCACCTCCCTGCACACGTCAATATATCACTCTAACACCGACATCCCGACGGGTTTGCCTGTGCCAGCAGAAGAGGCGTGTAACCCAGCCCCCGAACAAGCATATGATTGCGTAAAGGGGCCAGAGCCGCTCTTGCAACCAGATGTACAGTTGTCATCGACTAGCAAACAGAGAAGGAGACGTACCAAGGTTGTGGATGCAAGCTCGGAGGCGACAGAAGTACTCTCAGACACGCCTACAAGTGACGCTGTACCGAGGGGCAGACGAAAACGTCGAACTGCAGCACAATCGACTGAAGGTACCCTCGTTCATGTGGTTCTTGTGGCCGCAATAATGATCAGTAATAATCCAGAGTCGGTTCCGGATCCTCCAAATACACCCCTAGCCACGGAGGTCCTGGAGAACTTGGCCAGATATCCCCACTGCATCTTGCTTACCCGTGTTGGACAGTTCTACGAGGTCGGTCCGCGCGGACATGTCGGTTAAAGCCTGGCTGACAACGTTCTGTCTAGTCCTACTTTGACCAGGCGGCAGAGGTCTCCCGCCTGTTGAACATCAAACTCACCAAGAAGTCATGGGGCGGTCAACGCATCCTCATGTGTGGTTTCCCCCTCGTGCAGCTCAATAAGTACCTGAAGGTACTTGTCCAGCAGCACAATCGTTTCGTGGCGATGTGCGAGGAGTTCCCCCGCAGCCTGTCTCTTGGGGCAAAGGGTGGGTTTGACAGACGGGTTGTGAGGATAGTCACCCCCGGGACCCTCATCGACGAACCGTTCTTGAATCCCTATGAAAACAACTATTTACTCTCCATCGCCGCCGCGGAATCCGCCTCTACCCCTTCTAGCCAGGAGGCGAAGGCATCTTTGACACCGTGTGCCTCGTCCTCTGCGGTGGGTCTGGCTTGGATCGACGTATCTACCGGAGAATTCTACACAAAACGCACGACCGTGGGCGCTGTCCAGGATGAGCTTGTGCGCATCAGCCCCAGGGAAGTTATCCTAGACGAGCGGCTCGACGAGCGTAATCCTATACGCAAGGCCGTTTCTGAGGAGAACTACTTCGTGACCCACTTCACTCTACCGGAGAAGCTGGATGAAGCACCTACCGCTGCTGCTGCGGAAGACCTGAGCCCAGACGATGTCACCTCCCAGATAGCAGCGTCGACGGAGATCCTTCCTACTTCGCTTTCAGTGGAGGAGAGCGGGGCGGTCGAGCTTCTCACCGGGTTTATGCACGCCAACCTGCTGGAACACATGCCTTCCCTCAGTGCGCCCAGTCGGGAGTCCTATAGTTGCAGGATGCAGATCGACTCTCATACAGTGAAGGCTCTCGAGATTCGCGAAGGCATGCGCGAAGGTGGTGCAGCTGGCAGTCTTCTCAGTGTTATCAAGCGAACAGTCACATCGAGCGGCACTCGTTTACTTGCGCGCTGGCTATGTGAGTCCCCTCGTTATAAGCTGGAACGCCATGCTCATCGTCGGACATGCAGGTTCGCCCAGTACATCCGTCACAGAGATCAACGCTCGTCAGTCATTGGTCGCTTTCTTCCATGCTCGTCCTTTTCTCCGTCAGGATCTGGTGCAGAGCCTCCGTGACGCAGAGGACGCCACTCGTATCGTCCAGAAGTTCCTCCTTGGCCGTGGGACCTTCCAAGACCTCACTGCCATCTGCACGACAATCGATAGCTGGGCTTCAATCAAGGAGAGGATCCTTATGGAGAGACGAATGGACGAACGAGGAGGCGAGGCCGTCAACGCAGCGGAGTGGAGGAGCATCGGCGCGCTGATGGAGAGGCTGAACGACCTTGAAGGCCTCGCTGGGCGAATCCGTACAGCGCTCGTCGCACGAGAGTCCACCATCTCAGAGGGCGACCCTCCGTCTGACGAATTGCCTTCCTCGGTGACACCCATGCCTGTGCGAGACCCACGCAATCCACTAGGAATCACGGATTGGATGATCAAGCCTGAGTAAGAACACACTCCGGTTGATGACATTGTCAATTGCTGAATATGCTCCCAGGTTCTCCGAACATCTCACTTACCTGCACAAAACTCTTCAAACTCTGCTGGTAGAGAAGGATCTTCTTGAACGCCGGTTACAAGTCACCTACGGTAAATTGGCCCAACGCAAGATATTAGCGCTTTGACTAACTTAGCACGCTTGACAGATGCCCCCTCTTTGACCCTGCGTGCGTCTCCAGGTCAAGGAATGCATGTGCATATTTCCCGCAAGAGAGAGGCGTCGCAGCTCAGAGATGACAAGGACTTTATCGGTTTGGCGGAAAGCGGCTCGACCTGTACTTACTTCCACAAGGTAAGATGGGTTCGCGACTGCGACGCATGTTTGGTCTAATAAGTACTTTGGGTAGGGGTGGTCTCAGTTGGGAACGCAAATTAGTGACACTGCGCTGGCCATCACTCTGGCCGAGCGAGAAGCATACGAGATACTGCGGAACGAGGTCAGTCTCTATGTTGCACTGTCGTTGATTCGTCGGAGACTTACTCGCTGATAGGTCATTACCCATGCCGTTGACCTCAGAAGCAACGCCCGTATCATCGACGAGCTCGATGTGACCCTAGCGTTCGCAAACCTCGCGATCGAGATGCGCTTCGTGCGGCCGCAGGTCACAGAAGGGTAAGCATACCCACCCTTCCCTGTATGCATCCTGCTCATACGCTGTTGATAGCACGTCGTATCATGTCGTCAACGGCCGCCATCCCACAGTTGAGCTTGGCCTTCTCACCTCTGGGAGGGGCTTCACACCCAACACGGTCACCTTCACTCCCGACTCGCACCTTCACGTCATAACCGGCCCAAACATGGCAGGAAAGTCGACGCTGCTCCGGCAGGCTGCACTCATCGCAATCCTCGCACAGACAGGGTCGTTCGTTCCCGCAGACTCGGCCGAAATCGGGATCATAGACCGTGTCTTCTCCAGGGTGGGTGCCAAGGACGACCTTTTCCGAGATCGGAGCACGTTCATGGTGGAGATGCTGGAGGCCAGCGATATCTTGCGACGGGCGACCGCTAACAGCTTGGTACGTTCTGCACCCCTACTTCCTGTAGCTCAGGTTTCATCATATCTTCCAGGTCATCATGGACGAGGTTGGTCGCGGGACAACTGTAGATGACGGTCTGGCCATAGCGTTCGCTACCGTACACCACCTGCTGTCCGTCAACGGCTGCAAGGCAATGTTCGCCACGCACTTCCACGAACTCGCGGAGATGCTAGGGCACGATCCCGCCGAACACAAGGGTCAAGGTCCGTTCTCGAAGGTCGCGTTCTTCTGTACGAGCATTGACGAAGTTGAGGTGTGTGCAACCGTGCATGGAAAGACAACGTTGAATGTTGCTGACGTCGATCCCTAGCCTGGCTACTTCACCTATTCCTATCGCGTGAACCCTGGTGTCAACCGAGACAGCCATGGACTGAAGGTCGCGCAGCTTGCTGGGATGCCCGCCTCTGCTGTAGATGTGGCGCGCTCCGCCCTGGCGTGGTTGAAGAAACGGTCGGCGGAACGAGCCGATCGTGAGCACGGCCTGCGGATATTGGGAAAAACGCTGGCACAGACGTCCTTGCCATGATTCAAACGGATAACCCAATAGTCTTCTAGATCGTACATTACTAGTAGATACTTTTCCGCAAGACCTGACCAACCTAGGCTCCTACTGAAGCCACGTATATATCTAGCCTACTTCCCTCCAGCAGTGATCTGCGCACGGATGTGATTGAGGGCAGAGCCCGCGCGAAGCCATTTCAGCTGGTCGGCAGACATCGTGTGGCGCACAGGGATCTCGAACTGCTCGCCGTTCCTGCGCGTTACCTTTAGCCGGATAGACGCGTCCGCCTTGCCCTCGAGGAGGTCCGCAAGCCCAAGGGTCTCGATAACGTCCCCGGAGCCGATGCGGCTGTAATCTGCCTTGTCAACGAACCAGAGAGGCAGAATCCCTTGTTTCTGCAGAGAGGAATGGTTGAGTATTGGTGCAGGCGTATGGGGGCGGCGGAAATACCTTGAGATTGGTCTCATGGATACGGGCGAACGACCGAGCAACGATGGCCGCACAGCCTATCACGAGGATATGAGTCGTGACATATCGCAATAGACGAGGATGAACGTATGTGCGCACCGTAGAACCTGGGCTGTAGAGCTGCGTGCTCACGGGCACTGCCCTCGCCGTAGTTCTCGTCGACGACCAACGCCCACGGTTGCTTGCGAGCCTTGAGGCGCTTCGCGACGGCGGGAATAGTATCAGTCTCCGACTCCGACGGGCCATGCTCATGGTCGAACGCGACGTTAACCTCGCCGCCCTCGTCATTGACAGCGGTGATTACTGCGAGGATGAGTATGAATCAGTTACTGTCACGTAAACCTGGAATGAGAGACGTACGGAGGTTCTCGGAGATGTTCGTCAAGTGGCCCTTGTACTTGAGCCAAGGCCCCTGCACGAAGATGTCAGTTTGCATCCAGGAGCATGACCGTACTCGGAGACACCCACAGCAGCGGAGATGTGGTCCGTGGTGCACTTGCCCCGCACGCGCATGAGAACCTTGAGCGGCGGAAGCTCGAGGCCCCGGTTGTTGCCCGAGCCCTCACCAAAGTGGCTCGGGAAGGGCGCAAGGATCTCCAGCCGCTGCGAATCAGGCCGAATGACGATCTCCGTCTCTGGCTGAGGCTCGGGCATGGGCTTCGGGTAGTAGCTCGTCTCGCCTGGGGTGAAGCCCGCCTCGGGCAGGTCCCGGCCACGCGGAGGAGAGAAGCGGAAGGATTCGCCGGAAGGGGTCGTGATCGAGTCGGTCATCGGATTGAAGGAGAGCTTGCCGGAGAACGCCATCGCGGTCACAACTGTGGGTGAGGCGAGGAAGTTCATCGTCAACCTGTTGCCGTCGTTCCGGGACTTGAAGTTACGGTTGAACGACGTCAAGATCGCTATGCCGGAACGAGTGAGTTAATGGGTTATGCGGCGTAGAAAATAACGCTCACCATTCTCTTCGCCCTGCTTGTCTTCGCGCTTCCACTGTGATGCCGTGTTAGCCAAGGCCATACTCGGCGAATAGCCACACAACATACCTGGCCGATGCAAGGACCGCATGCATTCGCCAATACGGTAGCACCGACGTCCTCGAGCTCGCTGGTGATCTGGTCACGCTCGATCGTCGCACGAATCTGTTCGGAACCCGGAGTGCAGAGGAAAGGAACCTGTTGCGTGGTCCGTTATGACCCCAGTTTTCGAGGTTGTCTCTAGACAAGACTCACCTGGGTCTTCAGACCAGCCTTCTTCGCCTGACGAGCAAGGTCGGCAACGCTAGTCATATCCTCATACGAACTGTTCGTGCAAGAGCCAATGAGAGCAGCGGACAATTCGTCCTTCCAGCCTTGTTCCTTTACGAACGAGCCGAACTTGGAGAGCGGGGTAGCCAGATCGGGAGTGAACGGGCCGTTGATGGTGGGCTCCAGTTCAGACAGGTTCTTCAAAGACGATGTCAGTGAGTGTCGAAGGAGGCGCGCCAGCCATGACCTACGATTTGGATCAACTCGTCATACTCAGCGCCCTCATCCGCGGCAAGGAATCCGCTTGCTGCAGCCTGGTCCGCGGCGCGTGCAACGGGCGCGCGGCCAGTAGCTTGAAGGTAGGCCCGCATGCCAGGAGTATACGGGAAGGTGGATGTTGTGGCACCGACCTCGGCGCCCATGTTCGCGACAGTAGCCAAACCTGAACCAAGCTCGTCGAAAGGTTTTCAAGACAACGCAAAGCTGAGAGGCGGCTCACCTGTACAAGACTGGTTGAAAACTCCCGGACCGAAGTACTCGAGGATTGCTCCGGTGCCTCCCTGTCAGAAGCGAGATCGTTAATGCTGGACGAGCCTGGCGATAGGACAGCTTTACGGACCCGAACAGTTAGTTTGCCCGCGAGATGGAGGATAAGGTCCTTGGGAGTAGTCCATCCATTCATCTGTCCCGTGAGGTGCACACCTTTAGGGCAAGCGTCAGGTTGGTAGCCTACGCCGCGCAGAAAACATACGCACCAATAATCTTGGGTGCCTTGAGCTCCCAAGGAGTGCCAGTCAAAGCGTCGACAGCGTCAGCTCCCCCCACTCCAATCGCGAGCATGCCAAGTCCTCCGGCGTTGGGCGTATGCGAATCTAGGCGCGATTATTTCACTCTGCGCGCACTTCACCTGAGTTTTGAACATACCTGTGCCGAGCCTACAAACGGATCGTCAGCTTGCCTGCCAGAACGAGGTGGGGGAGACCCTGAACTCACATGAGCATTCCTGGTGCGGCGTAGTTCTCAAGCACAATCTGGTGGATGATGCCAGAGCCAGGTTTCCAGAACTCGATGCCGTACTTGCGTGCGGCACTCTCCAGGAAGTCAAATACCTCCTGGTTGGTCACAATAGACCTCTGGGACGCAGACAGTCATGGAACCTGACTTGAACCGATGTCCACGTGAGACGTACCTGCAAGTCCTTCTCAGCACCCTCCGCCGCCTGGATGAGATGGTCGCAGTGAATGCTGGCAGGAACCGCGCATCTCGACATCCCAGCACTCATGAACTGGAGGCTTTCCTAGCAATCAGGTATGACGCAAAAGCGACTGAAAGCTGCAACTCACAGTGCCATCTGAGCCGATGCATCCTGCATAGCAACTCTCTCCGGACTCAGCTGCAAGTACGTCTCGCCCCGCTTGATTCCATCATTGGCAAGAGTACGCTCGGGCTCGTGGACATGACTGTAGAGAATCTTCTCGGCGAGGGTGAGCGGTCGATTCCCAAGCAACGCGCGGATAGTCTCGAGGTTCTGCTGCAGCTTGGGATATGGTGGGGTAATTGAGGTGCAGTCTTTCTCTGGCAAAGCGGTCGGCGTTGCGAGAGACCTGCGCTGTACAGTGACATGCCCTGCTCGGATTGTCCGTGCCAACCCTCCGGGGGTGAAGGTAGATCGCCGCATGGCGGACCCAAGGACGGTCCAGCAGCCCAGAGACCAAGAGAGACCAAGAGGTGCAGTTGCAGCTGCCGCGACCAGACAGAGCACAAGCTGCAAGTATACCGGAAGACCGTCTCACCGCTGACTCGGATCGACACGCGCACAAGAAATTGACATACACAGACGCCCGCGCTGTAGCCAATCTCGCACCGCCGTTTGCTCCACCCGGGCCTCGCCCGGGCCGCCACCAACCGCTTCCACAATAGTACTGTGAACTTCGAGTTGACTTGAGTACTTGTCGACGTTGCAACATTTGGTCATCGGCTACGATGCAGACCAGTAGACACATACTCGTCACTTCCGAGCCGAATCTGCAGTGTGACTCAATTCCCAAGCATGCAATTTGAATGACAATACCAGAAGAGTCTCTGGAATCCACACATCAGGGTACTAGGCAGTGGAGACATCGCCTCCAGTGGCACAACCCGTCGCGGACTTTCCAGCATCTCCAGCGTTGTCTGTAGCAGGTCAGCGTCATGGTTCCATGTAACGGCGAACAACACTCACTCGAGTCAATGTTCATCATGCCGCCAGAGCCGACCACTTCACCCCCCTGTGCATTGCCCGATTTCCCGGAGTAGGCGTTACCACCGGCCCCACGATCGCCATCGCCATGACCGCCGTTGGAACAACCCGACTGGGACTGACCACCATCACCCCCGTTGTTAGAGTTCATGTTCCATATTGTAGGCATGCCGTAGTTGTTGCTTGTGTTATCGACGTCGCCGCCGTTGACGTCGCCAGAGTCCCCGGTGTATGCGTTACCACCCATCGTGCCGTTATCATCGGTGCGCTTGGAGAACTCGCCGTTGCTGATGAATAATGGAATTAGTATCTCGGAGTCATGGGTTCGACGAAGGACGCACTTCGCGACAGAACCACCTGAAACGCTGCGGGTGGACCCGGAGTGGGCGTTCCCGCCCGACGTGAACGCGTCCAACGCTTTCTTCACGAGCTCCCTGGGACCGATCCTATCGAATGGATGTCAACGGCTGGAGCAGGCTGAAGGGCGGGGTTCCACTCACTTTGAATTGGTGAAGATGGACGGCGAGTGGTCAGGAGTGGCCTCGCGGGCAACCTTGGTGCCGATAATGGGATGGAGGCGCGGCGAGGAGGCGGAGTCGGGAGCAGACTGCGGGCTTGAGACGGCGTACACGTGCGAGTTGTAGCTGCCGGGGTCGGGCAGCGGAGAGGCATTGACGAAGACCGTGCTGAGAGCGGCGACGGTGACGATGGCGAGGGTAGGAGTGCGCATGTTGTAGACGTATGTGTTGGGATAGGCTGTGTTGAGGCGGGCGAGGACAAAACCAGAGAGACGTACAGCGAGGCCTCGAGAAGTGACGGACTTGACCTGGTGGAGAGAACGGAAGGAGCGTCGACGGTTGGCAGCCTGCCCGTGTCCCGCCCTCCCGATCTTATGTCTGGCTTCTGGGGACCCTGCCAGCCTCGACAGGCCCAGCCACCTGCCAGCCACCTGCCGTTTGCAGCCTCCGAATAGCCATTCCTGGACACAGCTACGAGACGACACGGCTTCTCGGCAGAAGCGCCCGCCGAACTGCCACCCTCGCCGGGACGACCGGTGCCGTTCGCGTCTGCAAGCCTCTGCCGGACAGTGAGCGAACGGGAGAAAGCAAATGTATAACGCACAGCAACAATACATCCGGTCGAAGAGAGAGCAGGTATTAGCAGCAGTGGACGTAGATATTACATCGAGCAACGACCGCATGCAACGCAAAGGATATCTAGAAATGCTGGGTATCGAACCAAGTGTAAGAGACGAACGGAAGGGACGGCCTGGGAACACACAAAATAAGATACACACTGGGCAGCTCACTCGTCCTCGTCTACCATCAGCCATTCGGTGTCAGATTCACGTCCGTCTCCGCGTGAGATGGCGTCCCATGATTCGTCGTCGTTGCCCCCGTCTCCTTCCTCTCCTCCCCGTTTCCCGACGCCGTCGAGTTCAGCGATAACGCGTCCGCCTTCTCTTGGTCCTGCGCTCGCCGCGATTGCATCTCCTCGTAGAACTGGTTCGCCTCGTTCATGCGGTTCGCCTCCGCTTGCTTCGCGTCCAGCCAGCGCTGCAACAGCTTGGCATTGTCCTTGACGAGGGTTTGGTTGCGGTCCTCAATCTGGCTCAGCTCTAACTGCAGCGTGTTGATCTCGTCATGCAGGATCTGAGGAGCAACCATGTCGGAATAGCAAAACAAGGCGGAAAACATGCCAGGCCCACCTGTGCTGTCCGATCCTTCTCTGCCATAAGCTCGTTGTGCTGCTCAACCTTCTTGCGCAGAATGGCAATCTCGTCTCGGCACTTCCTCAGGTTCTCCGCATCCAACCGTGACAACTCCTCCTTCTCCCGTAGCGTCTCGTTCATCGCCAGTAACCGCTGTGCATTCTGGCCCTGAGTCTTGTACACGGTCGCGAGTTCGTCCCGCAATGACGATATTTGTGACTCAAGCGACGTGATATACGCGGCGCGTACCGGATTGCTGCACAAGCACACCGTAAGCCAAGCCCACAATGTACTGTATGAGGTGGGACGTGACGTACTCATCGCCAGTACCAGGAACGAACACAGTTGAGCTGCTTGGGTTCGGACGAGCAGTGCCCATCGCACGGAGGAGAGACGCATTGCGCTCTTTCAGGAGCTTCGTTTGCTGTGCCAATCTGCGATCTTCTCAGCGTTCACATTGAGGTTAGATCCATGAACAGGCGAGAGAACGAGTACGTGCACGCGCGCAACGCGCCGGATGGGGAGGATTGGATGCACATACATTGTTCGATGATTGGGGCATAGGAGGACTCCCTCGCGTTGCGCTCGACGAGCCGCAGGCGCAGCGTTTCTTGCCAGGACGGCTCGGCCATGACGAGAGCAGGCAGGCACTTGGCCAGAGGACGAGAACAAGGGCGATCGTGGCAAGGGCAGACGATGCACAAGGGCAGCGAAGACGTTTGGACGGAGCTCAAAACGGGCATCCCATGGGCGCTTGCATCTGAGATCATCTCGGCTGAGTGCGCCTGAGAGACGCCCGAGTCGTCCACGGCCACGGCGGTTACGTCCGCATATCCCAGAACCTGACTCTCACTCCATCTCGTCCATAGTCTTCTCCTGTACCATCACTCCGCTCAGTATGGGTCGTGTTCTCCTTAAGGTATGCTGAGTGCTGTGATGTTTGCTGTGATGGCTGGCTGACGCGACGAGCAGGTTATCATCCTTGGTGATAGCGGGTATGTCGTCGGGCTGTCCTCCGGTTTGGTGTCTCGATTGGAGGTCTGACGTCGGCTGGACGCGGTAGAGTCGGGAAGACATCTCTCATGAACCAGTATGTCAACAAGCGGTTCAGCAACCAGTACAAGGCCACTATTGGTGCGGACTTGTGAGTCCCAATGTTTGACTTCTGCCCCCTCGGTCCGACTAACCAACGTGAAGCCTCACCAAGGAGGTCATGGTGGATGATAGGCTTGTGACCATGCAGGTGAGTACGTGTGGTCCTCGTCAAAATCCCAGGTCTGAGGTGGCGTGCAGTTGTGGGACACTGCGGGTCAAGAACGGTTCCAGTCGCTGGGTGTGGCCTTCTACCGTGGCGCAGACTGCTGCGTACTCGTCTACGACGTTAACAGCGCCAAGTCCTTTGAGACGCTTGATAGCTGGCGCGACGAGTTCCTCATCCAGGCAAGCCCACATGATCCGGAGAACTTTCCCTTCGTCGTGCTCGGTAACAAGATTGATATGGAGGAGAGCAAGCGTCAGGTACGTTGTAACCAACCTCCCATATCAACTCCGTAGTTCATGTCAAGCTCCGCCGTGCCCGTAGGTCACCCAGAAGCGTGCGATGACCTGGTGCCAGTCGAAGGGTAACATCCCCTACTTCGAGACGTCAGCGAAGGAGGCCATCAACGTCGAGCAGGCGTTCCAGACGGTGGCCAAGAACGCATTGCAGCAGGAGCAGGACGATCAGCTGTGAGTACACTCCCCTGCGCATACAGGCCGTCGGCTGACTACGCCCCATCAGGAACATGGACTATCCGGACCCTATCCGGATTGACTCGGAGAGCACCCAGGGCGTGGGTTGCAACTGCTGAGCGACGCACCCATCTCCCCGCGAGGGTGCGCAGTATGCTTTGTATGTTCACGACACTGGACAGCCGGTTACCCCTTTCTTCCGAGCCCTCCGCCATATTGGACAGGGCTCTCTTTACATTAATTTACTGCTTCTCATTCGTCGCTGTTTCGTTCTCGCACTTGTACATCCGTATACGCAGCTATCTGAAACAGTATTGGTGTTGGAATAGCAAGCACTCGCTGATAGTATGACGGCCACTTGGGTACAGTACCCTTGATGAGCCTGCCTCATCGCTGAGGTCATGGTGTCCTTGGGCGCTCCGCCAAATTCGCGCTGAACCGCCCTCCGCACGACGGCCACAGATGGCTGTATCGGTGCAATTCACTCTCTGCAACGTCGGTGTCCCTCGCGCCGCTTACGTCTGTCTGTATACGCTCCCAGCTCCTCTCTTAATGTGCTATTAGCTAGATCAGCCTTCACCTTCCGCTCGTTACGTGATTCGAAGGATTCGCAGCAAGACGTCTCCTCCCCAGACGACAGCATTCCCGCGGCCACACACTCCTCTCCATCGCGCACCATGCAGGGCAACCACAGCACGACGCGCCTCGTCAGCGCCTCTCTGGTTACTACAGCCCCAACGCGTCCCGTCACTCCGCAGGGCCCGAAGTCGGACATCATCTGCGAAGGATGGGTGCTGAAGAAGCGGAGGAAGAGGATGCAAGGTGTGTGCAATGAAGTGTCGATGGGGATCCGTCGCACTGACCTCAACTCAGGCTTCGCGCGACGGTACTTCACCCTCTCGTCCTCGGGGGTGCTCTCGTACTCGTTCGAACCCGGCCAGCCCGCGCGCGACCAGGTGCTGCTGACCCAGGCCGCCATCTCCACCGCTCCGGGGCGCAAGGACATCCATGTGGACTCAAACACTGCCACGTTCCACATCAAGTGTCTGAGCATGGAGGACTTTGAGATGTGGATGGGAGCATTCCGGTGAGTTGCGCATCTGAGTCCGGTGTAGAGTGCAGGCAGAGCCATGTAAGATGGCCTAGCGGCGAGCACGCTGAGCGGAGCGACTCGGAGAGAAGAGGGTTGATGCTGATATATATTGGTTGGGTAGGAAGATCCTGGCGCAGGAGATCCCCAAGTCTAGGCGGTCGTCACTCGCTCGCTCGGCTGCGCGGGGAGGGCTCCAGTTCAACCGGGCGCACATTCTGATAGAAGAGATCGGCAATGTACGTCTATCGTGGATGTGCGTTGGGAGGGACTAACAGAGGTGATCGCGACAGACCATCGCCGAGCTAGACAGTGCCATTGCAGCTTACACCGAGGAGGAGACTAGACGCAAACGGAACAGCGGTATGCGCAAGTCGGAGAGCAAGGAGCATGGAGTGTTGGGGTTCCTGAAGAAGGGTGTGTGGCTTCCTGCCTGTGTGCGCTGAAGGTCCTGACGGATGTGTTGCAGGACACCACCATGACAACTCGCATTTGACCCCGCCCGACGCGCAATCTCCCCCGACCTCCTCTGAGTTGCTGAAACGAATATCGTCCACGATGGAACAGCTCAAGAACCAGCAGTCTGCGCTCAGCAAGACGTTCCAGTCATACCCCGCTATCGACACGAATATACCCAGCCTAGTCAGCTCACCATTACCTACTACCGCCGAAGAAGAGGATGAAGTATACACGCCCTCGACCGCAACTGCTGGTCGGAAGCGCTCGTCGCTATTCAGTGCTCATAGTGGAGACGGCAGTGTCTGGTTCGACGCCCCGGAGTATGACGGGCCAGAGGAATACGTCCTCGATGTATCTCCACCCGAGGATCAGGACAGGTTGTACCAGACCGACTCCCGGATGACAGAGCGGACGGATGTTACGGAAGCCACGGAGGCGGATTCGAGTACCGGCATGGATACAGATTCCGAGTCCGAGTCCGAGGAGGAAGTCGAGAAATCGCTCGCGGTAGAACCAGCCGTCGTCCAGCGCCGAACGTCGCTGCCCTGTGGACCAGTAGGAGACGAGGGCAGCCTCTTCGCCGTATTGAAAAAGAATGTCGGAAAGGTGAGATGGTCCGTCGGACGATGTCACTTGGGTGTTCTAATGTGCTCCACAGGATCTATCGAAGGTCGCACTGCCGGTCACTTTCAACGAGCCTCTGACGATGCTGCAGAAGCAGGCTGAGGAGCTCGAGTATTATGACCTCTTGTCTCAGGCAGCGAAGGCTACAGATTCTGTCGAGCGCATATGCTATGTCGCGGCATTCGCAGTGTCCACGTATGCAAATACGAGACATCGAACAGGTCGGAAGGGATTGTGAGTCGTGCCGTTTTTATCGCTATTGTCCTATCTACCCCTAACCTGTGGACACAAAACAGTAATCCTTTGCTGGCTGAGACCTTCGAAGACGTTCGGATGCACTTTATCGCGGAGAAAGTCTGCCATAACCCCGTCATTCTTGCATGGCACGCAGAGGGCGAGGGCTGGGAGCTATACGCTACCTCCAGCGGCAAAACCAAGTTCTGGGGTATGTCTGGTCCCCTTTGTGTTCTTGGCCGGAGATAGACCGAACTTCGTCGGTAGGAAAGAGTATGGAGATCATCCCACAAGGAACCATCCATCTGAGGCTAGGGGATGAACACTTCGAATGGTGCGTCGTTTCACGTGTTGTTGTCACCGATTGTCTCGGACGTTGAGATTGGCATTGTTTCACAGGAACCGACCCTCGTCATTCATTCGGAACCTTATGATGGGGACGAAGTACCTGGAGCACTGCGGCAAAATGGTCATTCAGAATACCACAAGTGGCGACTCGTGTTCCCTAGACTTCAAGGAGGGTGGTTACTGGGGCCCAGCCAATGTTGTCCAGGGTACAGTCAACGCGGGTTCAGGCGGAGTCGTGGCCACCCTGGAAGGCAAGTGGGATGAGCAGATGGCGCGGAAACTCGATTCGTCGCATCTGCACGTCCTCTGGCGAATCACCCCCTTCCCGAAAAATCCCAACCAGTACTACGGCTTCACGTTCTTCGGTATCACCTTGAACGAGATTACTCCCGATCTCGAGGGCCGTCTCCCTCCGACAGACTCACGATACCGGCCAGATGTGCGTGCGCTCGAGAACGGGGACCTCGATACTGCAGAGAGCGAGAAGCAGCGGCTGGAAGAGACGCAACGTGAACGGCGCAACCGCGGGGAGGAGCGTCCGCCTCGGTGGTTCAAGCAGGTCGGCGACGAGTGGATATATGCGGGAGGGTACTGGGAGCAGAGGCAGCGAGGATGGACAGACGTTGAGCCGCTATGGTGATATACTTATCTTACAGGACTACCTTACTTACAGTACTAGCAGGATGATATGCGTAATAGCGCCCTCTTCGCGTCGGAGTTCCGATGCTTTGCTACAGAACCATCACCATCGCGAGTGGCCAGCAGAAGAACAAGCTGCCGCGTCAAACAAGGTGCGAGGGAACGAGACCCGTGACCCCGACGTTGCCTGCTCGGAGGTCGACATCTCCTTCTCTGGACGCCGACCGCGCGTAGCGAACCCCGAGGATTGTACGGAAGGCTTCTGATACATCGCGCCATCCCTTGGCTTGGGATTCGGGACGTCTGAGCTGTCGAGCAACTTGTCCGCCAATTATCCGCGCCTTTTCCGCGCCGTCAGTAGCGCATGCCGCTGCTGCATCATCCGACGTCCTTAATGTCCTCCCCTTGTCGCGATGATGTGAATAGACGCGTCGTTGGCAGGGTATAAAGCCCGACGTCAGTATAGAGTGTCGTTAGAGTCGTACGCGACCCGTGGCACGCACGAGCACACAGGCATGGTCTTCCAGCTCACGGCTAGTCTGCTCCTCTTGGCCGGTACTGTGCTGGGCCAGGCCGCTGTATATCAGCAATGTGGTGGCATCGGATGGCGAGTAACCTCCATATTCTTGTGTGCTATTATAGCCTGACATCTTCTACTCTAGGACCGGCGCGACGATTGTGTCTCCGGTGCAGTCTGCACAAAGCTGAATGACTGTGTGTGCATTTTCTAAAGTCCCATGACCCAATATTGACACGCTACCAGACTATTCGCAGTGCCTTCCAGGAGCCGCGTCCTCTTCGGCACCGTCGTCGACGCCTCCTGCGTCTAGTACACCTCCCGCGTCCAGCACACCTCCGTCGAGTACTACCGGTACGACGCCGCCCGCCCAGACAAGCGTTGCAAATATATCCCCAGAATGGTCTGCCGCATATACCAAGGCAAGATGCATGACCCGCCATCCGTAACACGAAGGCTGACAGATCCTGCAGGCAAAAACGGCAGTTGCAAAGCTCTCGCTCACCGACAAAGTCAACCTCGCAACCGGTGTCCAGTGGCAAAAAGGTGCATGCCTCTTGCTTCCTGTCCAGCGAGTATGTGCTGACCCAGGGATCAGGTGCTTGCGTGGGCAACACCCCAGCCATCTCTTCTATCGACTTTCCTGGACTCTGCCTCCAAGGTAAGTAGCCCGATAAACCACGTTGACCGCTGTAATCCTAATCGTCTCATGTTCGCAGACAGCCCGGTCGGCGTGCGCTACGCTGACTTGGTTTCTGCTTTCCCTCCGTGAGTTCAAATATCACTTCTTTGCGTGCTTGCGCTGACCCTCTATCACTGGCAGTGAGATCAACGTCGCGGCTACGTGAGTATTCGGACAGACGATCTCAAGTATATATGTCGCTCATGTAGACGTAGCTTCAACCGCACTCTCATGAGACAGCGTGGTGCCGCTATGGGAGCCGAATTCAAGGGGAAGGGTGTACACGTCGCCCTAGGACCTGACGTGTAAGGCAAACCGTAGCTCGCTCTGGCCCTTAATTGACATCCTCGCAGGAACTTGATGCGTGCTCCTGCGGCCGGCCGCAACTGGGAAGGGTGAGCAACCACACTGTGACGTCCGCGAACGAACTCTGAAGTAGCCATCTCCAGAGCCGGCGGTGATCCCTACCTGTCTGGCGAGCTCGCATTTGAGACCGTCACCGGTATCCAGAGCTCCGGCGTCCAGGCCTGTGCTAAGCACTACCTCAATAAGTACGTCCGACCACACTTCTCCACTGACCTTACCTCAAGCCTTCCATCAGCGAACAAGAGCACTTCCGCGATAGCAGCTCATCGAATGTGGACGATAGGACCGTGAGCTTTGCACCATTTCCCTCGCATAGAAGAGTGGCTAATACACGTAATGGACAGGAGCACGAACTATACTTGCTTCCGGTGTGCCGCATATATCGATTCCTCTGTCGGGGTGAACGCTGACATCCTCCTAGTTCCTCCGCAGTATTCAAGCCAATGTTGCATCTATCATGTGCAGTTACAGTGAGTGGACCGAGTTGCGCGGGGAGCACTTCGAAGCTAACCTTGCGTCCTAGATCAAAGTGAGGACTCTGATAACATTCAGGGAGACATCGACTCAACGAACGCCTTGTAGTCAACGGCACATACTCCTGCGAGAACGATAAGAGCCTCAACGGATACCTCAAGACGGAATTCGGCTTCCAAGGCTGTGAGTGTATGCTAAGGTTGTTAAGCGGCCATGGTACTGAAAGTGGTGCATGACAGACATCATGTCGGATTGGTGGGCGACGCACTCAGGTGCCCCGGCAGTGAATGCTGGTCTGGATGTGAGTGGCTCCATCCATTACAATTCGTTGGCACGCGCTGACAACGGCGCAGATGACGATGCCTGGAGACACTACGACCAATTCCGGACAAACGTGAGTTCGCAACTTGACCACTACAGCGCCCTTCTCACTCGCTTCGTAGCTACTTCGGTCAGAATCTTGTCAATGCCGTACAAAGCGGGCAGGTTTCCCAAGCACGTATCGACGTACGTATCCTCCTTTTCCCGTGTGGTCATCGTCAGTGCTGAATATTCCGCAACAGGACTTGGCAACGCGCATTCTTGCAGCATGGTGCGCGGTTTTGGCGATGGGTTCCCGAGTAATTGCGCGCTGACGTTGCTCTCTGCCAGGTACCTCCTAGGCCAGGACTCTGGCTTCCCCGCCGTCAACTTCAATTCGTGGAGTACTAGTCAAGGGCAGCACATCAACGTCCAAGCAGACCACAAGAAGTGAGATGAGCCTTTATGTCACGCCCTCATCAAGTTCGACTAACCTCGGTTCAGCGTCATTCGCACCATCGGCGCGGCCTCCACAGTGCTCCTGAAGAATGAGGGCAACGCCCTTCCTCTCCACGCACCCAAAACGATCGCCGTCATTGGTAACGGTGCTGGCAACTCGTCAAGAGGACCCAATGGGTACTCGGATCGTGGCGGCGACGACGGTGTGCTGGCCATGGGCTGGGGCAGCGGGTAAGGAACTAATTCCTGGATCCCGGTGGCATAAGTCGTGCTGACCATTTGTTTCGTTACAGAACAGCTGACTTCCCTTACCTTATCGCTGTAAGCTCTCACGCCCGAATTGACTTCACCAGGACTAACGCAGTACTCTCTCAGCCGGTCGATGCAATTACAACACGGGCAAAGGCTGACGGGACGACGGTCAAGTCATCCTTGAGCGACACCGACCTCGCCACTGCCGCTCGCACCGCGACCGGGGCAGACGTGGCCTTTGTCTTCATCACGGCAGACAGCGGGTACGTGTGTTTCCACGCGTGTTCGAGCTTCCACTCACACATCGCGCACAGCGAGGGCTACATCACAGTGGAAAATAACGCCGGCGATCGTAATGACCTTAACGCCTGGCACAACGGGGTATGCCAGGCCGAGCCGCGCTCTCCATTCTGCGCTCACTGTTTCGTGTAGGATGCGCTTGTCAAGCAAGTGGCGAGTGTCAACAAGAACACCATTGTCGTCGTCAACACCGTCGGTCCAATCCTTGTCGAGCAGTGGATTGACCATCCGAACGGTGAGCAATAGTTGCCCGGGTCCTGCTAATACCTACTCGTCCTGACGCATCCTCCTTTCTAGTCACTGCCCTGGTATGTGACGATAGGGTTCTTGCGCGCGAGACTAGTTTCTAACCACCGGGACGCAGGTCGGCCTACCAGGACAAGAGGCAGGCAACTCTCTGGTCGACGTCCTCTACGGAGCTTACAACCCCAGGTACGCGCTCGTGTCACCACCTCCGTGTGATCATCGGACTGACCCTCTCTGCAGCGGTCGTCTCCCGTACACGATCGGCAAGAGCATCACAGACTACTCCGCGCAGGTCACCTACACCGGCTCGGGCATCGTCCCTATCCCTTACAACGAAGGCCTCTTCATCGACTACCGGCACTTCGACCAGGTAAGCTCATTTTCTCTGATGTACAGTATAACGGGCGTCAGCTCGTCTGATCTTCGTCCGCTCTCGTTCTAGGCGAACATCGCGCCCCGGTTCGAGTTCGGCTTCGGTCTGTCGTACACGACGTTTGAATACTCGGGCCTGAAGATCTCGGGCTCGACTTCCGGCGGGACTCGCCAGCCTATCGGGCCTGGTGCCGCGCTCGACCCTTGGTAAGTCATCGCTATCGGTTATATGCTGCAAGGTGAGCTGAATGCAGCCTCGTCCAGGTTGCACGACCCCGTCGTCACCGTCACCTTCACCGTGACCAACAACGGCACCGTTGCCGGAACAGAGGCATGTCCACTACGTGGTTCATCTCTCGTGCTAATTTCTGACCTCGTGTGTCTCCTCAGATCCCGCAACTGTACACCTCCCCTCCGGCCTCTGCGAAGTCCGCACCGTTCAACCTGAAGGGCTTCGACAGCATCTTCCTTGCGCCGGGCGAGTCGACTACTGTCACGATGACGCTCTCGCGGCTGGACTTCTCCACCTGGGACGTGGTCACGCAGAGCTGGCAGATCCCGTCGGGTGCGACGGGCATCTCTGTGGGTGCGAGCAGCCGGGACTTGAGGTTGAAGGGCTCTATCACCAACTGAGCGACCGCGAAGGCGAGCGCGCGCATATACATAGAGAATTGTCCTCCGTTCCGTTCCGTACTTATAATGATTGTGTCTGATAGTATGTGCATGATAGATCTGATGTAGCCAGTAACGACAGTATGGGATACGCCAACGACTTGCCCGAACCAAAGAATGCAATGCGACTCTCTCTACTTGTTCGCATTACCATCACTGGCAGGGTAGTTGTAGACGTGACCACCCTCGGATGAGCCAACCTCCCCGGAGTGGGCTTTCCCGTCGTCAGGGCCATCGCCTTCAGTCTCCTTGCCCCTGGTGCTCTGTCCGTCCGCCCCATCCTGGTCTAAGGCGTGTGTAACGAGTAAGTATGTGCACTACGCTCGGAAGAACAGCCAAGACCCACTGGAGTTGTTCGAGCTGTCGCCGTCATTCGAGCCGGGGGCATCGTCGACGATGGTGGCTGGATCTAAGATGTCTTCACGGCGGTACACAAGTGCGCCGGGATCGCTGCGAGCGACTCTCTTCATGCGATAGGCGTACGCAGAGTCTTGAGGATGGAAAGCGTACGAGTCTTCCTCGGCCGCTGAACCCTGCGAGAGCGGGGTCGCTATAATGTGTCGCAGTGAGAAGTACGCTCGGAGGGTTGAGTCAGATCGGATACATACATGTCACCACACTGCCCACTTTGTCGAGAGCCTCGCCGGACGCCGGACTACCGTCTACAGAGCTCGTGCTACCGCCACCTTGACCGGCATCAGCCCCGGTAGCGGGCAATGACACGGAATTACCTCCCTTCTCTCCCTGGGCTGTGGCAAACTATGATCAAAAGCTGTGGGCGCAGTGAACTTCTGAAGAACTCACGAGCGAAAGGGAGTGCATTGGACGGACGCGGGATGGGCGGACGGTCGTCAACCTTGCCACCGGCGTGCTCACGCTCCTGATCACTCCTCTGCCTATCAATCTCCCTAGAGGGCTCATCGTGTCCTCCATGCGTCTCGGAGGGATATTGCCTGGGCGTCTTCATGTGGAAAGATCCAGCGCCGCCTTGCAGAGTAGGGGATGACCGCGAAGGTAGAGATTGGGCAGACGCGGTGGCGATGGCCGCTGCAACAAGAAAAATAGCGAGAATGGGGCTGCGCATGATGGCGAGAGATAGCGGACTGAGGGACAGGACAATACAGTGGAGACCGTCTACGAGCCTGGAGTGGTTGACCGAAAGCGAAGAACGATGGCTGACTCCGGATTGGGTGAGGCTGGCCACGACGCCTTTCCTCCCCTCCGTCCGCCCTCGAGCCCAGCGTGCTCGCTTTCTCTGGCCAGTCATAGGTCCACACGAACGCCTGTGAGCTGGACTTGGCGGGCGAGCAGAGCGCAGACACACTGCGCCCACGTCCCGAAATGGTAGTCTCGTAGCCCGATTAGGCAGGCGCTGAGGTTTAGAAGCCTCGGCGGGATGTGAACATGCACATAAGTATCGCGAGCATCCGTGCATGGTTTCCGTATCCTCAAGCACTCGGGCCACGCCCTTACCCTATCCCCTTATAATCCGTCTCCCGCACAGCCTATCTCACCATGCGCAGCCCCATGCTCGCCTTCTCTCTCTTCGCCGCCGCCGTTGGCCCTACCATCGTCACGGCCGCTCCCTCCTCGCCCAAGCTCGGCGACGAGAACTCCGCGCATGGAAGGAGCGGCGAGGTCAAGCTTCACGAGCGACTCGTTCACCCCAGAGCACCCGACGACACGTCGCCGTTGGGGAATCTCCCGGGCGGACTACCCGGACTGCCAGGAGGAGACACTGAAGGCGGGGACTTCAATGGAATTCCAGGTCTAGATTTTTTTCGTACCCTACTTTTGCCTCTTGCTGGGAATAGCCCCGTGCCCGATGCCCCTTCTGGCGATCATCCGAGTGATCATACGAGAGTACCTGATACCACTCGCTATCATTCTTCGACCTCGTCGGCCTCTTCGACCCCGACGCTCCCGTCCTTGCCTGATACCGCTCTCCCTTCTCCAACTAGTCTCGCCGAGGCGTACCCGATACCCCCGCCTGAACCAACCCCACCCGCTGTGCCGACCCACTCCCCCGCGCCGACGAGGACGGCCACGCCCCCGCGGCCGACCACCTCTACTTCCACTGCAGAGTCTATCCTCCCCACCGAAGACTCCACCACGGGCGGTACGATCCCGGGCAGCGGCAACGGAGATGAAACGACCAACGTTGGCCAAGCGGCCGGAGCCGCCAGCGACATAGCGGGCCCGGAGACGAATGATGTCAGCGGCGTCTGAGCACGGTGAGCTATCCTATGTGAATGCATAATGTCAGCAGTGTAATGACAGAACTACAGGCTGGAGGTATCGTCATATCATGGTGCGGCGGAGGCTCGGCGAGTTGGATTTGGGTCTGCCGGGTTCGTGTTAAGGGAGGCTTCGACTGGTTGCGTATTGTACAGAACTACGGACTTGCACTTGGCTGGAAGTTGAGAGCGGAGAAACACAGTGGAGATTGCAACGCGATAGATAGAAACAGGAGCACAGCGGCTTACTCGACTAGTGACAGGGGAGAAGAGAGGAACTGGACCGACATTACGTTCGGCCTACCGGCAAAGAGTTATCACAGAACAGATGTAGCAGCCTCCACGCATTCTTCAGCTTGAACGAGATATTGGCGAGCGACGAATGGAGCGAGAAGCTCTGCGTACGCAGTTAGAGTCAAGCAGAAGACATGAAATCGTAATAGCACACTTTAACGAAACACAGATTGATGATGCTACAGTCGTGTCGAGAGGATCGGTCGATGAACACTGTTCAGGCCTGGCCCTGAGCATCGGGCACACCTGCTCCCGGGGCTTGCTGGCCATAATAACCTGAGGAACACGGGTCACTATGGAACCAGGTCGAATGTCAGAGACGCGACGCACCTCCCCAATAATTCGAGTAATAAGAACTAGGATCAGCACCGGGCCACTGCCCCTGTGCGCTCGCGGCATCAGTGGGAGCACCCGTCGCGCCGCCAAGACCTATTGCAGCTGTCGGTGCGACGGGACTGGCCATACCAGGAGCCGCAGCACCAGGCGCACCAGCACCAGGAGCTTGGTTGGGGAAACCACCGTAGGCGCCGAAGCCATACTGGCCATACGTGTTCGGCTGAGGCATGCCGTACATGGGCTACCACGTCAGGTCAGTCAATGTGTGCAACGTTGCAGGTCCTATCGCACTCACCACGCCAGCGTACGGCGCCGCCGTGGGCGTCGGGCTCAAGGAGCCTGTGCTCATCCCGGCACCACCATCCGCCCTGTCCTTGCCCCAGCTGCACTTGATCGGGCGTCCGTGAACCATCTGACCCTGGAGCTGGACGATTGCCATCGCAGCGTGCTCGTGCGTGTCGAGCTTGACGAATGCGAAGCCGCGGTCCGCCTGCATGCGGATCTCGGAGAGGTAGCCGATCGACTGGAAGAGGGGGATGAGGTCGGCCTGCGTGGCGTACGGGACGAGGTTGCCGACGTAGACGGTGCTGTTGTACTGCGGGGTCTGCTGCACGACGGACTCGTACGAGAGGGGCCCGCCCTGGAAGTTCATAGGGGCAGGCGCGCCGCCGCCCATGCCGCCGCGAGGGGGAGGGCCTCCGCCGCCGACGCCGGGGGCGGCACCCTGGGTCTTCTGGTTCGCCCAGTTGACGCGGATGGCGCGAGAGCCCAGCCACTCGCCGTTCATGGTAGCGATGGCCTGCTCGGCATCGGTCTTGTCTCGGAAGGCGAGGAAGCCGTAGCCGCGAGACTTGCCCGAGTTCATGTCCCACATCACGCGGGCGTCGGAGAGCGTGCCGAACGCACTGAAGGCCTTGGCAAGGACGTCGTCGTTAACCTCCGGGCTGAGGTCGCCGACGAAGACGTGGTAGTGGTTGCTCGTGTCTTCCTTGTTCTGCTGGCCCTGGTACGCCCAGTTAACGCGGATCTCGGTGTCGAAGATCTTGCGGCCGTTGAGGGTCTGCAGCGCGGTCTCGGCGGCACGCATGTCCATGTACTCGACAAAGCCATAGTTGAGGCCGCCGTGCTGGTAGTTGCGGTCCGGGATGATTTTGACGTGCTGGACTGGGCCAGCTACGGCAAAAATCTCCGTGAGCATGTACTCGGTCACACGGGGGCTGAGGTTCCCAACGTAGAGGTGAGCACGCCTCTGTTATGCACCGAAAGCGTGTTACAACAGCAAGTGAGAACGGCCGCGCAAGGGAGAACAGACATGGCGGATGATGGGGAAAGGGAGGTGCGTTGAGCAGCAGAAACGAGAGCAGATGAACAAGACACTCACCGGTGCCTCAGCAGCCGACATAGGACCCATTGCGTTCATGATGACAGACTGATAATGGAATCGTGAGTCCTAGAATGACGGTGGATGGGTGCTGGATCGGGCCCGTTATAAGAGGCGGTGATATGCACAGACGGAAAATTGATGAGACACAGAGAAAACGGAGGAAGGAGACAAGTCCGTGCGAGACGTGAGAGGAATATGAGACAGACGAGCAGAGAGAGGAGAGAGAGAAACGGAGAGAGAGGAAGAGAGAGGAAACGGACAGACGAGAGCCTTGACAAGTCAGGAGACAGTGGACCGTTGGAAAGAGACGCAACGCCCGCGCTGCCCTTCTCCCCTCACCCGGGTATTTCCGGAGTCCTCCGTAATCACCTGCAGTCACCGCCTCTTCGGCCTCTGCTCTGCGTGCACGTCCGGGAAAACCACCGAGTGGTGACATGACCACTGTATTAAACGATGTGACTACAACTACTGCCTGCGAAGATTGGACGGGTGGGTACGTTCAGCAGCACGTTCCCTCCACCACTAGGGATGTACGTGACATTCGGATTCGAGACCAGCGACTGCACAATCGCCTTGCTTGCCTCGATTTTCCTGAAGGCAATGAAGCCGTCTCCAGCCTTGTCCAGGGCCTTCGAGATCGTCGCGGCAGCCTCCGCCTCTCCTTCCGCACGAATGACGGCGGCTTGGCGCTCTTGTTCCGCCTGCAGAGACATCAGCTAAGGTTCACACTCCGGCTGCACGCAGGAGTTCAAACGCACCTTCTCGACGATGAATTTTGCGCGCTCGGCATCTAACATGACCCCGTCAGTGATAGAGCTTCGGAACTCTCTGTAAACACGCACCTTGCTGCGCGATCTGCTTCGCTTCCACGGCCTGCACGAGATCATCAACAAACGACTATAGGGTCTCATCGTGGTGCGCGCACCTGAGTGAATTCCTGTACGTGACTCCGGGGTCAGCATATGCAGCTCATGACAACAGGGTGGGGACTAACCTTGCCGAACGTAAGATGGGTGATGGACACATCCTCAAGTGTGATATTGAACTCTCCCGCGCGCTGCAGAAGGTCCTCACGAATGCGCGACGATACCTTGTTGCACACACGCTTAGAGTTGACTGACGAACGAACGTGCAGAGCGACATACCACTTCGCGCTGCGTGATCAGCTCAGCAGCGTCGAACTGGGCGACTATGGCCTTCAGCACTTCGTTTCCAATTGACGGCAAGACCCTCTCGTCGTAGTCAAGACCCAAAGTCTTGTAGATCTTCGGGAGGTGCTCGATGTCGGGTCGGGAGAGAACACGGAGAGTAATGGACACCATTTGCAGATCCTTGGAACCGGTAGTCGTAGAGATGTTCTGCGCCAGGAGTCAGTCCTCTGGATGCACCGGTGCGTTTTGTAGCCAGACTTACCCTCGGCTTGATGCGGCAGTCGTAGAGAATGGCCTTCTGCAGCCAAGGGACGAGGAAGTGCGTACCTTCCGGCGTGGCCTTGTTGTCATAAACAGGCTCAGCCAGCATAACGCATTGCATTGGTAGACGACGCACCTTGTCCTTCACACCCGAAAACCTGTCGAACATGACCGCCCTGTATCCTCCGGGAACGTCATAAATGCTGGCCTGGACGGCCGCCGCCGCTACAGCGACCGGCACTATACACGCGCATGGGTGCGTCAGTACCAACAAAAACGAGCATGTCAATGAGCATGCTGACCTATAATACGGTTTGCCAGGTTAGCGAAAGACATGGCGGAAGCAGACAGGGAGGAGGACGCTACGCGCGAGCCCGAACGCAAACGGGACTCGAAGCGCGTCACCTCCCGGCAAGGCCCGCCACGTGCTCGCCCTAGAGCGGGCAAAGTACAGCCGCCGGCATCATACTCAGACTTACCTTCAGCGTCTGAGCTTTAACGTGAACTCGGACGACCATGAATCGTGTTTTAAATATGTGTCACGTCGACAACGTAGCTTGTAGAGTATTGTCACCCTTTCTATCACTCTCTCCGGGAGCCATCCTTGCCGAGTGGCTGCCAAATTGCATCGCTCTCTTTTTCCTACTGCTCGCTTCCACAAGCCCGAGCTTCCGTGCCGCAAGTCGCAACAGCAATTTCTCCCCCAAGCCTGCCTCTAGGCGGGGATCCATCTTCAGGTGCACTGGGAGCTCCGCGAGGAAGTTGACAACAGATAGTGACAGGAAGGGATGTCGGGTCTCCTTCCCCCATGACGAGATGACCCGGTCGTCCCGTCCGAGATTCCTTGTCGGGATACGGTCTATCTCTGTTTGAAGCTGCAGACAAGATGAGCATTCTTTCCATGTACACAGCGTCCGTATTACCTCGTCGATGACTGCTTGCCAACCTGCAGCTTTGAATGCGGTCCGGTGGCGTCCATAGCCTCCGAGTAGTTCGTCCGATCCTAGACCGTTCAAAAGCACTCTTGCTGGACTGGAGTACGGCTGCGCCTCGGCCCCTGGATGCGGACGAACTTGGCCCACTCCTCTTGCGGCAAAGTACAGGGCAATTGCCAGACTCTGCAAGTCACTCAGTATGCTGACCGTCACAAGCTGCCGAAGAACACGCACGAGGTCCATGACGGTTCTTGAAGGATACATAAGGGCTTCAACTGTAGCGCGAGCGCTTTGCGATTCCTGAGAAGTTTGCCATTAGTGCCGGAGGATCGAATGCCTGAGTGACCTACCTCGTACGGAACGTCTATCTCCAAGAAGTTCCATGTCCGATGCGGACATAGCCTCCTAAGCTCCTCCACTTCCTGTAGACCAGTGAGCCGGTCTGGTACGTCATAGGTGACTTTCACCGTCGAGTAGTCCAGAGGGTCACGGAGCTTCTGTTTCTTCTCGCGTTTCGGAAGTGCGTATATGTTGCCCTCGACTTTCACAGCTTGCTTGCGAGGATTTTCGAAGGCAACGTTTAGCAGGTCAATCGGCTCTTCAGGAGGGACGTGTCTGCATCCCTGGTATAAGAAGTTCGTTCATCATGATTTTCAACAGCTATCCTGACCTGTCCGCAAGGAATGCAACCACAGTCGAGTCAATCCCTCCGCTGAAGAAGACGGCAACCCTGGCTTCGCCTGCGGCAGTCCTACGGTGCATGAGTTTTCGAACCCTCGAAGATGAAATTGAACCTCACCCTCTTCGCGGTATATCACGGACGCGTAGCATTACGCTACGATCAAGGTGAGCGATCAACTCATCGACAGCGACGGTTAGGTGTGGAGGTATGCGATCAAGGGCCGCCACGTTTGGAGGGTCGCCAGGAATGGTGCGATTAACTGTGGATGGGCGCGCCTGCCATGCTCATCAGCGCATATGGGAAGGGAGAAGGAGAAATTGCTCACGAATGGGAGGAACTTGCCCTCAATCTCGCGAGGTACTGAGGATATACACGTTCGGAGTTCTAGGAACTATGCGCTTGTGAAGCATGGCACATCTCTGAGAGTCAAGGACACTTACATCGCCGACTACATTGAGGTCTATCGCAAAAAGGTGTTCTGTTGACAGCTCGTCGAGAGCATGCCCAGAATCCAAACCCGCGGACACGGAAGACAACAAGAAATAGGGGTTGGCGGGGTCAGGATAATGCACTAAGAGTGACCGCCGTCCCAGTGGATCCCGGCCAAAGTATAGCATGTTGGCTGAGCGCTGCAATCAAGTGAGATGGTGTTGTTATGTCAGGAAAGGATGTCCTCGTACCCGATAAAAAAGGAACGCATAGCTGTAGGAGCCGGTGAGCAATCATGAGGACTACTGCCTGCTCGGGTCACTTACGGCCCTTCAATGGCACCGAACGTGGAGCTCACATCGTACGTGTTGCGGCATCGTGCCAAGGCATCAAGCAGCTTCGTCCCATCGTTCTCCGCTGCCGCAACCTGTGGTCATGAAGAATGAGCAGCCTCCGGAGCGGCTTGCCAGAAGTACTGACACCTAGACCTTCAAATATCTACCCATATACTCAGAGTAGTTCCAGTACAGGCGCTCGCAGACTTACCTCACCATTCCAGCACAGTATGTTGCCGTCGCCGTCCCTATGTGGTTGGGTAACGAAGGTTTCCCCTCTCAGTCGTAGCTCAGACGCGCAGAATGTCAACGTGAGCTGAGCAACGTCAAATTCCAGAGTCTCCTGGGCATCCGGTCCTACACACTGTGTCAGTCATTAATAAGAAGATGAGTTCAGAAAGTCGCACCTCTCGCGGCAACTGCGCCGGTGAGCCTTGGAAAGAGGCTATTGTAATGGTTCAATGTCCGGTCGTCCAGGTTCCTGGATCGTAGGGAGAAGAGTATACCGCACATATCAAAGTGCAGTACGATCTGACCGCTTCTCAGAGCTGTTAATACTTATCACCTCAGTCTGAGCATACGGTTCGCTCCCAGGATGAGTGACCTTGGTTTGGGGACAGATTGAGCAGATCTGCGGGCGCTTGTGAAGCAAGAACGATCGCCGATCTCCCACGTGGGACGAGGATCGAGATCTGAATTTTACAGTGAATCCCCAGGTCCTCTGCTTTCCGCATCCTCGTCTACCCTATTCTAATCTACGTCTCTCTCGAACTCCTGGGTCCTCTTGGTATATCTTCGTCAGCGCAATGCAACCAAGAGTGCGCTTCAATGCCAAAGCACGCCAGGGGGGCTCCCACAAGAAGAAGAGGGCACACCGCCCGAAGGACAGACCCGATGGCCCAGAGGAACAAGTGGACCCTAACGCAACCATTGTCGTACCGAAGAGTGATGCGGAGAAGGAGCAGGAGAGGAAGCTGAAGATGAGGGAAGAGGTGCGCTTGAATCTTCCTTCTAGGCAGGGCCAAACTGAGAACATGTCGGTACAGATGCTTGCCGAGTCCAACTCGAAAGCGAACAGCAAGAAGAAGAAGAGGCTGGACAAATACATTGTGCGTACACTGTGTCCATGTGGATTTTGGGCAGGACCTGACGGTCTTTGCAGGAGAAGAAGTTGAAGCAAGAAGAGCGGCTGGAGCTGTTCGAGAAGCTCTCGTACGTCCCATACCTACTCCTCATGCCACATTCTCCTTAAATGGCGTCTAAGGAAGAGCCAAGCTCGGGGCTCGGCCAGCCTCAGCCTGCAGTCCTCCGCGACACTTGGTACTGGCAAAGCTCTCACACATCAACAGCGCCTCGACCAGTTGGAGGACAAGGAAGTCAGGCGTGTCATGGACGGCCGCACTGGGACTCCGAAGCGTCGTAAACGCGAGAACACGCTTGTAGCAGCTGCAACGGACAGTGAGGACGACGATGCGGGTTCCTTTGCTGATCTGGACGAGGCTGCTATGGACGTCGATCGCAAGCCTGCTTCGGACGAGGAGGGCGCACGGACAGAAGAAGGCTTGTCGCGTTCCAAACCTGTCATCGTTGTGGACTCCGGCTTCTCCACAAGTATTCACTCCCATGGAGAAGAGGACGAACCGATGCCGCCCACCATTACAGTAGTGGGAAGTGCGCTGAAGCGTAATGCAGACGGGAATGTGGCTGCGCCGCGAATATCGAAGAGAAAGCTAAGGGGCGGCAAGGTCGGTCTGCGTGTTTCTCTCAGTACCTCTCGGTCTTGTCTGAAAGAGCTTGCAGAAGAGCGCTTTCGCTTCTTGGAAGGATAAGCGGTTCGATGCGAAGGCAGACGTACAAGGGGAAAACTCCGATTCGTCGTTTGACAGCTCCGATTCCGCGTATGACTCGGACGAGCAAGGCGCAGACTCAGATGCCGACAGTGGGACAGAAGGCGAACAGTTGGGATCGAACGACTCATCATCGGGTGGAAAGGCCGAGGACACACACCCAGAGCAGGAAGCAGGGAACAAACGCAAGAGGCTGGGCTTTAAAGAGTGGGCGTTGAAGCAGCTCAGTGTAGCTAAGGGATACGTCGCTCCTCCACCTGACCAAGACGACACAACACCGCCCACTCCGACGGAAATTGCCCCTCCGCCTCCGAAGAAACGCAAGGTCGAACATGACGAGGGCCCGAGGGAAATGCGGGGACCCCTGGGCGAAGACCTACAGTTGCCCAAGACTTCTTTCGCTCAACAAATACAGGATGGCGCCAAGGCAGCCTCAAGACCTCGCAAGGCGGTGACCGTCACTCGCCCGCCGGACGTCGAGGAAGCTCGGCTGCTCTTGCCTATCGTCTCTGAGGAGCAGCCGATCATGGAAGCGATCCTCCTGAACAGTGTTGTCATCATCTGTGGTGAAACGGGTAGTGGCAAGACTACGCAAGTTCCACAGTTTCTGTACGAAGCAGGCTATGGATCTCCAGGCAGTGGTAAGAGTTGTCCACTTGCCCCAGTTATCGCGCCAGGCTGACGTTCAGTAGACAATCCAGGGATGATCGGCGTCACTCAGCCGCGACGAGTCGCTGCGATGTCCATGGCATCCCGGGTGGCCCACGAACTTTCCCTCACCTCCACGAAAGTCTCGTACCAGATTAGGTACGATGCGACCGTCTCGCCTGCGACCGCTATCAAGTTCATGACGGATGGTGTTCTTCTGCGCGAGTTGGCTATAGACTTCTTGCTGAAGAAGTACTCTGTCATTATCATTGATGAAGCTCACGAGCGCAGTATGAACACCGACATCCTCATTGGTGTCTTGAGTCGCGTCGTCAAGTTGCGCGAGGAGATGTGGAAAGAGGGCAAAGACGACGTGAAGGTACGTGGCCGCGTTGTTCTCGGCAGGTCTCTTGCTTACTTGCTTTCAGCCATTGCGCTTGATCATCATGTCTGCCACTCTTCGTGTGTCGGACTTCGCTGAGAATAAAACACTGTTCTCTTCACCACCGCCTATCATCAACGTCCCTGCTCGGCAGCATCCTGTCACAGTCCATTTCAGCCGCCGTACGTCTTCGGACTACATTGGAGAGGCCATCAAGAAAGCGAGCAAGATCCACGCCAGGCTTCCCCCTGGTGGTATCCTCATCTTCCTGACGGGCCAGAACGAGATCACCGGTGTGTGCAGGAAGCTAGAGGCGCGATATGGTAAGAAGGCGCTTGAGGAACGCCGCAAAGCGAAAGGCTCTCTCCAGTCGCGGCTCAGCAAACTGGCGACGAAGCTTGGAGAAGATGAGCCGACCAAAGCTGTGGCCCCTGCTCATGGTGAGCGGTGATATTGCTGTCTTCCGGCGGGTCATTGCTGACGAGTTCGTTCAGCTGACGTCGAGGCTGAGGATGTTGAGCTCGGGGACGCACAACGAGCGGATGAGGCTCTTGCCTTCGACGTGGATGGAGACGTTGACGCAGAAGCGCTAGACTCTGACGACGAGGATGAAGGCAACGATGAACTTGGTATCGACGCTGAGGAGTCCGATGGTGAGCCCGGTTGGTAGTCCTTCCTGGTGACCACCACTCATACGCACATGTCAGTCCCTATGCATATTGTGCCGCTGTATGCGCTACTGCCAAGCGAGAAGCAGATGCAGGTGTTCCAGCCACCTCCACCCGGCACTCGTCTGGTAGTCGTGTCAACGAACGTTGCGGAAACGTCTCTGACAATCCCCAACATCCGATATGTCGTCGATTGCGGTCGCGCGAAAGAGGTCAGTACATACCAGAATCATGAACGCCATTCTCGCTCTGATGACTCTCTCAGCGGAGGTACGACGTCGCGAACGGCATCCAAGCCTTCCAGGTCAGCTGGATATCGAAAGCCTCAGCCGCGCAGCGAGCCGGTCGCGCAGGCCGCACGGGACCCGGCCACTGCTACCGCCTCTACTCCTCCGCCCTCTTCGAGAACTACTTCGACGCCTTCTCGCAGCCCGAGATCCTGCGCATGCCGATCGAGGGCGTGGTCCTGCAGATGAAGAGCATGCACATCGACGCCGTCGTGAACTTCCCCTTCCCCACGCCGCCCGACCGCGCGAGCCTGCAGAAGGCGGAGAAGGTCCTCACCCACCTCGGCGCGCTCTCTCCGCCTGCGGGCTCCGGTAAGGGCGCCACTACGCTCGGCGGTGCGATAACGGACATTGGCCGGACGATGGCGCTCTTCCCACTCTCGCCGCGGTTCTCCCGCATGCTGGTCAGTGGACGGCAGCACGGGTGCTTGCCGTACGTTATCACGATCGTGTCTGCGCTCTCGGTGGGAGACCCATTCCTCCGCGAAGAGGCTTTGGAGCAGGAGAAGGACGAATCTGACGAGGATGCGGACGAGGACGAGGAGACGAGCCATTTGACGAGCGAGGCCATGCGCGCCAAGGAGGCTCGGCGGATACGCCGGAAGGCATTCTTTCAGTCACAGCAGCTCCACGCAGCTCTGGGCAACTCGTCGAGCGACGTCCTGCGGATATTGTCGGTCGTGGGCGCGTACGAATACGCTGGTGGCGGCCACAAGTTCTGCGAGGAGCACTTCGTCAGGCCCAAGGTGAGTGCCGCGCCGAGTACGACGGAGAGAAGTGTCTAATGTCGCGCATGTAGGCCATGGAGGAGATCCACAAGCTGCGCGCACAGATCAGCAACATCGTGCAAACGAACTTCCCAGACGTGCAAACCGGCTTCGAGGCGAACCTCCGTCCACCGAACGCCCTCCAGGTACCTCGCCCCGCTATCCATGCTCTCAACCAACCAGGCTGACCACCCCCTCTCACAGCTGAAAGTCCTGAGGCAACTCATCGCAGCGGGCTTCATCGACCAAGTCGCCGTCCGCAAGGACATAGCGCAGAAGGGCCGGACAGAAGGCGCAGGCACGCAGTATACAACCTCCCGCGGGGTCGCGTATCAAGCACTAGGTATCCAGACGAGGACGTCTTCATTCACCCGTCGTCGGTGCTCGCCAGCCAGCCAGCTCCGGAATACATCGTCTATCTTGAGGTGGTGCGGACGTCGCGGGTTTACTTGAAGGGTGAGTGTCCCTGCACTCCGCCGGAGTGTCTTCTTCCAGTGGTGCTGATGACGAGCTAGGCTTGACTGTTGTCAATGGGGCGTGGTTAAACAGCCTTGGCAAGTCCCTCTGCACGTACTCGAAGCCTTTCAAGAACAAGGAAGGCCAGTCGATGGTTATCCCCCATTTTGGTCCGCAAGGATGGGAGCTGCCGCCCATTAAGGAGGAACAGAAGTAATGCATCACCTATGTACTTCGATGACAAGCCAGTCGTTATGATACGGATGCATCTAACTGGTAGGATGTGTACACAAGTGAGGACTGCTGTTGCATTTCACATTGCTCTCTACATGCCTATGCGATACACGCTATCGTAACACTCGTCCGGAGATTACTTTCCAGCCCATCACGCCCTGCATGATACACTACACAGCGAGACCCGGGCCGCTGCTGCTTGATACCAATACAACGTTCTATAGTCGACACGGACCGGAGCCTCGTCGCGTCGTCGCGCACGGCTACCCTAGTGGGAAACGCTTAGGCGGAGTACGTCGATGCGGACACGTTACCACCACGGCCAGTCCAGTTGATGTCTAGAGATGATCAGGTTAGACAGCTGGCGTAGACACTAGTAAGAGGCGCGTACGGATATCCTGGCCAGCCTTGAGCTTGGCGTTCTCCTTGCCGGGCAGTACCCTGAACGTGTGGGCACCGAAGTAGTCGCGCTGGATACGGTACGATTGTTATTACCGAGGTCTGTCAGATAATCTGGGAGAGTGCTTACCTGCGCCTGGAGGATGTTGGCGGGGACGACCTCGCTGCGGTAACCGTCGAAGAAGGCGAGAGCGGTGGAGAAGGCGGGGGTGGGAATACCCCAGAGAACGGCCTGGGCGACGATGCGGCGCCAGCCGGGCTGCGCCTTGTGGACGGCCTTGTTGAAGAAGTCGTCGAAGAGCAGCGACTCCAGGTCCTGCTTCTTCTGGTACGCCGCGGTAATGTCGCCCAGGAAGACCGACTTGATGATGCAACCACCACGCCACATTTGAGCAATGCCAGCGTAGTTGAGGTTCCAGTTGAGCTATGACAGGACGGTATGAGTAAGGTTTTGCGAGTAATGCATCGCAGGTACTGTACTGACCTCCTTAGCAGTCTCACGCATGAGCATGAAGCCCTGGGTGTAGGAGATGATCTTGGACGCGTAGAGAGCTTGCTCGAGGTCATCAATGAACTGCTTCTTGTCGCCCTTGAATGCCTCCTTTTGAGGACCAGCAATGACCTTGCTAGCCCGGATACGCTCCTCCTTGAGGCCAGACAAGCAACGAGCGAAGACGGCCTCGCCGATCAGCGTCACTGCGGGCGTCTGTGAGATGCTGCTAAATACACAATACGTCATAGACGCGTACCGGGCATGCCAGCGTCGAGGGCAGCGATGGCAGTCCACTTGCCCGTGCCCTTCTGGCCAGCCTGGTCGAGGATCTTGGTGACGAGGGGCTCGCCATCGTCATCCTTGAACTTGAGGATGTTGGCGGTGATCTCGATGAGGAAGGAGTCGAGGACACCCTTGTTCCAGGTGTTGAAGATGTCCGCAATCTCGTCCTCGTGAAGACCAAGGCCACGCTTGAGAATGTCGTACGCCTCAGCGATCAGCTGCATGTCACCGTACTCGATACCTGTCGCGCACATATGTCAGAAAATGTCTGCATGCGGCAAGTTTCGTGTGAATCCTCTCACCGTTGTGGACCATCTTCACGTAGTGACCGGCACCGGTCTCACCGACCCAGTCACAGCAGGGCTCGCCGTTGACTTGAGCAGCGGTCTTCTGGAAGATCTCCTTGATGTGCGGCCAAGCAGCGGGAGAACCACCAGGCATGAGTGAGGGACCGTAACGGGCACCCTCCTCACCACCGGAGACACCAGAGCCGACGAAGAGGAAGCCCTTCGCCTCAAGCTCCTTGGTGCGGCGGATGGAGTCGGGGTAGTGGGAGTTACCACCATCGATGATGATGTCGCCGGGCTCGAGGTGGGGGATGAGCTGCTCAATGAAGGCGTCAACAGCGGGACCAGCCTTGACGAGAAGGATGATTTTGCGGGGACGCTTGAGCTTGGCGCAGAGCTCCTCGATCGACCAGGCGCCGACGACCTTGGTGCCTGTATAACGGGGGATGCGGCCGTAAGCGGATGCGGACAAAGTCGGCTAGATAAAACCGAGCGCACGCACCCTTGGCCTCGTTAGCGAGGAAGTGGTCGACCTTGCTCGTTGTACGGTTGTATGCGACGACAGTGAAGCCCTTGTCGTTCATATTGAGGATCAGGTTTTGGCCCTAACTGCATGCTGAGTGAGAGCAAGTCCATGCTTCGAGCAGGGGCAGACATACCATGACGGCCAAACCGATGAGACCAATGTCGCCGCTGCAACTCATGTCGGTCACTCCGGAAGGACAGGCAGGGTGCTGTAGGCGATACGTACACAGGTTCAGCCATGGTTGTTGTGTTGTGGTAAACGGAGGGGATGGTGGTGGTAGAGGAAAAGGATCGTGAAGATCGCGCAGGGAATGGGGACGGTGATGGCGATGAGATATGTAAGCCCTGGGACTGACGTCTTTGTCACGCCGGACCGGGAGCATGACCGTGCGAGCACCTCCATCTGCGACCGGCCTTTCATCCTCGCCTCCCAGTCCCAGCCTATCGTCGGCCATGCATGCCATGCACGCCGTCTTGTCTCACACTCCCCGGCACCATCCCCGACGGCTGCTTCTGTGCACGGACGGCCCCCAGCGCAGCCCACGCTCCTGGGCCTCGCACGGAGTCCATCGATAACGGCGACGCGTCGGGCGCGTCGCGACGGGCTGCGGTCACGCTTATGTCTGCTGTGACGTTCCGCGTTTGTGACAGGCTGCCGTTACTCGCACCCCAGAACTTGCCCAGAACGCAGTCCATGCCTGCGGCCTGCTTCTCGTCCGGATGTGTCTGCTCATCCTCGCGAGCGAGATGCTCTCTGCTCGTCGCTTGCTATGATGTGCTCTTTGACGCCGCTGCCCCACCCTCTCTCATCCGACTGTCAGGGAGAACCTTTAACTTCGGGCGGCCGGATCGGACGTTGCCGAAGACAAGTGCGTAATTAGCCGCCTAGTCTGTCCGCCAGGGACATTCGCCGCTGTGCCAGGTCCCAGCGTGCCTTGACTCAACCCTGCTCGAGTCACTGCTCCGACATCTCTTGCTCATAATCATCCCTTCGCGGCCTTGCAAGGATCAGCTATGTCGTCCACACTGCGTTCCATGCGCCTCTCCGCGCCGCACTGCAGATCGTTCGCTGCAGGCCCTTCGCACGCCCCCAAGTCCCTCAGGATCCTCAATGCGCGGTACAACTCCTCTGTCGCCCAGGACCCTATGACGGGCGAGCTTGCGAAGCTCCCAGACATCGAGGTGCGCTTCATGTAAGTGCCATATGACTCGCGACCTGAATGTTATTGCAGCCTTCGCTCGTGCAAGTCACCAAGACGGACAGTCCGAAACAGGTCCCTCACCCATCCAACCTTGTCTTCGGCCACACATTTGTGAGTGGATGAAGGCTCGATATACGCTCGAGGAGCTCTCACTTATATCGCATAAAGACCGACCATATGTTGACCGTGCCATGGCAAATGCTTGAGGGCTGGGGTGCACCCAAAATCCAGCCTTGTGAGTCTCCTGTCTGGTTCGGTGTGCATCCGCCCTGATGCATCACGCTTTCTAGTCAGCAACCTCTCGCTTTCTCCCAGTGCTACTGTCTTCCACTATGCCCACTGTCTCTTCGAAGGTCTCAAGGCGTACCGCGATACCAATGGCAAGGTGACTATGTTCCGGCCGGACATGAACATGAAGCGTATGAACACGACTGCCGAGCGCGTGGCTATGCCTGTAAGTCCCTACCTCACCCCATCTCCGGAGGTCCGAAGAGTCTCATGACTTCACGCAACCGCACCCAGAGGTTCAACGGCGATGCGATGGTCGAGCTCATGAAGCAACTCATCCGCCTGGACAAGCACTGGATCCCTGACCAGCCAGGATACAGCTTGTACATTCGACCTACCATGAGTGCGTTCATAGTCTCCCGTCTTCCGTCTGAGTCTCATACCCCATGCTCCTGCAGTCGGCACTCAGCCTGCTCTGGGTATCGCACCACCGAAAGAGGTGCTCCTCTTCGTCATCTGCAGTCCGGTGGGTCCGTACTACCCGCAAGGCTTCAAGCCCGTCGCACTTTACGGGACCACGGAGTATGTGCGCGCTGCACCAGGAGGTATGCAGTCGCGCTCGCTTCCCCGCACGGCGTTTCTCATCTGCGCACACACAGGCATCGGTGCGTACAAACTGGGCGCGAACTACGCTGCTGGTGTTGCAGCGCAAAAGGCTGCCGCTGCAAAGGGATACGTGCAGAACCTCTGGTTGCACGGCCCCGAGCACCACATCACCGAAGTAGGCACGATGAACGCGTTTGTCGTGTTCAAGCAGGCTGACGGAAGTACGTACTTCGAACTATGTCACTTATCATTTCTGACTGAACCCCTTCTGTGTGCAGCGACCGAACTCGTTACGCCCCCGCTTGACGGCATGATCCTCCCCGGAGTGACGCGTGACTCCGTGCTCACGCTCGCGAAGGAGCACTCCGCGGGCCACATCAATGTCCCAGAGCTGACTGACAAGCTCGTCGTCTCCGAGCGGCCCGTGACCATGGGCGAGGTCAAGGAGGCTGCACGCAAGGGTACCCTTGTGGAGTTCTTCGGTACGGGCACGGCGGCGGTCATCAGCCCGGTCGATAGGATCGGTTACCTCGGCGAGGACGTGCACATCCCGACAGGGCCGGACGGCATGGGTCCTGTGTCACGACCGCTGTGGAAGCACTTGACGGGTATCCAGACGGGCGCAATTGCTCATCCATGGGCTGTGGAGGTGTAAGTAGGAGGTCGGGGCGTTCATACCACATCTACGTCTAATCTTGAGTAGTGAACTATCATCTTCTTGCTGAATATATGGATCGGGGCTATGATTGCTGCTCAACTCAATCTTGCCAGCGGTATTCGGGCAGAATCGTCCGACCTGCAGCCGCCCTGCGGATGACGTCATGTCACAGAACCCGCGACGCGGAGGTATACAACCGCGGCTGCGCGATACTGAGTCTCTCTCATGGCTTCCACTAGTACTACTCGTCGTGCTGGGACTCTCTTAGCTTCCCATACCAGATCTCTTGCGGCCAGCACTCGTGCACATGCGTCGATACGGTCGCGTGCGGCTGGCCCCCACGCACCAGTGAGACGCTACGCACAAGTCGGGTCGACCACCTTTCTCGGAGTACCGCCATCGGCGCCGGGCCCTACTCCTGTCCCTCGCGCAGCCGCCTCACCCCAGCCCACATCCCAGGTCAAAGCTTTCGATGCCAATGTCCTCTCCGAGCTGCATAGAGCAGCCTCGGAACACCCTGGTCCCTCTGGAGTGTCAGCCGCCGCACCCGGGTCCGCCATAACGCCCCTTACCGAGCTTGTGGAACAGTACATGAAGCGTGCTGGCATGTCCTTGGGGCCTCCCTGCCCTATGAGTCCCGCCCAGACGAAGAGCGGCGCGTCCAGTTCTCGCGAGACGCGACGAACGCGAATGTGGAGGTGAGCACTGCGGACGGGGCACTCTTCATGGTGGCGCACGCCGTGCACGATCGCACCGGCAAGCACAAGATCACCTACAGTTCCGGATTCGCCGTGCATGCTCCCGGCACGCCCGACGGACAGGTTGCGCTGGTGACCTGTGCGCATACTTTGGAAGAGGTGAGTTCCCATCGACCCTCGCAGCCTGCTCGAGCATCCGGTCCTGACACTCCGTGGCGTCGGATGTGTTCTGCTGGGTGATGCTACCGCACGTCAAGATTCGACATGACCCCCTCTTGCGCGCAGCGCGTCCCAACCCCGCAGTGGCCGAAGATCAGCTGCTCTCTGGGTCCTTCGTGATCGCAGGTTCCTCCGCTGCGCCGACGTTCCATCCTGTCTCGTCCATCCTGTCCGCTATGCATCGCGGCGACCTCCTCCTCCTCTCCTCTCCGTCAGTTAGCTCTGGGCTGCGGTCGCTCCCAGTGAATCCGTACCCCGTCCACCCGGGTACACCCATACGCGCGCACTACGTCACCGACAAGCCCCCTGAGACCGGCCCGCACCGTGACGGCTGGACGCCTTGGGTCGGCGGGACGTGGCGGAAGTGGATAAAGGGCACAGTCGTGGGGTACAGAGACTACGCCGGAAGAGAGGCGAAGGTGCGTCCAGCTGTTAGACTAGACCCACCTTGCGCAGTGCATGGTGATGGAGTTCGCAGAAGCTGATACATTGGCTCACGTTGACACTAGCCTGGGACGTATGATTCGCTGGCGCATCTGCACTTCGACCCGCCTCCTACTCCGGGCTCCAGCGGGGGGCCTATCATTGATGAAGAGAGCGGGTCCGTTATCGGCGTCATCCTTGGGACGCAACTTGTCAACCAGGTTGAAGGCGTCCGAGGTTGGGGAGTGCCTGCGGAGATGATCTATGAGGTACGTCTCGACGAGTTTGCAAGGACGTACAAGTGCTGAAGAGCATATAACGCCGTAGATGTTCAGCCTTCCGGGCTTGAAACTGAAGAGTCAGGCCTAGGCCTAGATGAGCCCAGCTTACGCTGGGTAATTATCCCTTGCTTTCGGACCCTGCCCCAGGTATGCGATGTATTCTCGCTAATATCATGTCATGTATAATACAGCTAGCGAACTGCGGAGAATATGTGTACTATACGTCCTTGTCAACTACTCGATTGGTGCCTCGCTGAAACGCTCCTTTGCCTGCAAGGAGGTATAAACATCATATATGCTGAGGACCCCGGACTACTTCTATTGGGACACAAGCAGCTCGACCCGAAGACCGACGGCATAAGTTTGTCGAAAGTCGCCGATCCCCTCCCCGATTTTCCTATAGTACTTACTAGCCTCCCAGATTTCAATATTTCGGTCGCTGATGGAGACCGGACAAATCGTTGCTGTTTTCCAGAACACTGCGACGGATGGCCCTAACCATATCAGTGGGCGCTTGCAGGCCTTCGGGGAGCGTCGGGTGGCGAGCTGCGGCGAGCTTTCTGACCGCTGCAGCCTGCGAGGGAGCGAAATCATCTCAGACTGCGCGTTTGGTGAGATGTTCCATAGCTTGCTCCTACCATCCCGACATTGGTAGCTGAGTCCGTAGCTCAGCAGTCTGCGAGCTTGCAGGGATCCAAGTTATCGCGCGGAGCCTCGCCAAATCACTAGCCCTAGCCGAGCGGAGATGCTTCGCTTTCATGCCAGGCGAGACTGGAGAGGTCCGTGGCCCGGAGTCAGGTATGTATATAGGCCACGCGCGTCGGGTCCGGGGATCAGGTCATTTGCTCTCCCCGCTGGAAGTCGACCTCGGCCCCGGCTCTGCCCTGTCCTGCCCCGGGTTTCAGTACTGGATGAGTGAACGGTTGCAGCATGGCCGACGCCTCAAATGACATTGCCGCAGCATGGCATCTGCTGGAGATTACGGGCATCATCCAGTCGGTGCTCTGCGCATTGTTTGGTGCGTTTCCATCCTTCCGACCGCGACGGTTCCGAAAGCGCTAATGAGTGACGGTACTTAGGAGTATACTTCATCTTGTTCCTCCTGGCGCTTTGGGCGAACCATGCGAGGCGCGATGTGTCTTCGCGCAGGTTGCGAATAGTAACGATCGTGTTGTACGTCGGCCTCGCTGTCCATTACAATTGGTTACTGAGCGCGCGGTCGCTGGTTACAGATTCGCTGACCTCTGCGCACACTTCATCGCACGCTCCATGCAGTTTGCAAGAGCGCGCATTATGAGTCCCGACGCGAACGAGTTCTTCAAGTGGAGTATACCCTTGATTGTCATAGGAAAGTGAGTGGCCAATCGCTTCTCCTGGCACCGTGGACTAAACCCCGAATGCCCTCATCAGCGTGACTACCACCTTCGCTGTGCGTTTCCCCGGCACACCCGCCCCTTGCCGCACGTTCTATATCTAACATCCATGCAGGGTCTGTGCTCGGACGGCCTGCTGGCATGGCGATTTTATGTCATCTTTGACCGGCAGCGCTGGGCTCTGTACGTCCCCATGACTTTTGTCGTCATTAATGCTTGTGCGTTCCATTCTACACATGGCCACCAAGTTTACGCTGACATGTTGCATCGACAGTACTTTGCTGGTCTGCCGATGCACAGCACCTCGCAGCCTACACGCACTACGACTTCTACGAGAACACGCTGCTCGAGGTCACGCTGAAGATCACCGTGGCCTGGGGCTGGCTCATGTTTGCCATCAACACCATCCTCACTGGTGCCATCATCGGGAAGATATTGTGCGAAATCTTCCGGTTTTCTTCAGTTTAGGTCCGTGTGCCTGACCAGGTTCCAACAGCTATATAGCCCGCTTAAGCGGACAACTCAACGTTTACGAGACCGTCCTGCGCGCATGCGTCGAGTCTGCCGTCGTAACATGGATTGGCCTGCTCTTATACGAGATCTGCTCGCTCGCCCCGAATGGCCATGTCGTCGTATGTCTATTCGTTCCTTGTATCACTGTGTGCACCTTGGCTCATCTCTTTCGTTGCTCCATCTGTCCCTAGACAAACTACGATGTCGGATACGTGATGGCCTGTGTTCTCCCCGTCTTCTTTGGCATCTCGCAGTGCCTCATCGTGGTCCGGGTCGCCATCGCCAAGGAGTTCAACCAGTCTCGCAGTTCTAGGACGCGTGTACCTGGCTCGACACGGACTATATCCTTCGCTATACCTTCGTTCCTCCATTCTGGCCACGACAAGGTCTCCTCGGACTACGTCGAGAGGCCAGAGGAGCATACACTAGCAGCTCTACCGCAGGACCGTCCAAGCCCCAGTCCAGAGCCGAGTTCGCGGGAGTAGGTCTGATGACTTATGGTCGGCGCTGCACCTTGGAATTCTCGCAGTGATAGCTATTTGTACAACATCGATCCGCATAGACTATACCCTAATGATGACATGACACCCGATTCCGAAGTGAACAAGAGGTTCGAAAGGAACGAAAGGCTACAGTACACACCACTACACGCTACACAGAAGAAGAGACGAAGACAGTAATTACCCCAGCAAATCACTAACACCAGACCTTGTGGTACTTCCAGCCCAATCCAACGCAATAAGACGAACAGAAGTTCGCCTTCTTGCACTTCGAGCAGCGCATGTTCACATCATCCTTCCCGCAGTACCTGCAGAAGTTGTCCTCGCCCTGTGCAACCTTGGCCAGTCGCGCGAGTATATGCGCCACCAACACCTGTGCACGGATATCCTGCGTTTCGGTCATGCTCCATGGATTGAACATGAACGTCTCTCTGTCCGCCTCGGGGTCTCGTGTCGCGTACTTGGGGAGCAGCTTCTCCGTGTAGTCGCGCAGTTTTGTGAGGGCGAACAGCTCACTCCCCAGACCTCTACCCCCTATTTGAGATAGAGCGAGGTCGACCACGACGCGCTCGCCGCGAGGGTCACCTAGGAGCAGGACAACCCAGGGAATGTCGTCGCCGAACCCTTGAGGAAGATATCTGGCGCTCCACCATGAGACAGGACTCGTGAGGTGAGAGGAGCATCTCCATAATCCCGACGTCGCTCGGTGCGCATGTCATCTGCTGTCCTGCAGAAGTCTTGATACGCAAGGTCGTAGTACGAGGGAGGCGACCGAGGACACGGCAGAAGACGTCTGCCAGGAAGAAGCCATTGTCGAAAGTTTTGCAGCGCCAGAACGCGTCCTCGAGCTCCCGGCGGGTCAGCGTCCGTCCGTCCGGGGTAATCACTCCACCTGGCCAGGCGTAGTCATCTATGGTAGTGATTTCGCGGACGTCCTAGTTTGGGTGGCAGATGTATGCGACTCGAGGTAGGTCATGGGAGGCACGCCATTCCGAGGGCACCCTATCTGGCAGGATCGACTGGATGGGGTTGTTTCCCTTGCTGACCTCAAGGAGCTGTCCACAACGGAAGGGCGGCTCTATGCGCGCGTGCGTGTCAAGGATTATGGCGCAGAGGTCGTGCAAATCGAGTTCGATGTGCTCGGGAATGGGCATGATGGTGGTCACTGGTCAGGTGCAGGGCTTCAGCACAAAGCGGCGCCGCTCGTCTTGTGTTACATAATGACTAGCGTCTACCCGTGCCGTTGGCACGAAAAGATCCAAGTGCTTGAGCTACTTAGTCTGCTTTCAATAGACCGGTGGAACCGTAGGGTCCGATATCTGAGTTTGTCAGCAAGGATTTGATCTCCGACGACGCGTCGGGATCTATACACGACGACGCGTCGACGCGTCGCGCGCGGGCCTCGCCTCTCTCTCCACCAGTTCTACGTTATGTGCTCACAATCTCCCTCTCTACCGTCGTCAATCACTCGGAGAAACCCTCCACGTATATAGCGTTTTTTTACAACATACATGCGCTCTATGCCGGCGCATCATCAGTCTTCGAAGTGCGTGTACTGCCAGTGCCAGAAGGTGCGGGCTGTCGTGTGGTTGGTAACTGTATACATGGTAACATTATGTACTCCTGCGCATGCATCTGCTGCCGCGCTGCGCAGCCAGGAAATGTGGGGGACATACGGGATTTTCGACCAGGAGGAGGAGTACAGTCGAATTCCCCTTAACCCATACCATCCAGTAACCCATAATCCCCGATACCCCATAAATTTTTGGCCTCCCGGAGTCGGGACAGTGGGGATAACCCATAAACTCCCAGTAACCCATACCCCATAGCCATTTGGGGGTGGCATAACCCATAACTTTGCTTACCTAACAGGCATATCACTGCCGGAATGGGAGCTATCGAGGTGGATTACGATCTCTGATGCCATATTATTTGTCAGATCGGTCCGGACACACGGAAAAAGGTCCCCGGCAACCCGACTAGGTGGTCGGATAGCTTACCATGAGCAGGCGCCTAACACTACCTGCAGGATAACCCATGAGCGCTTGAAGGACGCTCCTTTCCGTAAGCCCATAATCCCCGATAACCCATACTTTTGGCCCCTTCCCGATCGGTATGGGGTAAGGGAGATTCGACTGTACAAGGACAGCGCTAGCTATATTGAAGCGAGATACCAGATCGTCACCATATATGGACATGCTGTCTCAAAACGGAAATTGCTGTCTGTATATGGTATGCCGAACACTCGGCATGATTGATACGCGAAGAATTGCCACCCTACGGTTTTGTTGGCGTGTTCACTAGCAGACGTTGTAGGGCCGTCCGTCCCCCCTTTAATAGGCCCGCAAATCGTCTGCCTACGGGAGACAATGAGCTACTCATCCTCGAGGCCGACGCACTCGAGAGGGCTACGCCCTCCCTCGTGCACCGCTGGCTGCAGAGGTCTATTGACGCTTGCGGTCGGCTTGCACAATTGTCAGCTTCACCCTGAATCGTTACACTTACCGTCTGCTACCGCCCACCAGTGCTGTGAAGCAGAGATTATGAGCATTCAGTACACAGTCGAACTCCGCTGGAGAACAACAGACTTCCGCAAGTCAGTTGCGAACTGACTTGAGCGCTTGCTGGCGCTCTCTCCGTCCTCGACGTCTTTCTCTGCCCACCCCTCGACCTGCTTCTGGAATGCTTGGAACTAAATTAGAGGAGCTTATGCCTTCCTCGCTTCCCATACTTGCTTGAAAGAGAGCAATTTGTGCACTGAAACACGCAAACTTACCTTCTTCAGAAAGGCCCCTTTCCTTTTCTGTCCGAGATGATTTACTATAGAAGATATACCGACGAGAACGCGTGACGTCACGCGTCAGAGTCGGAGAAGCCGAGTACTCGCGAGTACTGCAGGCCAGGGGACGTGGCAACCAACACCATATGTATACATTTACGAGGATACATGCGTATTCATGTCACAAAGGAAGTACTGTCCATGGGTTCAGGAACACCAGACTTTGTGATACTTCCAGCCGAGCGTGTGGCAGGGGGCACAGAAGTACGCCTTCTTGCACTTCGAACACCGCGACTGCACCTCCTCCTTCCCACAGTACCTACAGAAGCTGTCCTGTCCGCCAGCAATCTTGAGCAGCCTGCCCATGACCACATCCACCAGCGCGTCACCGCGAGCACGGAGAGCGTCCTCGGACAGGCGTATCTTGCCCGACAAGATATACTTCTCCAGTTCGTCGGCGACCTTGGGAAGAACCTTGTTGTGATAATCGAAGGCGCGTTCAAGCGAGAACACCTCTCCACCTCCGCCCCGTCCACCCAACTGAGAAGTGACGAGATCGAGGACGACGCGCGGGTCCGCCTCTATGTCTTCCGACTTGGGCTCGCCGATGAGCAGGAATACCCACGGCATGCTCCCGTCAAATCCCGTCATGTGCTGCGAGAGGTTCACGTTCGACGGCCCAAGGTCGGGGCGCGGCTCGTAGTCGAGAATGAGGCAGGCCTCCTTCGCGACGACATCGATCTCCGCTACTGTCACGTCGCTTGGCTTGCAGACGAGCTCATGTTTGGCAGACGTCCGTGCGCGTATCTTCGCAGTCGAAGGGAGACTGTCGAAGATGCGCTGGGCGACATAGGCGAGGACGTACCCGCTGTTGAAGGTCTTGCAGCGCCAGAAGATGTCCTCCAGCTCGCGACGCGTCAGCTCCTTCCCCCCGGGAACCTTCACACCTTCAGGAGATGCAAACGTCTCGATGGTGATGCGTTCGGATGCGCTCGAGTCAGTCTTCAACATGTACGCGACGCGCTTCTGGCCTCTGATCTTGCCAGCGTGCCATTCAGGTGCAAAGACGTGGCTTGGGAGGGTGGTGGGAGAAGTAACGCCACGGTTGATCTCCACGAGTTGGGCCTTAGGCAGGAGCGTTTCGGTACATGCATGGGCATCTAGGATGATAGCGGCGAGGTCGTGTACGTCGAGAATGAAGTCGTCAGGAATGGATGCCATCGTGGTCGATCAGGCCTTGAACCTTCAGGTACGGTGAGACGGCGACGGGCGTATAGCGCGCGCGACACTCCTCAACAACAACACAGCCACAATGTATGAACTTGAAGTTAAACCTCGTTCATACTACTAACCTTCCCTCACAGCTCGAGCTCACCAGCAATCGTTTCATATCCTTCTACTCGGGCACAAAACATGCCGGTCTCAACGCTCTGCGGTCGGATTCGTACTGTGCAAACCTGCACTCGTCATGGTACTCGGCCCAATTGTGAGGTGTTAAGTCTACAGTGCTGAAGACATAAGTACCACAGTTAACAACATATATGACAGCGCAATGCAAAACTCATGAATTAAACCTTCCTCTAGCAGTGGCCTGTCAATGACAGATGTGGAGATCGATGTATGCTCTGCGCGTTCACTGTCAATGGATGCTGCGGCAGATCGAGGCGCTGAATCGCCTTCGCCGCGGTGCATGAGGTGCATGGGGCAACTCCTACTTAAACTCCTGTGGCATCGTCATCCCACGCAAGCAATCCCTCTCTTCCCACCACGATGCTCGCCAACGAAGGAGAAGTCGCTTCAGGTACCGAGGACGCCGCAGCTCTGCTCTCTCTGGTTGCCGCCTACAGCTTAGAAGATGTGGACAACATTCAGGGGCGCCGGAAGGGGAAAGACACAGGTGAACAACAGACAGACGAAGAGCTAGCTTTCGAACTGTTTGCGGAGGAGGCCCGTGCATTAGAGATGCTCGCACGCGACATGGTCCTTGCTCAGAGCATCACCCAGGCCATCTCGGTTGATGCAGCGCTGCTCGCTGAGCTTGAACGTGCCGAGGAGGTTGCGAGAGGGGATAGAGAAATTGCAAGAGCCATAGCTGAAGGTAGAACCCCTCCGAAGTTTCCTGCGGCCAGTACCATCGATCCTGTGATTTTCCCGACGTCCGGAGGCGCACGCATGGCGGCGCTGTCATCTGGGGAGCACCTGTGAGTACAATTCACGTCAGGTGCATGCACCACTTTCGATGGTACTGACGAGGCCTACAGGACGAGTGCGGCAACGAGCTCAGCACTCACACCGTCCTCGTCAGCGAGGAAACTGCCAAGTGGCACCAAAGTCCGGTGAGGGCAATCGTCCATAGTAACCGGAATGCCTTGCTGACTTGCACATCCAGGCTGGAGGTTTGCGTCATCTGCAGAGATGATATCCGCGGTGTGACCGTCCGTGCACCATGCGGAGATGCCTACGACATTGGGTGCCTCGTTGATCTCTTCCGCGCCGCGACTGTCGACGAGTCGCTTTTCCCCCCGGCCTGTTGCCGCCAGCCGTTCGAATTGAACACAGTCAGGCGATACCTAAACACGGAGCTCGCCACGCTAGTCGATAAGAAGTCGGTGGAATTCGGAACGAGGGACAGGGTGTACTGTCGTCGCCCATCATGTTCCACATTCATTGGCAGCGGTACAACCGTGGCATCCCGGCTTGCCTGCCCGGAGTGTTGGGCCGAGACTTGTGGACACTGCAAGCAGGAGGCACACAACGTATCCGTGCGCTGCTCTAGCGACGAGGACGCGGGCGTCGTCGCACTGGCCGAGGAGTCCGGATGGAAGCGATGCCCGGGATGCGGACATATTGTCGAGCTCACGCTACCACATGACGTGTCGATGCAGGCATCAGTTTTGCTACCTGTGCGCCGCAACCTGGAAAACGTGCACATGCGAGCAGTGGGAGGAGAATAGGCTTCTCCTCGCAGCGCAGGACCGGGTTGAGAGGCAGCAGAGGGCACGCGCCGCCGTGAACGCGAATGCGGCGCCTGTGAGAGCGATTGACTATGGCCAGGTCGTTGCGCGAGAGGTCGCCAGGCTGCGGGAGAACCATCACTGTCTCCATCGGTGGCGATACGTATCTGGTGGTGGTCGCTGCGAGGGCTGCGGGCACTATCTGCGCGTGTTCTTGTTTGTGAGTGCACCCTCTTCTGTCATGCACCGCACTCCGCTCATCGACAACGGTAGAATTGCAACACATGCCAGATTTGGGCTTGTGCTAGATGCAGAAGGAACCGCTGGCTCTAGTGAAGACCCTCGGACGTCGAGGAACGGTGCGGCGTGGTGTGGCGCGAGAAGCGAGGTTGTTGTATCCGGTTGGGAGGCTCAGAAGTGCGCTGCTAGAGCCTATGTGCTGTGTATTAGAGAGTGTGCCATTCACAAAGGACATGGCAACGATGATGTGCGAGAGCTCTGCAGTGAGATGCGGATAGGGCGCTACTGAGTGGTCACTGCACAACAAGGGCGTTGTCCGGGACAACGCCTAGACAATAAGACAGACCCTTGTTCGACGTTGTCTTCCTCAGTTTACGGGCAGCCAGGGGACATATAAGCTGGGGCATCATACACCGTGAGGACCATCCACGACGTCCTGAATCATCCTGACTCAACCCTCTCATGAGGGAGACGGCGCCGAACAACCCAGAGAACTATCCATCTTGGGTTCGTCATCGTCTCCCTCAACTCAGCAGCCGCGACTGGGTGCAAGTGCTACGGACGCAGTGGCGCGGGTTTTGGGGAGTCTCCCCGCACGTCCTCAGCTACCTCCAGTTAACCCTGACGCCGCATCGGCGGCACTCGGGCCACACGGAACCACCAAGTGTCATGGATCACGCTCGTCCAGCGCCCATCGCATGGGCCGGCGGGACTCTTAATGAAGCCATTCATGGGCATGCTTGTATTTTGTGTGCTTCGCAGTGCTCCGAACCCACCACATAACGGGGATGGCCAACGAAGCCTGATCCGCCCCGCGCAACGTGTAGAAGGGGCAAAGCCAAATCGTGCCCAATGCTCGGAGAAGCAGTGACTAACCTGGATATTGTCTCCCACTGGTGTGGTGTAAGATGCCGGGTGCAAGAGATACACGCCTCCGGCTGGGCACGGCCTGTCAGCCTTCATGCTTCCGTGACGTGCGGCAATGCAGATGACGGTCCCTGTAGGACCAGCGCGTGGCTGTTTGACCCTGTCAAATCGCCAACACATGCATCAGACGAAGTCGAACGAACGCGATGATGAGGAAAGAACCTACCTGGCCCATGGCGCCCGAGGCGCGAACGCGTGTGTACGCTGGCAGGAGGCGCGAGGATGCACGACACACGCGCGTCGTGGCTGTGGATTTAAGGGGACAGGAGCATTCCATGCCAGCTCAGTTTCGTGCTCGTCCACTTTCCTATCTTGACTAGCTCAGGATGCAAGTCTACCAACCGGCTCCGCAGAGAACGACGGACCTAGAGGCCATGTCCGCACTTCGCGCGAGTGCTGCCCGTGCTCGCCATGACGTTGCAGACGCATCGCCTGGCTCCAAAGATAAAGGCAAAGCGAGATACGATCCTTCGACAGACGAGGAGTACGCACTCCTCGTCTTCGCCGAAGAGACACGCGCCTGGCAGGAACGGATGGAGGCATCGGCGCTGGGGTTGTACACCGACGAACCGGAAGAGCTCTTGGACGCCAACGACGGAGAATACGGTTGGGCATACGGCTACTCCCACCCCAGTTCCTCGGGCGGAGGGTCTTCCCACACCTTCGAGGCCAATACCCATAACTGGATGGGCAGTCATCAGCACTGTTATTGTGAAGAGTACGTGTCTATCCAATGGTGCACCTCACCTCATCCTGACAGATCTCCACAGCTGCACGCGCAGCCACAAGCCAAGGACGTACGCATCTTCCAGTGCATACAAACTGCCGGAAGCCCAGTCTGTGCGGTACGTTCTCAGCCATTTTCACTGCATAAGTCTGGGCACTCATTCGGCGTTCACCAGGGATGTTTCGTGTGTCGCATGCATGGACCGCATCGAAGGTCCGGTGATCCGTGCGCCGTGTGGTCACGACTACGATGTCGATTGCGTCGTCGGTCTGTTCCGCGCGGCGACGACGGACGAGTCCCTATTCCCGCCAGCATGCTGTCGCCAGCCCTTCGATTTCCAGAGACTGCGCCCGTACATGGATGGAGAGCTCGCTCGCCTCTTCGAGAAGAAGGCCCGGGAGTTTAGCACTCAGAACAGGGTGTACTGCAGCCGTGCCTCCTGCTCGGCATTCCTCGGTTCCGGCACCAACTCCGCGACTGCCATTTCCTGCAGTGCGTGCGGAACGCAGACATGCGGGCACTGCAAGAAGGCGGCGCATTCCGCCACCCAGAGGTGCACCAACGACGCGGACAAGGAGATCCTGAGCATGGCGACCAAGGAGGGTTGGAAGCAGTGCCCGCGCTGCGGCCTGGTGGTCGAGCTCAGCTACGGGTGCAACCATATGACGTGCAGATGCAATTACCAGTTCTGCTACGTTTGCCTTGCCCGCTGGAAGACTTGTGTCTGCTCCCAGTGGGATCTTCTCCGGCTCATGGAAGCCGAGGACGATCCAGAGCTGCTGGAGGAGGCCATACGCAATCTGGATGCAGAGTGGCCGCCGCGTCCAGGACCTGTGGACCCCCACGCGCCGCTGTTTGGACCTAGGGCGAACTTGCCAGCCAGACCTTTCACCCCGCGCCGGAGAGCTACCGACGCACAGGTTCGGGTGAGGCCGCCGACGCCTGAGCGACGGCGTACTTGGGCACCTGCTAGGCCACCCACGCCGCGCTTCGGCCCAGGAGATCTCCCTGACGGACGTGCAGAGGCGTCGGGTGCGGGTCCAAATTGGACTCCTCCCGAACCTGCTGCGCCTGACATACCGGTGGTCGCTCCACCAAGTTGGGGGATCTACGGCGGACCGCTTCCGTACTACTGGCCTCTGAATCACTTCGCGCCAATCGCTTTCCCTCAAAGGGTGTTCTGCCAGCAGCATTTGTGGGTTCCGACGGCGCCTCTTGTCCCTGGAAGTATCATCAGAGGATGCGCCAATTGTAATATCTGGCAGAGCGGGTTATGGGTGAGTGTCTTCTCCTGATGTAGTCTAACGAGTACTTACTCGTTTCGTTTTGCATACAGAGGTGTGCAAACTGCCACACTCATCTTTGCACGCAGTGCGCATCTTCTATGTTCCATCGCTGATACCGCGAGGAGGTTGCGAGGAGGAAGGTCAAGGTGCACCACACACCATCTTCATTGCGAATGCCATATGCTCCCAATCTATGCCAAACTATGCTCTTTCTTCCCTTGTGACAGCGGCACTCTCGCACCATGCCCACCTATGCCCTAAATTATTTTCTCCCAGAACAATTGAACTCCGTGTACTACGTACCTGATTAGAATGCGCATCTCGAGCCCTGCAAATCAAGCCTGGCTGTTGCATCCAGCTTCGTTCTTCTTTCGTTTGTCCTCCCTCTCCTTCTCCCTCATATCCTCAAAAAACGCCCGGAGACTCTCCAATTTCATGCAGAGCTTGTTATGGAGGGGTAGGAGATAGATTCGAGAGAGAATGGCATCGCGCGAGACGTCCTTGATGTCGACTAGGTCCATATAGATGCTTGTGTGATGTTCACGAAGCTGCTTCGTCCCGACCGCGCGCGTGATTTTGTTGACAACGCGGAGCAGGATTGGCCATCCTTAGTCTGCTTTCAATAGACCGGTGGAACCGTAGGGTCCGATATCTGAGTTTGTCAGCAAGGATTTGATCTCCGACGACGCGTCGGGATCTATACACGACGACGCGTCGACGCGTCGCGCGCGGGCCTCGCCTCTCTCTCCACCAGTTCTACGTTATGTGCTCACAATCTCCCTCTCTACCGTCGTCAATCACTCGGAGAAACCCTCCACGTATATAGCGTTTTTTTACAACATACATGCGCTCTATGCCGGCGCATCATCAGTCTTCGAAGTGCGTGTACTGCCAGTGCCAGAAGGTGCGGGCTGTCGTGTGGTTGGTAACTGTATACATGGTAACATTATGTACTCCTGCGCATGCATCTGCTGCCGCGCTGCGCAGCCAGGAAATGTGGGGGACATACGGGATTTTCGACCAGGAGGAGGAGTACAGTCGAATTCCCCTTAACCCATACCATCCAGTAACCCATAATCCCCGATACCCCATAAATTTTTGGCCTCCCGGAGTCGGGACAGTGGGGATAACCCATAAACTCCCAGTAACCCATACCCCATAGCCATTTGGGGGTGGCATAACCCATAACTTTGCTTACCTAACAGGCATATCACTGCCGGAATGGGAGCTATCGAGGTGGATTACGATCTCTGATGCCATATTATTTGTCAGATCGGTCCGGACACACGGAAAAAGGTCCCCGGCAACCCGACTAGGTGGTCGGATAGCTTACCATGAGCAGGCGCCTAACACTACCTGCAGGATAACCCATGAGCGCTTGAAGGACGCTCCTTTCCGTAAGCCCATAATCCCCGATAACCCATACTTTTGGCCCCTTCCCGATCGGTATGGGGTAAGGGAGATTCGACTGTACAAGGACAGCGCTAGCTATATTGAAGCGAGATACCAGATCGTCACCATATATGGACATGCTGTCTCAAAACGGAAATTGCTGTCTGTATATGGTATGCCGAACACTCGGCATGATTGATACGCGAAGAATTGCCACCCTACGGTTTTGTTGGCGTGTTCACTAGCAGACGTTGTAGGGCCGTCCGTCCCCCCTTTAATAGGCCCGCAAATCGTCTGCCTACGGGAGACAAGGCCATCCTGCCATCGCTGTTTGGACCCAAGCATTGGCGACAGAGGCTCTTCCGGCATGCAATTCGACCCTCTGTAGAGATGGCGGCGAGAGCTCGGGATGGCTAGCTGCATAGTACGACAAGCTTGAGATGTTCACTGGGGAATTGCCGTAGAATCAGGTAGAGCGTGTCTTCCATTCGGATCATAGGCATGCAAGGACAAGCAGAATACAGAGCAAGGCGTCCAGTAACCGTGCGTCAGATCGTGGCAAGAAGCAAGCCGCCCACGCGCGCGACGAGTCCCGTGGGCGCGTCGCGAGCCAGGAACGTGCACGGTATGTAACCCCTCCAATTCACTTTAGCATATGCCGCCCTTTCCCCGGCATGTCCGACTCTGAGTCTCGCTCTCTTCCATTCTCTCCATCTTCTCCTCTCCCGCCATTGCGCGCACCCGCGCCGCGACCTCCCCGCTCACCATGGGAGATGATGTAGCGCAGCCCGCCCCCGCCCGAGACGCGCAAGTAGCTCAGACGACGGAGAACCGGTCGGCGGACGGACTCTCGGAGAGTGCAGGTACTGGTCCTGCTCCAGCTCCAGAGAAGACTGGGAAAGGGAAGGGTTTGCGCGCACTTCGGGATCGCATCGTCCTCCGTCGGTCGTACAGCACGAAGCATTCCTCGCTCTCGTCCCCTACACTGCTCTCGCCATTGACCGGAGACTCTGTCACCGAAGGAGAGGATGGTTCACCGAGGCGTATGAGAGTGGCTGCGCTCGAGAAGCTGATCAGTGGCAAGCTAGGGGTGAAGAAGGGCGGGAAAAGGACCATGGACGTGGGTGCCGCACCCATCGCCGTTGCGCTCCACCCCGCGCCCTCTGGATCCTCCGCCTCATCGGCTCCTGAGGTCGAGCAAGTTGAGCAAGTCCTCGCATCGATCGCTGAAGCCGCGCCCTCTGCACCCTCGCCCGAAGTCAAAGCAGAGGTTGTCGCCGAAGCAGCTGTGGGCAGCTCCGACCCCGAACCGCTCCCTCTCGCTCGCAAGATCCAGTCCTTGCTCTCCAACCTGCCGCCCTTCCTCTCCTTCGAAGCTCCTGCGGAAACCCCCGATGGCGCACCCAAGGAAGGTGGTAACGCGACAACCACCCCAGATACCCCCGCGCCCATCCCGGACTCGAGCCTCATCTCGCTGCTCTCCTCCCCATCTATCATGAACGGCTCACTCTCGCGCGGCAGGCAGAGCGTGTGGGCCATGCTCGACAATCTCCGTCTCAAGACCCTCAAGTCGAGCGCGGACGCGGGCACCGCGCCCGCGAGCGACGTCGCGGAGGGCGCAGAGTCTGTATTGGAAGACGACGACAGCGTGATGTTCTACGGACCGCTTGTCCCGGACGCGAACTCGTCCGTCGAGCTCGCGCGGTCGGAGATTGTGTCGGTAGACGAAAACGGCACGATCGTGGAGGTCCTTCTGGACGATGCGCCTCCGCCACACGCATCTCAGCTTCCGTCGGCGACGGATGGTGTCGCAGCCGAGAAATTCAAGTGGCATTGGCCGTTCCATCACAGCACGCCTGCGCCGCCACCCAAGCCCAAGACGGTGGAGAAGCGGCTATGGGTGCCTTCGACCGACCAACTCTCGCTCCAGGTGATGTGGTGGGGATACAGGCTGTGCGTTGCTGTCTTACTCTTGCACGAACTCGGATATCTGCTGACCCTGACTCATCTCAGATGGCTCCCTCCACCCGTGCTTGCCATGCTGAACGACAAGGAAATGGAGGCGGCGAAGCTCGGTGCAATGCTCACGACCGCGCTGCAGTGGCTGCTCAACCACGTGCCCGACAGTGCACTCCCACCCACTCTGCGCCCCGCTCTGTCGTTGGTGAAGAGCCTTGTACCGTATCTTGGATACATCGGCGGCTTCGTCGCCTGGTCCTGGAGCGCAATCAGGGGCTTCGACAAGGGCTACGGCGTCACGTTGACTGCGACTTGGCTTCTACCTATCGCGCTCGTTCCTGGGACATGGGAGGAGAAGGATGTTCCGACGCCTCCAGCTACGAGCACTCCTTCTCCGCCGTCGAGCGGTCCGTCTACCAGCGATCCCTCTGCACCGACTCCCAGCACTGGAGATTCACCGACTACTCCGGTACCGAACCCATCCTCCCAAGCAAGTGATCCTGTCTCGTCCAGCACGCCTGGTGCAGGAGCTTGATGGTCCGGATGCTCGCCTTATACCTGGCTCCCGTTTTGACGTCACGACCGCTCACGACCGATACGATGGCTATACCCGCATAAGTATCTTGGTATCTCGGGAGGAAAACTTCTAGCTTGTAAAATATCTACGTCACTAATCTACAGCGCGATTGCGAGCGATCCTAGTTATCCGCATCATCCATCTCCCTTTACTCAGCCAGAATCACTCTCGGCCTGCTCGAAGAAAGTCTGCAGCCACCTCGCCTCCTTCTCCATGTCCTCCAACGTGCGAGGCTTGCGGTCCTCGTCCGCGTCCATCTGGAGCGGCTGCGGGACCTGGCGGAGGGCGCTGGACAGACCGCCCTCGGAGCGCTCCAGGGCAGGGTAGACGTCGTCGTTGTTTGCAAAGTGGTCGCCCTGGAGCTTCCGTGGCAGGAGGTGGAAGTGGACGTGGGGCACGGTCTGGCCCGCGGCTTTCCCATCCTGCGCCGGTCGGAGAAGGTCACTTCAGATGATGTTCTATCGGTATAAGCAGGAACGTGCGCAGGAGTAACGGTCGCAGGGCGGTCGATGGACCGGGACATGGGCAGTGCTGGGAGTACTGGTGGAGAAGACGAATGGTGGCGTACCTGGCAAGCTATTGTGAGTCCATCGGCGGCGTAGACGCGCTCGATGACGCGTCCGACGTGCTGCACTGAGGCCATCAGAGACGCGAGCTCGTCGTGCTTGAGATCTGCAAGGCGCGGAACGACGCGCGTAGGTATAACAAGCACATCTGCGAGGAAGCGAAGAGCATGAGACGGCGTGCGGCGTGCCAGTGTGCGGGGACGGGGAACGCACGGCCAGGGACGATGGGCTTGAGGTTGACGATGGCCGCCGCGAGCCCGGAGCGGTAGAAGACCTGGCGGGAGACGTCGAACGTGGAGAAGAGCAGCGCAGACATGGCCACAGCAGGCCACAGACGAGCTCAGCCTGAGGCGAACTCGAGACGCGAGACACGGGCGTCTGGCAGATGACATCAGTGCTGATCATATGCGGCAGTTGCGCTTTGGCTCAGCATATCGTCGTCCTCTATCTTGTCTTCTACTCTCACCACCTCTCCTTTCGCTCTCTGCATCTGCTCCGATGGTGCACACCGCACCCACCGCTCCCGTCCTCTGCGTCTTCCCCACCTCCGCCGAGCTCGTCGACGGGCTCGCGCAGTTCATTATCAAAGCACAGAAGGAGTCCGTCGAGAAGAAGGGCCGCTTCACCATCGCCCTCTCCGGTGGCTCGCTCCCCAAGCAGCTCTCCGGGCTCATAAACAACCCCGCCGTGAAATGGGATAAATGGTGCGTACATCCCGTTCTCGCTTCCATATCCCCCACTGCGGCTCCGGGCGAGCAAATGAACGAAGTAGCACTCGCTAACGCGATTGCCGATCGACCACAGGCACGTCTTCTACGCCGACGAGCGCGTCGTCCCTCTCGACCACGAAGACTCGAACCACGCACTCTGCGTGCGCGAGCTCTTCTCCAAAGTCACCCCCGGCGTCCCCGCCTCGCAGATCCACACGATTAACCCCGACCTCATGGACGACCTCGAGGAGCTCGCGGACGCGTACGAGAAGGAGCTCATCCAGGAGTTCGCCATGAAGGACGCCGCGCGCTTCCCCGTCTTCGACCTCATCCTCCTCGGCATCGGCCCTGACGGCCACACCTGCTCGCTCTTCCCCGGCCACGAGCTCCTCTCCGAGGAGGACCGCTGGGTCGCGTACATCGAGGACAGCCCGAAGCCGCCCCCGAAGCGCATCACGTTCACGTACCCCGTCCTCAACCACGCCGCGCGCGTCGCCTTCGTCGCCTCGGGCGCGGGCAAGCAGGACACGCTCCACGTCGTGCTCGACGAGCCCGAGCAGGGCCTCCCCGCGAGCCGCGTGCGCCCGGCGCACCCCGGACACCTGTACTGGTTCGTGGACGAGGCCGCTGCGCAAAAGGTCCAGTACCCGCGAACACCGTTAAGCTGTAGTCAGGGCGGTCCGGCCCATCGGGGGTACGTTCGTCCCTCGGGGGCCATAGAAGTCGTGCGGGGGTTGTACGTTCTGAAGAAGTCTACCGCTTTGTATCTTATGCCGAGCCGAAGATCCCACCTGTAATCCTTCGAAACTGACTGAATGTATCTTCCGATACCCGTTTGCTTGTATGTGACGGATCCGTGTCGTGTGTGTATGTCCATTAGCAGTCGTGAAGGTAGGTCGTAACGGGGTATACCATGACCAAATGAAGACCAAGGAGAGAGAACATACCACCCTCAACTCTCCTCGCTAACGCCCATCTCTGGGAACACTGTCAACAGCACGAGGTCCAAGATGAACACAGCGAGATGCGCATTGCACGCTGCGTTGTCCAATGGCGCAAGAGCGGCATCGATGGTCGCTGCGCGTGCAGAAGAGGTGGGACCCAGCAAGGGCGCGACAGCACCTGGAAGTTAGAACGCACATGTCAGCAAACGTTCAGCCAATCCTCTCTCTCTCAGAGGTCAGAGGTCAGAAGCCAGAAGTTCCAGGAATGGAACCAGGCATGCGCAGTGCTCTAAAGTTCAAAACTCACCTGGAACACGCTCGGCGATCCGTCTGCGGACGACATCGCGCATCTCGGCCTGTTCCTCGGGCGTGGGGTCGACGGGCGGGGGCGCCGGCCAGCCCTCGGGGAAGAGCGCGCGCCGTGCGCTGCGGACGATGTTCGCGAGCATCGCGGGCGAGAAGAGGTGCGTGTAGAGGAGGTAGGGGAGCAAACGGGCGAGGAAGGGCGCGGCGAGGGAGCCGGACAGGGTCAGCAGGTGCGTGAGCGCGCGGGCGGTCGTGAGGGAGGCATGGGGCTCTGCGGCGGAGGGTGAGGAGGGCGGGGGCGTGAGCAGGGTGAGGATGAACGCGAGTGGCGGATGGGTGTAGTTTGGAATGTGTGGAGGCGGCGGTGTTGCGGGTGCGGGAGATGACGTCGGGGTGGGTCCGCGTGTCTGGGACGTGCTGGATGTGTGAGACGGCGGTTGGAGGAAGGACGTCGACTCGGATGAAGGCGAGGGCGGTAGAGGTGGCGGTGCTGGTGACCGGGGAGGAACGTTCAGTGTCCCCGGGAAGGCAGGCGTATACAGACTCGCGTCGCTTCGGGAGTGGATGGGACCATGAGGCTCGCTGGGCGTGACATCGTGTCGCGATTCGTCAAGTGGAGTTGAGGTCGCGGTCTGGTTCACCTTCTTTATAGTATCTCGGGCCTGCTTGTACGCGTGTAGCAAGGCCAAGCACGCGCCAGACACAGATTGGACGGCAGACAGAAAGACGATGACAAAGGACTGGAAAGAGAGGTGCTGAGATCCTCGTCGTTGCAGCGGGGGACGATCGGAGGAAGATGCCCCATCTTCGACAGGATTTGCATGCTAGAAGGACAGAAGGCGTAGTTAGCGTACGTCAAGACAGCCAGTCAAGTAGCAGTAAAGGCTCTCGGACAGGGCATATTGTATGCAGCCACCACACCGTGCGGCGCAGCGAGTGAGAGGTCCAGGAAGTATATATAGGTGTGCCGCGTGCCCTGGCCGACAAAGTTCCAAGCTACGCACAGACAAGAGCCGGACAGACCACTCACCTCCACCACCTTCCCGTCAGGTTTCTCAGGACCGAGCTGGTCCAAAATGAGCTTGTGGATGAACCACGGCTGGGTGACTCGTGGCAGCACGCTCCCCACGAGGACCTTGAGGATGATCTCGCGCACGATGTACCGCTCTGTCTCCGGCTCGTAGTCCTCTGGCGGCAAGCACGTCTTGAGTATGTGGTCGACAGCCTGGCGCACATACACGGGGTCCACGACGCCATCCGCGGAGACGGCCATGTGCGGCTGCATCTGGTGGAAGAGCTGGGCGAGGGAGGCCGCTCCGCCAGATGCATACGACGTGTGCAGCTTGGACTGGGCGTTGCGGTAGTCCGTCCAGTGCTGGTTCAGCAGGGTGGGTAAGTCACGGAGGACGAGAGGCGAGAGGTCCGTCGCGAGCAGGCGAGCCTCGAGGGTACGCATGACCACGGTGAGGATTCTAGTTATCTCGGGCAGGAACTCCTTGTCGTAGCGCGTTATCTTGGACCACCAGGTGTTGACATACGCACGCAGGGCGAGCGCGATGAAGTCGTAGAGCTCCGCATTGAGCTCGGGGGCGGCGGCGGGCGAGAGGAGGAGCGGGGGGAGGTCTGCATCGGCGGGGAGGGTGGGGAAGAGGATGCGCTTCGCGAGGGTGACGGGCTTAGCGGGCGGTGGCCTGGTCTGGGCGGCGGAGGACTTGTCTGCGGTGGAGGAGGCGAAGGACTGGATGGAGCGGGGGCCGACGCGGCGGGCAGAGGGCGGGGCGGTGGCCATCGCCAACCCGGGAGGCGCGCGGCGCGTCGGGCGAGCCTCCGAGGCGGGCGCCTGCTATTTTGGGGAGAAGGATGGTCGTCGCGCCGAATTCGAATATTGCTCACTCCGTCTCTCAGCCAGCCTCGCCCGCCCCGCCGCGCACTACTCGGCCCTCGGGCTTCGCACTCTGCTCGCCGTCTTCCTTGCCTTGTCCACCGCGACTCCCGACGTCATCTCTCCCGGCTACGCACGCCCACTGCCCGCGGAAGGACACTGACAGGCCTCACACCGGCATCCGCGGACGGCCCTCGCTCGTTTTTATGTACTGAATTCCCGCCGCCGTTCTTTCCGCCAGCACGTTCCTTAGCTCATCCTCATCCTACCCCCGACCGCCGCCACCCACAGCCTACGCCCAGGACCATGCCCGATGTCCTCTTCCTTGTCCGGCGGGATGCCGACTCCGGGGGCGGGCTCTCTACCTCGACGATCGTCATCATAGCCGTCGTCTCCGGTTGCGTCGTCGTGCTCGCCCTCACGCTCTTTGCCTGGCGACTGCTCGCCCGCTCCTGCCGCCGCACCAGGACAGTGCCACTTCCCCCGGTGCAGGACCTTGCACACCACCGTGAGCAGCAGCTGTCCGCCTTTACCGACCGCAACGCCCGTCCCACCACATGGGTCGATCCCCCCGGGTCCTCAGTCTACCAGCCCCGTCCCCGCATCTACTCCTCACATTTCCTCGCCGCAAGCGGAAGCAGTGCGTCCCTCATCCGGGACCGTGGCACGCCCGACTTTGCGAGCACAGTGAGCCGCGGCCCGACGCGCGAGAACAGCTGGACGGTCGAGGACGCCACATCCGCCGAGAGCTCTCCGTACCCTACACCGCTCTCGACAGAGGAACTCATGCCCCCGAATCCATCCTTCCTCCCAGGGTCGGTGCAAACCCGCACACCAGCATGACCAGCGTTGCAAGTTCATCTAGCGACGGGATCTCCGACCCCAATGCCGCTATGCCCACATCACCGTCTGAGCTCAATCACTCTGTCGAATCCTCCGCATCTGTGGCGAACAACAACAGCCCGTACAGCTCGCCCGTGCGTGCGCGGCCTCCCCGGGCGTCGGCGTCGGCGTCGCGCTCGCGGTCCCGCCCGATGTCCATGGTCTCCTCGTACACGAGCCACTCCCTGCAGACCTCGCACTCGGTGAACATGCTCCGCGGCCCGGCGCATTCAATACACAGCAACGTCCAGATCGTGCTGCCCGCCCCGCTCGCGCCCGAGCTGTACCCGCAGCCGCATCCCCTTGCGGACCTAGGAGGCTTTGAGCGGGCAAGCAGCTTCTACGGCGGCGGAGACCGAAGGAGCGTGGCGGACCAGTGGCTCTACGCTGCACCCGCTGGCTCCCGGCCGCAGAGCATCGCACGTCTCGACAGGGACGCGAGTAGCGGCTCGCGCATGTCCTCCGGTAAGCACTCTTCCTCCCCTTTCTCTCCAAAGACGTCCGTTCACGCGCGCACCCCCCTCATCCTCTCTTCGGCTCCCTCAGTCGGCCCCCGGTCGTCCCCCTCCGGGTCTCGTCCAAGGAGCAGTCTGCACAAAGTGTCCTCCGTCCCCGACAGCGACAGCGCAAGCGCAAAGGCCCGCCGTGCGCAGTCCCAGCCGCCCATCCCACACGCCCCATCCGCGCCCGCTGTCTCGCGTGCACGCACGCCGTCACCGTCACCGTCACGACCGACGTCGTCTTCCTACGCTTTCGCGCAGCCGGCTTCGCCACTCCCACCCGTGCCTCGAATACCGTCCAAGTACGGGCGGGCGGGGAGCTTCGATGCCGGACAATACGGCGGGCAGCCCCAGGAGGAGCCCATGCGCGGGCGGGCGCGAGACCCGGTCCCGCTGCCAGGGGGTGCTGCGGTGCCTGTGCCTGTGTCCGTAGCACCGTCTAACGCGGCGCCGCGGCGGGTGCCTTCTGGGAAGCTGAGGAAGAACCGGGCGAGTACGCAGGATCAGCGGATGAGCAGATCATAGCACTGGCAGCATAGCACATGCTGTGTGCGCAGGGAGATGAGACGAGTTGGCGGTTCCGGCGTAGATGCTTGGATAGGTGGATCGTCGGTCCAGGCTGAGGCTTGCAAGAGACGAGAGAAGAGACACTGCAGACATTGGCTTACACACACGTACATCATCAGTAGTATTCTACCAATGCTACGCCCGCATCACCATTGAATGATGACACACCACAAGCACAGGCCGCGAGCTTGACGTTGGTGGTTGACAGGCTGAGGGAACGACCATTCACACACGGATCTGCACGAGGGTGGTATGTACGCCAGAAGGCGTGCGGACGCGCTCTTTGCGGCCGCCGTCAGCGTTGATTATCACCGAGCGCAGCATAACGTTACAGGTACAAGGAGAAAACAGACAACAGACAAGAGAAGAAGATAGCTGTGGTTGCGCAGCAGACGCAGGCCATACGCCTCATCATAGCAGACAGACATGCACTTGTGACGGCTCTCCATCTCCTGGGTCACCGTCCTCGGAGCCATAGTCCACACGCTGCTTGTGCGAGCGAAGCTCACATCATCCCAAAAGCGTCGTCGTCGCCCCAGCCAGTCGGCTCGGCCTCCTCGCCCATGTGCGAGTCCTCCCCGTCTCCGATAGGCGCAGACACACCGACCATGCTCGTGTCTTTGTGCGCGTCGGATGGCCCGGGGGTCGCAGACGGCGTCGTGAGGGTACCCACCGCTTGGCCAGAGTACCAAGACACCTGCACGGGACCGACCAGTGCGATGTGCGAACCCTTCGCGAAGCCCTTCGATGTATTGGGATCAGCATCACCATCGTACACCTGAGAGCAATGTTCCCCTACCTGTTCCGCAGCGGCACGACTCCGGAACGAGACAAGGATGTCGCCACTATCGAGGGTCTCCACCGACTCGACCTGCCCGGTCGTCTGCACACGCCAACAGTCATCAGAACACGCGCTTACAGCCATAACCCAAACGACGGCACGCACCTCGTACCAATCGCGCACCGCCTGCGTCGACTCCGGCGAGGCCCCTTTCACAACGAGCTTCTTCGGGCGGTTGTCGAGCTTCATGCTCGCCCGCGGAGGTCCGCCACGCATCGCGCCGCGGTAGTAGCTCCGGGCTCCCCGCCCGCGCCCGCGGTACGGCCGGTATGATGTGCTGCCGTAGGGAGCTTCCGAGGCGACAGGTATCCCGAGACTCGCAGCCTGGACCGGCGAAAGTCAGTATATGCGCTACGATAATAAGCACGTGACGTACCTCTGCCTTGAGTTTCTCGAGCTTTGCCTGTAGCGCCTCGGTGCTCTCGTCGCTCTCGCCGAGCATCTCCAGCTCCTTGTCAAGCCTCTCGCGCTCAGCACGCTCCTGCTCCTCTGTCCGAGGCCCGGATACAGACCGTTTTGACGGGCCGGGGCGGAAGTGGAGGCAGCAGGAGGTGGGGACTGGGAAGACGTAGTAGTGGCCGACGGCTTCATCTCCTCGCCAAGCTTGCGGAGACGAGCCATGATCTCCTTCTTCTCTTCTGGGGACGCTGTGGAGAGCTTCCCCATGAGCGTCTTCTGCTCAGCGATCTGCTGCTCGAGCAGCTTCTGCTTTGCAGCGAGGGCAGCGGCAGCAGACGATGACGTGGAGGGTTGGCGGGAGGTAGGTGCGGTAGCGGTGGTGGGTGTAGGAGGAGCAGGCGAGCCTTCCTTGGCACCTGCTGGAGGGCCGGAGACAGACTCTCTTCCGGCTCTGTGGGCAACGATATTCGCAGAAGCGGCGAGCATGCGCTGACCGACTTGTCCGTGGCCCTCCATAGGACGATGCCAGAAGACCTTGACGAACCGGTTACCGAAGACAGCCTCTTCCGACTTCCACGCCTTGTGCGCCTCGTCGTGACTGGAGAAGCTGACCAGTGCTTTCGCACTCGAAGCGTCGACAGCAACGTTCGTGACCGTCCCAAATTTGCTGAACCAGTCGTTGACCGCGCCAAGTGCAAGCTTGTCCTCGGGGATCTTCTCCACAACGAGCGTCTTGTCGTCTCGTCTCTGGGGACGGAAGTTCTGCGCGTCGCCATTGAAGATGCCACCGCGTCCACGGCCACGGGTGGCGCCACCACGACCAGTTGAATGCGGCCTTGGCGGCAAGTCCTGCTGAGGGAACTGCTGGGGTGCCATGCCGTTCATGTTGCCACTAAGCGAGACGACCTCCATCTGCATGGGACCTCTGTGCTGCGGATGTTGCTGCTGTCGGTGCTGATGGCCTTCACCAGTGTTGTAGGGGGAAACATCTTCAATGGGCACTTGGGGCGTGAGGTCTTGGATGACGGGTAGTTCACCCGGATTCCGAGCTATCGAGCTCTCGCCGCCCTCCGTCCGTGGCAATACCGCAGGTCGTGCGTTCGAAACACGACCAGCACCCATCCCACCCATCTGTGCCATGTCCATGCGTTCGTGAGGGTTGTAAGCACCGCTATCGCCAGCACCCATAGGAAATTGCATCCCTCCTGGACCCATCATGGGCATGAATGGCATCCCGCCACCACCCATGGGGAACAGTTGCGTTGGAACCACCGCATCCTCGCCGTGGCTGTACTTGCAGAACGCGCCCCGAGCACAGAAACCGCTGTCTGTGGAAGGTCAGAAACCGGTCGCGCAGGAATGGGATGCATATACGCACTGTGATAGTCGCGGCATATCCCACGTCGCTGCTCTGGTGGTCGGTAGTTCTGACCTCCGAGTCCCCGCCCGTTCATCCCCGCCCCACCTCCGTTCATCCCCATGCCCGCCATCCCGCCATCCATGTAGTCTGCCCGTGCTCCGTTCATGTCCATTCGTGCCCCGCGATCCCCACGCCCGCCCCATGATGTCCGGTTATCTCCACGTCCACCGAACCTGGAGAACTGGCCGTCCTGGTTTAATCGTGCACCCTTCGGGGGCCCATGCGAGTCATAATCATCTTGGTCGTGACCTCGTTTCCGTCCTCGGTCTGGTGACGTGGAATGTGGGTTCACCAAGCCGTCTAAGGGAATCGGGATGCCAGCGTCGGGGGAGGTGCTGGACGAGGCGTATGCGGGCGAGGTGGAAGATGACGGGGTGTCGGAGTACGGGAGGTAGGATTTTGTCCGCAATGCAGTGAACAGCGTGTCGACGAACGGGGAGCACTCTGTGGCGCACACGAGACACGAAGGTTGGTTGCGTCGAGCGGGGAGCCAGGACCCGAGGACCACGCACCTTTTTCCAGGAACTCCTCCAGCTGCACGCCGAGCTCTTTCCGCAGCTCGCTCTCCGGTGCATTGTGCTTCAGAAGCGCAAGGATGTATTCGGCGAGCGCACCCGGCTCAGCGTCGCATCTGCAGACAAAGGAAGGACGTATCAGCGGGTGCGACTCTCGCGGGGCAAGGTGCTTGCGCGCTACGGACATTGGTTCAAGGGTTCTGACGAGCCATGGCTTGAGGACATTCGCCGTCGTGGGGTCGTAAAGCATCGTCGGCCTACAAGTGAGAGTGTGGAAGATGAGGCCAGACGGGGGAGGTGGAAGTCAGAGATGATGATTCGCGCCTCTGCGTAGAGCGCGCTCCAGTCAAGAGTCGGTGGCTGCAGTCCCGCAAACTTCCACATCCCGTTTGCCGCCCGGCTCCTTCTGACAAAGCCGCCAAATTTGGTAAGTCTAGTATTGGAGCTGATTGGTGTTGCACGCCGGTCCAGCATCCAGCAGGCTTGTACTTATCCTGTATGCTCGCACTGGGACGATCGGGTGTGCCATCGACACCGAGAGGGAGGAGACTCGGACGATTGTCAGGTTGCGGAGTTGCGTTGCACAATTGACAGTCCAACAAGAGCACATTCGACATAACTAGTGCTGGTCCAACATGTCCTGGTCTAATCAACCCACCCTTCACCCAACACCTCATCTCCCCATCGGATCATACATCCTTCCTTCGTTTCAGTATCCATCCTTGCTTCTTCCACCTCGTGAACCAAACCGCCCCGACCAAGCACATGATGACTACCACGGCGCACAGAGCCAGGAGTCATAACTCCTCCAGTGCTCGTTTTGCGCTCGACACGGGAGTCGCCCTGTACACCTTGGTTTGGTGCGACGCGACGCTCACCGACACGGTGCCCTGGAAGTCGCCGATGTTTTTGCCCCATTTCCCGCTGTCGTCCTTCTGCCAGAGGTCGAACAGCGTGAACGTGCCAGAGCCGAACGACTTGCCCTGGTCGGTGAAGACGTCTACAAGCGTGATGTCCTCCGTGTGGTTGCTCGAGCCGGTGTTCAAGACTGCGAAGACAAATTGGCTATAGGGAACCGCGGGAGGTCAATGTATGCGCATATCAAGGTGAAGAATAGGAATTCACTTGTTGACGAGACTGCCAGACCAGAGCTGGAGGTCGCCACCATCTGGGAGCGAACGCTTCCAAACACGAGTAGCAGGAGAGCCATTCGGATCTTGGTTGACCGCGATGATAGCGTCGTTCGTGATGATTGTCTTTGTGTCATCAGACTGCGGACAACTCTCAGTAGATGCGAGGAGAAATCCATAGCAGTGGCTCACCATGCTCGTGACGTCATTACCAAGGATGAGTGGACTCTTGACAAGAGCCCACATTGAGAAGTGCGTGACTGAGGGTACGCACATAAGTCTTAAGACATGGAAGCGCGTCGGATTGAAAAGAATGCGCACCATACTCGTCGAAAGTCATGCCTCCGTTTCCGACCTCGAGCATGTCAAGGTCGTTCCAATGCCCACGACCCGCCTTCTGGCCAAGAGGGGCAGAGAAGTCGAGAATACGGGTCACGGCGCAGTCTGAGTATAGCGTAAGTCAGTAACTCAGGTTGGGAGCTGAAAAGGTCGCTCACGGAAGCCAGGAAGCTTGCAGTCGAGCATGTCAGTGCAAGGACAGCGAACGTCGTAACGATCGAAGTTCTGCACGAGAAATTAATGAACGGGTGGGATCATCTAGGATGCGTAGGTACGCACGTCGTAGATATCTCCCGAGATACGCCAGCTGTTAGCTATGTCCTGCGCGTGGAACGACTGAGCCACCAGAAGAAGCTTCTCAGGAGTATACGTACGACTGCGAAGTTCCATGGGCCATCTTCTCCCCAGTTGCACATGGAGTAGAGAATAGGACGACCGGTCGCGTTCAACGCCATTGACATGTTGTTGTACCTCTCGTACGAGATCAGAGGCGTTCCCGCCCGACCCTCGTTGTAGCAGTTGTCATACTTGAGGTAGTCGATACCCCAAGAAGCATAGGTCTTCGCGTCGATTTCTTCGAAGCCTAGTGAGCCGAATCTTCCACCGCAAGTGTAACTGTCATGAGAAGTGTATGGGCTCCACATGGTCAACTACCGCATGACCTAGACTACTTACGTCCCAGCGCTGCTATAGATTCCTACCTGTAGGGACTTCAGGAACGTATCATGTGAGGCGAACGCTTGTATGCGCACCTTCAGACCCATGGCATGTATCTGGTCCGCGACGCCTTTGATACCATTGGGGAACTTGTCCTTGTTTTCGACGGGAGCGCCAGTGTCAGGATCACGGCTGTCGGCGTGCCAACCTGGAGGTATCTTAGGTACTCAACGTACATAGGACGGAAACAGTGCACTCACAGTCATCAATGAGCACGTCTGTGCAATCCCAGTTCTCTGAGCCCTTGAGGAGTCCGATAGAGTTCTATGGACACTCACAATTGTAGCCCAACGCTGTCAGGTTATTAGAGACCAAAGCTTTCGCCGAGCCGACGATGAGGTCCTCGTCGATGCCGCATCCAAAGCGGTTCCATGTGTTCCATCCCATCTGAGGGGTCAAGGCCAACCCGTTATTGAGTGCCATGACGGCCGGGAGGCCTAGGGCTGCGATGAGAGCTAGTAGAGAGCGCGCCATGGCGGGAGTAGGAAGCAAGGCCAGCGCGTCGACCGAAAGAGCTTATAAGAGTGATCAGGCGGGGAAGCCCAGCACCAGCAGCGCGTATGTATATATGAGAAGCGCACGGCCGACAGACAGAAGGAGTTGGGAGGACGTCGGCGGAGTCAGATGACGGGAGAATCGTGATGTTGGAAGCCTCGGGGTCTTCGGCAGGAAGGGGCGTGACCGACGGACATCGAGGGCGGTCCGAGAGGAGACCCCGGCCAAGGCAGCGTCTCCGTGCCATGGCGGCATGGTACCCTGGAATGGCCGTGGGCGGGGCTTCGTGCGCAGTTGGTGCGGCCTCCTGCTCCCCGCTCTTTCCCATCCGCACCGCCACAGCCACTTCGCGATCACGCACCCGTCGCGTGGCAGATGCGTGACGTCACGCGTCATCCTCCCAGCTCATGGTTACATAACTTTACCCTCCCGTCCACCCACTCGCCAGCGCGCTCCGTCCTAATCCCATGTACCAATTGCACTGCTGCTACGTTCAGTCAGTACGCCGACACAAGAAAACCTGCCGTACATCGTTGACGGCAAGTTGAGATGCCGACACGACGAATGGAATGTGGTCAGGCTGCACTTGTTCCACCCGAGCTACATACTCACCTCCGAATGCCGCCAGTAACCACACACAAGCGAATAACGGCGCGAGCGCACAGAGCCTCCGACATACTTCGGGTCTATGTCGTTGGGTGGATGGTCTACCACTGCCAACCCGTTTCACATCCTCCGCTCCGTCGTCGCGCCCGTCCTGTTCCCTGGCCACAATAAGCACGAGTATGTTGTGGCGAGTCGCTCAATGGAAGCTTATATAGGACGTAGGCCTGCAAGCCGTCTCGACATCCAGGAGTTCTCTAGCCAGGATTCGTCTGAATCGTCGCCGAAGCACTCTCCCGCTGCCACCCCTCGTCGGAATTATGTCTGCTATCGTTCGTAACATTCTGGTCTCTAGTACTATGCACGGACTCAACCGTTTGTTTCAGTGTATCCGGTGCAACACGACCGTCCCCGATGACGGCGTTGTCGTGGACCCAGGCTGCGGCCACATATACGACGTCAACTGCCTCAACGCCATGCTTGCGGGCGTCCTCAAAGGACAGTTGGATCCCCCGCACAAGTGCTGCAATCGCCCGGTTGAGCTCCGTGTGGTCATGGGGTATCTTAACGAAGATATACGCCAGGGCCTGAAGGATCGGGACGGGATCATTGCTCTTTCGGATACCCTCCGTCCGAAGTGGTGCGACGGTTGCAACGCTCTGTTGGCCCTCGGTGCTGGCTCTGTCGCCGGGTCCGCGCATATCCCCTGCGACACATGTTCCAAACCTCCGACTCGGAGCCCGAACCCTCTCATGAGGAACGCGAGGTGGCTACCACATACCTCTACCGCATGATCCTGAGGTACCAGTCCACCCTCCACGAATTGGCTAGCGGCGCTTGTTCCGAGGTGAGGGAGGCTGTTCAATTTCAGAGGTTTGCTGCTGCTCCTTGCTAACATGTGGTTGCGCAGGCGGTATAGACTTCCGTCTGGATGAGGCATCTGTTTGATACATACCAGATGTAACGAGTTCATGTGCGATGTGCGATATGTGCGATAGTATGGGGTTTCCCGAATCGAATACTACAGGTTCCCTGCTGCTTAGAACCATATAGGAAGATGTCGGATATTTTTTATAAGACGCAAATGTGTCATGAAAATAAGTGCGACATCATGCTGTGGTATGTCGTTAACCGCTCCGTCCGGCGCCTCGGAGTTTGAAGTTCGCCTTGCCTTTGACCACAACCACGTCTGACACCTCGAGTCCTGCCATACGCATATGATTGCGCAGACGGCTGTTGGGCGGTCCTACAGCGATATACACAGCCAACCGTGCCCTACCTATGACAACCTGTCTACGTCCGGCACGCACTTACGACGCCAGGTGCCTCGTGGGTGTCACTTCACATTAGTATGAAGACGGATACCCTGATCCACGACGTGACAGATACGCACTCACATATCGTATAGAGCTAATATTCCCGGGGCAACCAAATCGGACTTCGGGCCGTATGCACACGCGTTCTACATAGAGTAACCCTGGGACTTAACGCGTAGCGGAGCGCATCCCGGCACTGCAGCACGCAAGCTCAATGAAGCCTCACCATAACCGAAGTCTCACAGCCTCTTAGTGCTCATGGTCTTCGGATGCTCATTTCACATTCACGTTACAAACACCTGCAGTAAGCCGTGGATCTACTGCAGCTTGAACGTTCCTCCAGTTATATAACACATAGTGCATACTGACCTTCTGCTGGATACACTGACAAGCCCTCTCTCCATGATGATTTCTAGTGCCCCCGCCTCTTCTTCTTCTTCCTCCTCCGGGAGCGCTGCGACTGCTACAGAGCCTGGGGATGCTCTCTCGGCGTTGATGGCACACATATCGCGCCTGACTATCACCGAGCTCGACAGCCTTCTCGCCAATCGCAATCAACCGGAGTCGCGTACGCCATCACTTAGCGACGAGGAGCTCTCGCTGTTGCTCTTTGCCGAGGAAGCGGAGGGGCTACTGAATATCGCCAAGAACCACGTCACGAGCGAGACGGAGCTCGAAGACGTCTTGTTCAATGCCTTGCTCGAGGTGGAAGAGACCGCAGAGTATGACAGGGCCATCGCCATCGCCTTATCTCAAGGGAGGAACCCTCCCCCACGCCCACAGCCCCGAGTCCGTCGGCAGGTGCGAGGAGAGAGGCGCGGGCTAGGAAGGTTCGTCATGTGTCCCTGGGGTGTCTTCGCGTAACCTGACCATAACTTGCTGCATGCGACCCGTAGTTCCAAAAGAAAGGTTTTCCGCAGCTTAAGTTCATCGCCGGTACCGTCCGTGATGACTTCTGAACCACAAGAGATGATCACGGAAGACAGCAGGTGAATGCGCTCTACATGTGGTGGTATGATCGTCCGCAATTGACACGCGCATGGGACAGCTCATCTCCGGCGACGATGGAATTATCGCGCTCTCCATCGCCCATCGACCTCGGATTTTCCGCGGAGCTTTGGTCTAGCATTGCCTCAACCAGACTTACGTCTCCGCCGCCGGACGCTCCGTTGGACGGAGAGGAGAGCTCGACTGAGTATTCACAGTCTGTCTCTCCGGATCCCGAATGTGCCTCGGATGTCCCCAGCTTCCCATCCTCTCGGAGCCTCTCTCCGAGTCCGCCACTCGCATCTCAGGACATTCACCCTATCCCAGGATGCATCGTATGTCTTGAACCCATCGACAGCGGGCCCGTCGTCTCCACGGGATGCGGACACCACCTGGATGTCACCTGTCTCCGCATCATGTTTGAAAACGCGCTCAAGGACGCATCTCTCTTCCCTCCGCGCTGCTGCGACGATCTCGATCTGGAAGACGTACACGAGCACCTGGACGCCGGGCTTATCAGCCGCTTCGAACGGCGAGCACTCGAGTTCCGGACCAAAGACCCGGTGTACTGCTGCAACCCCCACTGTTCGACCTTCATGAGAGGTGCCACTCCGACCACGCCGGTCCCCATTCTATGCGCGGAGTGCGGCACTGTCACATGTGGCTCCTGCAAGCGGGAAGCACACCCTGGGGAGACCTGCGCGTCGAGAGAGCTGGACGAGGCGATGCTCGAATTCGCAAAGGCGCGGGGATGGTCGCGCTGTCCGTCATGCCTCCACGTCGTGGAACGCACCGAGGGATGTCCGCACATGATATGCCTGTGCCAGGCGCAGTTCTGCTACCTCTGCGCTGCTGTTTGGAAGACATGCAGTTGTACTTGATGGTTGCCGTATGACTCATCTCGGAGGTGAGCGCAAAATGAGTTTGGTCGCTGCGGTGCTCGTAGACGTCGACATTTGGTGTATATTGAATTTCTGTCCCGTAAATTTAATTCAGACAACCTTCTGCGACGACTGCGCCGCTTTTATTTCATTTAAAAGACGCATGCATTGTGGACTTTCCAGTGTGTGATGCTACTCGCTTATACCTGAACAAGAACAACAGCACGTCCACAGGCCAGGCAGACACAGGCGGCAATCTCTCCAGGATGACGTTGTGGCGGGAGGGTTAGAGTGATCGTGACAGACTCGAGTGTGACCCGACGCGTCGAGACGCGACAGACGCGTGCTGCTGTACGCGCGTCTTAGTACTGTCTCCGACGATGACCATCCGTCCTCCCATCGACCCCTGTTGACCGCATCCCATCCTCCAGACAATCTACCCTGTACCATGAATTCCGCCCATCAGTTCGGCGACCTCGCCACGCAGCTCCTCACCGAATCCCGGCGCTCCACCGCAACAAACACCCTTCTCAAATACAACGACGTCCTCGTGCGCTCCATCATCCGCGAGCAGCGCGACCTCGACGCGCGCATAGAGGCCCTCCTCATAAACACCGCCCCAACCGGGGGCGACGACGACGACGATCCTGACGCGACGCTCGACGCACAGAAGCAGAAGGAGAGCGAACGCGTCATGCCCACCGTCCTGCTCTACCAGACCGCGATCCTCCGCAACAAGCGCTGTCTCCTCGCGTACCACCAGCACCGGCTCGAGTTTCTCAAGGACCTGTACTGGTCCGTTGGCGGTGCGCTCCCGCTGTTGCTCTCGCTGCCCCCTGCGCAAGCACAGTTGCAGCCGGGGCAAGGGGACGCCCAGGCGAGCGGGGCAGCCGTGTCCGCGCCGCAGGACATCCGCTCGAAGCTATCGCCGCACGAGGTGGACTTCCTGCGCTCGTACGCGGCGTCGCTGGTGACGTTGCGCACGGAGGCGTTCTCGTCTGCGGCGGGCGCGGGGCACGGGCTGACGGAGGATATCGATCTCTTCGCGCCGATTGCGCACCCGCCGAAGGACCTGCAGGTGCATGTGCGCGTCGTGCGCGATTGCGGAATCGTGCACACGGAGCTGGGCGCGATCGACTTCAGGCGGGGCCATCGTTTCCTGGTGCGAAGGTCCGACATCGAGCATCTCATTGTGCAGGGCTACTTGGAGGAGTCGTAGTGGGCAGGGGTTGTCGCAGGAGGCGGAAGGGAAACATCGTGTTATTGCTTTAATTTGCTGTCGTTATTGCTCTGCAAAGGACATTGTAACCCTGCTGTCGGAGAAGCTTGTTTCATCGTCGATGAGTGTATGGCCCAAGCTGAGGTGCTGATATCAAACCCAGGATCCACTGGACCCCAATCCACTTCCACATTGTGACAGGCTACCAACAGACCCACAGGGCTATCTACGCGAAGCTCACTATCACGGGTATGTAGGGGTAAACGACAGGAACAAACAGACAGTAGATTAAAGTGTAGAGGTGTCCGTCATGTACGAGCGACGAGAGGATGACAAGAGCATCGCGCAGGTGCGAGACTCTAGTCGTCCGGTGTGGTATGTAGTGCGACTCGTTTAAAGCTCGTCGCAGAAGGGGATCTCGTCGTCATCGTCGGAGTCATCCTCGTCGGCCGCAGAGGTGGTAGCAGGAGCGGCCGAGCTTGTCGTGGCAGCAGCGAAAGTGGTAGAGGGAGCAGCAGTAGTCGCGATGACACTGGTCGCGTCAGGGGCAGCAGCGACAAGGGCAGACTTGGCAACGCAGACAACCTGAATTTGATCAGATCATACATCAGCTTGCATGGAAGACGGGGCACGGCCAGAGCCAAACGTACCTCGCCAGAGTAGAGGTTGCTGCAGTCCGCGTGAAGCTGGGGGTTGTTCGTGAAGAGCAAGGTCGAGTTGATGCCGTACACGCTCTGGATACCATCGCAGTCCTCGCCGGCCGCAACGACGTGAGTCGTGTTGCAGTCCTCGCCCTCAGTGCCGAGGCAGAGGGTGCTGCCAACCTCGAGGTTGTGGCAAACGGCGTCAATGCCGGGGTTCACAGCAGAGAGCTGGTAGCTATACACGAGGGTCTGTTAGGGCGAAGGCTCATGGTCCATGTCGATCATGTGGACGTACGTCGAGACATTGTTGGCAGCGGAGATGGTGTCACACCAATCACCCTCCTTGACGGTGTACGTGCGGGTGCAGGATGCAGCAAAAGCAGCTGTAGACAGATTGCGTCGGTGCATGTCCCGAGGGGCAGACGGACGGTGGGATACGTACTGCTAGCAACGAAGGGGACAGCGACGAAAGCTGCGACGACTGAGCGGGCGAACATGGCTTCTTGGAAATTGCACGAAAGCGAAGCAACGAATGTGGATGCGCGGTTGGCACGAAGGAAGGACGAAGCTGGAAGGAGCGTCCGCTGTAGTCGTCGAGGGCGTCGGGGCTGGAGGGAGATGGAGGAGAGAGGGAGGTGCGAAATCTGCCCACTGCGTCCGCCCTTTGATATCGGCGCCTTTGCAGATCACTTGGCGGCGGCTAGGTAGCGACTCTCATTCGGGGCACCGCAGACGTCCGGCCAGGCTCCGCCCTTCTCATCGTCTTGGCAACCAATGGCAAGTCTCCGCCTCCCCGCCTGCTGGTCTCGTACCCAGACTATGTACGGGATGAGGTCGCACCCCACCACCGCACCTACCCGAACGTCTGGGGCAGTTTGATAGAGACCTCCTACCTCCCCCCCGTGGGAACTTTCCGGGCTTAAGCGCCCCCGAGCTCCGACCGCCTCGCAGCTACTTTGCACTTGGTCTAGATGTTATTCACCTGTATTCTAGTCTCGCAAGACCTCTGATCGTGCCCGAGATGTTTGGGCATGATTGGAATTAAGAACCATAGCGCCACTCCCAGTATTGAGCCTCCTGCCCTGTCTGCAGTACTACTCTACTGCCTACCAACGACTTGGGGAGTATTTCCTGGGCAGCAAATGGTTCAGAAAATCTCCTGATGTTCTTGCACGTTCTCTCTACCTCTCAGTCATGTTCTGGGGAGTATACATATGAAGATCTCAGTAGAAACACGGCCATCTGTGACGCGCTGCCCTCAGGACTCGGGTAGGTGCGGTGGTGGGGTGCGACCTCATCCCGTACATAGTCTGGGTACGAGACCACCCGCCTGCTAGCCTGCGTATACGCGCCGAGTACGCGCAGGATATACAACACACCAGCCGCGCCAGAAGAGGTCCAGAAGATGCGTGTGCACGAGTAGCTCGTGCTTTGCGCACCAAGGGGAAGCGCACCGAGGCGCACCGTTTCGAGGGCCTCCTCCGTTGACTGTCGCCGAGCACCGCTTGGCCTGCATGCTCAGCCGTCCGAGTCTTGACCATCAACGCCGCCCCACCCACAGCCAGATGATAATCTTTCCGGCGGTCTCAGCCGGTTGCAGCCCCGTTGTGTACCTGAGAGCTGCGCAGACTTACTGTCAGGGCAAGGCGGGAGTTGTTCGTAAATGATTGCCATCTTTGGAGCGCAAACGTTAGGCGCCGTCATTGACCACTCACGTCATGGCGTCTCGTCGCGATGAGCCCGACCATGCTGTCTCTCTGCAAGACCCGAGCGGCCTCAGCAAGGCTTCAGACAAGATGGATAGCATCCAGCGCATCTGTCCGACATGAAAACCCGCTGGTGAGCATCTCTCGGCAGTCACCCAAGTGCGACACGTTGACCCATGTAGGGCCTTCCCAGACGACCCGGCCCGCCGCCGCAGATGCCGCGCAAAGGCGGGCCAATCCAGAAGAGATCTCTGCCGCACGTCAAGAAAGTCCTCGCTGTCGCCAGCGGCAAGGGCGGCGTAGGCAAGAGCACCGTCGCTGGTACGTCGTTCTCGCTGTCCTACTCACCCGGCTCGAGTCCACTTACACGCCCCAACCGACAGTGAACTTGGCTTTTTCGCTCGCCCTTCACTCCGAGAATGCACCCCGGCAGAGACCACGGGTTGGGGTGCTGGACCTCGACATCTTCGGGCCTTCCATCCCCAAGCTCATGGCCCTCGAAAACGCAGAAGAACCCGAGCTGACTGACGGCAAGTGCACTTCCCGTCGCGCGCCACATCGTCCTGTCCGCTGACCACACGCTTCCTTCCAGCGGGGGCAATCCGCCCCATCGTGAACCATGGCCTCCCATGCATGTCCATGGGCTTCCTCCTCCCGAAAGCACCAGGAAGCGACTCCTCCGCGGACACCCCCGTCGTCTGGCGCGGCCTCATGGTGCAGAAAGCCGTGCAGCAGCTCCTCTTCGACGTCGACTGGCGCGATCCCGTGTCCGGCGCCGAGCTCGACGTCCTCGTCATTGACATGCCGCCAGGGACCGGCGATGTGCCGCTGACGCTTGGCCAACTGGTCAATGTGGATGGTCAGTTGAGTGCACTTCAGATGTACGACGGTTGGCTGACTACTCGTCCTCTCTCTAGGCGCTGTGATCGTCTCCACGCCGCAGGACGTCGCGTTGACGGATGTCCGCAAGGGCGTCACGATGTTCCAGAAGGTCTCTGTACCGGTGAGTCGCCGTGGCAGCATACCGGGCTCTGAGCTGCGCTGAACGCTCTCAACTGTCAGATTGTGGGTCTGCTGTTGAATGAGAGCCATTTCATCTGCCCATCATGCTCCTCACCGCACGAACTATTCGGTTCTCCGGCTTCTTTCCGAGCGACGGCGGCGCGCTTCGGCGTAGATGTTTTGGGCGAACTTCCGCTGGTTCCCGGAGTGAGCCACGGCGGGGATCGCGGTGTTCCTTACGCCCTGCAGAGCGCGCAAGAGGCAGGGGAGGCCGGCGGCAAGCAATGGAAAGAGACGATGGCAGGAGTCGCCTCCAAGGTCTGGCAATTCCTGTCCAAATGACCTGGCCTCCTCACCGCTGGTTTCGAGTGACTGAAGAAAAGCTGGGATGTTTGATACTACGATACCATACGCGCATAATGATAATATACACTTGCTCCATCGTCCACTTGGTCCTTGTCAGTCTAATCAAAGTTCACTTGACCCCTCGTTCACAAAAGATATCTCTGCATCATCGTCCACCACAAAGCTCCCTGTCACATACTCGTCCGGCTCATCATCCTCTTCCATCGGGGAGCTCGATCGCCCCCTCCCATACCTGGATGGTCCTGCCCCGTTCGGCCCAAACGCGACGCGGCCCCGCCGCACAGGGCGGTTGGCGAAGACGGGCCCGGCCGCGCCGGGGATCTGCGTCAACAAACTCTGGCGGTAGATCGCAGACTGATCGTACAGCGGGTCTATCTGCGTCTCTCCCGGCTCCGTGAGGAACATGTGGTCGTCGCTGTCGAATTGGGTGTCCGCGTCGGAAGGCCCCGCGCTGAGCTCGTCGCCTGAGTGCGTCGCCTCCAGATCGATCCACGGATTGTGCTTCTGCGCGTCCGCCGCGTCCTGGAACTTGCGCTGCTTCTTCCTGGGTGGCCGCAGTGGACTTCCATCTGCTGCAACCGGGGACGGAGAGCGCGGACGCTCGCGTTGGAGACGGCGTTGAGAGGGCGGAGGAGGAGCGAGAGGCGAAGACTCGACGTCGATAACTTCCGCGGCGACGCGCTTGCGCGTGTTGTTTCCTGGTGCACGGACCGCGAATGTAGGTTCTGGAGCCCAATCATCACTAGCAGAGAACGATGGTGAGGCGTTCGTGATCTTGACAGGAAGAGCGGGTGGACCCATGTCTGTCTTGAACGAAGGCCCCGACCGTTTGGGAGACGATATGCGCACCACCTTGCCATTGGGGCGGGGCGGGGATTCGAGGATGGGTGATTCGTCTAGGAACGGAGGCTCGTCCTTCTCGTCATCCGAAGGTAAGCGTGGTGGAGACGTCATGGGCACAGGCGACGACTCGAGAAACAGAGGCTCATCGCCAAAGCCTGCCCGCGTCACAGGTTTAGGTCGCGACGGCCCAGGTGAGGGGTCAGGGACGACAAGGTCATCATCGTCCTCGATGAGCCATGCCATGCTATCATCTCCAGTTGCAGGCTTGGGCGAGTCTGCTGAGACGCTGCGAGAAGACGGCGACGTGGACCGCTGGGGTGGGTTCGATGATCGTCCCGACTTCTTGCTCTGGCTTCCGCTGCTCGTGCTTTGGGAGGTCGCCTTCAGAGGGCGTTCGGGGGAAGAGGATTGCTTGCGCTTCAGTCGCCGTCTAGCTTGCAATGGTCGTTCGGGGGATGAATCGAGCATAGCACGAGCGGAGCGATCGGGAGGCTCGGGGCTACTGGTGATGTCGATGACGAAGTCGTGTAGAGGAACCTCAGGTGAACTCGACCGCATCGCAAACGCTCTCGCCGTCCGAAAACCATTCGGTGAGTGGGTACGTCTCTGAGATGCCTTCTTGCGCTCGTCCGTATTGGGCTTCCTGGAGGTGAAGAGTCCAAGTTCGATGTCCCGGTCGTCAGAATCGTCGTTCGAGTTCAGATCAAGCTGCGTTAGCGTCGCCTGCTTTGTGGACTTCTTCTTGGCCTTCGCAGACGGGGCAGCAGCGGTCGCGCTACGTGCGAGGCCCTTCTTCTTTCCTTTCGACGACGTAGCAGCGGAGGCCGACTTGGTTCTGCGCGGCCCGAAAATACCAGCCTCTATCTCTTCATCATCTGAGTCGTCTTCGTCGGCATGCTCGAGGTCTACGTGAGCCAACTTCTTCTTGGCCTTTGCCCCGCCCTGCACGAGCAGCTCGCTCACGCTGACGAACCCCCTCGCAGCACTAGCTGGGATGTTACGAGAGGGATTGTCGTCGCGCTTGCGCTTCTTCTGCTTCGGCGAGCTGCCGGTGGCGAGGGACCCTTTTCGGGACGTGCGGTCCTCCCTCACGTACTCCTCGATTTCCATCTCCATCTCGACGCACTCCGGCTCGATGTCTTCTGGGATCATCCGGTCGACGTCGCCATAGACCTCGAGATCGGAGGCGCGGACGATGAAGTGTTGGACCTCAGCATAGTTGGACTGAGCCTTCTGCCAGTTGTGCTCCTCGCGACCCTTCGCAAGCAGGATGTGCACGGTGCCGGAGGCCTTGCGGCCTGTACGTCCAATCCGTTGCAGCTAACGGAAATGGTGAGACCGTGTGTCTGGCGGCGGATCTTTCGACACTCACCATGCGAATAGGAGTCTTCTGCGCGTCATAACAGACGATGAGGTCGACTTCGCCGATGTCTAGACCCTCCTCACCAATGGAAGTCGAAACAAGGACATTGTATACACCCCTCTTGAAATCCTCGATGACCTAGAACACGCATCAACGTGTGGAGTGAGGCCCGCTGAGCATTCAACGCACCCTTAGCTGCTCCGTCTGGGCATACCCTTTCTTACCCTGCTTGTCCGTGCCCTGGCCGATAAAGGCCTTCGGGCGTATGATCGGAGACTCCTTACTCAGGAGCTCGACGATCTCTTCGACGCACTCACGGAAGGAAACGAACACCATGGCACGAGACTGACGACGCTGCGCATTCGGCCCCTCAGCGTCGTCAGGCAATTCCCGGGCGAAATGGTCGATCAGGAGGGTACGAAGAACGTCCATCTTCGGGTGCATCGAGAAACCTCGCGCGGCTTGTTCCTCAAATCTCTTCATGAGGTTGCCGAAAGCGTCCATCTTCCTGATCGCTTTCTTACCGCTATTGTTATCAGTTGCATCGCCGATACTCTTCAAGTAAGCGTGGCACATGACGATACTGTTCTCAAGCTATGAAGTGCATCAGTGAGGTTCTTCCCCAGAATTTAGCTCAAGGCCGTACCAAGTATCCCATGGCCCGAGCGAGTGAACCGAGTTGAGAGGCAGCGGACACAGCCCATTGCTGCGCCTTCGCCTTATGCATCTCCTGGACTGTAGCGGTACATCGAAAAGGGTGCAGCATAGTGGGGGTCACGTTCCCGTGCTTCAGGAAACCGGCGCTCTGTACCTTTTGGATGAGAGGCTATATCGAAGAGGTGTGAATAGCTGTGCATTCGAGAGACGAAACTCTACACTAACCGTCATCATCGCCGCCAAGGCGTCCCTGAGCACGGCGATATCCTCGGTCATATGAACAAAGTGCTCTTGTTCATGCTTCGTGTGCAAGTACTTCTTGAGGTCCGAATCCGACTCGCTACGGATCTCGATATGGGATATGTGGAGAGCGTCCACAATGTCCTGGACGACTTCCGGCTTGCCTCCCGGGGTGGCGGTCAACGCGAGGATGCGGAAGTGCGGATTATGCTGCATCATATACCGAACGACTTGTGCATATGCGTAGTCACCCGTTCCTCGATGAGCTTCGTCTGTAGTTATTGACTCAGTTATAAGTCCTGCGTGTAAGTGTCTAATGCCCTACCAATGACGATCAAGACGATATCAAGCGCGTCGACGTGTCCGTTGATCAAATCGTTTAGTAACGTCTGTGGTGTAGCGTAGATCACCCGCTTCGTTCTCCACTGTCTGGCAAGTTGACTATATGCATATGCAGCAGCAGCCCGATGAACGTACCGCATCGATGCGCCTGGCCTTGGCAACGTTACCCGTTAGCTCAATGGCTGCGCTGCCCGGAATGCCGCACGTCTTATGACAGGCGTCGATCTGCTGAGCAACGAGAGGTTTCGTAGGGGCAACGAAGACGACCTTGCCCTGCGGGAACCAATTGTAGACTACCAATCTTCAGTGAAGGAGACTCATGCGGTGACGCTCCCCACTCACAATTGAGCATCACCACGCCGGCAATGAATGTCTTCCCTAGTCCCGTCGGAAGTGCGACCAGAGTATTTTCAACCAGACAATTCTTGACTATGTTATATTGGTAGTCGCGCTTCGGTTTGTTGAGAGGATAGATCCAAGTCTTCGCCGCCAGCCTATCTGGCTTCAATTTCATAGGTGGTGCCTACATAAATAAATGAGATCCATACAAGGAGAGATGATAGTGACAACGAAACATACTGGACTAGAGGAAAGGCCAGTGGTAAGTATGGAGGGGTAGCTAGCGTGAAATGACAAGCTCACCCAACAGGTATCTGCGGCGCAGGAAATTGCTCGAACTCGATATGCTCTTCCTCGTCTTCTTCATCCGATGCCCGTCCCTTCCCCTTGTCTTTGTCCTTAGGTTTCCTCCAGCCCGTCTTCGCATAGGCAGTGCGGTCCCATTGCTTCGTCCGCTTCGCTTGGCCCGGAAGCGGCATCTGCCTCAGTGACGAGCGAGTCCGTTGGAACGTCCGCCTGTTCGAGTCCCCCGCATTAGACGCTGGATCGGACTCTTGAGCGACCTCCCCGAAGAGGTTGAGCTGAGCACCTCTGGAAGGTCTGCGGACAAGCCCATTCGAGTTGGATGGTCCTGCTATGGGCTGTCCATATGAGTGGCCCTTCTTGCGATGATGCTCATCAATCTGCCGTTCAACTTCTTGGTCTAGCCGCGCGAGAGCAGCATCATCGGGGAAATCGTCGAAGAACTCAGCGTAGTCACTGGAAGAGTCCTGGAGTTCGATGACGTCCGGAGGGGTAGCCCCGCGCACCAACGGGGGCTTAGGGTGAGCCGCATAAGCAGCCTTGGTAGTTTCTGTTGGCTTGAAGGGAGGATTTGAGGGAAGCTTGGGTGCGCTCTGGGCCACGGTAGGACGACTTGCCGCAGCAGCGGGCGCAGAGACATGGGCCGCCTCGATGGCATCGACTTCGTTCAGGAAAGCAGAGTCAAGCTCATCATCAAAGTATTCATCGGAGCTCATGGGAAGGGAGGTGAGGCAGGGACCAGGGACGGGGCGTGGGCGAGCGTGGTTGTGGCAGCGGGGAGAGTAGGGAGACGCGCAGGAGACGCGACGCGTGAACGTACCGCGTCTCAGTCACGTGTCTCCATCGGAACCGCGTCCGGGCGCCAGAAGGGAGGCTGCTGCAGCGGTGGCTCTTTTCGCTGCTGTTGTCACCGACATCACCGACTGCTCTCGCCTCGCATACCTCTCCTTGTTCTTGCATACACAAATACCTTCTAAAGTATCAGAGATGTCTGCAGAGACCATCGCCCGTTGGAATGCCATCCCTCTCAACCGCCCGGAGCCGGAGCCACCATCGTTGAAGGTATTCGTTGTGCATTCTTCGCACCCGGAACACACTCTGCATGCTTCTTTCCCTTCCCAACCTCCCTCAGCGACCAAGACAGGATGAAGCAGAAGGAGGTGATGATAGCGACGACGACGTCTCTCTCGTCTCCCGGAGCCCTTCTCCTCCTCCTCCCGATGCCATGGATGTGGACAAGTACGACGAGTACTACAAGCAGAGACCAGCGCGGGAGGTCATCACCGTAGAGACCAAGATACAAAGCACGAACGTTGGGTTCTCGATGCTTGCGAAGATGGGTTGGGTTGAGGGGTCACCTCTTGGGTTGTCAGGCGATGGTGCGTGTGCTTCTCTACATACCACTACGAGTCCTGGCTAACAGTGACACCAGGCCGTGTTGACCCTGTACCATTCTATGTGAAGAATGACTTAACCGGTTTGGGCAAAGCAACTCAAGATGTCCGCATGAGTGAGTGAGTCACCGCTTTCCCTGCTATCGTGCTAAAGACTCCTGCAGTCGAGTCCACCGTGTCTACGCGCCGAGGATTGGACTCGGAGAGGCAGACGAAAGAGACAGAGGAGCAACGGAGGCAGCGTGAGGTGCGCTACCGTGTCATCTTGTCATTAACAGAGTCTCACCTCGTGCGCCCCTAGGATGCTGTTGCACGTCGCGCTGCTGTCCAATCGGAGATATCGAGCGTCCTCCGACCCTTCTACTGCGAGGTATGCGAGAAGCAGTTCCAGAACGTCGCTCAGTACGACGAGCATACGAACTCGTATGCGCACCACCACAAGGTCCGCTTTCGCGACATGCAGGCTGCCCAGCGTGCGAGTAGGAATACCGAAGAGGAGGTCAACAAGCGGAAGGAGAAGGAACGCAAGCGCGAGGAGAAGGAGCTGCGCAAGATCGCAAAAGCTGCGGGTGTTAAGATGACGAAGCCCCCTGGCGCCGTTGTTGCGCCCGCTCCTGCTGTTGGCGCTGCCCGTGCAGGCGAACCACAGACGAGCGGATTCAAGAAGAGCGGATGGGCAACTGTCTCGACTGCTGCGAACACTCCTGCTGCACCTGCGGAACCGCCGAAGCGGTCAGGCTGGGCAGCTGTGGGCGAAACGCAATCTGCCTCCAGCGGAGGAGGCTGGGCAACGGTCTCCGCCCCTCCACCTCCATCGTCTTCAGCACCTCCTCCACCAGCTCAGACAGTACACACGCCGGACGGTTCTCGTGGGAACTATTCAACCGCTCCATCGTTCAGGACAGGGGGTTGGACATCCCTTGAGACCAGCAACCCCGTCCCTCCGCCACCCATGCCGCCACAACTTACAACAGCTCCGCCTCCTCCGAGACCCCCAGCTGTGGCTGCACCTCCCTCACCGCCGTCCGATGATCATCGGCAGGGATGGACTACCGCCAGACCGCCCGCCACCGGTGGTTGGGAACCGGTGTCATCATCGGGTCCTCTGCATGGCCCACCCATCCCTCCAGCCCAACTTACGGCCCCTCCGCGCCCGCCACCTGCAGAGCCTGCCCGTCACGACTCTTCACGCTCCGGATGGCAGAAATTTCGTGCAGGTGCCCCGGGTCGCCGCCGCTGATTGTCTGTGTTGTCTTCATGGGCAATCTACTTGCCGAGTTCGTATCCCGTGTTGTTCACACATTCACACCAACCGGAAGGATGTACAAGGAATATGAACGTATGGTACTAACTAGCTACAAGTCGACTTCTGTAATTTTATGTACGCCGTGGACCGCAATGACAAGAGTATAGTTGACGTGAAGAAAGCGAGATGAAGTGGGGAATACATAGCCTGACGCCTGAATCAACGAGGTCACCGAGCAGTGGAAGGATGACAGACGTGAGCAACGGTGAAGATTACGTCGATGTATGTACGAGTCCGGAAGAAGGGAAGGAAACCGCGAATTACTCCGAGTCGCTCGCCGAACTCTCGTCTGAGCTCGACTCGGAGGAGTGATCGCTCATCTCAGCAGCTGCAGCGCCGTTGCTGCCACCGCCTGATGCGCGACCGCCGTTCTCGAACGACTTCAACTTCTCCTCGAGCGCACGGATCTTCTTCGACTCGACGTCCTCGTCCATGCTCTTCCGCTTCAAACCGCCTGTCCCTGTACCCTTGCCGGTGCGTGGACGTTTGACAGGTGGCTTCATAGGGCGGATAACGAAGTTGTAAAGCTTCGTCAAGACAGCTGCTGGTAGCTGGTCGATCTCGAGCTCGATCTCCTCGGTGCTCTATATTCAAGAGTCAGTATGCAATGAACACCGACGAACATGTGTACGCACGTCGCGGATCTCGGGCACGCCTTCATGGATGATTTGGATGACCCTCTCAAGCTTGGTGCCATCGAGCTTACTGATGGTGTCGCTAAGATCCTTCTTCTGCTCGAAGGTAAGGACGTCGTCGTCGGTAACAGGCTTCTTCCCCTTCTTGCCCTTCGGCGGAGCAGACGCCTTGGAAGGCTTGTGCGCAGCTTTCGACGTCGATGCGACAGGAGGAGGGGGTTTCTCGCGCTTCTCCTTCTTCTCCTTATGCTTCTCCTTGCCGTTACGCTTCAGGGCGGCGAGATTGTTCTTCATGTCTGCGATCTGGCTTTCCATCTGCGCGATCATGCCCTCGACCCCTGCTGGCAATCATCAGACAAAGACCCCCGGACAGAAATTGCAAAGGGAACTCACTGTGACGTTCGTCGTCGGACTCGTACGCCTCCTCATCCTCCTCATCATCGCTGATGTCGTGTGAGCGGCGGACTGGCAAGTTCTTCCACTTCTCGTCGAAGAGCATCTGCAACGACTTGCCCGCTTCGTGGACTATGTTGCCAGGCGGATTGAACGTTAGGCAGTTCTTGATCATGAGCCTGAAGTCGTCGCGGAACTTCTCAGCACTGTAGTATTCGCCAGCGTCCAACTTCTTCTTCATTGTCGCAAGGTCCATAGGCTTCTTGATGATCCTCGGGTATTCTGGGATCCCCATCTTGATCGGGTCTGTGTACCGGTAGTTAGTACTGTCTTCACACAACGAGTAGTAACCCAGACATACCAACGGGCTCATAGAAGGGATGTGCGATGTTGTAATGCTGCTTCTGATGCAGGTCCTTCCAAACCTTTTCGCAATACTTCAACTGCTCTGCGACGATCGCATCCTTCGGTGCCTTCGCTTTACGCGGTTTGCGTGGCGCCTCGCTGTATGGAAGGTCTTTGGGAGCGGGAGGATGGATCTCACGTTTGGGCCTGCCCACGTCGTCGTTACGCCTGATGACAGGAACGTTCGTCGCGGATGGACGTCGGGCGGTCTTCTTCGCAGGTGCAGGTGGTGGAGGCGCAGGGGAAGCAACCTTTTTAGGCGCAATAGCCTTAGGCTGCGCTGCGTTAACTCAATACATAAGCGGATGTTTGATCTACTACATACCTCTTCCGCCGCGGGCATCTGCTTGACCTGCTTGTCGAAGACGGCCTCTACCCGTTTGCCCATTTGCGTGACAGGGTGGTCCGGCCCGTTGAACGTGACACAGTTGCTGAAGATGAGGCGAATATCTTGCACTACTTGTTCAGCGGTGTGGTAGCGGGGGTTGGCGGTATTGGAATCAGGCTTCGACGGGTTGGAGGCGCTGAGCTTGCGCTCGATGGTGGAGAAGTCCATGGGACGCTTGATGATGGAAGGATAGTGAGGGATGCCAAGAGCGACGGGGTCGACAGGGTTAAGGAAGGGGCCCGCGTCCTTCATCTTCTTGAGCGTACGGACAGTCGACGTACAGAACCGCCACTGTGCGATCGAGAGAGTCGTAGGGCCAGTGTACTCCGAAGCGAGGGTGCCATTCGTCGGCGGTGGAGACGCAGAGGCTGGAGGTGGAGTACCCGTCTTCAGAACGCAATGGGAAGGGATTAGTACGCCCATAACGGCGCACAGGAAGGATGGGGTGCTTACATTCGCTAGGGACGCCTTGTCCGCATCCGAATACTTCCTGGCTCTCTTAGCCGGAGGGGGCTTATCATGGTCATCATCATCGTTATTAGCATTGGTATTATTAGCGTATGGTGACGACGCATCATGGGAGTCGACAGCGGTTTCACTCGAAGATACAGCAGCAGGTAGCGAGGGGGAGACCGGTGTGGCAACGGGCGAGTCGTGCGTTTGTCCGTTAGGAAGACCGTTCGCCTGGCCACTCGTTTCCGACATCTCCACGTCCCCATTTGTGGCGGGCGCGGGTGCGGGCTCTTCAGCCATCTTCACGTCCTCGAGCAGCTCGCCCGGCGGTGGAGGGGGGGTGCCATGGGGAGGCGCGATAGGGATAGACTCTGCGTCGCATAAACACGCGAAGACGCGTAGTACATCGTCTGACACGTACCAGGATCTGCAGGGGTGCTGACCTGCGGGACCACCGACGCATTCTCCAACTTGTCCAACTTGATGGGCGCGGGTTCGTGTCGCGCGTCACTCTCCTGCTCGGGGTAGTCGACGTCTATCTTGATTTCGGGGACGAGGGTGTGGTTGACGGGCGTGGCCACAGAATCGACAGCAGGGGAGTCAGGGGCGGAGACCGAGTCAAGGTGGACGCCGTTGAGGTTTGTGGAGAGCGCGTCGTGCATCGTATATGGCCGGGGAGGCGCGTGACAGTCACGCAAGAGTGACGGGGGGCAAAGGGAGCAGGTGAGATTTGGGGGGACAGGAGATCCGAAGTTGGGCTAGAGGTCTTTATACACGGAACGAAATAAGGTTCGATCTCCTGCGTGCTCACTTTCCTCCCTATCCCGTTTTCCTCCCGTCCTCCGTGCCCGCCATGCCCATCTCGTCGCCCACGACCCCGTCATCGACCCCACCATCGCCCTAATCTTTCTTGTCGTCCTTGTCGCCGTCCTCGACGGCAGCGAAGACGGGCTTTGGCTGGTTTGCGCGCCAAGCTGAGTTCGAAATTTGAGTTCACACGTCAGCAATCACAGCCCGAACGCAAACAAGCGCAAACAGCGCCCGCCCATCAGGGTTAAAATTTTGGCGGACTTACCTGCAGTCCAGACCGGGTTCTCGTCGGCTGTCGCGGCCAGCTTGAGCAAGGCCTCGCGAGGCTGAAGAAAGAATAGTCGTCAGCACATCTCGCACTCGAGCTGCTAGCCTGGGACCAGGACATCGTGGGGGAGAGAAAGATGCGAAGGCAGTAGACACGGGAGACTGGACCACATTCAGACACCGGGTCTGTTCCGGTCGGCAACGCGCGTTCAGCGTGTCACAACGGCAACCGCCAAACCCGCTCTGATTGGATCCTTCTAGCATCCCCATCCGCTGCTCCCCTCGCTGTCTTACGCGACGAGCGAGAGCTCGAACGCATCGGCGAAGCACGTCCAGGCATCCCAGGTGCACCTGCCCACAGCACGATTGTACAGATAGATGAAGGATAACAACTGATGTCAGCGATGGGAGCAGCGTGTGATGTTAGTGCTGACGCTGAAGACAAAGGGAGAAGTGCACCGAGAAAGACCACAATACGCACGTCTTCGTCTCTTGTTGTGTCGCGGACCAGGTTCTGCACAACGTGCTGCGTTGCGCTTGCACCCACACGACCGCCGCGACCAGGACCAGTGACCGGGAGCTCTGGCCTCCGGCTCTTGCGTGGGTCCATGCGTTCCTTCTCTCGTTTCCGCTTTGTACTGCGACCAACCTCGCTATCCCGGAACATGGGAAGCGCATGAGGCGTGATGATGGTCGGCGCAGCAACAGCGTCCGACATGTCCTCAATAGTGGCCTTCCTTGGTGGCCCTTTGTTGAGGAGGAGTTTCGCGCCGTTGACGGACATATCCGGCGAGTAAAGTACGCAGATCTGGCCGCTGGAAAGGCCGGTGACAATCTGCATTGCATGATGAGCTACAAGAAGACGCAAAGAAAACTTGAGCGCGAGCTCGCCGTACCTGGTTTATCTTTGAGTGCCAATACACCTTGACAGGAGTAGAGTCGACCTCGAGATCCTTCACTGTCTCCAGCGTGTCCTTTCTCATGAAGAGCAAATGCCCCTTGCCTGCTTTCGAAATTGCACTTGCCCCAGTGACAATGTACTTGTTGTCTGGGCTGAAGATGGCATTCGTACCCGGATATAGCGTTGCAAGCCCTGTCCGGACAAGGAGAGGCTTCTTGAAGGACCGCAAATCCCAGACTGGGCATTGATGTCAGCCGCAAGAACTGACCGACGCGATCCGTGAAGAATTTACGTTTGACCGTATCGTCACCTCCACGGGTAAGGACAGTCTGACCGTCGACCGAAAAGACCAAGGATCCTGTCTCAGAACCCTTCGTATGCGCGCCCTCGATGGTCATACTCGGCCGGACAAAGTTGGACTTTGTCTGCCACATATGTAAGGCGCCATCCATGCAAGCTATGAGGATGCGATTAGAGATATTTGAATCGAGCTTCGGAGAGTGCGCCACGTACCACCGCCAATCAGACTCCCGTCGGGAGAGTACGCACAGGCGTTCACTTTAGTCCTCGCGCCCCTCTCTTTGGATTTGACAACAATCACAGTCTTCTGCTTCCGCTTGTTCTCCACGTCCCATATCCTGCACTTTACGTAAGTTTACCGGTGCAGGTCGGAGGCGGGAAAGCGTACCGTATCGTAGAGTCAAGCGAGCTTGTGATGAATGTTTGGGATCTTTCGGATGCCATGCGCAGGCGGTCAGTTCCGCGACATGTCCGCTAAACGTCGGGCACAATGGCCTGAATAAGCATGTGTGATAACGCACAGAAACCGTAGGACGTACGCTGTGTTTTTCATGTCACGAATGTACTGGTCGCCCTTGACGAAAGTGGCCCTGCCAGTCAGGTCAGACTGTCCGCTCGTGAACACATAGGAAGCGACGTACAGCTCTTCCCCGTCCCTGTCATACAGCTTCGCCTGCGTCGTCCCTGAGACGACGAGGAACTGCTGCCCATCATTCGAGTACTTGAGGTCGTGTATCTGTCAATTGCCACAGCGCGGATATTAACCTCGCATCCGGACGAGACGAGCTAGAAGGGACGCGCACATAGTAAGAGCCGGCAGGTTCCCAAGTCTTGAACGGCTTACACCTCCAGTCCATTCCACCAAAGTCCCACAGCTTGCAGTCATAGTCGTGCGAACCGGACAGCACGCGTGCACCGGACGGGTCCATGGTCAGCGCAGAGACGACCTTCGTGTGGTCCTTGAGGAGGAGCTCGTGCGAGATGGGAAACTGTGCCTCCTCGGATTCGTCTTCGGACGCATCAAACTCGGGCTCCCCCTCCAATTCGTCCTGACCGTTGCCTTGTGGCGGAGGCGGGGGACCAACCTCGTCCGGGTCGAACTCTGGTTCTTCTGGCCGGGGTTGTGGAGTGGCTGAGGAAGAACTGGGGCCAGGACGAGGATCATCCTCTGACCTAACTTGTGCACCGGCAGAGGATGCGAGGGCTCCCTATACATACAGTTCAACGACTGCGTCCATGACATACGACACGGATGCGCTTACCGTGTCACCTCTCTTGTTTCTCTCAAACCGCTTGGGATCCAGTTGGCGCTGTTTCGCTTTCTTGCCGAATCCAGCTATGCCCATGGCAGCAAACACGTCCATGTCGGCCATTCTTACAGAAGAACAGTATGCGCAAGAAGCCTGATGGACCGAGAGCGACAGTGAAGACAAGGATGGAGATGAAGTTGAAGTCGACTTGTTCAAGTTCACCTGCGGTTGTGCTGCATGCCACTGGTGGGATACTGGGCGCTTACGCGCTTACGTGTGTCGCGTTTTACCGAGACGCGCAAAACGCGCCTCATTTGAGAGCGCTACTCTAGCGCTCTCGTTCTTCAGGCCAACAGCCACGGTGGTTCGCAACCACATCACTTGCATCGACCATCTATCTCCAAACTCCTCATTGCTGCGTTTTTGCTTTCAGCATGCTCAAGCGTCAAAGGTCGAGTCCGTCCTTCGTCCCGGACGCATACCCAGCCGCGGACCCCGCGATCGATACGTTTGAGGAGAGGGTGGCGAAGCGCAGGAGGCAACTGGCCCCACAACACCCGTATTCGACGGACAAGGGCAAGGCACCGTGGAGGCCTGGGGATAGCGACGGAGAGGAGGATGTGGAGAACGACGAGTACCTTGACCGTCCGTTGGCGCCCTCCTCGCAGGCGCAACGGCTTCAGCAGGCAGGCGCGTACAAGCATGCCAATACCCTCCTACACGACCTACACGCAGAACAGCGGCATCGCGTGCTGTTCTCCTCTTTGTCGCCACCCGAACATATCTCCATCGCCCACAACCATCCTCGAAACCACCCCGAGCTTGAACACCCCCTTTCCTCCCCCAGCAAGCTCCCTCCGATGGTTCCGGAATATGGCCCGCTCCCCGTACCTTCTTACGAATCGACCAAGCACACATCCTCATTCACGATATCGATCCCATCGAAGGATGCTTCTGCGGTGGATCACGTTGAGGTCCAACGTGTGACAGAACGCTACGAGGACACCAATAGGTGCGTCTCCTGTCCCCGTAACTTCCGCTTTCACTCGAAGACTCACCGTCGCCGTCAATACAGGTTCCTCGGCTCCTTGTTTCTTAGCCGTAGAAGGCAAAGCGATTACCGACCAGATCATACCTAGGTCTAATGGGGTCTAATGGGTCCGCGAATTTCCATCTCTTCATGTTCTATGGCACCACTCGTTTCCCTGCATTGCACCTTCCATGTCTTCCTGTTACTCCTTGCGTTCCAATAGTTCCGGTTCCTGCATCGTTCATCCCATCACCTTTTCCAGCATCGCCATTCACTTGTATAGTACCCTCGCGGCCGTTACCATTTGACAGACCAGCTCTCCCCCTAACTGCGCTCTCCAGATCACTGCGGACGGGTTCACGAATATATGTAGATATAGCAAAGCCATGAAGTTTGATTGCTTCCGCCAATTGCAACTGCGGAGATATGTTACAGCATCCGAGCATGGCGCGTCCATCCTCAGCTGAGTTGTGTTGATACGGCTGTCAGCCCTAGGTCCACCTTCCGCCCAAGAGCATCGCTCAATTCTTGATTGAGAAGGTCGTTCAAGGACCGCCCATCCCGAGAATACACCCATTCGTCCTGTTCTGACGCGTAGTCGTACCTCTTGGGTCCGCTGTGCAGCATATCAACACGAGCACCTCACCGGAGGGGGGTAGGAGGGCGCACCTGAACGGGGACGACAACCAAATCTGCTTATTTGGCGGCTGTTTGTTGATGACATACGTCCCCTTGCTGCCGAGCTTGAGTGTCAGAACACCGCTCTGGAAGAGGCGGGGGCAAGGGTCACTCAGAGCACGTAGCGCATTGGAACAGCATGACGCACCCCATATTCGACCTCGTATTCTGGGTCTGCGAGCTCGTCCAGAAGGTTCTCTAGGGACTCTAGCATCTTGTCCATGGTCGCATCGGAATACCGATGATACTGTTCGATGGGGAGGTCACTGCGCGGACGCACAGCACGTCAGCCGCGCCCGCAATCTGCCAGAGTAATCGCCTTCGGTGTCAGCGGACCTGTGCTTCACCTGAGGTGGCGGGGTAGCAAACGACCGTCGTGGAGGACGTTGCGTGCGCAGTATCACATCGACGCGGTGTTCGGAGAGCGAGTGTAGTGCACGGGCTGCGTGGATGCAGGGGACCCGTCGAATCACAGATAGCGAACGTGCAGTCGTCCTAGTTGCTTGTCTGAGAGACATAGTTGGTATTCACGTAGAACACGGCAGCAAGAGGCTGAGGCCAGAGTGGAAAGAAGTCAAGAGTACTTACTGTGACGCGCCCAGCCGGCATCGCGCTGTAGGACACCATGACATTGATAGGGTTAGGGTCGGAATGTCGACATCCGCGCAGTCCTGTTGCGACAGAACAGACCTACTAGCCAGTTATCTGGTACATCCATCACAACAGCAGACATGGCGGAACAGTATGCATCGGAAGAAGCGGTACAAGTAGTGCTAAGCAGACTTAGAGCCCTTCCCTTCCCGCTCGGTCCAGTCCAGCCAAGAGCCCGTGTAGTTGAGAATGCTACGGCCGCGGGCTCCCTCAGACAGCAGCTCGGACGCAACAAATGACATACGCACTTCGTGTACCCGTTCCTCTTGGCTACGTCGGACGCTGTCGTAGACCTCTTTCCACTGCGGCAGTAGAACGTGAGCTCCTGGTCCTTGCGCGGCTTCTCGAAGCCAAACTTCTCCTTAAACTCCTCGGGCGAGAGATGAAGGGCGTTGGGCAGGACAGAGAGAGGCAGATTGACTGCTGAAGGTATTGAACCCTGCACGACCTCGTCGGGCTCGCGGACATCGATCAAGTATGCATCCTGCGGTCTACGTCAAGCAGCACGTTTGGTACTGATTACTAGAGTACTTACGGGGCTGGGTTGCAGCGTCTTCGGCTTCAATTCCTCGTACGTGATGACTTTCGCGTCCCAGTCGCGTTGCAACTCATCCCGCGCTTCCAGCATCTTCTTCCGCTCCTCGGGGGTTTTCGAGGACTCATATCGGACCTGCTGAAGCGCGACTCGAGGAGTAAGAACGGAGACCCTGGCATGGGAAGCCGTGCGCGCGATAGCGACGCTTCTAGCGAAAGACAGGCGCAGCATGACGAGTTAAGGATGGCTGGTGACAGAACTGTGGGTGATGGTGGCCAGGTGGGAGCGCAAAGACAGCGGATTTCTTATGCACGGTGCGATTCCGAATGCAATTCGGAATGATGGTCAAGCTTGGTCAAGTCGCGACGTTATTATGGCGTGCGTCCCCGGCGGGCGATTGGAGACGCTCACGACGCGTGGCAGAAAATCACATGACCAGGTGCCAGAGGGCTTTCAGCTGCGGCATTTTGCGATTGGCTGGGCACAATTGCCTCAGCAAATCCATATCCCCCACCTCTCCTCCTTCTTCTCCTCCACCCGTCGTCGCACTCTGTCCCGACTTCCCTCCGCCAACTGGGCCCCTTCTCCTTGTTACCTCTGCGAACAATGTCTTTGTATGTTTGCAGAATTCCGATCTTGCTGCTGTGCATGTGCTCCTCAATCACGGACGAGTGGGAGCGTAGTTCTCAACAAGCTCGTTCCGCCTGGCCCCTACAGTCGTACATCGCCCTATGTCCCCCTTCTTGGCTTCGCGCTTGTCGACTGTCTCTCCGAGTCATTCTGGTGGAGAAATGGAATCCACGGACATGCTGTGGTTCCTTCGAGTGGATGGATATTGATGTGTAGGCTGGCTGGTCATAAGGTGCGTCGTGATAACTACATACGATGGGGACCGTGCGAGCGCAGTTCTCCGAATCTGTCCCTATCCTTCTATCCGGTGAGTGCTACGACAATACCATGGACGGCATGGCGTTATGCGGCGCCCCCTACCATCCGAGACTTCATAGGTGACCGTGGTACTCTCCCTCGAGTCCGGAGGCCAAGCCTTGGCGAGGTATGTTCATTGTCTGTAGATGAACTTGTGTTCTTATCTCACAACGAGTCGTCGTAGGATAAGAGCCATATAACGGACGACGGGCTCAATGCGGCGACCGCTGTGTCGTCCGTGCGACGCCCGCAGCCAACCCGCAGCGTGTTTGCTCGTGCTTGGTCTCCGCCGGCAAATACCGACCTCGTCGCTCACGCTCACGGCACTGCGGGCACTACGGCTACCCTCGTCTCCGCCCACGATCACAGGCATCCTCTGACCCTCAGTCAGTTAACACTTGTCGAAAGCATGGATATGGCGGCTTTCAATTCCTCCACCATGGTCATGATGGTGCCTTGGCTTCACTTCACTGGTGGTGACAGCCTTATATTCAAGTCTTGGCACCCGGCATCCAACGGGGCCATCGCCGGTGCCTGCATCGGTCTGGTTTTGTTCGCGATGTTTGAGCGATGGGTCAATGCTATGCGAGGGCTGCTCGACGGCTACTGGAGGAAAAGGTGAGCAACTCGAGTGGCCTTGGTGATGCCTATCTGACCGGGCGAGCAGAGCCTTAGCACTGATGTCGGGCCCGACGTTGGATGCTCCCTGCCATGACAGCTCCTCACCGCTGAAGACGCCATCGGTATCGGACGGCGTTGAGGAGGTCACCGCTAGCCCTGCCCCTTCGCAACGCCCAACCCTCCGTGCGCGGCGTTCGCCCAGGACGGTCCCTCCCTTCATCCCTTCTCACGACGTCCCACGCGGTGTGCTCTTCGCCTTCCAGGCCCTGCTGTATTACATTCTGATGCTGGCCGTCATGTGCGTCGCGATACGATCATCGCTGATGGTCTCAGGACTGAAAAAGTTTTTCTTCCCAGGACGTTCCAAGCCGCATTCATAATATCGATCATTTTCGGACTAATGATTGGGGAGGTACTCTTTGGGCGATACAGTGGAGGTGCTAAGACCCACTTCTCTCACTGAGCACCTTTTCTGCTTCATTGTATGTAACGATGTATCTCATGATGTAATGAATTGGCTATTATTATTTGAGTGGATACGTCCTTGAAGTTGCGCTTGAAGGGGAAACTCGCTCAAGGCAATTGCGCATGTCACTTTACGCTGTTGCGCTCGCCACCGGATGCGTCGCCAAGATCGTACAGCGGAGGGCGCTGCCTTGGGAACACAGGCAAATGGTGGCAAATAAGGAGAAAAAAGTCTTTTCCCATCGCTTCGCTGGAAGCGCTCTCGGACACCCCGCACTCGGAGCAGGATATAAGACGACATTCTCTTCGTCTTCCTTCGCCCTCATTCCACCACGCACCTCGCCCTTCGGTACTGCCCATCTTTCACGCTCAAAATGCGCTTCACGACTGCTGTGTTCATGACCAGTCTTTTGACTGTTGTCTCCGCGCACTTCCAGCTTCAGTACCCTCCTCCTCGCGGCGACTTCGTGGAGGACGACGAGCCTACGTTCTGCGGTGCGTCACTAGCGCCTTGTTCTGCTCTTGTGGTGGTTTCTGAGTACATACATCCTACCAGATGGATACGTCAACTCAGTGTCCAACCGCACTACGTTCCCTACCTCCGGTGGCTTCATCTCCATCAACTCGGAGCATCCGTCATGGACTCGTACGTACCTTCTACAGGTTCCAATAGTCTTCGCTGAGATTCTGACACATAACAAAACAGTCGGTGGTATCCTCGCGACTGTGCAGAATGCGAACAACTTCACGGTCTTCCAGGACAGCAAGGGCAACTTCCAGCAGTTCCTGCCGTTCTTCCAGACGACGGGCGAGGGCTCATTCTGCGTGGATGTCGACCTCGCAAAGTCGGGTCTTAGCGGTATCAAGAGCGGCGCGAACGTCACTCTCCAGTTTGTCTTCGACGGCGGCGACGGTCAGCTCTATCAGGTACACTCCGTCCGAACCTGCTGCATCAGAGCATCGAGCTGACTGGTACTTGCCCCTCATGTCCCTAGTGCGCCGATGTCACGCTCGCCGACAACTTCACCATCCCCACGAGCATCTCGTGCAAGAACGCGACCGACGCCGCTACTACGCCCGTATCTACTAGTGTCGCGGCTACTGCCACCTCGACGTCGCCCTCGTCCTCGGGCTCTGCAGCAGGCTCGAGTCCCACCAACAATGCGGCTATGCGCAATGCTGCCATGGGTGCCTCCGGTGTCGCGGGTCTCCTTGGTGCGATGATTGCCCTGCTCTGAGTCGGCGGAGCTAGGGACTGGATACATACTCTGAAATGTCTTTTTCACGAGTGTCTATGACTGATGTGACGCTGTGATGAGAAGCTATTAGTTTTCAATATGTTGTTTCGGAATTTCCGACGAGTTGAATCAATTGTGTGTGTAAAGTATCCTCTGCGGGAGTGTCCTGAGGGTCATCCGAGTCGAGCCGCCGATGCTTGCAAGCCACGCAGGCTTGGGGGCGCGCAATCATTGCGCTTATGTTGAGTACTAGTGGGGAGCTCCTGTACTGTACAGCGGGTTGCGCGACTGAACGTCGCGCGTTTCACCATGTTCCGTGGCCAATGCATTCTCATCTCCCCTGAGAAGCTACATACGCTGTGAGATTGCGCCGCTGACGGGAGAGTGTACGAGGGTTCAGAAATTTACTCGTACGAGTCTAGCTTGATCCTGTCTGAACAACGCGAGAGCTCATCTTCAACGGCATCGTCTGTTGGAGGTTGCGAGCTCGAGAGGACCCAAAATGACACGGTCCTCAGTGTCACTGTATGGGCTTGCTGTGCGCATTACTCGTCAAGCGCAGGAGGTGAACACGCGAGACTCGAGATCATTGTAGTATGCCCCATATACTTAGGAGTCTGGATGCCGATGGGGCCGGGAACGTGCATGCATGTGATTGTACGCCTTACTGAACGCTAACAGGTCCCGCATCTTATTCAGGCAATCCGCCCCAGAACTGCCCGGTCTCTATCTCTCCTCGGCGTACTACGCCGCCTGTATCGTCCTATCATCCATGATAATATAGGAGCCCCTGAACAACCCGCCCTGGACGTCCTTGCAGTGCGGGCCGATCATGTAACCAGCTTACGCCAGCGTCGCCCCGAGCGCCGCGGCGCCGAAACACCAAGTAAGCTATGCTGCGAGACTTGCGTACGCCCAGGGCACCGAGAGGCATCGAGATGACAGTCTGATGACCCGGTTCCGAGCCTACGTATACACTGTCGCTGTGCATCTGTACGCTCCGTCAAACTGTGCTGCGCCCGCGGTTCTTGGAAGCACTGGAGAGCACCGATCCGGTTCTTCTGGGTGCACAGGACGGAGGATCGCTTCGGAACATGGGCGCTTCCCTCATCCTCTGGTCGCGATATTAATCGGTGCGCGCGTATCCGGCATCCGCACTCTTCTGCCGCGAACTGTGACCTCCTCTTCATTGGGAAGACACCTAACCCGTTGAGGCAATACCCTTGACCTTCCGCTGTGGCAATACGCATAACGCTACTTCGCCTTGTCCGCTGGTAGACACACGACCTCATCATCACCCACTTGTGACTATCTCTTCGGGCATCCCCCCACCCATATCCGTACCCATACACATAATCACAAGAGGGACGCACCACCATGAAACTCTTCCATAGAAAGCTGGAAGCTTGGGAGGTTGTGGACCAGAAGACAGTCGATACCGTCCCGAGCTACACCCTCCAAGAACGCGAAGGTGAGCATCCGGCTCCTGCATTCGATCACTGTGTCGGTTCTGACGTTGATGCCTGATAGATATGGACGTCGAGGAGGTGTACGATGCAACGATGTCCGGAGTGTATACTTTCGAAATGAAGAAGGTCACAAACTTGCGAGGCGCGGTGGGTTTCGCACGGCAGCTGTTATTGCGGGAGGCAGAAGCGAAGGGGTACAACGTCTTCCTGACAGAGGGGTGAGTTTCTGATGTGTTCGGTACGATGAGACTGCTGATCGGAGCATGTTCGCTCGTAAGATGGAAGGTTACGCACCTACGCAAGGGCAAGCAGCAACGCGCAGAGGTACAATATTGGAGCCGTCCAGCCTTCGCTTCAGGAAAGCCTCCACAACCTCGCGCGCCACCATTCTTAGCGATGCTGGACGAACAGGCGGGCATATAGATGAGATCCGGTGGCAGATGTTACTCTTAATCTTATTGGGGCGTTGTACGATGGTAGTGCGAGAATCCCGACCGACGCCATGATTCTTTGTACGATTATCCTGTAGAAGTATCGGATACCCAGTGACGAACGTCTTATATGACCTTCATTCGCCCTTTACGATCTTGCTTTCTTTACGCATGGCGTAGCCCGTCCAAGACTGAGGAAGTCTTAGTTGACTGATGCTACAGATGCTTGGGATGTACTCACCTCGTCGTAGAGACCAACGTGTTCAACACCCAGGAGCTTGAGACCCAGCCAGAGAATACCAGCAGTCATACCGCTACCGCAACTCGTTACGACCTGCCGTTTACCCTCGAGCACTTCCCGAGCACGATCAGCGCCAAGCGCGTCCTCAAGCGCGGACAAAATGCCTTGGTTGGAACGCAAGCGGGTGTAGGTCAGAGGCAACTTGTCCGTGATCTTCGAGGCAAGATGCTCTGGAACAGTGTGCGTCTCAACGAAAGCGCTAAACGGAAGAGACACGGCATAAGGCATGTGGCCCGAAGAGAGACCAGGACGCGGTTCCGGATCCACACCGAGGAAGCTGGGTAAGGTGCACATTAGCAGAACGAACGCGAGACGAGTACCTAACACGTACCGGCCCCTAGGACGGGCATCAAGTACATAAAATGCACCCGCATTGGTGGCCGGGTTCAACTCAGCGTTGGCCACCATCTGGTCGTAATCTGAATAGCATTGAGCATTCATCGATAGCAGATGATCGTTCAGCAGCGCACCTTTGACGGCTTCCTTGTTCAAGCTCGGGGTCGGATATTCCGAGGACAGGACGTTCCCTACATCTCCGCTTTCAGTCTGACCGCCATGTGCCTGCCAGCCTGGGAGTCCTCCGTCCAGGATGCTGGAGCGGTGGTGACCAAAGGTCCGGAACATGTAAAGTGCTCTCGGTGAAGAGAACACGCCATGCGTATCGTAACTGGCGCACGTAGTGTCAGAGAGGTCAACGCTCAAGTGGTATATATGCAGGCTTTCGACATACATGATGACATGCGTCTCAGGAGTGATGCCGAACTTCGCTACAGCAGGATCATCAGACATATCGCAGCACTTGCTGAAAGGACACATCCTTACAACAGGCTTCAACGAAGGTCTTCGGATCAGGCATCATGTGCGGCAAGGAGAGTGGGTGGGGAGACGCGACGCGGTCGATATCCAGAAACCGCGCTGACGGGATATGACTTGCCAGGTACTCAGAGTCGGCCTTTCGAGGAGAGTTGGGCATGTGCCATGACGCGTCCAGGACGACGAGATCTGACGAAGAAGGCTCAGATGCCTTGAGGTTGTGCAACTGGGCCGGGGTGACGACAAGAGGGCAGTTGTCGCCAAACATCGTGGCGTACGACCTCAGACTGGCTTTGCGAGCAAAGTGTGGGATGCGACGAGCGAGCACACGAGCGAACATGGGGGTCGGGAGCAAGATCAACACTAGTACTGTGTCACCTCGTCGTTCATATTAGAGACGGAAAGACTCCGAGACTTCGGGATCACGTACATACATGCTCATCTCCGTTTGGCAGTCCTGACCCTAACCCCGGCAGCATGCCATCATCGTCGTCGTCCACGGATTAGGGCCGCTTGCCGTCTCCGCCATCCTCCTCGTCGTCTGTTGCACGCTGCTCGTCGTCGTGCACGATGCCCTCCGACCAAAGTACTTGGCTGATCTCTGTCCCTGAGTCTGGCGATGCGGAAGGTCTCTATCACGAGCTGTCCTCCAAGCTGAGCTCCGGTTCCAAGTCCGGCCAACCATCGAACTTCGCCCAGCTCTCAATTCCATCATTCAAGGTCAAGCCCACCGCACGTATCACATCCATGCCGATGAAGCTGATGCAGTGCCATAAAGACAGGAACCTTGGACTCTCTTATCGCCTTGTCTGAGGAGCTTCCCAAGCACGACTCCTTCTTTACGGCCACCGTTGCAAAGACAGTGGATACTCTCCGCAATCTCTTGAATAACGACCCGTCCAAGCTTTCACAACACGTACTTGTCAACGAGCAGTCCGTCGACTCCTACCTACTCCGAGGATGGTCATGGAACGAGGGACGCTACGGAGTGCAGCGGTCCCTTAGGGAGATGGTTGACGTCCTGAACAAGGTTCGTCGTGGTTCTCCGTGAGCGCGACAACTCCCTCAGATGACTCTTCCTGCTGCAGGAGATGACCTCCATTGACAACGTGATGAAGACCAAGTTGACCAACTACAACCTTGCCAAGGGGTCATTAGTGCAGATGCAGCGGAAGAAGACGTATGTATGTTCCATCGCGACTCCATCTGTCCCTCGTATAACACGCTTGATTGCCCAGCGGGAATCTTTCTGTCCGGTCACTCATTGACATTGTCAAGAAGGAGCACTTCATCGGCGATTCGGAATACATGCAGACCGTTCTTGTGGCCGTACCTAAGTAGGACTCCTACCAAGTCCTGCGTGTCAGCGGAATCTAATGCCACTCTACGCAGGAGCTCCGTAAAGGACTGGAACGTCAAGTATGAGCGGCTCACACCGATGGTCGTGCCACGTTCATCGACGTGAGTCCCGTCGCGATGTCGTTCGAACGTACAGCTGAATCTGTTGGTCCGGATAGACTTATCGCTGCAGACGACGATTACAGCCTATTCGCTGTTGTAATCTTCCGTCGCGTCCACGACGACTTTGTCCAGAAATGCCGCGAGAACAAGTAAGCTCTTCCTGAGAAACTCAAACCCGACGCTCTGAATTGATGCCTGCAATTAGGTTCATCGTCCGCGAATTCTCTTTCTCTGAAGAGGCGATAGACAAGCAAAGAGAGGAGCTCCAGACAGCTGACACAACCGAGAAGGAACTGTGGGTTAGTGATGTCCGGCTTCCTGATCGCTGTACAATGGTGTTCACTTCTTTCGCCCCAGACGGAGCTCCTCCAGGTGTCTCGGACAAACTTCTCTGAATCATTCCAGGTCTTGGCGCATCTGAAGGTCCTGGAGTTGTTTGTTGAAAGTGTACTGCGATACGGTCTCCCAGCTCATTATATTGGGTTCTTCGTGAAGGTGAGCACGCATCACGTCTAGTAGTCCGAGGGCACGAGCCTGATCCACCTATTTGCAGCCCGAGCCGAAGGCGACGAAGCGAACACTAGCGACATTGCAATCGCACCTCGCATACCTCGGAGGGCGGGCGAACCCCGACAAGTCGAAGGGCAAGAAGTCTAGCAGTGCGGGCACCGAAGACCTTGGGGGCGAATACCAGACCATCCTCGAGCAGGAATACTTTGACTTCGTGTTGTTCGAGATTCCATGGATCGTGCTCTGAGCAGATATCCGACGCGACGGGCGAGGACGAGTATGACAACGCAAACCGGCGGACACGATGCGCTCACCCACGGACATACGCATGTATAACACTGCCGCAAAGCTTCGTCTCAATTCTATACATCCACATACCCACCCTCCTGCCGAAGACTTCGATCCTGACGGTGACTGCGACTGCGATGTTATTAGCAACGGGTAAACTACCCTTGGATATCGTTACAAAAACTTGTTCTAATGATACAAGCGCCCTGTCCAACACGATATGTACGATAAATACCGCCCGCCGACACCGCGGACTGCAGTGGTCATGATCGTGCGCTCAGCACCTCGTAGTATGCGGTGTACTCCTCCGGTGTCATCGCCTCTTGATGCTCCTCTGTGACCTGTGAGAAGGGCACGGGCTTACCGTTCACTAGCATTGACGTCAGTACCCGCGAGGGAAGGAAGCGTGCAAGAGCGATACTTACCGTAGACCATTGGGTCGTCCTCTGCCGACGCGTCCCCGTTGACCCCATTCACGTGCACCTCCGCCTCGGGCACAGCAGCTTCTACCTGTATGCCCATATGCTCCTCTGTCCGTGGCATCTTCGGCGTACTGCTTCCCGTGCCGATATCGTCCCTCGAGCGAGACCGTTTTCGGTACTCGTTGAGGGAGTCGAGGTATTCGACATTCGGTTTCACATCTTCGTCCTCTTCGACAGCAAACTCGCTCAGGCCAGGTGTTGGTTGAGCGGAGGCAGCGAGGGAAGCGTAATACTGATCATAATCTGTGTGATAGTCAGCACTGTAACTATGACGAGATGGCGGAAGGACATACAGTCCATCTCAGAGTTCTCCGCCACACTAGGCTTCACATCTTCGCCATTCGCAACTGGCGGCGACATCGACGCAACACTGAGCCCCTTGAGAATGGCATCGTTCGAACTGAGTAAGCTGTTCGACCCCGTAGCGGCATCTGCCTCGGCGCGTGCGCTCTCCTTGATACCGAGAGCGGTGAGATCGCCGGAGATTGTACTGGTAAGATGCCACTTGGGGAGAGCGTTCTGCTGACGCTTCTGCGCCGCCTCCTTGTCCCGCTCGGCCCTGGCCGTCTCCTCATCTTTGTCCACGGACATGACAACTCCAATAGCATCTCCCTGTCGTCCGTCGCCAGACGCACCGGCAATTTTGAGCCCACCTTCGCGCGCTGCGGCTTTCTGACGCTCGGCCTCCAGGTGCTGCCGTACCCAAACAGTTACATCGAAGCTATAGGTGGTCGATGGTACGATTAGCAGCAGTATAATTCATCCAGGAGCATATGAACGTACGCAGGAAGCACCATTCCTTCTGTTCTCCTCAACCCTTCCAGGATGAACCTCATCTGCCTGTTGAACCTCTGCATCCGGTCCTGGCTCCCGAGGACATTCTCCGCATTCTCGTTGTCAACGAGCTCTGCGCCACACACGTCGCAGTTGAACGTGCCCAGCGCGAAGTTCATGAGCCGGTCCGCGTCGAGCGCCTGGAACGTCTTGCGGCACTGCGGGCACATGTAGCCTTTCGACTCGAGCTCGTTCCGGAGGCCCTTGTCGATGATACGCCGCATTTCTGCCATGCGCCACTTGACGACATTGCAAAAGAGCTGGTAGTCGATGTAGAAGTACTGCCTGCCGACGGAGCGCTGTGCGCCCTCCTTCAGCTCGTTTTGGCGGTATCTGCATGTAGCACCAAGTTCTCGAGGGCTGAGGCAAGGACAGAGATAGTGCAAGACTTACGCTCGGACCAGCTTGTGCGTCTCCAACGTCGCCATGATCTTGTTCAGCTCCTTCAGCTGCAATCCCATCCGCCCAGCTAGGTCGTCATCCTTTAGACTGCTGTGGATGAGTAATCCGCCACTCAAACCAGCGAAGACAAGAAACGCCTCCTCCAACCATCCATCGCACATCTCCCACCTTTGAACATCCTCTCCAAGAAGGCCTGATACTTACACAGGATGACGAATCAGCTGGTCCATGACCACCGTGAACTTCGGCTCATAGAATGCTCGAGAGACATGCTGGACCAGTAGGCGGAGGGTTTCTTGCTCGTCCTTCGACAGACCTTGAGACATCGGGGCCACTGAGGCCACTAACAAGTTAGGTTGCGCTCGAGAACACCAGTCCTAAGTTCAAGCAGTATATGAGGAAGAAAGGGATGGTGGTGGTGTAGAGTCAAACCCAGTGTGGCCTTGGCGCTTGTGACTTGGCGGTGATGGCAATGCAAGCCTCCGGAGCCACCCCGGGTCTTGTGTACAAGACAATAAGCAGGACTCGGAGACGACGACAACCTTAGACAATGTATAGTACACCTTCCTTGTTACACATTACAGGATACATGCTAACTGCTCATGTTGTACAGGCCGGGCCAAGTCCAATAACCAGAGGGTATCATCCTCGCACGAACCGCTAGTCATGTACCTCCTCATCCTCCTCCTCATCCTCCAGCTCGAATGCATTGCAGCGCACTGACGTAAGCCACTGCGACCGTTCCGCCTCACGCCTGCACATGACGCTGTTCCCCGCCCCCATGCACTTGCCGTTTGCGCATCCGCCCATGGAGCTGCTGGCGACACCCCGCCTCCTCAACATCACACCTCCACCCAAACCTATTCCAAGAGGACCAGAGGCAGGTGTTCCTAAACCAAACTGTGGGCTGGCAGGGTCTGGGATGCACCCACCGCCGCTGGAGAGGCAAGGCAGGAGGGTTGGGAGGGTGGATGGCGAAGAGGCGTATGAGAAGATGCGAATGCGTTGCGCGCGTGAGAGTATGGGTCCGAGGAAGGACAAGATGTGAAGCTGGAGTTCCATGGGAAGCTTAGCCCATGGGGATTGAGAGTTCGAGGATGGGAGAGGAAGAGCGACCGGTTGCCCGATAGAGGAGATGAGGGAGGTGGCGGAGGCTGCACAAGCGCACGACTCCGAGCAGGGAGAGAAGCCGGGTTGTGAAGAGTTGCTCTCGCGGTGCTTAGGACGCAAGAGCAACACGCGCGAATACCGTAAAAGGGCAAGGGCATCCTTCTCGACCAGGTGCTTGAGCGTGGCATTGCGTGTCAAGATGCGCTTGAGCTCGGCTTCGCTATCCGTCCAACTCCGCAGGTTACCCTTCGCCTCACCGTCGTCATCACTGGAAGAGACGTCACTCTTGTCGTCGGGATCGTTCAGACCCGTCGCGAACAATTCTAGTCGGAGGAGAGTGTAGTTGGCTCGTCGGGCGGCACGGATGATTGACCGCACAGCCCGAATGCGGAGCTGGTTCCCGTTTGCTTTCAACGTGTGCAGTTGACATCGTGAAGAGGTGATGTACTCCACGATGTAAGGTGCTGATTGATGAGTGAGACCGGCCACGGAGAGATGGACCTCGTGGAAGTGTGGGGCGTCGAGGAGAGGGAAGAAATGGGCGACGAACGTATCCGTAAGGCCGGGATTGGTGGTCAGAGACAGAATCTCCAACCGCGAAGAGTTGATTGCAAGGGCGAATATAATGGCAACGTCCGGATTGCCTACGAATACGTTCTATAGTGGGCGAAGATCAGCAAGGAGGTTCATAGGTAAACGGAGTTGGCTGCCCTCAGCACCCAAACTAGTACAAGTCAGAGCCGTTGCTTAGAACGAACGACACAATAACGCCCCCACCATCCAACAGCGGTCAGCTGAAGCCGAACACGGCGCCAGGATCGCGAACGGATATAGCCAGGCATCAATCGACCGCCATACTTCCGCCTGTGCCCGACGTTGACCCTACGGTCACGCACTCTCACCATTGCTCGTAACCCAAACCAATCCGTCCTCCCCGTCACCAAAATGCCGCCCATGGGCTCATAAAAGGCTGAAACAAGAGACTCACATTCTGGAGGAACAATTCTTTCAGCTCGGTGTTGTCCCGCAAGTACCGGCTAATAGCCAGCAGCCCTCGATTTCCGATGTTGTTCGAGTTGAGACTTATTTGAGATATCTTGTAATTGCGGCCGGTTTCCGAAGAGAGAAAGCCGAAGAGCTCTTCGCAGCCTGAATCGCCGAGGTCGTTATGTCCGAGGATAAGCTTCGTGACGGATCGCCGTTCAAGAATCTGCTTGATGACTTCCTGGGCACCTGTCATTCCGTTATACCTCAACGCACATGATAGTATAGAGACTACTACATACCCGAGACGGAGGACAATCCTGCGTCCATGCTCTCTATATGACTCCGGGAGGCGAGGGAAACCTTCGGGGCTGCAGGACGCCTTAACGACTTGAACTGGGAGAGCTCGCCAAATGAGAAGGGGTTCATCATGTCTTAAACAGACGTCGTCGTCGTGGGGGTCATAAAAGAATGGATGGTCCAGCTGGAAGAGCGAGGAGGAACAGAAGAGAGATGGGGTATATCAAGCGCTCTGCGAACCTGCCGCCGTGCAAACGCGTATACAGAACACCGTATATGGATCGCAGGCGCAGCGCTCTTACTAACCGCATCTAGGCGCTTCACACTTTGCACCCCACGACCATTGGCACTAGTGAGCACACCGTCCCCGCACCATTTCCGATCCGCAGCAACGCCTGTTCGACATCAGTAGTCTTCCAGGAGTACTTGGGTCGCGGAGGGACGGCACTCGCAGCGTACCGAGAGTACCTCAAATCTCGGCGAAGCCTTCCGTCGAAGCGTATACCAAGGTATACCAGGATGCCCTCTATTTCCGCAGCATCCTGCACTAAGCCTGTACGAGTTCTTTACGTCCTACGCGAGAGAATGTCATCTATATGGCCCCAGTAGAGAGCGACGGACCGGTATTGCGTACGAAAGACTCAAGAGGTCCCCGTACCCCGGCGCTTATTGTGAAGTATAGTCGGTACGCGGGACTACGCTTGTACGCGTACCCGTAGCCCGCCACTGGCACTGGACTAGTCCCACCCTGCGTCTGTCTCCTCACCCCACTCACAACTACCTCCGACTAGCTCATAAACGCGTCCCAACGGAGATGTCAGGGAGAGCTGCCGTCTTCAAACAGCAAGGGAATGACTTCTTCAAGGCGGGTCAACTAACAAAGTACCGTGTTTCTCTAAGACTTTCGTCTCATTGTCGCGCCACTCACATCTCCGTCGTTGCAACAGAGCAGCAGAGCTGTACCAGAAAGTAAGTTGGCGCAGCCCGTGGTCAATGTATCCATCTCGTATCTGGAAACTGACGATTGAGCTCAGGCAGAGAAAGCTGATCCCAAAGATCCTGTCTACTCGTCAAACCTCAGTGCTGCCCTGTACGAGCTCGGAGATTACAGAGGAAGCGTTGACGCTGTATGTCGCTCCTGGTCACTCCTGCAGGATCGTGCAGACGCGAAGGCCGACCTCGTACTACGACTCTCCACCCGTCTTGCAAGAGCGCTCTGCCATGGCATCCGTGCAGGGACGATCACTCGAGAATTTCTCGGCGCACACGAGACTGCGATAGGTCGACTCCGGCACGCATCTACAGCAAGGTCGGCGACGGCTACGACTGCGCCTACGAACGACGACCTCAAGCGTTTTTGGGAAGAGTGGGATGCCACATTGGCGGAGTATAATGAGGGTAGCCAGAGTGTGGATGATTGTCTGATTGGACTGTCGCGACTCCCTCTCTTCTGCAAACCGCTGTACGTCGCCACTTCCTCCAGTGCCCGATTCCTCTTCACCCGACATGCTCACCTTGTACTCAGAGACCATACTAAGGAGTTCTTCCCGGTGCGTCAGCCGGTACTTTTCTGGCTGACGTTCCTGACATGTTCAGCAGATTGGTACTGACGCTGTCATCGACCTCACTGAGGGGTGGGACTTCCAGAGCTCTTACCCGCTCCACGTGAACAAACTACCTGTCGACCTTCTCTCAGAAGTCGCGTTTCTCTTTGGCGGGGTCGGTGATGGTGAGTAGCCCCCGACCCTTCCCATAGCAGCAAACCGCCGACCCGTTGACAGGTCGACATGTCTTCGGCACCGTGTGTGGACTCCACAACACGTACAAGAAGCTATCGAAGGCCAAGCAAGCCCAATTCCGTTCACATATCACAATGTTGGACATCCACGACGGGATGATCGCACGGGACTTGTGCATCCTTATGCTCTTGCACGAATACAACACGGCCGCTGATGAGAAGACCCGGATTGAGATCTCAGCGACGTTCATGTATGCCTATCTTGGGGCCGTCATGCCGTCGTATTGTTACGACAGGTAATTGCCAGATACCTTCCCAAATGATGCAACGCTCACGCGGCCTTCTAGGTTGCAAGGCGTAATCACGGACTTACAGAAGCGCTTTGCTGCCACTCCGCCTGCCCTGCCTCCTTGGCTACACGTCGTCTCTGATACGATCCCAGAGGTCACTAGAATCCTGGAATATTGGACAAACACCGTCAAGTCCACGCAGAAGATACTCGCGGCGTACAACCACACGGGTCTCATGGACCGTCCGGATCCGTCGGACGTTATGTCTTCACCCGGAATCAACCCACAGCTAAGGCAGGTCCTAGAGGCGGGCAGGATGGCAAAGCGCGAATCGATCAGGAACATGATCCTTGGTATGTCTGACGCGGACCTGGTCCGTCGTGGCTTGATACCGGCGGCTGCTCCTCCTGCAGCGGCGCGGGCATTTCTTGAGCAGGGTATGGACGGCATTGTGGATGCAATGGAGAGGATGATAGCTGGGAACAGGATTCCTGCCTCTGAGGAGGATTGGTTCCGCCACACCAAGGTGTTCTTCCCCCCTCAGGAGCTATTCAAGTCCCATCCTGCTTTCGTCCAAGGGAGGAAGGAAGTCAAAGAGGCGGCGCAGATGAGCAAAGCAGCTGAGAAGAAGGTGCGTGGTTGCGACAAGTTGCATGCTATGCCAGCTCACGTTGTGATAGGCGATCAACCATATCCTCAGTGACTGGAAGCCGAATATCACTCTTTTCGTGAGCGTTGTCCTGTATCTGTGCATCCCATGCGTGATTCTCACAATCAGACAGGACTTGAGCCATGCCGATCCCAGGTTCTACCCTGACATGGACGGGTACCCCACTCTCGAATTGGACATATTCGACACGGTGAACCAGCTGGGCGAATTCGTTCGTCGTGATCTGCCTGAAGACCTGAAGTTGCGCCCCAGAGGCCGAGACGCGCTGGCTTGGCAAACTTGTGACGCATTCTTCCGTGAGGTCGACGCAGCTTTAAAGACACTTGGCTCGCGCATCAAGATTGAGCTCATCTGCGGGGGACTGTCCGAAGAGCTCGCGAAGATGCGATTCAAAGGTGACCTCACACGGCCCAAGGAGTTTCCAAGAAAGTATACGAGGATGTGGTTGAGCAATGTCCCGTGTGTAGCCTTTGCTTCACTTCGAGATAGGATCTGTTGCTAATTACTTCCTGCAGTGACTACACTCATGGTCCGATGAACATGATCATATATGTCGCTCCCAACCTCCAAGATCACTCGCAGGCAGCGGTCGCCTGCAATTGTCTCTTGAACACTGGCGCATGGGCGAATGACGCAGAGTTCTTCCATACGTGAGCCACAGTGCGCTGATATAGAGAGTAGTTGCTAATTTGACTCCAGGTACACCTTCCTTCTCCCTGAAGAGATTCCGCGGTACCTGGCTTGTCCAGTTATTGACGAGCACGCGATCATGGGCAACCTGGTTCTTGGCGTGAAGTCGCTCTCGCGTCCTTTGTCAGAGCTGGCGACGCGAGACGAGCTCATAACGTGGCTCACGCGTGTGCTCTTCAATACGTTTGTCCACGGTCACTCTCCCCCTGCGCCGACCAATGTCCGCCTACCACACAATCTCGTCGCCTTCTTTGGACTTCTGATGCATCTTCACCGTGTAGGATATCCTGGCCACTGGCTCTCCGATTTCTTGGCCCGCGTCCTGAGTGGGCAGCTGCTCTCCGACATCCCACCATACGACGGTGTCTATCCGATTCCTATCAACCACCGCAACAGACGTGTGCAGCCGCGTAGGATACGCACAGACCCATGGCTCGTGGAGTTCGAGAACATCATCGCTACAGCGTACCATGCGATTCCGTTCCCCATTGCAGGAGCCCTGCCAGCGGGCTTCTCGCGCAAACCCGATGACATCGTAGTCTGGGAGGCGCGTGTCCAGGGGGCAGAGTTCGCCTCTCATAGTTTCGCCAACTTCACTGGGCATTCACCGCATGATCCTCGCACCCATCTTCTGTTCTACAGGTCCGATGTGGCTACTGCGGACAGGATCACCGACGACGTGCGGAGAATCTTTGCAGGGAAGCCGACTCCAGCGCTTGGGACTTTCTTCATCCTCACTGCGCAGGAGTATGTGCAGTTCGAGACATGCATCCGGTTCAAGCTGAGCAAGACACGGATCGAGAAGATGAAGCAGGAGAAATGGAGTATGGTCGCGTTTCGGAACGACACCGGCGATGTAGGAAAGTAGCAGTACTTTTTTGTGTTGTTATCCCTGCTCTGACAACTGTGCTCTTTTCAGCGACTCGACCAGTGCCCGTCTCACAATGGCGGCTCTACCAATCATGATCTGTCTGATTTTGGAGGAGGAAAGCTCCCTTCGCTCCGGCGGTCTTCCTGGAAGTTTCTTGAGGCGCCCCTAGTCTTCACCCGTCCTTTCATGCTCGGCACATCGCACCGATGTTTTCTTGAACGGAGGAGAGGGGAGTAGATTGGAAGCTAGTTAGATGTAGATCCATCTTCGGAGCACGCCATACTAGCGATTGTAGTAAGTTCGATGCATGCGATATGATACGAATAATTCGGACGGTCGACCAGCCCCGTTCCCTACTTACTATTGAGCTAGATAGGATAGGAATCGTATCGACACATTTTAGCTGCTGCTGTTATGTTACACCAATGCAGGCAGAGGGAGTTATGTAAGTACGCGATAGGTAGAGACAAACTGGCACAGCAGTCAGATGAGGTACGACAGATTGGAGACAGATTTGGAAGAAGAGAGAGACGGATTTGGGGAACAGCGAGCGGAGAGAGCGGACGAACAGATTCGAAATGTAGGAGCTTGTAACGTAGCGATAGTGCGCGTGGGACTGCGCTCTGCAGTGGGGCGTGAAACGTGGAAGGGACGGCGTCAGACACAGGGAAGCAACTTGGAGACGAAATCAGTGACAATGGAGATATGTACACCCAGCACACCGCGCGATGTCCGAGTCCATTGGAGAAAAGCGCTGTGAGACAACCGTCCGGACCAGCCTCGTTCTTTCTATAGCGCATGTTGGCACGTAGCATGTCATGTAACCTCATCACAGACCCAGATTGGAGATAACGCGCGACACGTCATCCACCGGGTCCTCATCGAGTCCCAAGCCCGAGCGACCCATCGGGTGCCCACCCAGACCAGAGCCCGAAGCGCCAGCAACGGCGCCGCGCGAGCCTCCGGGAGGGCCGTACACGCTGGGGAACAACGGTGCAGTGGCGGATGTCGGACTCGAGGTGCCACCAGTTCCAGTTCCAGTGACCGATGTATCGGGAGACTCGGGGCGAGAGAGCCCGGAGCTCCGAGGGGCCTCGCTGATACGCGTCAGCGAGAAAGTCAAGTCGAGCGACTGCGCACGGTTTGTGAGGGAACGAGGTTTGGTGAGCTGATCCTTCAACTTCGCCTCGAGGAGAGAATCAGATCCGCGCTTGAGAGCATCCTCGGCGGTGTGATGTGTTCGATGGGGGACGTTCGAGCCCTGGGAGATGTGAGTGAAACGACACCAGGCAAAAGACCGCATACTCACGATCGGTGGCATCGGTGGCCAGTAGTCGTTCGAGGAGCCGGGCATGTAGTTCGACTGTGGCTCGAAGTCATCTTCCTCCTCAAGATGGTAGATGTACGAAGGGGAGTTGTTGAAGAGAGCCTTCACGTCGGGCGAAGAGCTAGCGAGGCGTAAACGTCTGTCAATCATGGATTCAGACGGGCGGCCGAGATCCGCGGAATCTACAACACATATCAGCAACGAATACTGGGCACGCTGCGACCCAAACATACTCTGATGACGTGTCCTGGCAGTGGATAGGACTTTACTGTCGAAGTGAGGGAAAGCGTCGGTAAACGAGTCACCTCGCTGATGGGTACGTGCTGTCGCGGACGGGTAGACGTGTACGTTGTGCTCGATCAAGAACTGCTCGAGCATCTCACGAGCACTGGCCAAGAAGTCGCTGTTGCTCCGCTGGCACCTGAACTTGAACGAACATTCCGTCGGTCCTTCAGGAATGGATCCGTTGGAGACAGGTGTCTTGATGTTCGGCGAGATGACCACTTGGAGTTCGCGTTTAACACGATCCGCGAAATTGACGAAGTCGGGCGACGCGCATATCCTGGCGAGGTCGGGATGTGGCGGCACGGCCATATCAGCTTCGAACGGCACGTGGTCCTGTTGCATGTCAGCGGCGCATTGAGGGAAGAGCGATACAGGAATACATACGAAGAGCATGGTTGCCGCGATCTGAACCTGGGACTCGGGACCGAAGATGGTGACGAGGTCCGAAGCAGTCTCCTTGTCTGGGAAGCGGACTGTGCAGTTCGTCTTCGCCTCGATGTCATGGATGAAGATGCTCTTCTCGCCAAGAAGCGTGCGGTGATACCGTCTAGGGATGGACACGGTTTCGTTAATATAGTCCTTGTCCTGCCAAGCTCGTGAGTTGCATGTTCTTCTGCGTGGGGAACACGCACTACCTTCGGGTTCACCAGCTCCATGACCGCCTGCTTCAAGTTGTCCAGGTTCATGGCGTTCTTCGCGGGGGTGCGGGCGATGACATTGTCCTCGTTGTCGTTGTAACCACCCATGGCAGCGAACTCCTCTGCATTCGAGAACTTGACGTAGACGCCGTACTTCTTCATGATACGTTGAATGCTCCGGCCTCCGACACCGATGATACGCTTGTGGTAAGATTCCGGGACATGGAACGAGATCTCCGCAGGAAGCTCCTCCTGTAGCAACGTCAAACCTTGCAGAACGGATCCATCACTACCGGCGATGTCGATGAGGAAGTTGTGCTCGTTGAAGGTCTCGAACTTAATCTTGACGTTAGTGGTCTGCATGATCTTGTTGATCTTGCCGTTCTTCTTCCCGCTGATGAACTCGCGGTGCTCATTCGCCAGCTCGATCTGGAATCGGATTTCATGGTGGAATGTCTGAGCCTGATATAAGCATATATGCATGCACAAGAGAGTCTTATCCATTACCTTGACGATGTCCAGATCAAGGAGCATGGTAACTGCGGCACGGACTTCGTGCTCAAGACCATGCATTTCGAAGCACATACCCTTAAAGACTACCTCAGCGCCAGAGGCGTAAGATACTTGCTTCAGGATAGCCGAGACCTGAGAAGGATTCAGGCTCGTCGAAGGCATGAGAACATTGAACTGCGCCGGCAGCAGCCACAATGAAGCGACGTAAGACTGGCAAGCCTACCAGCAACGTGTCAGAGACCCGTTATGTGCTCAAGAATACGACATGATGGCATACCAGTTGCATGATTGACCTGATAGTCCGTTGAACATTGACTCGGTTGTCACCGATGACCGTTATTAAACTGGTCGAGCTACCGATAGGCGGGAACTGGATGAAAGTGGCGTTGTCGTGCATCAGAGCCTTGAGGTCCTCCGCACGCTCGGTGACCATCCAATCCATCTTTCGAGGCAGGACGGCACTCTCGCGTGAGATAAGCTGCTTGCCCTGAAGAGCAGTCAGCACGTGAAACTTGGAAGTATCGCCGTTTTCGAGAGAAGTAGTACCAACCTTGCTCAAGGACATCTGGTAAAGCATGTCGCGAGCGCGTTGTACTCCGAAGAACTCTCCGGTGATCCAGATTGTGTTCATGTTCGCCTTGTTCGGGCCCGTCGGCGATGAGTTCGAAGGCGACTGACTGAAGTCGGCACCTAAGATACCCTGCAGCGGGGATGGCAGGTAGATGTTCGTTGCCGTCTCCTCCTGTATCGTCTGCAACACACTTCGCTTCCTGCCCGCGATGATGGCGTGCAGGGTGTTCTCAATCTCGCAAGACTCGGCATGCAGTCCGCTCTGCGAGATGGTTAGACGCGTGAGTGACGTAGCGGACGTATTGCTTACCAGTTCGTCTAGCATAACGAGGAGGCGGACGCGGGCAAGCTCGACAGAGTCCCCATGACCGGTGATGACAAGCTCGCATACCCGCTCCGATTCGAGACCGGACCACCCAGCGCTACTGGTGATGCCGTCGGGGAGAGTGCGCGTAGAGAGCGACAACGGGCTGTTGACGACGGCAATGTGCGCGTACGTGTGTGAAGCGATGTCGTCGAGCCGACGACGGACCTCTGGCTTCAGCGTTGGCTTGGAGGAGGGCGAGTCAAGGATCTCAGACCGCGCAACCTTGATCGAGGCACGGTTCTGCAGAAGTGTTATTAGCGGTTCGTGACTCGCAAACGTCGGAAAAGCTCATAGCGACGGTGCAATGCGAACTTACCTGGATAGGACACCCTTTCAGAAGCATGCCCCTAGCCGACATAACCTGCTGGTAAGCTCCCGAGACCTGGAAGTTCCAGGCGCGCCCCTGGTCGGCGGGCGTGTAGGAGATGTGTACACCGTGGATGCTCATGGCCATCATGGCCAGCTTTTGGAGGGCTTCATAGTCGGCCGGCGACACTCCCTGGTGATCAGCAAGCCCGTTGGGTTGTTGAATCTGCGAGTAGGAGCTTGCGCGGCGAAGCTCGTTGTTACGCGTAGGGAACTCAAGCGAGTTGGTGGGGGAATGAGCGTGTCGCAGGCGACGAGGATAAGTGAAAGACGTGGTGTAGATTTCCATAGCCAGCTTGCGAGAGAGAGTCCGTGTGGATAGATGCGAGTGTAATACAGCGAGGAGTACTTGCGGATCGGGTGTTAGGAAGACAGGGGGGTATGGGGGCGATGGGGGGTATGGACAAAGTGGTATCCGAGGAGGGGGCCCCGCGCAGCCTCGAAAAGAGAATGAGGCTGGTCGTCGTCGAGAAAGAAGGACGAAAAGCCGAGCGAACGTATAGGAGCAGCGAAGAGGAGTGTGAAGCCGGTGAAATATCCGCCAAAACGACTCGGCCCTACCGCCAGCGCTTGCTCTGCGCCTAGCCGCCCACGGACGCTGCCCCCGCCCGTCCGCCATTCTTCTAAATTTTACGGCCAGCTCCGGTCTCTTTCCGCACCGTGACCTCGATCCCTCTCCATTCCCGCACACTGACCAAGAGATGACAAAGGTCATTGACCGTGCATTCGCGCCCCAGACCTACACCAAGTATGTATGCAACACACGAACGACACCCGCGTCATATCACATCGAACCCCTCGACCGGCTGCCATTCGTCATCGATGCTCTCAACGTCGAACAGCTTCGAGAAGCACCGCAGCCCCGGCGTAGAGAAATGTTTGTAAGGATGGTACCGATCCAGCTTTGTGCCACAGCGATAGCAATAATGTTGCCCACACTTGATGCATGTCATCTAAAACGATCGGGTCAGTCTGCGGTCCCCGAGTCCAGAACGCGATCAGGCGAAACGTACATGGTTGCACCCCGAATGTTTCTCGACACGGAGGTCGCAGCCGGGGCAGGGCGTCCCTGTGCACCTCTCCAGCCACTCGTGGAATGCGCGCTCATCTTCGTACTCCTTTACCAGCCGCTGCAGCGTACTACGTCCGTAGCGCATCTCCATCCTTTTCCGATCGGTCGAGCCCTCGGCCAGGGCCATGTACTCTTGCAAAATAGCCTTTGTCGCGGAGATCGGGCAATGTGCCACCGGACCGTGCCTTAAGCCAAAACGTTCAGCAACATGCGCCCTACGTCATCGGGATTCAAGCTCACCAAGTCCGTTTGCAGTATGCACAGAACGAATAGCCGCAATCGGGACAAGTCCGCAGCCGCTCCCAGGGCGAACCATCCTCTACATTCTCTGGTCTTGGAACTGGCGTCTGGCAGAGCGCCATGGGACAGTGCACTAGCGTGGGGTCTAAAGCCACAGGGTCAGGAAACATCACAATGCTCGCCACGAAGTTTCTCGTACCTTTCTCAAGGGCCCGCTTCATGCGTAACCACTTCCACCGCAGGATCTCCTCTTCGGTGACCACGCGCCGCACCTCTTCTTCGGTTGCTTCCCGGTACTCCTTGACGCACCCTGGGTCGGGGCATCCGACCCGTCCCACGTCACCTTCCCGTATACATAACCCCCAGAAGTCCTCCAGACAGGAACGACAGAAAACATGAGTGCAAGAGAGCATGATACATCGTGCACCTTTGATCGACGTCATGCACACCTCACACTCGTACGAATTCTGCGAGAATCGAGCCGCTTGGGTTGACGAGTTGTATCCCTCCAGCGAAGGGAATAGAAGCGCAGGTGTAGGATGAGAGATCCTGCCGGAATTAGTGAGCCGCAGCACGACAGACGGATCTCAAGTACATACCGTATGGTCCGTCGCCCCTTCAAGGTTGTGGTCAGACCCAATTCTTCCAGGAACTCACCGCTCCGTATCCACTCAACCCAGGTATACAACACGCCCTGACCCTCCTCCCACTTCCCAGCGAGTGGTTCGCGCAAGCCAGGACCATCGAGTGATAGCCAAGAATAGGTGGCATGCAACGCCATGATTTGCGGTGGCGTATAGGGATAGGTAGGTGGCAAACATACGTCGAGCAGGATTGGGGGTAGTGTGGTCAAAGAAAGAGTCTTCGGGGTGCTAGGTCCGGAGGGAACAGACGATTCGGATTCATTCGAGCGGTCACTTGCTATCAGGACTGCCGTCGAGTCCGGTAGGTCCACAGGTACCTCAAGTCTGATCAGGCCTTTGGTGGGATCCCCTGACAAGCAGTGTGGATGTATAGCCTGCAAACAGAACATTGAGTATATGAGCTTCCAGAGGTGGCGCCGGTACACACCTCCAAGACCTCCCATTCCTCTCGCTGCAACGCCGCGCATGCGTCTAGATCATACTCCGGGGATGGCGCACTCATAGTGACGGTAAGAAGTGTAGACGGCAAGGTAGCTTGCAACCACGCAGTGTCGCTGGACTACCTGTGTAAGTAACACGGAGGCAAATGTCGGGTCGGACCTGCTGAGTCAGGCAGACTGGTGTCGGCTCAAGGTTGGTTCCAAGGGCCAAGAAAGCTATTACGCCCGACGAGCATATGAGGTATGGGGCCTGGAAGATGGCATAAGCCCTCTGCTGAGATCGTACTGAAAAGCAGCGTGCTAAAGAGCAGTCAAGGCAGCATTCTGAGGGCTAGAGGGCAACAGCTTCGGACTGACGCTCTCGGGACGGAGCCGGGACTCGGAGGCACTCAATCCTGCCGACGGCATGTCACATGTCACATCCGATGCAGCGCCGTCGTGACATGGGAATCTAAGCGCTCACGCAGCAGTAAACCTCGGCATTTCCCAGCCAGTCTGACCTCATCGTAGACTCGAGTTCGGATTGGCCAGCGGACGAGTCCAAAAAATAGCTAAGCTATCAGTGCGTGATACTACCTATGCAACACCCTCATGTCTATACCAAAGTTCACTCGAAAGGTCGTGGCTGGCGCTGCAATGTTCGCTCAAGTCGTTTGAGGTTTACTGGGAGCAGGAGAGACATTGTCACCTATGTTGCGGAGGGAATTGAGAGAGCCCGCAGCCGGAAGAACAGGGATATTGTCCCGGTACAGCCCGAGGCACGTCAGGCATACGAAGACTCGGATGACAATAGGTCGAAAATATAGTGGTACAGTAGTGCTCGATGGTACTGAGACAAAGCTCATGGTGTTTAGCAACGATGACCCCCAAATGAAGCGACATAAAACCCAGAGGAAATACAACCCTAAACCCAAAGGAACGTAATCAAATGGCGAGATACAGTTACAGTTCGGATCGCGATGTCGATGAGTGATGACAGATGTGGGAGGATACTTCGGTGTGGTCGGGTCAGCCGGTTCGTGGACATCTTTCCAGACGAGCTAGCGAACCCTATGAATGGTCCAGAAATGAGCCAGCTAGCGGGGCGCAAAGTCCGACGGTGTAGGCTCACCTGAGGTAGCAGCATGGCATCCTCCAGACTGCGTACGATGATCGTCGCCCAGTCATGACAGTTGGAAGTACCCTGGCCGCGCTTGCGGTTATATGTATTGACGAGTTCTGCAGCGGTATCGCTGTACGCCTCGAGCGAGCAGAGGACACTGTCGTTGACCTCTCCGAGAAGGATTTTGCCGCCGTACGCGCCAGACGGATGGTTGCTTGTGAGATGAACGCGCCGTACGACCCGGGACTGGTATCGGCCGTTGAAATCGACTGTCACCTGAGGGTTCGGGGGTGAGAGTAAAATCGGCATTCTCGGAATGCCCACCCATAGTCCGCAGGCTTACTAACCTCGTAGACAGTCGCATAGGCGCGATCGTGAGCCTCGTAGCTGACTGCAAGCGTCCAATGTTTGAGAGCGACCTTGGTGGCAGCGTCATACCATATCAACCATAGGTACGCGGCCATACTTATGGTCGCAACATAACGATACCTTTAATGTTTGCGGAACGTGGAGATTGGGAAGTGGACTCAACGAAGAGAACGGAGAGTTTGCTCGCGAATATACAGTGCCGAGATGCGTCTCCGGTGACTCCTTCCGTGTACTGATGATAATGGTTATAGTGTACATGCCACATGAGAGAGGGATCTGACTGGCTTTGGGTGGTTGCGGGGGAGAGCGTGTGCGTCGGGGACTAAGAAGGGAGCGTGAAGGTGCGTGAATTTTGACATTGCGAACGAAGCCATATATACACGACGATGCCGGCGCCGAATCAGAAGAGGACGAGGAACCTAGACATGCCTCCTGCCGGGGGAAGCACATCTGCAGGGTTCAGAAAGCAAACTCGGCCCAAGATGCTCTCTCAGGCTGCAGTTCAGTGGCCGCGGCGCCCACGTGCACTTCCCCCGTTTTGGAAATGTGTGCTAAAGTTTCGCGCAGAGTCCCTGGGCCGGCCTCAAGTCTGCCAGACTGCCCAGCTGCGACTCTCAGCCTCTCCTCCCCTTCTCCGCCTGATGCTCGTCCTGTCCACCTGAACTTCCCTCCGCAGACACGCTCACGCTTGGCGCGAAGTATTCTCGACTGTGCTCGCCGATCTGGGCTATGCCGGCATCGCAAAACGGACCTCAGAACGCGCAGGACTTCATCCGCGCTCTCAAAGCTGCCTCTGACCCCCCGCAACCTGATGGCCCCCTCAAGATCGACATAGCGCGACTATCATGGGACAACGCGCAGCTCTACGTACCCAATAAGTCAGAGGCGATCGTAGACTGGCTTCTCTCGCGTCTACTCAAGGAGAAATCCAGGGCATGGTATGTCCATTCGTTTCTCAAAGGTGGTCAGATTTCCAGCCTGGTCGACCTCGATCGTTTTATCCCTCCCCTGCAATGTACGCCCCGTCGGACAGTCGTTGTTCTCATGTGCATGTCACACAGACGGCCGCTCGTCCGCGAGCTCCCGACACTCTGAGCGACTCCGCGTCCAAGGCAGTTCGAGTGGGTTGGAATTCCGCTCTTGTGCAGCGGCTGCCCCTGCATTATAGTCGGCGAGGGGTTGGTAGCTGTTATCTTTCATGGTGATGAGCGCGCTGCGTGCTGGCCTACTGTATCACGCGGACTACTCGCACATCCGGCACGGTGGCGTATGTGCCGACGAGCCTACTCCTGGGTTCATCTTGCGTGCAGCGTGTCCAACAGCCTCCCGGGAGTTTGGCGGCATACAGACATCCCTTGTCCGATCACAGATCGACTGACCAAACATTTAGGACTGAGAATCCCATATGCGATTCAAAGTACTGGCATCTTCTCGCGGACATTCTGTCGCCTTCCAACACCTCGAAAACCGACGATCATGTCCGCGCATACAGAGCCTGGCTCGTCCCAGTACTTGCTCGTATCCCCGTGGCGCCCATCTTTCTCGCATACTTCGATCTGCTCTCTACCTCCGAGAGCGTTGATGTGGCCCAGTGCGCGCTCGTATTCCGATGCATCTCCACTCTCTGGCCGCTTGCCATGCCCAAATTCAACCCCGAATCGTTGTTGGAATGCTTTGGCGCGGTTGTCCAGTTGAGCGTGCCGTCTGATGCTTCGGAAGCGTCTTGCGGCAAGCTGCAGGTCTTGCACGACTTCCGTGCACTGTCACTGATCGTTTCATCGTACCGGGCCTCGCTAGCTCACTCAGCGGCGAAGAAGAAGGTGCGCAAACGGATCTCCTCTTCCCGGGCCAGTCTAGGCTGACGAATCGGGTACTCAGCTTTACACGATCTTTCTCAAGCGGTACTTACCTTCGTGGCTCCATCTCGCCTCGTGCAAACCTACGAGCCCCGGCCAATTGCCGTCCCTTGTCGCCGAAATTTACGATGCCGGCATCGAGACGATGTTTGGGCTCGATATCATCAGGCAGGCTGCGGATCACAAGCTCGATACGAATTTGTCGGAGGCCCTCGAGGCAGCGTCGAAGGAGCACTCCGAGGTTGTCCTTCGGTGTCTTCCTCGCATATTCGAGTCCTACGTCCAAACAGTCAAACGTCACAAGGGCGCGCTGTTCAGCCAAGGGTCGAATCAGGCATCAGGCTATCTCACTGAGCAAGTGCAGCGCGCGTCCATGGCTTTCTACGCCGCATGTGACGCTTTGGCGCGATCGGGAGCAGATGACGTCTCCTGGCAATGCAGAACGTCGTTGCTCGACGTTGTTGAGAGGGAGAACTTGCTGTCCATGAAGGATGAGGAGGCAAAGGCACTTTTGAGAGGGGATGGGGACTTGGCAATAGAGGCGCTGGCGGCTGCACGGGATGGTTCGTACTTACACCCGCATGTACTAGGTGGACCACACTCAATGCTATCTCTATCAGAGCAACGTGCCGCACGGACCGAGTGTGCTGTGAAGATCTTGGCCACGTTGACACGTATCGACTACGACCTCATGTCCACTTCCTTCGCCGCCGTGTTCCCGAGACTAGCAGCGGTAAGAACACCACGCTTTTTACGCTATCTCCGGCTCATCTGGTCATCTTCCAGGTTAATGGAACAGTCGATTCGGCTGTGCAATTCCTCAAACTGGTTCTCGAATACGACTCGAAGACCAGGAATCTGCTCGCCACCATAGCGCACGCCTCAGAAGCCTTCTCTGTTCAAAACCTTCAGTGTATCCCGGGGGAACCGCAGGTGGCGTACGAACACCTGTCCTCCGGCCCTTTGACCAGCCTTCCCTTCCTGGACGACCTCTCGCGCGTCGTGCACGGTTTCCTCACCCCAGGGCAGGTACTCGAGACCATCCGCGCAGTCTCACGGACCTTGCGAGATGCATACACTGGCTATCTTGAACGCGAGGCGAAGGTGGCCGCCGACCGTGGGGATGGACCGAGGAAGAAGCGCAAGAAGGATGCAGTGTCCGCGGACGACCAGTCGGAGCTAGGGTACTTTGCCGTATCATTCGCGCTCACGGCAAGAGTGCTGGTGGTAGTCTTACGTTCCCTGCCGATGCACACGGTCACGGACGACGTCCGCGTGGAAGCTGAGCGGTTGATCGCCGAAGCGTATTCTGCGGCTGCGCTGCGGCCTCTCACCGACGAACTTCGAGATGCTGAACGACGAGATTCGTGGTGTTGGCAAGTGGTTATCGCCGGAGCACTGCGTCTCCACTACGCGCTGGCACGGGCTCCAAAGTTATCGCTGCCGGTCACTCTTGATGAAGATGTGTCACAAGCCTTGCTATCGTCTCTGTCATCGAAATCCACGGTGCCAGAATTGGTCGTTGAAGTGGTGCGCGGCTCTTCCTACTCTAGGCATGCACTTGCTCAAATTTGTCGCGAGGCAGCTCCGCACGTTGCTTCACCAATGCAGCATCGGCGCATTCCTCCCGGAGGCGGTACTCGATCGATTGCTGCAGTACCTGGAGGCTAACTTGTCCAACAACGCTATTCCTTGGAATGGCAAAGCTCATACTCTGCGCTCACACGCAGATGGCGGTGTTGCGGTATTGCATGTCCTAGTGGACCAATGGTTGCCATACTTCGAGTACGTCCTCATCACTCGCAGCATTTCTGAACTAAACATGTGCATCCTAGCACATGGGCTACTCTAAAGCAGCTGGAGCGACTCGCAACGGTGCTTGTGAATGTTGACTTCGCGAGAGCCGATGGCTCTCTCATTCCGGGTCTAACAGTGCGGACTATACTCACAAGGATGCTGCACGATGCTCAGTTCTGGGAGTTGCTGAGAATACGAGGTGCGTTGGTCTGTCTTGCGTTCCATGGGTATGTTTCTCACATATCTGTGTACATCGTAGATGTGTTCCTTGCGCGGCTGCAGGAGCACACGGCTCCACCAGAAGGGATCGATTTCGACAAGCTCATGCGGGAACTTGTTGATGAACATCTCCCTCCCGTTCTCGAGGTTGCACCGCAGCTTCTGTCTGCTTTCGAGCTTCTGGCTCTTGCACCGCCAGAGTACATTCCTCGACAAATGCACGTTGAATTCCTCGAGCGGGGATGTGCCGCAGATGTCGCCGTGGCGCTGGCGTTGAGGGGCGACACGGATGGGCCGCTTCATCCCCGCCATCTGGTGGTAATTCGCGAGACACTTCGTCGTACCATAGGCCATTTTGGGGCCCTTGATAACAACGTATGTGGCCGAGTATATCTAACCGCCGCGGTTGACTGAGGATGTACTCTAGGCTCAAGAGGCGTACGTCAAGTACCTGATCAGCGATTTCTCTATGGCACAAGAGAGTACCGATATCATGTCGGTTACGATGGATTTGGTGGGCATATATCAGGGGTACGTTGATAAGCCCTGCAGTATCAGCCTTACGTCCTGACAATCGGTCCGGTAGATTACTCGTAAAAGCTGCCCGGAAAGGAGACGCCACGGCCATCCTGGACCTCATTCATCGGTATCAACAAGCATACGAGCAAAAGGGGTCGCATGTGACCATACGAGCATCGCTCCTGCTAGTTGACGTTATCGCACAGACGTCTTCCACCGAGTAAGCTCTAAACAAATCTTGACATTGACTCCGAATTAACTTGTGGGTAGCTTCTCGGAGGAATGTGTGGCTGCTTTGCGTGCTTTGCGGGAGCGGATGCTCAGCTCGAGCTTGCCGCTATTGTCACCGGATGCGATTGCACGACACGAGTCACTCGACAGCACTCTCTTAGATGTCTGGGCTCATGTAGTTGTGTTATCCAAGTGGCTGCACATCCAAGGTGAGCTATATTTTCGACACGTCTTATATCAGTGCTCACCACGTGGGGCCATCTTCAGGGGATGATGTTCCGCGGATAGGTCGGCAGCTCTCGAGCAGGCTGTTGTCCTGGAAAGCGGATGAACAGCAGCTTCGAGCATTAGCTCCGGTCGCACTGTCCATTCTGTTTTCCGAGCTGCAAGACGACCCTGAACACGTCGACATTGTCCTGGTTGCATACTTATCGTTGAGCCGCATCTGTGGTCGCACCGGTGAGCTCTACAGTAGTGAGAACCGGGTTCAGCCATCTGATTGAACCGTCCCAGGAACGGCAAACTTGGAGTCGCGACTAGCAAGTGCATCGAGGACGATGCCCGTCGACATATATGCGTCGCTGCTGGACGTGGTCTACGATGCCCTTCCGCTCAATAAGGGACTCTCGGAGGAGGACGTCGCCAGACTTATCCGCTTCTCGACAATCGTCGTGCGGGATGCACCAGAAGGCACTTCAAGGATTTGTCAAACGCACATCACGAGGTGTCTCAACCTGTTCGCAGACGACGAACGATTCGTCGCTTCTCCGGTCCTTCGGGGCGATGTTCTTGAGTCCTTGGTCAAACAGTGCAGCGACAGAGTACGTTCTGTGCATGTTTCTGGCATACTCTGATGCTGACACATGTCTCAGCCAGCGTCCCTGAGGATAGTGGACCTAAGCAGTCTATGGTCCATGATGAGGGCACTCCTGGCAGGATCATACGAACACGAGCAGTCGACCGATGCGAGCGTCTTCCATGGCGTGGTGAACGTCTTGAGTGCTCTCGTCCGCCTCCGCCGGGACCTCGTGCTCAACACGCTCCCCCACCTCGGATTCATCCTTCGGCAACTCGTTGCCTGCCTGCGGAGCCTCCGCCCCAGCTCGGCGCGAAGCAGAGCCGCATCGTGATGGATACTCTGCCCCGTTGGATTGCACCGACGCAGCCTCTCTCGGGCCAGGAGAGCAAGGCGCTCGCGCGCCTGCTCACAACGCTGACGACGAAAACGATGGTGCGCGTGCACGGCCCCGCAGCCGATAACAAAAGCCAGAGTCGCTGGTCCGCCCGTTCTCGAAGCATGCGGCGTATGTGCTCACGGCGTACATCGAGGCGGTCAACGATCCCCTGTGCTCCGTTTCGTCGGCGGTCCGGAAGGAGCTCCAGCCTGGGCTGTTCGCCCTGTGCGATATGCTCGGAGAACACAATCGGGACGCAATGATGGTGGCCGCCCTGGACGCTGGCGGGAAGGCAACCATGAAGGTGCTCTGGAAAGAGTACGAGAAGCAGCGGTATGTCGGGAAAGGTTGATCAAGTGCATGTATACTCTATCCCCCATACGCGATGTACATGTCTATTTCACTACTCTAACCCAGGCACCAAAAGCACATATAAATAAGGGCCTCAATGAGGTGTATGCTGACGCGGCTCTAGTGCGCCTCGCGCTTGACACCGCGGACATAGATGCTGCTGTATGGGCGACCGTTGGGGTAGGTCTTCTTTTCAGGGGGAACGAACCCAGCGGCCTTCTTTTCTTCCGCGAGGGTGCGAACGATGGTGAGGAAGTCTTCGACGGCCTGGGGCGACGTCTGGATGTGCACCACGAGTCGGGAACCGCCCAACTTCAGCGGCTCGGGCAGCTGGCTTGCCCGCTCGATGATCTCCGCATAGGTAACGCCAATCGTAGACGGGTCGAAGAACACCTATCGGAACACATGAGTACCATTAGTGTTAAACGAGTCGGGCTTAGAGGAGTGAATCATGGCGTACCATGCAAGTTTCTGCGCCACTGGTGATGTCAACCCCAATCTCGATGAGGCTAGCCTCTAGCTTGCGCGTGAGTTGATGCACCGCGGGAAGGAGGGGGAAGTTATGGGTGAGCGCATATGCGGCCGACGCAGCCATGAAGCCAGTCTGCCGCATGCCACCACCAAACATTTTCCTGAACCAGCGTGCCCTCTGAATGTATTCCTTCGGGCCGACCAGACAGGAACCGATAGGAGCACCTGCGACGGAGAGATATGTTTAGATTCTTGTGAAGGGGACGTGAGAAGCTAACTGACCGAGCCCCTTGCTGAAGCACAAGCTCACGCTGTCGAAGGGCGCGAGGAGCTCAGTGAGCGGTTTGCCGGTTTCAGCGGCGACATGCCAGATGCGCGCGCCGTCGAGGTGCATTTTGACACCCTTGCTGCGGGCATAGTCCGAAATCCGGATGATCTCGTCTTGTGGGAAGATAGTCCCATTGAGTGTGTTCTCAAGGGAGATCACTTCTGTAGGACAGCTGAACAGAAGTCAGCGAAAAGCCATCTCAGTATCACTGGTATTACCGACCTATGAATTTCCTGACCAAGGACAATCTCCCCTTGGACGTCCTCCAGGGTGATGTGGTGGCCTAAGTGCTGCGCATTAGCGTACATTTAACCACAACGATTGTCTACGGGCGTTTTACCATTTGAGGGAATAACCATCTGGGCGTGCGCGCCAGAGTGGAAGGCAAGGCCACCGGCCTCATACCTGCGGACGAAGTCAGTGGAGCAGCTAACCGCGAAACGGCACTACGGATGCATACCGTACAATGTGCGACCGGTGGTCGCAAAGCACCGCGTAAGGCGGTTGCTTCAGGTGCGTCCTCAGAGCGATCTGGTTCGACATGGTCCCAGAAGGGACGAACAAAGCTGCCTCCTTGCCAGTAATCTTGGCCATATGGGCCTCGAGAGCCAGCGTGCAAGGCTCGTGGTAGACATCGTCACCAACAGAGGCCTTGGAGGCGTACGCGTACATTTCCGGAGTCGGAACTACACTCGACTGAGTCCGATGCCACAAGTGATCGACATGGCCTACTAACCCGTAATGGTATCCGCTGGAGAATCATGTCAATGAGCCATGTCGGGAGGATAGTACTACAGATGACTGACAGATGAAGCTTCGTGACACTTCTTGCATGCCCCTCTTGGTGTCCTGCACGGATACTGTTATCTTATGGAAGTTCGTGACCAATGCAAGCAACCGACCTCATCCTGAGTCAGAGTGAAGATATCGACCTTCACCTGCTCGGCAACCTGGGCTCGGGCAGCGTCCAAACTTGTAGACATGGCTCTTGACGATGCTCTCGGCGTAGAACAGCGGGTCTGGTACGGACGAGACTTCAGATAGTGGAGGAAGGTGGGAAGAGAGCGGGAGGAACGAGAGAGCATGAGAGGCCTCAGGAATATTGTCCGGGTGTATATTTCTAGCTCCGGCCGTGCGAGAGGTCGCGTCTCGGGCCAGTGACTGGCTGAACAGCGTAGTCAGCAGAGCTCGAATCCGAGTCACAGGCCGGGTTCGCGTTCCTGCACCCAAAATCTAATTTCGCCGATGGATCTGCCATTATTTTTGCGGCACAGAGGAGATAAGATGGTCACTCTTTCCCACGTGCTCATGCTGTGCCGCGTAGACGCCGGGACGTCCCGAGCCTGGCCTGGCATCGCGCCCGAACGTCCTTGACCTCGTCCTCCGAGCCTCCTGCTCTCCGGTTTCTCTCGGCCTCATCTGTCTCCATCTCTTGTACATCATCTCTGGGTTTTATTCTGAAATGGGCAACGTACGCTTCGGCACGACAAGTCCTGGGACGACTTTGGCTCACACATATCTTCGATGAATTTTGCAGGGCGCAAAGGCAGCTCAAAAGCGGGAGCGCAACGCAGCCAAGGCCGGGGGCACAGCGAAGAGTCAGATCAAAACGAACCAAGCGGCGTTGAACATCCTATGCCAGACTTGCCGGCAGGCCTTCGTAAGTCCACAGACTCACCCGTGTAGTGGCGCCCTGACCTCCTCCTGCAGTTGTTGACGACCCGTGCTCCGGCGTGAGTTGACTCCTCCACGCTGTGTTCATGAACAGTTTGTTGACCTCTTCACAGTTTGGAAGAGCACGCGCAGAACAAGCACGGCAAGACGATGGCCGAGTGCTTCCCCACGTACGGGAAGTAAGACAGATAGCTTCCTTTTGATGACTTTCCTTGGGATCTCGGGCGACACGCCTGTAGCTCGTATGTCTCGGCTTTGTATAATGGGTTTCCGCGGAGTGGACGCTTCTGCTCGTGCCAATCATTAGAGTGATAATAAGGATACAACTATAGCATGGATGTCATTGCATATGATGGTGTCCGTCCCAGCGTGCGGCAGCGTATCATAGCGAAGTGAACGCGCCTGGGTTGCCTCCTCCTGCGGCTGCACCGACTGCCTGCATCTTCTCCCCGACCTTCTTGTTCACCTCGAAGAACTTGGATACGCAGCGGTCTATGCAGACGCTCTCGCCCTTGTTGAGGTCGCCCTCCGCGTATCGGGTGCTGATGCATTTTGCGTGACATGACCTGTGGTGAGATGAATACACGAGCCGGAGGAGCGCGTCAACCATGGGGCACTGACGAGACGAGGCGGTTGAAGATGTCTGTGATCATGTCCAACCTGGCGACAGCATGTCAGTCAATGCAATCAGCGCTCTTGAGACGTGTACGCACTCCTGAGTAGCCATATCTACGCGGTCCTGGTTGATGCCACCTGAGGAGGGGCCTGAGCCGCGGCCAAGAAAAGACATTTCAGCAAGTTTTGGGGGTTCGGGTGGTGACGAGGGAGGTGATGTTCGGAGAACGAGACAGCGAAGAGTGCGCTGTCCGGAGTCGAGGTGGTCGCTGGACAAGCACAGACGCGCCGCCGGAGCGCGTCATGCCCTCCTGCCAAACTGGGACAGAAAAAGTTTGCCCATGACTTTCGCGTCGATCGCGCCGCCGACCTCTGCAATTCTCGCGTCTGGCTGCGTCTGGTCTCTCCTTCTACTCTGAGGTTGCTGGTCTGAGGCGCCATCGCCATGGTTGAAGGCACATCTACGCTCGCCGTGCACAGGTGCCGCTTCGTCGACTTCACGCCCTCGGCGGTCACCGCGCTTTGCTTTCCCCCTCTACCCCTCCCCTCCGTCAAGGGCAAGAAGGCCGCAACAAACAAGGGGTTTCCTGGCTTTGGGATTCTAGTCGTTGGACGCGCGAACGGCAACATAGAGCTGTGCGAGTGGACCGGCTCTAACCCTTGCAGCCAAGCCCCTCAGGCTTGGGTAGTCCGCAAGGTGCGTCCGTGAAGTTATGAATGTCCGTGTTCCTTCCTGACGAAACCCATGTCAGACCTTGGTCGGACCCTACCCGTCAAAAGTAGAGTCACTTGCTCTCACCTTCCGCTCTCCGAGACGTGCCGCGCAGGAAGACGTCCCTTCATGGTCGAACCTACGACTGTTCAGCGCGGGAGGAGGCAGCGAGCTAGTGGAATGGGATATCGAGCAAGGATGTGTCAAGGTACGTCGACTTTGTGTCCCTCTTTATTGTGCCAACACGCTGACCGTTCCCCAGCGCACTCTCAGCTCACAAGGTGGCCCTATTTGGTCCATTTCACCCAACCCTGCGTCTACCATCCTCGCCCTCGGTTGCGAAGACGGCTCTGTACGGCTCGTCTCGCTGCAGTATGACGAGCTTAACCATCTGCGGCGCTTGGACAGGGTCAAGAGCCGGATACTCAGCATCGCATGGGGTCCGCCAGTGCCCCGGCAGACGAAAGCGCAGACCGCAGGCGAGGAGTCTGACTCGGACGATGATGACGACGATTGGACGGACTCGTGGCTTGTTACGGGTTGCTCGGACAGCAGCCTGAGGAAGTGGGACTTCTCCAGCGGCCGCGCGTTGGAGCGGATGGGCACAGACAAGATCCGCGGCGAGCGCACTTTGGTCTGGGCTGTGGGAGTGCTGGGGTAAGCCAACCATGTGCTTACACGCCGACCGATTGCTAACTGGACTACGAGCAGCGATGGCACCATCGTGTCTGGCGATTCAATGGGCATCGTCAAGTTCTGGGACTCGAAAACGTGCACGCAGCTACAGAGTTTCCAGGGTCACGCAGCCGACGTCCTTTGCTTGACCATCGGTCCCGTGAGTACATTCCGATTACCCATTGACCCGGAACAACTTACTGACTATGCCATAGGACGGCACTGTAGTATACACCTCCGGTGTCGACCAAAAAGTCACACAATTCTCCTACGTGAAGACATCCCGAAGCTCCACAAACCCCTCCCCTCTCGTCTCCCGAGCATCAGGACGATGGGTGCAGTCTTGCTCCCGCCGACTACACTCTCACGACGTGCGCGCGCTAGCGATCTGGCCACCTCACACACCTCTGCCCGCATCATACCAGCGACATTTCCCGACTGACATCGCACCCGTCCTTGTGTCGGGCGGTTTGGACATGTCCGTTGTCGCCACTCCCGCCGCTCTCCCCACGGCGACCCTCGCGGGCAAGGTGTTGAACCCGCTTGCGACGAGCACCCAGGCAACGTTCGAGGACGCGTACCATCGCCGATTAGCATATTCCAGCGGAATCGCCAGTTCGTCTGCGGTGCATGTGGCGAGGAAAGCAAGGCTTGTCATGTGTACCAGGGAGGCGGGATTGACGGTCTGGCGGATCGCGAAGAGGAAGCCGAAGAGCGACGACTTCGACGCGGACCTGGAGGGGCCCAGCATCCAAGATGGCGGATGGGAGCGTGTCCTGGACATGGACCTCTCCGTCCAGACGAACATCGCTGCCGGTGCCATTTCGGATGACGGCAAGTGGATAGCGGTCGCGGATTGGTATGAGACGAAGTTGTTCCAGCTTATGGAGGAGGTGAGTACCGTGTGCATCACTTGTCTGGGACATCTCTGACTCGCAAGCTCGAGCAGAAGAACGGCGATCTCAAGCCTCGACGAATACGTGACTTCGCGGTGACACTGCAGAGCCAGCTCGCAAGTACTTCAACAGGCGCATCCTCCCTCACTTTCACACCCGACTCCTCCAAACTCATCCTCGCCGCGTCCGAATCAGCTGCCGTCCTCATCATCGACCTCGGCTCCGCCGACCGTGCGCCGCGAGTCTTGCGCAGATTTGAGCAGCACCGCATCCGCGACGGCTTCGTGAAAGGCCGTGTCGTCAAGGGCCGCAAGACGTCAGCCTCCGTGAACGGCGACGGAGATGGCGACAGGGACGTCGAGATGGCATCTGACCACGATGGCGACAATGCAGCAGCCGAGCAAGACGATGCAGAATCCTCGTCTGCCGAGAGCGACGTCGAGGACTCTAAACTCGTCCACACCACTATCACGCGCATGGCGGTCAGCCCCGACGGTCAGTGGCTCGCGACCTCCGACGCACGAAGGCGCACGCATGTCTTCAACCTCGACGCGGTCCAGCATCATTGTACCCTCCCGACTTTCCCGCAGCCGATCCACGCGCTCGCGTTCGATCCATCAGCACCCAGCACGCTCGTGCTCGGGTTCGCGGACAACCAGCTCGAGGTGTACGATGTCGAGGCCCGGCAGTTCCCCCGCTGGGCGCGCTCGCTCATCAACTCGCTCCCGCAGAGGTTCACGCACTTGCATGACCCGGTGCTTGGGGTGACGTTCGATCCTGGCTCGCGTGTGGGTGGGGCCGAGGAGGGCGGCGGGTCGCCGCTTCCGCCGAAGACGGCGCTGTTCTGGGGCGCGACGTGGATGTGCAAGGTCATTCTCACCGAGCGCACTGGCTATGGCGGGTTCGAGAAGCGCAGACGCGGCAAACGGAAGGCGGCAGAGGTCAATCAGCCGAACGCCAATGGGCGAGTGGAGGTGAGCGTGGAGGATGGACAGCAGGAGGTGCAGCGGCGCAACTTTAAGCTCATCACGCACTATCGTCCGCTTCTGCTCGTCGACTTCGTCTCACCTGGGGAGTTGGTTGTGGTCGAGCGGCCACTGGTTGATGTACTCGCCAAGCTCCCACCAGCCTACTTCAAGCCGAAGTATGGGGCAACGTGATGTATGGAATATTATTGTCCGGGGTCACGGTGTCATGAGGGTCATTATACGCCTGTGCTAGTGCTACGTCTATGTAATGTGCAGCAAAAGTAAACTATGTACTCGTGTGGTATGTGGAGCAAGAGAGAAAATGTACTAGGGCTACATTGGTTGAGAGGAAGGAGATCGTGATATACCAGGTTCCCGAAAACCACCAAAGAAGAGAAAAGGAAAGAAGGCAGAAGATACTGAAACAAATCGCACCCTCATGATGATCCCTTCACAGTGCGGCTCAGATTATCATCGCGGTCTTGCAGCTGATCCTCCCTGCAACACCGTGTCAGCGCTGGTTCTACACCGAATGAACAGAACGGAAACTTACTTTGCGTTCAGGAGCGAGAGGTACAGCGTCCAGAAGACACCGCAAGTAGACTGGAATGGTACGCGATATGGCAGGGGCATGAAGCGGAAGTTAATCAACTGCGGGCATTCCGAGTCAGCAACCAACCGTAAAGTAGCGAAAGGACTAGCTAGGCACGTACCTGCGCCACAGGCCAAACCTGCCAATTGGCGATGAGTGCTGGCTTGTACATGTCCTTGTAGCGCCTCCCAATGTGCTTTGCGTCCCGGCCCTCCATCACACCCATCGAGCCTATGAAGAGTGCAAGCTAGAGACAGTGGTCAGCCAGGTGCGTTCCTGACCCGTGTGAAGGTGATGATACTCACGCCGACAGGTGCCCTATGCCGTTCGTCAGTAAGCTGTGATATGACAAGGCCCACAAAGTTACTCACATGAGGAGCTGGTCTGCACCGACGCGACGCGCGAGCGCACGAAGGCTGACCTTTCCAGAGCCTCCTATCGAACGCAGGGGGAAGTGGTGCTCAAGGAAGAAGTTCCAGCGACCGATGACTGGGCCTGGCCAGGTCTCAGCACGGAAGCCCGAAGTGCGACGCGAAGATCACTCACCCATTCCAAATCCAAACGCGAAGAAGCGCATAGTCCGCGGAATGTCATACCGCGGCTGGTGCCGACGGGGGTTCTCGTCCTGTTGCTCGATCTGCACAAGGTCACAAATTGGTTCCGCTCGGAAGTAGGACGGACACGTACGAATCGCTGGGTGACCTGTGCGACGGCATCCCCGAGCGCGTTGAGGGCACCGTTGGTGAAGGCGAGGGTGGTATACGGGTGAGATTCAAAGGATTGTTGATAGACGCGAGCAAGTGCGACGTTGGCCATGGTGTCGAGAGTGTATGAAGATGGTATGAAGGTAAGGACAGTGCGGAGGGTGCTCGGCGTGCATAAGAACACGGTCGAAACCCCACCGCGCTCCTCGGAGTCGATGGCGTCTGGCGGCGCGGCCGTCCCACTTCGCTCCCGCCCAGCGCCTCTCTCACGCTCACATCTTCGGTGACGTCAGCACATACCGTACGCCCGAACTTTCGAGATCCAGGCCAGCCGATGGTTATCACTCGCGTAGCTGCAGCACGGAACATTCGATTGCCAAGCAACGAGAGCGCGATTACTATCTAGGAACAGTCATCAAAGCCACATGCAACAAGCGAGGACAACACACAGAACAACGTCACAGCAGTCGTAGCTTTCCAGTCACCTTGTTCACCAGATCGACTGGTCCTGCGAGCGTGAGGTTAGTAATACCACTCTCAGCGCACGTTGGAAAAGGAGCACTGACCCGGGCCGACCCCGAGAACAGTGCGCGAGCCAGCCGCAATCTGGGTGCGGCCACTAAGAAGCTGTCAGCGTATGGTCGGCAATGTGAGGAAGGCGTCGACGTACGCGTCGCAGATAGAACGAGCAGCCAAGTTTAGGCTCTTTGCAATGGCTTCCAGCTCAAGCAGCTCTTCTTCTGACTTAACTTTGAGCGCGATCTTTGCTTGTCTGTACGCGGATCAGTGAGGTGACGGTAGAGTACCTACAAGAACCCCGTACCCGGTACGTTCCCAATGTCTCAGGAGCTACGTGACGGTCAGCGCACTAGGCTCCTCTGGATTGTGATGAACGTACGGCAGGGTTCGTGTGCTGCAATGCTTTGTAGCAAGCCAGCGTTGCGTGCCTTGCCGAGAGGTGTTATATGCTTTTGCCGAGATTGGGGCAGTCACCGCGACTTACCCGCACCTGATATATTCGACGTCAATTGTTGCTGCAACTCTTCAAAATTGTCACTTACTGAGCAGCAATCTTGCCTGTGGACATGTCAAGGTCTGTCCGGACAACCAGAGCCTGTCGATAGTCGCGTTCATTGGACCCGGCGCAAAAACAGACATGTCACGAACCAGTTTACAAGGCTCAAAAAGACCCGGCTTCACTGCAGACAGATCTCCATCAGCAACTTCCTCTTCGTCACTGTCGCTCTCTTCATGCGCTTCTATGGACGGGTCCGGCTTGGCTGGAGGTGCTTTGGGCTCTACAGGCTTCGCGTGACTTGACCATGCTCCGAGAGCGTAGCCAGCGCTGAGTGACGCGAGCAAAGAGGCTGCAAAGACGACTGAGAGACCTATCAGACCAGCACGAGCTCGAAAACAGGAGAGCAGACGAACGACTCTGTGCGGTAGAGAGCGAAGACATGGTGTGTCGGCTAACGCCGGGCCAATCCCGGCTCAAATTCACCACTTTTCGCCCGGCGCTTCATTTCCTCCTTCCTCCTCGCACTCAGGACCCTCCCTTCTCTGCACCTTCGTCCGTTCTGTTACTCGCCGCACTTTAGAGACCATCAACATTCACTCGCTTGGACTCGTACGGCAGCGGCTTAGACCATGGACGAAGCACACGTACCCGCACCAGTGCCTCAAGCACCTCCGGAAGGCGCACCCGAGCGCAAACCGTTCTCGGAGCTTGGGCTCTCCGAGAACACGATGAAAGCTTTGGACGAGATAGGGTTCAAGACGATGACTCCCGTGCAAGAGAAGGCGATACCTCCTCTCCTTGCTGGGAAGGATGTACTCGGAGCGGCGAGGACGGGTTCCGGCAAGACCTTGGCCTTCCTCATCCCCGCTATCGAGCTTCTGCACAGGCTGAAGTTCAAGCCCCGTAATGGTGCGTGTTATTATGCTTAGACTGCTGATTGAATGCTCAATGCCACCTGTCTGTCTTTGCAATAGGTACTGGAATTATCATCATTTCCCCTACGCGAGAGCTCGCACTTCAAATCTTCGGCGTAGCGAAGGAACTCATGGCACATCATTCACAAACATTCGGTATCATCATGGGAGGTGCTAACCGGAAAGCGGAAGAGACGAAGTTAGGTAAAGGGAGTCAATCTCTTGATCGCGACACCAGGTCGGTTGATCGACCACCTTGAGGTACGTTCGTATCCTCTATCATCCTGTATACCGGTATTCATCTTCAACTGTGCAGGGAACGAAGGGATTTGTTTTCCGGAACCTGAAGGGCCTCATCATAGACGAGGCGGATCGGATTCTGGAGGTAGGATTCGAGGAGCAAATGAAGAAGATCATCAACATCCTCCCCAATGGTACGTTGCCCGCGACCACTCATATGCCCTGTTTAGCCGGCTAATGACCATCACAGAGGGACGCCAGTCCATGCTCTTTTCCGCAACACAAACGACGAAAGTCACTGACCTTGCGCGCATGTCCCTCCGCCCCGGACCGCTCTACGTCGATGTCGACAAGGCTGAGGCTACCAGCACTGTCACGACGCTTATCCCAAGGCTATGTCGTCTGCCCCTCAGACCGCCGCTTCCTCCTCCTCTTCACGTTCCTCAAGAAGAACATGAAGAAGAAAATGATTGTATTCTTCTCAAGCTGTAACTCCGTGAAGTACCACGCCGAACTTTTGAACTACATTGACGTCCCTGTACTCGACCTTCACGTACGCCTCTCTTCACTCCTCTTCTCCTCACCATCGCGCTGACCATGTCTTTCAGGGTAAACAAAAGCAACAGAAGCGAACAACCACGTTCTTCGAGTTCTGCAACGCAGAATCCGGAACGCTTCTATGTACCGACGTTGCAGCACGAGGGCTGGACATCCACGGGTAGACTGGATTATCCAGTACGACCCTCCAGACGACCCCCGAGATTATATCCATCGAGTCGGACGGACGGCCCGTGCAGGCAAGGTCGGGAAGAGCTTGATGTTCCTCCTCCCAAGCGAACTCGGCTTCCTTCGGTACCTCAAGGAGGCGAAGGTTCCGCTGAATGAGTTCAGCTTCCCTCCGGAGAAGGTCGCGAACGTGCAGTCTCAGGTGCGCATCACATCATCATTCACTGATTGGGCAGGCGACTCATGCTCGCTCCCCCGTTCCCCTCGGCAGCTTGAGAAGCTCTTGCAGAAGAATTACTTCTTACACCAGTCCGCGAGAGACGGCTACCGGTCATATCTGCAAGCATACGCGTCGTACTCGCTGAAGAAGATCTTTGACGTCAACCAGCTCGACCTCGCGAAGGTCGGGAAGGCGTTCGGGTTCGCTGTGCCTCCACGTGTGAACGTGAACATTGGCGGCGGGAAGGGCGGTACCGGCCGCTCTGGGAAGCGAAACGTGGAGACGGCGAGGATGAAGAAGAGTGGGAGGAGATCAACGCGGTCGACAAGGAGGAGGGCGACGAGGACGCGGAGGAGGAGCAGCACACGCGGAGAAACGCATGGGAGCAGTCACGGTCAAGACGGAAAGAGACACTTGGGCACAAGGCGCTCGAGAAGGAGGTGTACAAGAAGGGCTTGGAGATGAAGAAGAGGAAGGCAGACGGGCAGCAGTGGAGTCGGTAACCGGGACAGCTGCGTCCTCGTTCTGTGCCCCGAGTACGGTTTGTCTTCCCCGTGTGTTCTTCGTGTTCTTCGCATCATGTTGTATGTCAATGCTCTCGAGTCTCGCGTAGGTTACTTATGCATCGGTTATTGCTATCGCGCTGCAAACGACCGGGATGTGACCTCCACGAGGCTCGATATATGGGCTCGTGGCTCCCAGGTACGTCGCGGCGTGGCCCACGCGCGGAATGCGGTCAGTGATGCCACCAGAGAGCGCTCCAGCATCGCGCGCCGGCCCTAAAGCTCGACCTCGTGTGCGTCACCTGGTGCCTCCCTGTCACTCGTCCACGTCCCGCTCAGTACTCACTGTTTCTCCCCTCCAGCATCTCCCAAGAGCACAATGGCAACCACGCAGGTACGCCTGCGCGTTATTGGGATTTCTGGCTGAATTTTGGAGGGGTTTGCTGACCGAGATGATGTCGAACAGCACTACCTGTGGGCCGCCGGCCACTTTATCTTGCTTGTCTGTTCACTTCGGTTTTTCCTCGCGAAGATCATGTTCAGAGCTGTGTCTGCGTTCTGGTACAAAGGTTCGTCTACGCCGTTAATGAGGGTCGCGCGAGCGGGTTGAGACGTGGCTTGCGGGGTTCTAGCGAGCTTCACCGGGGCGCTCGTCAGTTATGCCATTGTGTGCCAGTGAGTACTCCATTGTTGTCCGGTGTGCCTCTTGGATAAAATGTTCATGTATCCCTTCGCAGGAAGTCCCTTGGGGTATGTCTTCTAGATGATTGCAGACGCATTGGAGTATTCAACCGTCACCGCTAGGTGCCCCAACCCAACGCTGCGTGGATAAGGCGCGCCGTACTCGATGAGGTGCGTTTTGTGGTTTCGCGCGACGCTCTGTTCAGTACTTGAGTACTGACCGAGTTCGTAGAATGTCCAATACTTCCTCCTGGCGCTCTTCTGGTTCACCTCCAGGCCAGTGACTCGTATGTGGCTGTAGTCTGATGTCCGGACAGTCTCACTGAAGCGTCGGGAACAGTCGCGCTGCTGCCTTATGCCATCTTCTCGCTCTTCCACGCGTTGACCTTCACGCGTACGACTCTCATGCCCCAGTTCCTCCCGCCGGGTCCGCCTCCGCAGCAGGGTGCTGCCCCCACTCCCCATCCTCTCGCCAAGAAGCTCCAAGTTTGGGTGAAGGGTGCGTTCTGTGTCCAGAATGTTGATCACCTGACGCTTACAGAGAACTTCCAGCTAACTACGACAACGCCATGAGGGCGGTTGCCTTCACCGAACTTGTCATCATGGCTCGCGTCGTGGTTGGAGCGTTGACGTTCCGCACCTCCCTCATTTCCCCCGTCATCTACGCCCACTTCCTCCGTCAGCGCTGGTACCAATCCAAGTTCACGCGCGAGGCCTTCGCTACCGTCCACGCTCGCATCAATGCCTTCGTGAACAGCCCCGGCAAGCCTCCGGTGTTGGGACAAGTTTATAACCAGGCTGCGGGCCTCGCTAGCAGGTGGGCGGGTTCGTCTTTGGGCGCTCCGAACGGTGCTCCCGCAGGTGCAGCAGGTGCTGGGGCTCGCAGGCAGTGAACTATGTAACGACTATCCCTCTCTCAACCCGTAACGACTCGGTTCTTGACTTCTGCTTGAACTCTAGCTTCAGTAGGACGATAGATTATTCGCAATATGTTGTTATATAACGGCTGTTTGCACTTGTGCAAATCCAATATTTTGCTCCTCTTTACCCACTCCTGTACTGTTGGTCATGACGTCACGCGTTGAGGGGTATAAGTCGCTGGTCTGTGCTCCGCATTCACCAATCGACTTCCCGCATAACCCCCACTTACTGAACACCCCCGCCAGCCTCTGTTACACACTGACCATGGCCTCTCTCACTTCTGCCATCGGCAACTTGGCCCAGGACGTCACGTCCATTGCAGCGTCGCTGCTCAACTCCTTCTTCGCCGTTCTGCAGGCTATCTTCGCGCTGCTCCAGTCCTTTGTGGGCAGCATACTCCAACTCGCACAGGCACTTGTGGCCTTCTTCGCAAACCTGTTCCAAGGTGTTGTTGGATTCGTTGCAGGTATGTGCCCGTACACCGAACGCCTCGGACACTGGTTCTGACTTGCGAATAGCCAACTTCTTCGGTATTCTGCTTCTGGGCGGAGTGTATTACTGGTACACGCACCGTCAAGGGGGAAGCCGAGCGTCGAACAAGCGTATCGCTTGAACCGCATGATACTCCGGTAGGCGGCGAACTCGTACTGTGTCAGTTCTGGCCTGACTGACTGTCAATTCAGCAGGAGTTCACCAACTCCCTGGATGGATGATGTGTTCCCTTCCCGTACTTGCTCGTGTCGCATGTCGCCCGATACCATGTAGTGTACCTGTTCTGTTCTGTATTCCCTGTACCAGTAATGCTAGCCCTCGTTAGCCGTACTTACTGACTTATCCCACTGAGGCGGGCCGAACTCAGCCGCCGAAGATATTGTAATGTGGCCGTGCATAGCCGCTCGGGCCAAACAGGGAAAAACAGGCGCCGAAACTGGCTGGCTGAAGAGAAGAGCTCGCCGCGGCGTCGACCTGAGCCTGTGTGTGCGAGGAAGTCGATGTCACGAATCCCTCTGCCATCCCACTCTCCTTCCTACAACCGCAGCGCAGGCGCTCCCCGTGCTGCGTCCCCCATCCCCTTCCCGCCAGAACGCGCAGTCTCCCCGCTCCCTCCCCGTCACCAGTCAACCGCGTCCATGTCGACACTCTCCGGCTCCGTGGCAGAGACCCGGAAGAAGCAGAACAAGAGAGATGAGGTACGTGTCACCTGCACAGGCTGGTTGTCTTCTCGTCTTCTCGCTGCGTGGTGTCCGGTGTGCGTGTCGTAAAAGGGAGCACACGGGCGCGGAGAGCGGACTACACGTGTATGAGGTGCCATGTCGCAGACACCCATATCCTCCCCAGAACGCGTCGCTTTCCCTGCAAATCCGGCCTCGCGCCGCGTACCAGTCCGGGTGCCGATCAGAGCTGACACTCCGTATACACAGGCTATTCGCAAGAAGATAGAGGGCGAACTCGCCCGCAAGCGGACGATCTCGACCACGAATCAGCATGCACCGGCGGGACGCCGTCGCGGTAACAAGCCCGCTGTCCAGAAGGGCACCGTCGCCGCGCTGAAGCCGAGTCCTGCCCTGACTGTGCCAGAGAACATCACCGTGTCAGAGGCCAGCCAGCTGTGCGCGGCGAAGAGGACGGACTGTGTGCTTGTCGTGGATGACGATGAGGGCCTGAGTGGTATCTTCACTGCTAAGGATCTGGCGTACAGGGTGCGTCGATATCCTATCTGCTTTCGCTTTCGCCGTCGTCGTCCGCTAAGCGAGGAAACAGGTTACTGCCGAGGGACTGGACCCCCATGTAACCCAGGTCAGCACGATCATGACCCGCAACCCGATGGTCACTCGCGACACCACGAGTGCTACCGAGGCACTTCAGCTGATGGTTCAGAGGCATTTCCGGCATCTCGTGAGCATACACATCTACTTCCCAGCGTGCAAGTATTAACGACAGCGCGTCGTAGCCTGTCTGTAACGAAGAAGGCAATGTCGTCGGTCTCCTCGATATCACCAAGGTCTTCCATGAAGCCCTCGACAAGGTTGAACGCAGCTCGTCCGCCTCGGAGAAACTCTATAGCGCCCTCGCTGGAGTCCAGTCGGAGCTCGGCAGTGGTCTGGGCTCCAACCCTCAGGCTGCTGCTATGCTCTCCTACGTCGAGGCCCTCAGGGAGAAGACGGCGCTGCCAGACCTGACGACCGTTATGGACTCGCGCACGCAGCCCGCCACGGTTGGGCCGAAGACCACTGTCAAGGAGGTCGCCAAGCTCATGAAGGAGCGTCGTACGACCGCGGTCTGCGTCATGGAGCCGGCTGCCCCGGGACAGGCGGGAGCCCCCAAGATCGCGGGTATCTTCACCAGCAAGGATGTCGTCCTGCGTGTGATTGCGGCAGGTTTGGACGCGAACCGGTGTAGTGTGGTCCGGGTCATGACCCCCCACCCCGACACCGCCGCTCCGACCATGACGATCCACGACGCGCTCAAGAAGATGCACAGTGAGTACTGATTGGATTTGTATTCTGCCGCAACTCCCGTACTCACTGGCATTGTAGTCGGTCACTACCTCAACTTGCCCGTCGTTGAGGCTGATGGTCGGCTGGTCGCAATCGTGGATGTCCTGAAGCTGACATATGCTACGTTGGAGCAGGTGTGTGACCTGTGCGAAGCACTCAGCAGCATATTGACACCTTGCTCAGATGAACCACATGACCGCCGAGGCGGGTGGCGAAACCGAGGGTGAAGGTGGTCCTATGTGGGGCCGCTTCTTCGAGTCGCTGGGTGGCGGCGATGATACCGAGTCTATGCTGTCTGGTTCCCACTACCAGACTGACAGCATCTCTCATTCGCGCAACTTCTCGAGAAGCATGTCCCACCTGGTGCAATCTCCGCACTCTGAGGTTCATCCGAACGACTCGGCGTCGGTAGTTGATGATGACCAGGAGTCCGCACTTGCTGGCTACCCCAAGCATGGTGGGGCGGACGTTCCATCGATCGTTGCCGCGTCCATCCCTCCCGTCGACGATGGCACTTACGTCTTCAAGTTCCGCACTCCCAGCGGTCGTACCCATCGTTTCCAGGCGCGCCACGACAATGTGGAGACCCTGCGGGAGATCGTCAGCGGCAAGCTCGCGACGGACCCCTTCTTTACGGGCTACAAGAGCTCGGACCCGTCGGAACCTCCTCCGGATCCCACGGACTTCTCGCTCTCGTACACGGACTCGGATGGAGACATAGTCCTGATCACGTCCGACTCGGATGTCACCGACGCCGTGAAGAACGCTCGCGAGAGCCACGTCGACCGTGTCGTCCTATTCATTCAGGGTGGCAGAGGTTGGTCCGACGTTATGGAGAAGAAGAGCGCCCAGCAGGCCGAGGCGGTGGCAGCAGCGGCCGCACAGGAGATGAAGGAGGTCGAGAAGACTGAATCTGTTGCGACGCCGTCTTACGCGCCGCCCGTTCCCAGCCCGTACGCTCCTCCGCCCTACGTGCAGCCCCCACCCGCCCAGCCAGAGTTGGTCATGGGAATCCCGAAGGACCTCCTCCTTCCTGCAAGTATCGGCGCGCTCGCTGCGGTTATTCTCGGCGTCTTCACCATCTCCCGCTTAACAAGATAATGACGAGGGTCTAATCATGGATATGTGAGTAGCACTGGAAGGACGAGGTGTGGTTTGGATGGCGAGATTTCCCAATACCTTAGTTTGGTTCGAGTACCCTGTCACCTGTTATATGAGATTCATAGTGCTCTGCAGCCCTTCGCTCATGAATACCTGACGATTGTTCACGCGTAACGACTAGAATGCATGTTAGACTTTCCCCTCACTGCCTGGCCACAGACGCCACTTTCAATCATTGTTGAACTTGTTGCGCCCATTAGCAGTCGCGCAACCCACGTGGCATAACGCGTCCCGGCAGAGTGGCAGAACACGATCGGGTACGCGCCGTCACGTTCTAGTCTGCCGCCACTTGGCCGCCCGCCACAACGTCTTCCCGCTCGTTCTCACCGCCGTCTCTGTCGTCCCCAACGCGCCTCGGCTCCTGCGAACAGCAACAGTACATGTCCGTCGAGGGTTGTGGGTGCCTCAATGCCGAAACGAGAGCGCGATGAGGCCGTCGCCGAGCTCGTGAGTGGCTGTCTTCCTCGCCCCCCTCCCCTGGCACTCCGCGCACACCGGAGTTGCGCTGACGGTCTGTGTTTGCGTGCAGAGTTCGACCATCTTCACAGCTATGCTGGAGGAGATCCTGATGGACGTGGTGCAGCAGTCGCACAAGGAGATCGCGCGCTCCAGGGCGGTGTGCGATGTGTGCCATACGCGGTGCGTGCTTAGTGCTGGTTCACCTGTCATGTGTGGCTTACACAGGAGCACAGCTGCGGAGCAGGTTCGTTGGTGTTGCAAGTACACTGCAGGAAATTACTGAGTATTCGCTGTGTTCAGTGCACGTCCCTGGATCGTCGAACAATGCGAGCGGGTCGAGGATACCGACTCCTACTGGTGAGGCGAGGCTTGCAGACGGGAACAGTCCCTCGGCTACAGGGACCAACACACCCGTGAACGGGAAGGACGGGACGGTGTTATTTGAGTGTCTCGAGTGCAAGCGCCAGGTGAGCATGATCCAACCATCCTCTAGGAAAGGGGAGACGACGTGCGACCCCGCATAGGTCGCCTCAAATCGCTTCGCTACCCATCTCAGCGGGTGCATGGGGCTGAACAACAGAAGAGGTGCCGCGCGCAATGCGTCTGCGAAAGCCAAGTACGTGTATACAACTGAAGGTTTAGAGTTCTTCGGTCTCATGGTCGGGACCAGGCTCGGGACTGAGCTTGGGAAGTCCGGGTCTCCGCGCCTCGCGTCAGAGATTGCGGATTACCTTGATGACCCGAAGCCTGCTCCGAAAGGGAAGGGGAAGTCCAAGGCGAAGAAGGGTACGTGCCAGTGCCTCTGTGAGCCTGACAAGATTGTATCTGACTGATTATGTGCACCTAGACGATTCTGCACTCAACGCGAACGGGAAGAGGGTGCGTGTCATCGACCATCTCTTTCTGTCAGACCCTTATTTCCGCGCCATGAGCAGACCGGCTCGCCGTCAGTGTCTCCGACCAAGAAACCGACCAAGAAGGCAAAGACCACAGGTAGGTATCCTCTCCACTCCCTCGTGTCAGTATCGACGTTAATATGGAAGGCTCACCAGCAGGTCGGGTCAAAGGCGACCCAGAGTCACCCGTTATGAACCATGTCAGTTGCATCCGTGCCTTGCGTTATACTGTTCGCTTACGGTCAGCCTGCACAGCTCTTACCACCGGGTCCGAATGCCTCTCGCGTACCGTCAAAGCTGCGGGCATCCTCCACAGTCTCCTCTCTACACCGAGAACAGCGCTCTTCGTCTCCCGACTCGCCAACCCGCCTGTCCTCCCCCGCCCACTCCATCTCTACGCAGGCCTCGACGGTCATCCGCAGTCCGGCTATCAGCAGTGCGACGCTCAAGTCGAAGCAGACAAATGGTCGAGGACGCGGTGCGCCCGCACCACCGCGGATACCGAGCCCGCCACGCCCGCCGCCGCCGGTTCCCATCATCAAGAGGGCCGAAACGGACTATCTGCTCGGTGAGTGTCCTCCGCGATTCATGTGTAGACCACCATGAAGCTGAGACGTATATATCTTGGTAGATGTGGAAGGCGGCGACGAGACTGGCTCATCTACCGATACTGATAGCGACTGACCTCGACGTGCCGCTGCTGGGCCGCGAGAGTCGACGACTCGCCGCTGGAGGCGTGTATTTGCTGTGCTTTGGACCTTGGTATGTACTGCATCCATCTCTAGTTTTGCTGCTGCTGCTCAGGTATAGGATACCACACATCTCGATTTGTCGTTGTACTCGTACATTTGTATCGCATTTCTTGGCCATTGCTGGCGTAGACCGTACCGACCTATCGGCAGAGCACCGGTTTGAAATCATTGAGGCGTACTGGAGAGCAGAGGGCATTGTAGGTATCAGTCGTGCGATCATACAACAAGAGAGAACCAGTCTACGGGTATCAAGAACCGACTATACACCTGAGAACAGAAAGTGTAGTCTAACCGTCTACATACAATCCAAGGAGAACCGAGAAGTCGAATCAGCCTTACGGCGACGTTACTGCATATCATAACTCTTCGGGAGGCTGCGAGGGAAACAGTATCCAGAGACCGAACATGGCCACACATTGGGAGACGGTGACGATGGGAAGGGTCCTGGGGCCGACTAGTGTCGAGAGCGTCCCAGTAATGAAAGGGAACAGGGCTGTTGGGAGAAGCAGTCAAGCAGGGCTGCGGGCGGCACAGGGTAGAGGAGCATACATACCTGCACCGAGGCTACCGAACGCAGCGCTGAACGAAAAGCCAGTGGTAAATGAAGGGCCGACGAAGTAGTAAGTAGTGGGCGGAAGCTTACACAATGGCTAGGGACACAAGATGGAGCTCCGCGGGGAGCAGGTCCCTCGCGATGCCGATGTTGGCGGGGTATATGGGGCCGTAGACCAGGCCGACGACCGCGGCTGAGACGGCGTTCTCGATGCACGAGGGCACGAACCAGATGAGGAGGTGCATGCAAAACGCGACCGCTGGCGGCGGGGTGTCAATGACAGTATCCTGACCGTGACTGCGATGTAACGGACGACGGACTCACAGCTAGATTGAATGAATGCAGCGAGCAAGTGCGATAGGCTATGAGTATCCCTGTTACGCTCTCTCAAGTTCGATATTGCGCCACGCACATGCAGCCTTGTATTATCCACTTGCGTTGGCGGAAGGTCACACTGTCACGCCGAAGTGAGTATTTGTCCTGGAGCGAGGGACGGGAAGCGGGTACTCACATGCCTCCCAAGTAGCCCCAGAGGAAGCGGGATATCGCCATGCCGCCCCAGAAACCGCTAGTCACATATCCGACGGTGTCTGGATTTGCGCTCTGCCAGAGAGGGGTCAGATACGTCCGACAAGACGAGGTGCGTGGACAAGGGCCGCGCTCACCCGGATACTCAGGAGGTAGACGACGATCTGAGTTGTTTTAAAGGTTAGTTGAACAGCGAGGCGCGTGTTCACAGGCTGAGGACGTACGAAACCTTGTGTGGAACTCTCGCTGTATGGGCACCATGTATCAGTACCAACCCCCTTTCGGATTGTCGGAGACACACGTACCTTCCAGTGTAGAGCATGGAGAATATAGCGGAAGCCCAAAGCTTCGGCTTCCTCACCGCCGCGGCGTACGCTGCAATGAGTACACCAACCAGATCAGCTCCTCAGCATCGCCAGTCAGAAGCCCCGACTCACTCCTGGGTCCCACTGAAGTCTTCTTCGGCAAGATGGGCGCGATGCTCCGCGTCGGGGACGGCGGCTGTGCGGTCTCCTTCGTCGCCACGGTCGCCGCATCGGGGGACGGCGGCGGGGACGAGCGCATGAGCGCCCACGCGAAGTCGGCGTCGCGGATAAGCTCGGTGCGTGTGGGCCAGAAGGCGAACACGAGCAGGGAGGTGTTGATTGCGGAGAGCACGAGGGAGCCGAAGTAGAAGTTGGCCCAGCGGATGCCCGTGGCGATGATGCTCTGGCAGACGAGCGGGGCGCCGAATGCCCGATGGCTGACGATGCGATGGGTGAGTTTGTGCTCGGGCGAGGTTGGGTGGAGGGGAGGAGGAACGGGGCTGCTTACCCCAGGAGCCATACATGTATCCCAGGCCTCGTTTCGATATCATGGATACGTAGACGTTTCTATGCGAGAAATGAGAGGCTGGCTCGAGGCTGCAGCGAGGCATCGAACTCTTACAGAGTTGCTGCAGAACGGATGCGTGAGACATAGAACGAGAGTACAGTGCGAATGGACGCTCACCCAAGATGAACGACCGCGAAAACGCTGAGATGGCATATGCCACGAGCATGCTCGCGAAGCCGCTTTTGCTGCCCATGATCATGAAGAACGTCGAGTGGCAGACGCTCATTAGTGCTAGGGTGAAGAATCGGCATCTGTGTATCGAGAACCCGAGGACGGTTGCGTCGCCTTCGTCAGTGGGCTGTTGTAGTCCCCCACGTCGAGATGCTGGTAGTGGGAGGACGGTCGGGATTTTGGTGGCGGAGAAGTATGCTCTGCCCAGAAAGCTCGTGACGAACTCGATGCATAACGTGCCGAGCGCATATCTAGGAAAGCTGGTGTCAGCAGGGTCAAAAGATCAAGGAAAGGGAAGCGTACCCGGCCGCGCTCGCGACGAATAGTAGCGATGAGGTCATGAAACTCAGGTGAAAGTCTCGTTTGAAATCTGAGTTTTACTTCAGCTATCGTGCCATGCTAGGAGAGACAATGCATGCATACACGGTAAGAGGGTACCAGTGACTATTCCTCCGGTCAGTATAGAGAACGCTATAAGGAAGAAGCGGGAGCTGTACCTCCATCTCCCCAGCCGAGAGTTAGCAAGGCGAAGAAAGCTGCAGTCAGTCGTATCTTCGTGCGTTCGTGTAATGGAGGAGCAACCGCGGACGTCAAGATGGGTGTAGGTGTGGCATTCAGAGTGTCGAGCTTCTCGCCACTGGAGGAAGAAGGCAAGGCACTCTCTGCCACAGGATGTTGAGCAGTGGCTTGAACGGCGGGAGAAGGCATTCGGGGGACACACGAGGTGGGATGACCTGAACATATTCAGCATTTATGTGGCCAGGGAAGCAGCAGAGAGGGGGCGTCGACTCTGCGTTTCCCCTGCTCGCTAGGTACGAGAGAGACTACTACGTACATATCGCGCTCCACGACGGGTTCACTCTCGAGCCAAACGGTCAAGATAGGACACCGGCGATACCGCGTAGACGGCGAGAGTGAGCGGTTTGTCTACATCGTGGCGCACAGAGGGCACAAGGTATGGGGGTTGACGTCTTTGGACGAGCACGAGGGATAAGCGGAGGCCTACGCAGGTCCAATGCCTAAAGACAAATCTGATGATTGGGAGAGACGGGGATCAGTTGACTGAGAGTGACGTGTAATTCACGGACATAAACAGGCTCATCGTGCAGGACAGCGCTCCGGTAGAGGGAGTACGTGCACGCGACCTGGCAGGAGGCTGCAAAAGATTGAGCGAAGACAAGTCCGCCGGGTCTGCGGGGCTCGAGACCGCGTCTGTTGGAGCCGGAGGAAGAGGATGCGAGCACTTCTCAGGACTGAAGTACTTAGTATGTAGCATGCACGCGTTGATGACGAGGCGAGCCGCGGCTGCACATATGCGTTACTGTGACGTGCAGGGTGCGTATCCACAGTACAGCACAGGCGCAGCACTCGCACGAGACGGAGACGGACTCGGAGGACGCGAGCCCCGGGGTTAGCCACATGGCAAACAGCGGCAAACAGGGCGGGCTGTCACTACGGAGGAGGCGCGCAGGCCGGGGCATTGGCCGGCGTTTGTTGACCGCAGAGCTCGTGTCCGCTCGCTCGCCAACGTTGGACCCCTCGTTCCTTCTCCTCGCAGGTCGACCTCCCAACCCCAGTCAGTCTTTACACCATGTCCCCCCGCCCACAGGACCCCTCCTACCCCCAATACCCCGCCCCCGTACTCCCACATCCCCCGCGCGACGACGAGCCCAAGGCCCCATATGACGACCTAATTGACCAGTACGCCTCTCCCTACGGCAACCAAGCGCACAGGACATACGCGGTAGACCCCGCATCCCTCTCCGGACACGGCCGCCAGCCCTCAGTCCCCTTGTCCAAGCACTCCTACGAGACCTCCAAGGACTTCAAGAGTCTCGACAGCCATGGCCAGGATCCTCCGGACTGGGAATATCCACCACCGCTATCCAAGGAGGACAAGAAGGACGAGACGAAGAGCTCATGGTCCAAGGTGCGTCCTCCTCTCCCTCCACAGGCGCGCACGTCCTGAACCTCCATCCCGTCCCGTCAGTATATTCCCGACTCATGGGCATGTCGACTCTACCTCCTCACTGTCCTCGTCGAGACTGCAATTGATCTTGCAATCGAGGGGGACATCATCCTGCGCTTCCACGAAGCTGGCTCGTCGGACAGTGAGGATATGGCCACCCGCCGAATGCCTGTCTACCTCAGTATATTCGCCCTGGCGCAGTGAGTCCCTCCTCCCTTTCCCCGCCCTTCGGCTCTCATTGGGATCGGTTCGCAGCGTCTTCCAGTTCGTCATGGCTCTAGATGCAGTATGGGGACGGAACGTACTGCAGTTCATCTCTCTTGCGTAAGTCACCCTCTGCGTTCCACCACTTGTCCACCTGCTCACACCCCGACAGCATCTTCAACGCCCTTTTCCTCCTCTACGCCATCATTCAGATATCCGAAGTCAATGCCGTCGCCCTCGCTCCTTCAGACGGTATCACCCACGTCTCCATTAACACCCTCGCCATCATTATTCCCATAGTCATCTCCGTCGCCGAGGTCGCGTACATCGCTCTGGGTTGGAAGATCTATACCGAGTTCGGCTGGAAGGTCTACAAGTTCCTCGGCGCCGACCGCCGCATCAAGACCATGTTCGCCCACCACCAGATCTTCCTCTGCCTCGTCAAGTTCGACCTCTTCTTCTGGGTTGGCTTCTCCGTGCAGTTCATCTTCCTTGTCCTCAACCACAAGGATGCCGAGTTCTACCTCACATGTGCTGCGTTCCCGTTGTCTATGATTGTCCTCGTCGAGGGCCACCTGGCAGCACGGCACGAGAGCAAGTACATGATGCTGGCGTTCATGGCAGGCTGTGGCGGAGCAATGGTCTACTTCGTCTACAAGGTACGCGATTCTCCGACGCGCGGGTCGTGATCTCGGGCTGATGTCCCCGCAGCTTGTCAAGGTGCTGCGGTTCCACGATACGGCCACTTTCGCCGAGGTCTGGCAAACGCTCACTACGTTCTGTACGTCAAGGACTCTCTTACGGCTGCTGGATTACTGACAGGATCTTCCTTCAGCGGTTATTGCAATCATCCTTCTCATCATCACTTTCATCTTCGCCCTCTTTGTGATGAACAACTTCGGGCGTGGTCTGAAGGAGCAGAGTGAGTACCTGGAGGTTCTCAGCCAAGACCGTTGCACTGACCTCGGTTGCCCCACAGTCGCGAAGAACCAGCACAAGACCGGCCTGTCACGCGGGAAGTCACAATACGTGCATCGAGGTCCAATGAGTACCCATCCAAACCGGATGAGTATCGATTGAGTGAAGATGTACTAGTGTTGTGTCTCCAAGCACCCAGCGGACAGTGACTTGTACGATGATGACCCTACCCCAAGTTGTATCATTTCCTCACCCTGCAGTACCGGCCGCGTGACGGCCCCCCGTTCCCTCTGCTGCTCACCCACCACCTCACACGGACCTTCGTCTTTTGCTTTATACTTAAACTTGCAATAGTACCCTCTCTCTCTCGCCCGCCCTCTGTCGCATCTCTTCTTCCGTTGCCCCTGACCCTCGTCGCACTCTCTGGACTCCTCCTCCTTCTCTCCGCCCTCGGCGCCGTCCCCTCCTCGCGGCGCCGAGCTTCTTTGTCCCCTATTCCCGCGTCCGACGCCTTCCTCGTACCATATCCCGCGCCCGACTTTGTGTTGCTGGTTCTTCATCTAACCGGGCGGCCCTTCCGGAAGACGTCCTTGTCCTTCCCCGTCAGCCTCATCTGCGCTTGCGTTCCGGGTACATCCTTCGTTCCGAGTTCGTCCTTCGCATGTTCGGATGCACGCTATCATCACCTACGACTACCACAACCACTACTGCCGCTACATAGATATCGCCTTGTTTTTAGTCTCTTTCATTTAGCTCCAGCCCCCGAGGCCGCGGCGTCTTCCCAGGAGGGCGTGCGCGCGCGGTCTCTTTCGCTCGAGTCGACAGGAGGGGCCCGCAGATATTGTATTGCTAGCACAATGCAAACGTTGAAACGTTCACGTTTGGTCACGTCCCAGGACCCCCCTTCACTTACGCGAGGCCGCGCGGGCGGATATTGAGCGGTGCCGTCGTTCCCCGAGCCAGGTCACCAAGCTGACACGCCAAGAACAAGTGCTGCATTAACCCTGACTGCGAGCTGATCCGGAACAGCGCAGTCAAGCTAGTCAAGTGTGATGATGATGATCATGCATGCAATTGCATCGCTCGGAGCGGATGGTGGCATCCGTGTGTGAATGAACGTTGTTGACATTGATATCCAGACATTTGGGAGCAAAGCGGCGGGCCGCGGCATACTTACATTCCGTTGACGACAAACTGGTAGTCTCCGCCCTGCAAGCCATCGACCCAAACCCTGCCAGCAGCGTCGCCCTCGACCGACGCGTTCCGCAAGCCGCCTCCGGTGACGCTCGCTTTGGTGTGGTTGCCAGGGAGCGGGAGGCCAACGGTGCCCGTCGTGCCTTCGGGGGTCGTGATTTGCAACTGGAAGGCGCTTCCGTTCACGGACCATTTGGACGAGAAGAGACCCTTGCTGGTCGAGAAGCCCGCGTCGACGTGCGAGAGATCACCGAGCTGCGGCACGATTGCCCAGGTCGCGCCGGCGTCGCTCAGGATTTGTATTCCGGCGACGTACGTCTGCGCCGGAGTGTCCGAGTCAGCGAACGCCCATAACCATCCACATCCAGGCGGCACAAGAACAACGTTCGGAACGCAGAACTCACCGTGAGAGAGCTCGTCGGGCCCGTGGCCCATCCATGCGCATGCGAGATCCGCGGGTCATTCGCGTACGGGGCGTAGTGCAGCTCGCCCGTGACGGAGTAGCCCTCGATGAACGTGCTGTTCGTCATGCGCGGGTCGTCGAGCATGAAGTCCGCCCACATGTTCCGCACGAGCGCGAGCGCGGCGTCCGTGCGGTTCGCCGCGAAGTGCGTCTCGAGCTCGAAGCCCGAGATGAAGGGCGACACCGCGTCGGCAGCCTCGGGCGCGGGGGCGCCGTACGGGCCCCAGCGCGCCTGCAGCGCAGAGGATATCTGCGCGACTTGCGCCGGGTCGGTGACGAGTCCGGACTTGACCGCCCAGGCGTTCCCGTCTTGCGGCGCGAGCGTCGTCGTCTCGTTGTCGCGGAAGAGCCCGACGGAGGGCTGCCAGAGGAGCGGGATGGCGGCGGCCTGGATCCCGCTCGCGAGCTGGGCCCAGCGGTCGGCCGTGGTGGTGTCGTTCTCGGTCTGCGCGAGCTCGATACCGAGGCTGAGCGTGTAGAAGAGGATGGAGTTTGCCTCGATGTTGTGCCCGCCCATGCCGAAGCGGAGCCAGTCGGCGGAGGCGGTGATGTTTGCGAGGCCGGTCGAGTCGATCTGCTGGGTGGCCCACTCCATGCCGGACTTCCAGCCAGCCCACTTATCGTCGAGGTAGGACTGGTCCCCGCTCCAGTGGTAGTAGTTGGCGACGCCAATGAGGGTGTAGAGATGGTATGTGAAGGAGACGACGCCACGCTCGTTGAATGGGTAGCCGGCATAGGGGAGTTGGCCACTGGCGGCTTGGAGGTTGAAGAGGGAATCGAGGGCGTTGCGGATGGAGATGAGGTCAAGAGTGGTGACTGCAATGGCGGGTACCGCGATGGACATGTCGCCGCTCCATACGAGCCTGTCTCTCTTCGCGCCGTCGGTAAGGGTGGAGGTGCCGTTGGTGATAGTAGTATTTAGGAACCATTCGAAGGTGCCGTTGTTGCTGAAGCCTGTATCGAGGGCATCTCCTCGCTTGGGATCAATTGTCACCAATTGATTCGTATATGCACCTATACAGCTGTGAGCCCACGACTCGGGAGACGATTGATGAGCCAATACCTGCATACCAGACACTGATAGATGATCGGTCAACGTTGAGATCGCGCACGGGTGAAGTCAGCGTACCGGTTCAACTTCTCGTCGTCAGAATGGAACCATCCTGTGTAGTTCTGCAGGGCGTTTTCCGCCCAGTGCGGCATTGCGGTGAAGTGGACCCAAAGGTCTGCGATGGATAGTTCCTCGGTCCCGAGGTTGACCACAGTGAGGTAGCGGAAGGCCCCACGCTCCTTGTCCGGTGGGGCCTCGTAAGACCCGGGGCTGGTGATATTGAACACCAGCGGGGCATCTAGCCCAGAGTCGGAGATGGCATCGCAGGCCGCTGATGAGACCCACAGGGAACTTTCTGTAAATGTGATACCGATGCTCCCGTTTTCAGACGAGACGTTCAGGTTCACCAGCCCGGCGATGTTCTTGCCGAAGTCATAGGTGACCGAAGAGTTGAAGGCGTCCAGCACGAGGGTTTGTCCCGACTGCTTGTAGCCCTCCAGGAGAGCAGCCTCCGACGTCAACGAACCATGCTGTCCATATACGGAGACTGGACGGAGAGTTCGCGAGGGAGGTGCGAGGATGTACTGGCGGTAGGGTACCGCGGCCGCGGTCGCCACGATGAGAGACAAGAGAGATATGAACAGCTGCATTGTCGCAGAAGTTTTTGGACTTGGACGTCATAGTTGCACAGGTGCCCGGTATTTAAACTGCAGGGAGACCGTTCGTCACTGAACTTCTCTCTGACAACGAAGTGCTCACATGAACGGGCAACAGGCTAGCACCAACGCGTATTTGCGAGGCAGATGACCAGTCATGCTGCACAAGATGGCCGATAGTGAACGACCTCTCTGCTACTCTGCTCAGCCCCGGTTCCGCCATCGCCGGGCGGCAGGTCATGGGCTGCAGAGAGCGTACTTCGTGATCTTCTTTCCTCTATGTCGCGTCATGCGCTTGCCGTACATCGGACAAGTTGCGGCCAGTGAACGCGAGACTGCCAGTTCAGTTGAAGGTCGACTTTGAAGATGACTGTGGTAGTACACGATGTATAGCTCTCGCGTAGGTTGCGAGGCGGTGGTCGGATCCAGAGCGCCAGGATGATCGTCGCGAGCGCCTTTCAGACTGGGGAGACACGTCTTGTGGGGACACGGTTCTGGTCCTCCTTGGATTTGGACTTGCTTCTCATCTTGCTCGGATTGCTTTCTTCTACTTCGTCACACGGCTCTCATGAGGCACTGAGAATAGTGGGTCTGCTCACCTTACTACGACCATCATGTCACAACGGTGTGTACTGCCATTGCCCAGCGCAAGTAGCTCACTGCGAGCCTTGTGCCAACACAGATACAGAACAACTTTGCGCGACCGCTCCCAGCTTCTGGGTACCCACGAGTACAGCACTCCGCCCTCTTCAGGCCGCTCATCACCCTTCGGTGGCGGGAGTGGAAGGGAGAACCCTTTCCAGCCCCAGGGACAACGTTATGCCGACGACTTGGAGGGCCAGAATGACGAGCACCTGGAGGGTCTGACGGCGAAGGTTAAGCTGCTCAAGGATGTGAGTCTTGGCTCGTCCTCTCGTTGTGTGAATGCTCCGTTCATGCGTCATATGTCCATGCACCCAGATTACGATTGGCATTGGGAACGAGGTCCGCGACTCGACCGTCCAACTAAGCCAGATGGTGCGTCCAATCCCCTTCCTCCTGCACTCGCTGCCTGTCTCATCCATGTTATGTCAGAACGATGCCTTCTCAGAGACATCTGGCATTCTAAAAGGCACGTTCCGTCGCATGAACAACATGGCTGCCAGGCAAGGATGCCGCTGGCTGTGGTACATAGTCTTTCTCCTCATCGTTTTCTGGTTCTTCATCGTCGTATGGTGGTTTCGGAGATGATATTCTTCACCCTGTCCCGGAGCACAACTGCACGCGCGAGATTGGGACTGAGATGAGGGAACTGTGCTGCTCCGAAAGCGGAGACAGCGAAGCCATTACGGCTGAGGATACGATAGGTGAGCAGGAATAAGGTACAAAGCCAAATGCGCAACGCCAAGGCGTGAGTCAACCGGAACAAGAAAACCCAGAATATGCACAGAAGTAGACAGGAGTACGAGAAGGAAGACAAGGTGCCGGGCGGCAGGCGAGGATTATGGCTCCTCCCTAAGCTTGTTGTGTGCGATTTCCCAGACCATCTTCCGGCGGAGGTACGGCATGTTGGCCTGTGTGAAGCGGAAATCTTCTTCTCCGCGAGAAAGCGCCTCCAGGAATTGGCAGGTGAAGACACCACAGTCGTAGCCGTTCTCTTGTTGGGGCGTTTCCTAGAGACGGATATGTGAATGAAGCCCTCTGGGGTAAACATGGGCCACAGAACATACCGGTAGTACGTAGTCCACCCAACCAGTGAAGTCAAACGGCTTCTTCTTCTTATCCATATGCTCCGCGTTCAGGTATTGACGCAAAGCCTGCAGGTTGCGTGAGACAGCGAATCGGCAGGAGACCAGACGTCGCGTACCTTGTGCACCGAACTCGGATTCATGTTCATGCTGTCGTAAGCCTCTATGCGCTTCTTGCGGAAGTTGATCGCGGCTGCGGTCCAGTGGGAGTTGGCGTGGTTGATGGGAATGAGGATGATATCCTTGGAGAAGATATCGATCTAGACGTCGGGCTTGTTGAGCCCCATGGTAGAAGCAAGGACATATGATCGGAGACGCACCTTCTTTGTCCATTTTGCCAGCCTCGCCTTTTCGTACCCCTGCCCCTTCAACTTGGACCAGAAGAACGTGCTGAAGTAGTGCGCGTTGAGCGGTCTCTTCCGTCCCTTCTCCGTACCAGTACCCGGATTCTCCTTCGACTCCTCCGCGCGTAGCAAGATCATCTGGCCGTAGAAGTTGATGATCTCATCGTTCAACCACTGCGCCGGCCTGAGGCGAGATATATCCTCATCTGACACCTGCTCCTTGGCACACTTCGCAATGAGACCCTTCTTTCGGAACAGAGCATCGACCTCCGCCTCTTCCTCTGGTGGAAGCGATGTTGGCAATGGTTTCCGCTTGGGTCGCAGACGCTCCTCAATCTCTTCGTCCTTGGCAAGCCGGTTGAGGCGGAGCTGGTCGAGTGTTGGAACGAAGGGCTTAGGCGGTTTGGGACCCTTCAATGCATCCTGTGCCTTCTGGATGGCGCGTTGCAGGAAGTCAGAGTCAACATGCTAGTGACAAATGTCAAGCGGCCGGCCAATTCGAGGTAGCAGGTTAGTCACTCACGTCAGGGAATGAATGCCTCTTCCTCTCATCCTGCTTCGCCCTAGAACGCAAGTCCACTAATGACGGCGATGCTAGACATATTGTCAACGCTCAATTGAAGCAGTCTACTGCTAGCTGGACGTACGAGCGAAGGCACCAGTTTTGTCTAGTTTTTCTAGGCGTGCCTGGTAGACCAATAGACCTAACGCGTAGGTTCAGACATCAGGTCACTCGTGTGGAAAAGGATAACGTACTTTGGAAAGAGTCGAAGTCGGAAGAGAAGCCTATGCAGAGGGGTTACTATCAGTCCTCCCGACTCTACTGCATGTTTCAGACACTCACCTGTCGACCGTCGGATGTGGTACAACTCTTTCAAGTCCTTCTCCATCTGCTCCCGTGTGCGCTTTGTCTCTTCTTTGACCCTCTCCTTGTGCTGTGGCGCCTGTCAAGACTATCCAAACCACACCGGGGATACTACTCACCGCTTTGGCGTGTATATGTTCCCTCTCAACATATCCCTTAACCGACTTCCTGCGCTTGCGCGCATTCTGTTGCAATGCCACACCAAGCTCAGGATACGTCTGGGTCGCATGAGAGACTATCGAGGATGTGGAATCCTGGGTAGATGGCGGGGACATGAGCCCAGTCGACTTCGGGTCCTCATGGAAGTCAGACACCTTATGATCGTAAGGACCGGACAAGGTGTTCTTTGACGTGGACGCCACCGCGTTCGTGTTGTTGTACGTCTTGAGGTAAGGGCGCTCTGCTCTGCCGCTGTCTCGCCCAGACTGCACTCGCTGATGTATACCATGAGCAGCGGGAGCTGACGTGGACGGCTGGATAGGTTGGTGGGAAGTAGTTGGCTGGGCCGGGAAAGTGGGTATGGGTCGACGCGGAGGGAGCTTGCGCGCTGCTGAGGTCGTGGAAGGATGAATCGGACGAGCTGGTGGAGGAGAGGGCGGGGGCGAGGGAATTGGACCTTGCTCGTCTGCAACTTGAGCAGACGTAGATCGGGATGGGACGTATATAGGCTCTTCCCTGGTGCCCCCAGCGACTGGCGGGAGGTCGAATTCATACGCGAAACACGAAAATCAAGCGAGTCATGTACTTACGACGAAGAAAGAAAGACGCAGTGTCTTTTATAATGTGCATGAAGTCCACTGTCAACCTTGTCCAACGCGCCAACAGCGCGTAGTCCTGGGATGGGGTGCTGTTGCCGCCTAGAGGGTGGTAGGTAGTCGTTCGAGGCTGTTTCGAGGCGCGTAGAGGAAGTAGGGTATCCGAGGCCCGTCGTTTGTGTCCGAGCATGGGGGCAGGTAGCGAAGCGGGCGGGGGCGGGGAAGAGCGTTGTCTCTGCTGTGGTCTACGCCCTTCTGAGATGGTGCGGGCGATGTCGTGTGTGGTTAGGCGGTAGCTGATATCGCCGTGACTCTGACCACCACGCGCGGTAGAGCTCGGGTGAAGGCGAGGAGCAAGGACGCGGAGGGCGGAAGCGGAGGGGGGGGGGAGCGGGACGAGTTCGAGAAGAAAGTCAGCGGACAAGGGCCTCCAAGCGCCGGTTACCGACCTGCGGCGGGCGCTTCCTTCCCCGCACAAGGTTGTGGCACTGCACTCATCTCTCTCAGCGAATCTCGACCAAACCACACGGGATATCCGACATGGCTTGGAGATGTAGCGGCGCGACCAACCTCGAGCTACTTCAAAACATGGCAAGGAGTGACATCATTACTTCTGATCGGGTACTCGAGGTATGTCAAACAAGGCGGCATCTGTATCATTATGGAGTTCGACCGAACTCGACCTCGAAATAGGCCATGAGCAAGGTCGATCGTGCATGCTTTGTCCGAGAGCCAAGGACGGCGTACGAAGATTCTCCACAGTAAGTGTTCATGGGCGTGATTTCGTGATGATTTGCTTAACAACTTCTCGCAGACCAATCGGGCACGGTGCGACCATATCCGCGCCGCACATGGTGTGCACTGCTCGCCTCATTGCGGCGCAAGTCCTGCATTCATCGTCGCATCGCTCATCTTCGTAGCATGCGTACGCAGTGGAGAACCTCTTACCCTTCTTGAAGCCTGGCGCACGCGTGCTGGATGTCGGCTCCGGCTCCGGATACATTTCAGCTGTCCTCTACCACCTGATCCAAGACCCCGCAGATCCTCGGAACGAGGAAGGCAAAGTGTACGGGATCGAGCATATCCCCGAACTCGTTGATTGGTCCCTGGAAAACCTGCGCAAAGACGGACTCGACACAGCGATAGATCAGGGCAAGATCAAGATCGTAGCTGGAGACGGCAGAGAGGGTGCGTTGGGTGATGACCACTAGTACTCCATGAGCTGCTAATTGGTAGCGATGGGTCTTGATAGGTCTACCAGCCGACAGCCCGTTTGATGCTATCCATGTCGGCGCAGCGGCTCCCACCATGCCAGTTGCTCTAGTAGAGCAGCTCGCCCGTCCTGGACGCATGTTCATTCCCGTTGGGACTCAGACTCAGAAGATCTTACAAGTGGACAAGGATGCGAGCGGCACAGTCACCGAGACACCGTTGCTCGATGTTTTGGTACGTAATCACCTAGTTGAGGGTATTTCTGGGAACGCTGAAAGGTTCTAATAGTATGTGCCCCTCACCGACCGCGACAAGCAAGTATGAGCGTTCAGGGGTAACCGGCAGCTAGCAGCGTTGCGCCATGGATGGTCTACGTGGCTGTTGATCAGTGGTCCGGTCACCGATTGAATGCATGTTCATCATCTCAGGGTTATTGTTAGTGCTACAGTAAGTAGTAGGATTGAGTAGTGAACTCATGTAACATCTTGCGGGCTTTGGGGCAAAGAACAAGTTCCCAGACTTTCAGCCTAAGGATACGTCAATAGCAATCGTAGCTGGCCTCCCGGTCGGACACAATGTGTACCCAAGTGACGCGAGCCTGCGCATCTTGAGCCCCTCCGAACCTTGGCTGGTTGGTAAACCCAGAATCGAGATCCGACGGCTGTACGGTCCGGGCTCCTTCCTGACTCAAGGACAACATTGCTCACCGAGCCTCGATTGTAACTCCCATCTCACTTCCACTCTACCTCCCATATGTCCGAACTACTTGCAGACGACCCTGAGTGGGCAGACGTGGTGCCTATCCGCCAATACGAGAATGTGAATCCTATCGCCCCAATCTTCTACAGCGAGGAGTGTCCGTACGGGCCCAGTCCGCTCGCGTCCATGCGTTAACATCCGAACTATCTGTAGACAAGGATGCCACCGACTACTTCCGCGGAGTGCTCAAGACGGGCGAGATGAGCCCGCGAGTCCTTCAGTTGACTGAGCGGATCATCAGGATGAATCCTGCCCACTATACTGCATGGTGAGTCCATGCCCCATGCCGCGCTTTTTCAGTGCCAGAAATCCACGTTATGTATGCTGCTGCAGGCAACACAGATACAAGACTGTGATCGCTCTGAAGATCCCTTTGGAAGAGGAACTGGAGCGAATGGATGAGATCGCGACGACCTTCCTCAAGACATACCAAGTGTGGCACCACCGCCGTCTCCTGCTCACCGCGCTCAACTCGGTCGACGCTGCAGTGCGCGAGCTTGAATTCCTGAAGACCGTATTGCGCGCAGACGCGAAGAACTATCACACTTGGTCGTTCCGACAGTGGATTCTTGCACACTTCAACGATGAGGAACGCCTCTGGGCGGGCGAGCGGGCGTACGTCGAGGACCTCCTCGAGCAAGACGTGCGCAACAACTCGGCGTGGCACCATCGCTTCTTTGTCGTGTTCTCAAGCGGGGTACGACTCGGAGACGAAGATAGGGACCAGATGCTCAGACGGGAACTATCGTGCGTCCCCCCGCTTGTGTCCGTAGATCCTTGACTCACATAGCCCCCTGTCGCTGCCAATATTGTAGCTTCGCGAAGGAGAAGATCGCACTAGCACCTAATAACCCTTCCGCATGGAACTACCTCCGAGGCGCGCTCGAGCATACCAACACTCCTTTCTCCGCCCTCGCCACCTTTGTCGAGCTGTACACAACTTCACAGCCCCCTTCACGCCCCATGGAAGACGACGTTGTCGATCTCGACAACCCGCCTCCATCCGCTGGTGCGCAACTTCCGGCTGTTGCCGCACTGGAGTTCATGGCCGACATATATGAGAAGGAGGGCGGAGATGCGACCGGGAAAGCAGTAGAGGTATACCGCGAAGCCATCTGTCTGCGCAAGGACCGTCTACTGAAGTCTCCTTAGATCTGGAAGTCTCTCGCCGACGAGAAAGACGTTATGCGCAAGAAGTACGCAACACGCTTTTTCGTAATATTTCTGCAGAGGCTGACCGCGACGCACAGATACTGGGAGTATCGTATCCGAGATGCACTGTCGAAGGCATGAATCTACTGGCAGGTCACGTACGAGTTTATATCGATATCGATCTACTTGAGGAGTATTGCCGTGTTATGTACGCTGGTTTTGGGACAAAGGAAGAATGCATGTTGTACAATGCAGACAGAGGGAGAATGAACCAGAAGGTACACGCCCATCCTTCAGGTACAACTCCACCCGGCGATTTGGAAGACATGAATTGCGGCGCGCATCATATGCGCATAGGATGTTTCGATGCACGTCGCACTCAGAGACGATGACGTGCAACGTTTCTGCGTTAGAAAATATCACTATGGTACAATCTGAAGTATGCTTCTAGTTTACAGCGAGACCACCCTAGGGTGCCGCAATGCTCCAACGTAGGGGCGCCGGCACCTCTACGTACATACGTACATCCGCTTCGAGGACTATGATGGGTGTGTACGCTTCCGCTTGGGTCGTTGATAGTAGACGGCCTCGCCGAAGGTTTTTCCTGCCACGTACGGTCCGTCCCAGTCAACGACGGGTCTGTTTGATGTCATTGAAGAGAAGTCGGACCCCACGCAAGCGTCGCGCGAACTGGCCTTGCTGCTGATGCTGGACTCGTCGTCTTCCCGGATAGGGAACCTCGCAGCGAGGAGGAAGACTACATCATCAACGTCATCGCTCAGCCGAGTCTTCTTGACGGGATGCAGGTTGCTTGCGCTTCGCACGTCGACCTCGCTGACGTCCTCCTCGAAGTGGTGGATGGAGCCGACAACAGCCTTGTCGCTCCGCTGGCCGCCACACTGCATACGGATGGCAGCGTTCGCCACTTCGGCATAGTCATCCTCCGCAAGCTCATCCTCGTCGGCGAAGAAGGTGTCGACCTCGAGGATTGCGCGGCGGAGTTCGGTGAGCGTGATGCGGCGCAGGGGGTTGAGGACGAAGATCCGCTGGAGGACTGCATTCGCGCATTCCGAGATCGGGAACGCCTTCTTGAGCATGTCGGGCTCGGTGAGGAACCGGGCGAAGCATTCGTCCTCCGGCTCCGCCCTGCACCAGGGCTGGCGGCCGGTTATCATGTTGATGAGAATGACCCCCAGTGCCCAGATGTCGTTGAAGCGAGTGCAGTAGGGGTTCAAGCCTCCGAGAGAGCCCACACACTCTGTGAAGTTGTCGTCAGTCACCACGGACGGATTGTGCGAATGGAACGAATTATGGACTGACCGGGACTCATATACCCCTCGGTTCCGACGCGGTGATCGTTCGTGACATTCTTGTCGGTGGCGAGACCGAAGTCCGCAACGTAAACTTCGGACCCGTCTTCGTTCGTCATGATGTTCTCAGGCTTGAGGTCGCGGTGGAAGATGCGAGCCTTGTGGCACGCCTGGACGGCAGATATCAAGCCGAGGAACGCGCCGCGCAGCAGCTCGTCGTTCCCAGAGTAAACCTCCTTGAGGCAGACTTGCTCGTAGAGATCGCCGCCTTTGCAAAGATCGAGGACGATGAAGAAGTAGTCGTTGTCCTCGAACGCGTCGTAGATCTGGACGATGTTCTGGTGGTAGCCCACTTCCGCCTGGAGCGCGACCTCCCGACGGACCATCTCGAGCTCGGAGAGCGTCCTGCATGACTTTGAGATGATCTTGACTGCGACGTCTAGGCAGTCGGGGTCCGCCAGCGGGTCGAGATCGATTGCATGGTAGACGACGCCGAACGCGCCAGAGCCGAGCATGGTGAGGAGTTGGAACCGGTCGTCGATGACACAACCGGTCAAGTCAGGCATCGAATCCGCTGCGGGGCCCATGGTCGCGATACAAGGCTGAGACATGATTGAATGCGAGAGGGACGATGGACAAAGCCTGAGTTGTTGAGGACGTTTGTCTTAGGCAAGTTTGCTGCAGCGCTGATGTTCACCAGGAACAGATGAGTGGATGGTTGGTCCGACCTGCAGCGTCCTCTGCAGTGACTTTATGCACCTGGGACGAACCCGACATCCTGCATCCGACTGCCGTTTCTGTGGAGTAGGTCCTCGAACCGCAGCTCGTTGGTCGGAATCACAATATCGGCCCTTGGGCAAGACAGAAATATTGCGATCACGACCGGAGCGACAGACAGACGTTGACCCTCCGCTTGTCTGTTCGCGCAGGACACGACGGCCGATTGCAATCATGACCAGCGACAACTCCCCACCGCCGCACATTTGAATGTGGCCCATGCGGGCCCGTACTAGCCTTTTCGGCACAACCACACAAAAGACGCACCTATCCGCGCAATCGTCAGGATGTTGAACCGACATCCGGCGGTTGGTGTCACTACCGGATGCCGAGCTTAGTGGGTCCTCCGCCTCGAGGTCCCGAGCTTTGTGGGGTCACTGCCCCAAAGGTGGTAAGTTTCATCTACCGTTTGGCACCGTACTCGAGCGGCAATGCTGATGATTACTCACTGGGGTGCGACCTTGCGCCGGGCAGCGGCTCTGCGTGAACAAGAGTTCCCTCCCACCCGCCAGCTGCCGGATATAGGAGATCAACACGACGACGGGAACTTCGGATGATATGGCGGCGACCGTGTGGACTACAATGAGGCGGCCAGGCCAGACGAACCACGGGACGTCCACCTTGTCGTCCAGGTTGGCTGGGCGATCAGATGTACGGGGCGGCGTAGAGCTCACGTCGTCCTTTGCGGCCGCGATTTACGGTTTAGCCTCTAACAGCCACGCAGCGTGAGCCTGAGCACTCGCTCACAACCTTTGTCATACGACTGGGAACAAGGGTGGCACGCACCTGTAACCCGGGAGAGTTTTGGGGCCTGCAGCACAAGGCACCAAGCTGACAATGCTTCCGGTAGCAGCCCATCTGGGCTAGAACTGTCGTACTACACAGACGGCACCGAGCATGACGCTGGGAGTCCTTGGTCAGCCATAGCTCCTAGATAAGCGAAGCGGCGTTGAGTGCACACGCCCGCAGGAACTCCAGAGGGCGTTAGGGCGTAAATACGCTTGCCCACACCAGCTTGCGGGGAGACCCTGGGATCGTGCGCCGCCGAAAAGATCATTCGAGAGCGCATGCTACCATGTGTCGCTGCAGGATCCTCGGAACTGTCGCGATGCCAAGCTTGCACGACCGCGACGGGTGTCAACCTACGAAACGCAAACGTGTCAGGCATCACGCCCAGGCCCTGTTCGTCGGACCATTATGAGGAATAGACGAGGAAGGGTACTGACCTATCTCGCACAGGACCCCGCACGCGCGCAAGGCATTCGCTGTCACACGCGCTCCAGATGTGCGGACACAAGGCGATGTGACAAGGCCATGATTCGACCACGATCCCAGTCCAGCACGGCGGAGGTCCGCTGTCTGGGTCGGCGTGAGTTATGCGCACAGACAGATGGATGGCATGACTATGCGCACGGCGAACACGCCATCCTGACACAAGCTGTACCAGTGCATATGGCGCAAACTGGGCAGGAATGCAGGCGGCATGCTAGTGATCTAGCTGACTGTTGCTATCTGATCGCGCATGGTGTTCACGCAGCGCAAAGGCGTGTAGAGTGGATTTGTGCTGCCACTAGCGGGCCTACTGTGCGTTTGGTCAGCTTCGGGCGTGCGCGTCAGGTGTGGTGGGCGCACCGCGGTACTAGGGAGATGTATGGGCTTTGTACGAGGGCGGATTTAATGGTCAGGGATGCACATGTTCCAGCCACGGGGGCGTCGAGAATGCAGTGGGCGGGTGGCCTTGGGAGTGGCCCCGAGTCAAGGAGGCAAGTGACCGAACTGGGGCGACTGGCCTGGTGCACCCGACGCGCCTTGCCCGTGCTTATCACCTCCCTTCACACGTCCATCGTCCTATATAACTCCTTCCCTCGTCCGACATCTCCCCTCTTCCCGCTTCGTCTACCGCGGCCGTAAACTCCTCTCGTGTGCGCACAGTCTTCTCTGCGCACCACACACTCACCGCGTCCTGACGTACTGCTGCGCGCGCTCCGAGCTTCCGAAGCCCCAGAGCCTCACCCGGTACCGCCCCAGTGCTGTCTCTCTGCCCCGTACGTGCATCTCCGTGAACAACCTTACCGACCAGTAGCCTTTGCCGTTCGCGGCTCGACCCTCGACTTTCGAGTCTTTGTTGCCATTGAGTCCTAGGCCCGTTCACCTCGGATACTACCAAACAACTGCCGCCGCTCCTCCTATCCCCCAACACTTCAGTCAAGATGGGCATGAGCTACCGTCGCTACCTCTCTGGTGCTCGCATCTACGGATGCTCGACTTGCAGGACGCATCTGGCCACCATTCACTCCATGATCTCCCGAGTATGTGCCTCCGTTTCCCCGCCGTCCCACTCCGCCACCACAGTATGCTCATAACTCTGCGCATACTTGACAGGCATTCAACGGGCAGCATGGCAGAGCATATCTCTTTGACGGAGTGTGAGTCGTTGTGTCTCTCGCGTAGCCTTGGCATGAGCTCACCATTCATCTCCTCCGTTCCCTTCCTCCTGGACGAAATCTGAATGTGCTATATATGGGCATATGCCCTCGAACGATCGCTGTCTGTGCTCCCGATGCGCCACGCCACACCCGCAGTGTGAACGTAGTCGAGGGTGAGCCCAACGACAGGCAGATGACGACCGGAAACCACACCGTTCGTGATATCTACTGCTGCAAGTGCGGAACGACGCTCGGCTGGAAATATGTGAGCCTTTCTCGTCTCCTTGTCTCGCACGCATATTCTCCGCGATCGGAGCGCTGACGATCTCTGACTCTTTCCCCTCTACCAGGACTACGCATACGAGCCTACACAGAAGTACAAGGAGGGGAAGTACATCCTCGAACGCAACCTCCTCGTCGATGTGCAGTGATCGGCGCGCAGCGGCCCGTGCGCCGCAGCTCCGCCGTCCCCGCCCGACCCGGACCTGACGAGATGGACGCAGACCTGCTGAAACCTTCCACGTCCTCTCTGTCTTGTGCCCTGGGCGCACGGCTACAACGGTTGTCGGTCATCAGTCACCCTTTCCTCAGGCTTGCGTTGCCACGTCCTTCGCATTACCCTCCACCTTCGTCACCCCCTCTACCTCTATCCGCCCTAATTGCCTTCGCCGCATTATAGCGCACGCCAGGATGAACAGCCGCACTCGCACCTCTTCAGTGCGCGGCCTCCCACGTCGTATTTGCTCGGTCGCGCAGGCGCAGTGGATTTGATCACACCTCGGCACGACGTCCTCGGGCTGGTCGGGGTGAATTGTATCCCAGGCTGCGGAAGTCGCTGCTCACAGCAGCTGTACTCTAGGCAACATCCCTCTCCTTGGTGGTGTTCGCCATATCCCCTCCTCCTCTTCCTCTCCGTCTCTCGTCGAAGCTTGCCGCTAGGCGATGCTTTTCACTTAGAGTTCCCCTACCCCATTCTATCTATCCGTACTCTCCATTCCCTCTTCCGTCGAACTGCGTGTTTCGTGGACACAATTCTTACACGTTGGTGTCTTTCGACGCTTAGTTAGTCACGGTACCGATTTCCCTCCGTTTTGTACTTCGTGATTTAGCGTGTATGCTAGTGTATATAGTGGCGGCAGAAGTCTAGACAAATGACACATGTACATTGCGAGGCTATCTCAATCCACATGCTACAACTCACTGTATGTACTTGCCAGAGTGCGATCGACGAGGCGGCTGCGTCGCGAATTCGGGCTAGAGACTGGCTGGCGATCAAAGAAGTCACCGAGAGACAGAACTCTATGTTCAAATAGGCAGGAAGACGCCTGGACGATGGAGCGTTGAGCGGGGCGAGGTTTAGCGACTTACGCTCGCGCGAACGCTTAAGTATGTACTGTGCATTGCAGGCGGCGGCCGACTACCTGTTAAACCTGCGGTAGAACCTCGCAAGGGGGCTATGTTGACAGGTCACTTGAGAGTGCCGCAGAAGAGAGGCAAGATGTGCCTGCGGGCAGGTGATTGATAGTCCTTGCAGGAGAAGCTGTGGACGCTGACTTGCGTGATGATACAGAACACTAATACTGTGTTGCGATGTATTCGGGAGACAGATGTACAGGCTACGAGACACCTGGACCCAACTGAGACGTGATCTCAGCATCGAGAAGGCAAGGAGAAGGTGCGCGGGTTGCTGGCATGTCTGTCACCGTGATATGGCATTGTACGACCGTAGGGGGAAGGCTGGGGCAGAGAGGGGGACGTATAGATAGCCAGGACTGCGACCAGTGATCCTTGCAGCTGCAGCGTCCGTCACGAGACGTGGAGGAGGAACGTCGATGGTGATGCCGAAGAGACGTTGGTGGAGAGCATTGGCAGGGCGAAGAGCGAGGACAATCGGTGCCGAAGAGAAAGCAGGAGGAGAAAGCGCGGGTATCAGAAACGAACCCTCCGGGCGTGTTCGGTGTTTCGGAGGCTTTGGGGGCTGGAGGAAGTCTTGGGGTGGACGGAGGACTCGTAAGAATGCAGTAAGAATGCAGACGGAAAGAGACGGAAAGCAGATGGGAGTAAAGAGGCTGAATGCACGCCGCGGTGACGGAGACCCACTGCGAGCCCGGCGGGACAGGACGGGAGGCGCGTGGAACGCACGAGGCGTTGTTCGGGGATGCGGCCGAGGAGACGGTGCCGTGGGCGGCGGCGTTGTTGGGAGTGTTGGGGAAGCAGAGCACGGAGGATGTGATCAAGGTGATGACACATGCGTGCGACACATCTGTCATTCACCCTCTGCGGGCTTCGAGCTCCTGCGTGGTCTCCAGCTGGGACCGTGCGTGAAGAGGAGAGAGATGGCTGGAGAGAGCGATAGGGAGCGGCACAGAGCGCAGAGATCGCACGCTGACGTCGTGCGAAGCGTTGGGGACAGGGCAGCGTAGGCGCGCAGTGGCCCATCTCGGCAGTCGGAACGCGTCGCGCACGCCGGAAGAGGAAGGAGGCATACAGAGCTCAACTCGTTGGGGATTCTCTTCTGCGCCGCCTCTTCGCACAGATTCCTGTTATATACCCCAGCCTATCTCTCCCCGCACCTTACGCCCTGCCCCGCATTCCCTGCCTGTGCCCTCCACTCGACAGCCTCGCAGAAGAAACCCATAACAAAACACTCGAGCTCGTCCCGACTTCGCCCGCTGCCAGAATGAGTGAGTGGCCGCCCGCCCGCGTCATCGACGCTGCTGTCTGTCCCCGCTGACTCTGACAACCACTGCTGCAGCCGTCATGACCGCTGTCGCCGCCGTGCCCTCGCCATTCAACCCCACCGCGTCGCGTCCCCGCGTCTCCTCACCACTCGCTGCGTCGGCCCAAGGCCGGTCCGTGCCCTCCCGCCAGCACTCGTTCCCCGCATCCCGCCCACTCCGTCCCTTCCCCTCCCTCGCAATCAACGCGAAGGCCGCGCGCAAGCCCGTCAAAATCATCGAGCCCCCCGCGAACTTCAAGAGCGCGTTCATCCTCAACCTCACACCAGCCGAGCTCAGCAGGCGAGACTAAGCCACACGCCGCTGTCGCTTGTTCGCTCCTCCGGTTTCTCTCCTCTCCATCTTTCGGGGACGTTGTCTGTTGGTCTCTAGGATCTGTACAGGTGTGTGTCCTCTTTGGCGTCGCATGTCTGTGCTGGTGGCTGACGAGCTTGGCGTGCGCGCAGTCCTGTAATGTCGCGCATCGTCATGACTTGTCACCATACCCCGGGCTGCGTGCGCCCCTCCTGCATCCTCATTCCGACCACCACGCCGCCTCGCGCCCTCCGTGGTTCTCCGTCAAGCACGAACGAACTGTAGAATAGAAAGTATCCTTTACGACGTGTTTATTCCTCCTCTTTCAACGTGTGTATGTGCGCATAACCCACATTTTTCCCTTTCCACCGCCCTCTTGTTCCGGCCTCGCGGTTCGCAACTGTACTTGTATCTTCTGCCTCTTGGCTCGTTCGGGTTGCAGTTCCTGCCTGTTCCATCGCCGCCTGCTGGGGTGGTGGGCCCCTCACTTATTCCGTCTACGATGATTCCTCGATCTTCCATAGGCGTTCCACAGCCTATTAGCACACATACTCAGGACCTCATATGATGTTGTAGCATGCAGGTTCCAATAGACTCTGGTGTGCGTCGTTCAGACTTGGCAGATAGGTGTGATCACCACCGGTTGCGGCTTTATCAGGCTTTATCCCAACGCGATAGGTTCGGCCGACGCTCGACAGGCGCTGCCATGCCCAATGCTTGTATGCGATACCGTAACCTTCTGGAGATCATTAATCGGAGGGTTGCAGCAATGACATTGGAGAAGCAGTACAAGTGGGACCCTTCTTGACTCTCGACCACCACCGGCTGCTTTTTTCCCACGCTTCGACCTCATAGGGGGAGGTCTCGAAGTGTGCGGTTTCTCGCTGCTGGCACCTGGTTCTATCTAGAGCTAGTCTACGGAGGTACACTCTACTACGATGACGGACCCAGTTGTGCGACGCTCGTCGCGACCAGCTAGTACGCCGCCGTCAGCGCGCACAAGCGCTCGTGCCAGCGCACCACCTACGAAAGTTACAAGAGCGTCGAAGCCCAGCAAACCACCCACACTGAAGGAAGCATGGGCAGCTGCCGAAGACACGATCCCGAACCTAGACGCTGCCATAGAGTTCCTGCAAAGGCGGTCACTCATTCCGGAGGGAGTACATGCCGTCACAGGCACGGCGCTCGTCTCTGGGCTTCTACACTTCGCAGCTAGTTCCCCCGCCGAAACGCTCGCTCGCGAAGGGCTCATAGCCTTCGCCTTCGTTGCCGACGACCTTCTGGGAAGCAGGGTGCAGGAAGCGGTCAGCGATGCGGTAGTGGAGAGGGCAGAGGACCAGCTCAGGATACGTCTGGACCATCACACCTCGCATGTCGAGGACAAGCTGGATGAGTTCGCGGAGAGTGTCGACAAGACCAAGCAGGAGCTGGAGCGTTGTACGCAGGAGCTGCGGGAGGCGTGCGAGCGGGTGAAGAAGGCGGAGGACGCTCTGGGGGAAGCGCGGCGGGAGGTTCTGACAGCGGGCCCGACGGCCTTGGTCTCTGGTGCGTCGCCCACGGTTACAGCCCCCGCGTCCCTCGACATGGCCCCTGTGCATGTGCGCAGAGCCGCCACGGTTGCGGACCTGCTGCAGCGACAAATCCTGGTACGCGGCGCGACTCTGAACACCGACGACGGGACGCGGATGAAGGACGCGGAGGTGCGCGACTGGGCTCGCAGCGCACTCGACGAGATGGCGCGCGCAGGCCTCACCCCCCCGGGCGACGGCACCATCGAGCAGGCGAAGATTCTCCCTCCGCACGACGACGTGGTCCTCACCGCTTCGAGTGTCGAGATGGCGCGATGGGTTCTCAAACCGACAGTGGCCAAACCATTCGCGCGCAAGATGGGGCTGACCGCGCAGGTCATCGAACGAACGTACAAGCTTGTCGCGGAGCGGGTGCCAATCGCCTTTGACCCGCGCGACTCCACGACGCTTCGCGAAGTGGAAACGGCACACAACCTCAAGCCCAACTCCATCGTTCGTGCGGAGTGGATCAAGCCGGTGCAGCGCCGCTTCCCTGGGCAGCGCACGGCTTTTGCGATGTTCACGATTGCGGGGATCGAACAGGCCAACGCGGTGCTGAAGGGGCTCACTTTAGCAGGCCGCAAGGTGCTCGTGAGGCGTGACATGGAGGAGCCCAAGAGGTGCGCCAAGTGCCAGAGCTATGACGGCCATTTCGCGCGCGAGTGCACGGCCGAGCATGACATCTGCGCGAACTGCGCGGGGGTGCACCCCACGTCCCTCTGCAAGGTCACGGACCCCCAGCAATACAACTGCGCCAACTGCGGGATCGACGGGCACGCGGCGTGGGACCACTGCTGTCCGACGCTTCGAGCGAAGGTCAGTGCTCGCATTGCTCGTCGCGCGGACAGCGGCTTCCGCTTCTTCGTCACGAACAACCCGGAGACCTGGATCACCGATGACGACGAGCTGGGGAGGGCCCCTCCTCCGCCGACTGTCTGGTCCCAGGTCAGACACCGTTTTGAGCAAGCAGACCGAGCCCCCCAGGCCTCCCAGCAGTCCCGCCTTGACGACTTCTACCGTGCTCCCACACGGCCCACTCCCTCGGCTCCTCGTCAATGAACGGCGCACCTCAAAACACCACCCTACGTATCTGGCAGCAAAATCTCAACAAATCCGATCGCGCGCAGCAGGACCTCATCAACGATCCCTCTCTAGCCGACTACGACCTTCTGGTCCTTCAAGAACCGTACCTCAACTTCCTTGGCCTCACCGCTAGTACACCCACCTGGAGAGTCGTCTACCCCACAGTCCACGGCTCCGACAGAACCGCACGCTCTCGCTCCCTCATCCTCGTGAACCGTCGCCTCTCTACGAACGTCTGGAACCCTATCCCCGTCCGCCACCCGGATGTCACAGCAGTCACCATCCGGGCAGCAACGGCAACCGTCCATGTCTTCAATCTCTACGTAGACGGCGACAGTGACAGCGCGCTCCACGCGGCCTCGCGCGCAACACAGGTCCTCGTGGGGGCCGACGATGGCGCCAGCGACGAGATAGTCTGGCTGGGAGACTTCAACCGCCACCATCCGGCATGGGATCACGCCAGCAACCACCACCTGTTCACTACTGCCAACCTGCGGCGCGCGGAAGTCCTTCTCCACTATCTTGCAAAACACGACCTCGATCAAGCACTTCCACACGGCCTTGCCACCCTGGAGGCGACACGTACCAAGAACCACACCCGCCCCGACAATGTCTTCTGCACCCCCGGCGTCCTAGGGCGGATGCGTACCTGCACGGTGATGACCGGGAAGCGTTTGACCAAGACTGACCACTATCCTATACAGACCATCTTCGACTTCCCTACAGCTGCAGCACCTCCGCGGGCACGCAAAGACTTCCGGCGAGTCGACTGGGACGAGTTCGACTCCGCTCTAGCCGCCAAGATCGACGAACACTTCTTCCCCACCACCATCACCTCCGTCGAGGCTTTCGACACTATGCTGGACCAACTCATGGAGGACCTCCAGAGCACGATCGTCGACCACGTACCGGACGCGCCGGAGACGCCGTACGCCAAGCGGTGGTGGTCCAAGGACCTCTCCAAGATGCGCAAGGAGAAGGAGCGGCTTGGGCGGGTCGCGTTCAGACACCGGGCGGACCCACAGCACGCGTCGCACGCTGAGTATCGGAAATACCGTAACCGCTATGCTGACCACATCCGCGCAGTAAAGAACGACTACTGGAAGGCCTGGATCGACTCTGTCGACGGCAAGACCATATGGGACGCCAACCGCTTCCTCAAGCGCGGCCCCTCCGATGGCGGGAGTGCTCGCATTCCCCCGATCCGCGTTGCCTCACCCACCGGCCAGGAGCACACCCTCAACTCGAATGCGGACAAGGGCGCCGAGTTCCACAAGACGTTCTTCCTCCCTGCTAGCACAGCGCCGCTCCCTTCCGGTCCCTACCCCTCACCCAAGTTCCAGTTTCGACCAATCACCGACACGCAAGTCCGCGAAGCCATTCGAGCCCTGCGGTCCTTCAAAGCCCCAGGCCCGGACGCCATCCCCAATGAGGTGTACAAGCACTGTGCAGACACGCTGACCCCGGTTCTGGGCACGCTCTTTCGGGCGACCTTCACGCTGCAGTACTACCCGGAGCAGTGGCGGATTTCGGACACGGTGGTGTTGCAGAAGCCTGGCAAGTCGGACTACACAGTAGCCAAGTCTTGGCGGCCGATCGCGCTCCTAAGCTGCATGTCCAAAATCTTGTCGCGCTGCGTGGCTGACGTGCTTGTCTTCGAGGCTGAGCGACGCTCGATGCTCGCCAATCTACAGTTCGGTGGGCGAGCTGGCCGCACCACGACGGACTCGATCCACCTGGTTACCAAGACAGTCAAGGATGCATGGCGCAGGGGCGACGTCGCTTCCATCGTCTTCCTGGACATCAAGTCCGCTTTTCCTGCAGCATCCCCAGAGCGGCTTTACCACAACCTCCGCACACGTGGGGTTCCTGCGGAGTACGTCGATTGGCTGCGCATCAAGCTCTCCGGGCGCGCGACCCGCCTCAAGTTTGATGATTTCACGTCCGACCTTTTCGACATCGTCAGCGGCATCGATCAGGGCTGCCCCCTCTCCGTCATCCTGTACGCCTTCTACAACTCCGACCTTATCGACAGCGCACACACAGCGGACGGCGAGCTGGCCGTAGGATCCATGGACGACGTCGCGCTAGTGGTCACGGGCAAGACTTACAGCATCTGTCACGACAAGATCCGGCGGTTCATGGATCGGGAGGGGGGTGCGATGGACTGGTCCAGGGCTCACAACTCTGACTTCTCCCTCGACAAGTTCGGTCTCCTCAACTGCAAGTCGCAGCCCAAGCGGATCGGCCTGGGGCCGTCACTGAGGCTCTCAGACGGGACGGTGATCGTCCCCACTGACCATCACCGTTTCTTAGGTGTCCTGCTGGATCAAGCCCTCCGGTTCAAGCAGCACACGGCTGCTGCCTACGCAAAAGGCAGTAAGCTTGTTGCGCAGATCCGTCGACTCGCCACCATGCGCAACGGCCTCACCCTGACTGCTGTGCGACGGCTCTACCTTGCGGTGGTAGTCCCGAGCATGCTCTACGCGGCTGACACGTTCCTCACACCCATCAGGACGCTCCCCGACCGCGATCGTAAGCACGGCTCCGTCGGCCATGTGCGGCGACTTGCTGCAGTTCAGCGGCAGGCGCTGCTGGCTATGACGGGCGCGCTTCGCTCCTCTCCGACCGACGCTCTGGAAGCTCACGCCCAAATCCTCCCCTTTGACCTGCTCGTTGACAAGCTTTGCCACAGGGCTGCCGTGCGCCTCTGCTCCCTCCCCGACACCCATCCCCTCGCCACTCACGTTCGTCGGGCCGGCTCGCGCTTTGTGAAGTCGCACCGGTCCGCCCTGCATGAGCTCACCGATGCTTACAGGCCCTGGCTCGACATCAAGAACACCGAGCGCATCCGGCCTGCGAGGGCGCATCCGCAGTGGCGACCTCGCCATCGTGTCCACGTCATTGAGGACCGGGAGGAGGCTGCAGAAGACGACGAGCGATGGGCGCAGGACGGCGCATATCGCGTCTACACTGACGGCTCGGACATCGATGGCGGGGTTGGCGCGGCGGCGGTGCTCTATGTGCCTGGGCGCGCGCGTCCCAAGGCCACGCTCTACCTCCACCTGGGCCCCTCCTCAAGGCACACCGTGTACGAGGCGGAGATCGCGGCGACAGTGCTCGGGCTGGAACTTCTGAGGCGCGAGGCAGGGTGTCACCAGCGTGCATCCATCGCCCTCGACAACATGGCCGCCATCCAGGCCTCCACCCTCCGCACTTCAGGCCCGGGACGCTATCTCACTGACCTGTTTCACGCAGGAGTTCAGGCGCTCTGCTCGGAGCGCTCTCACCTCCGTCTCATGGTTCGATGGGTGCCTGGGCACAGTGATGTGCCTGGGAATGAAGCCGCCGATGAAGCCGCGAAAGAAGCCGCGCGCGGACGCTCCACGCCTGCTCAGCAGCTCCCAAAGGGACTCCGCAAGATCCTCCCGCAGAGCGTAACGCGGGCGCGCCAGTCTTTCAAACTCGAGCTCGACCGGCGTGCATCGGAGCGATGGCGGACCTCACGCCGTGGTTTGCGCATGGCAGAGATCGACCGGAAGTTGCCATCCAAGAAGTACAGTGCCATGGTCGCCTCGCTGCCCCGCCGCCATGCCAACCTCCTTATGCAACTCCGCACGAACCACGTCCCCCTCCAGAGCTACCTTGAACGCATCGGCAAGACGATCACTGCGACCTGCCCGACCTGCGAAGAAGCCCCAGAAACCGTGTCCCACTACCTCCTCTCCTGTCCCACCTACTCCCTGCACCGCGCCGTCCACTTCCGTCCACTTGGCTTTTCCGGCCGTAACCTCTCCACCCTCCTGAACACCAAGGATGCCCTCCGACCGCTCTTCGCCTACATCAACGCCACTGGACGTTTTCGAACGATCTTCGGCGCGCTTGAGGACCCCAGTCCCGATAGCGACGATGATTGAGACTTTCCTCTCCTGCCCGCTCTACACCGCGCTGACGTCCCTCTGCTGTAGATCCCTCCTCTTCAACGCACGCCCGACCTCTCTCCTCTCTTCTCATCTCGCCTTGCGGTCTGTCAGTACTTGTACAGTAGACGGCGGCGTCGTGCACGTAACCTCCGCGTTGGGGCCGGGGGAGTTCTGACGACGCCGTGGTGTTATCCCGGCGGCGTACCCCTACCGTGGCAAGAGGCCAAAGAGCCCAGAAGCGCAGTCGCTATCCGGAAGCACGGTCAGGTTTAGAACCCGGTGCCCTGCCATGTCTAAGTGGCCAGCGCGGTGTGTGCGATGTTTAGCCTTAGTTCATTCATTCTCTCTCCCCTTCTCTCTCTCTCTTGCTCCCTTTCTCTTTCTTCCTCTCTCTCTATCTCTCTCTCTCCGCTATCTCTTATTCCCCCACTAGCTTACTACACTGCTCTAGTACTGACTGCATGCGGCCTCCGCTGCACCCTCACCCCCTCACCCCCCTACCTCCATGATCTGTGACTCTCCAGCACGCGCACCCGTAGTTACTCTGTACGCTATTGCCTACCATAGGGCTCGGCCCTCGAGGGCAATAAACGAGGATCCCAAAAAAAAAAAAAAAAAAAAAGCAGTACAAGTGGCCGAATGTTTTGCGACGCCGCGAGGGTAAGTATCCCTTTGTGCAACCCAACCTCCTGTATTGCAGTCAAACCGTGACTCCAGCTCTGAGGCGCTCCCTACTGGCCATTATACTTCCAGGAGAAGGACATGTCGTTACCGGTAGTGCTATGGAGCAGTTTGCAGGCCTTCGGGCTTGGATTCGTACACGCAAGCATGCCGCGAGACACGGAGGGCTCAGAGGGGCGCCTGCAGATACCCGTCTGCCCTGGCGGATAGCCTTTCTTCGATTGTGGACCACAGTATGTAGAAGGGAGCAGTGCGGCCCAGAGTGGGGCGACAGCCAACCAGAGCAGGACGAGCACCTCGCGGTGGAGAGTTCGACGTGCGTACAGCCATGGACAGTGGGAACAAAGTTTGGGGTTTGAGCTCGGGGGCGAAGCCTGCAGAGAGACGGACGCGCGACGAGACACGAGACAGAGACTCAGAGAGCCTGCGGCCGCTCCGTAGTGGGAAGGATGCGACGTTCGCGCGACCTGGGATGCAGGTCGTCGCGAGTGCGAGTCGCCAGGGGTGCCAGCGGCGAAGTTCGAACTTGATGAGTGCAACGGGAGGGTGCGCACTGCGCCGCGTCGTCGCGATAGAAGGCTTAGGGAAGTGGGTGGTATCGATACCGTATGCCTTGCCGTAAGGACCGAGCCTGGCCTTCGGGTTCGTCCAAGGCGTTGGGGTCTGTGGCGCGGAGGTTGTTGCGTGCGCGGCTGTTGTGGGGGTGGCGTCCGGGGGGACGCTGGGCATGAGCAATGCATATGAGCTTCTATGAGCATGCAGTAAGAGCCTGAGGTATCCGCATTGGGTCTCCCACCGGACAAATTCTGGACGTCAGAGTTTTCGCCCGGGAGCGGATGCGGAGCTGTGCTGGCGTTGCCTTCCCGAGTACGGCGTCGCGGATAGAGGGGGTTGATTGCGCAGGAGCGAAGCCGCAGACGGCAGCAGGAGAGAGCCTGGAGTTCCTGGGGTCAGGCTGCCTCTTCCTGTGTACATGGCGCGTATGTGGATGGAAGAACGAAACTGTATCATCTCGGCCATGCGCGGGCTGCCAGATTGCCAGCCGGGGATCCCAGCACCGGTGTGCTCGGTGGGCGCGTGATGGACCACACCAGATTGGAGGTGGACGGTGGCCATGTGGCGAGCGAGCTTGGATGTCCTCGAGGATGTGCTTGACAGATGAGAAGTCGCGAGAACGCAGGGACGGCTGAGTTCGTGTGGACGAGAGTTGTTCGCGTCGTACGCAGCGCGGGGCTCCCGGTCAGGAAGGCTGGAAGATGCGATTGGTCAGAGATGGAGGACGCGGCATGCGAAGAGTAAATGTTGGTGGAATCAGAGTCGTGGAACAATGGTTCAACCTGAAGGATTCGGGGACGATCAGAGTTCACGGAGCTGCCGCGGGAGCACGGCGGGGTCGGCGCTGAGCAGTACTTACTGAGCAGAGGGGATGCCAGTACTAGTGGCAGTCAGGCACAAAGTATGCTGTCCGAGGTGACATGTAAACCCTTCTGACTGTGCGCAGGATGGATGGCGTACCTGAAGGCTGAGCGCTGAGCACCGACGTGGCCAAGCTGACTCGTGAGCCCGGCCACCTGCCGCTGACACAGTGCTGACATACAGTCCTAAGCACAGTACTGATGACGGCGTCCCGTGTGATTCATCCGGCCCCGCCCCAATGGTTCGTCGCGGCGAGGGGAGACTCGGAGAGCGGGCGGCTCCCTCCTCGCTGTGGCAGCGCCCGAAGTGTGCAGTGGCGGTGCTCAATCGTAAGCCTCCTCCACGTAACCCCTCGTTCGAGTTCCGACCGGACAACGTATTAGAGGAGAACGCAACCTCGGAGCTACGTGAGGTGGGTGCGCTGGAAAAATGAAATCAAACCATATCCGGCGGAGGAGGACGAAAGATGATCCTACATATACCGAGGATCACTCTGAACTTCTGAAGTAAGTATCCCACCTGGCACCGCTCAGCGCAATCCATGTTCCGTGTGGGAATGCACGGCCGCGATGAAGGTGTCTGAATATAGACTGAGTAAGTCCGCAAGCCGCGCAAAAAATTTGTCGGCCGGTGCTGACAGAACCAGTTGCCAGTGGGAACCACGTCAGCCAGGCTGGGATGACTGGAACGTGACGCGGCGGCGTGAGCTCGGACTACAAGCGGCTAGCATGGACGGACGTACCGACACTTCAGGCCTGCTCATGTGTACTGATAGTTGCGGCAGAACGGCGAACCAAAGATTTGTGTGAACTGGCGCCTAAGCGAATCGTCGAGGAGGATGACACCGTCAGCGACACTAAAACGGAGAAAGGGGGGAAGACAAATCGACGCACCGAGGCTCGCCGCCGGGAGACAAGCAAACGGCATTCACCTCTTCGCGGCAACGTGTACGCGGCGAGTACATTCAGTTTCTTTTTGTGTCTGCGGGTCGGCGCCGTGGCATAACTGCCCACCGGCAAGTGCAAGTGACTTGATCCGGACTGGATCGTTGGTTTGCCGTACAAAGAGTCCGAGACGAGGACCCACGCTCGAGTCTCATAGAACGGCCTTTGCTAGTCAATCTAGAGCATCGGCCGACTAGCGTGGAGGGGAGTAAAGCTAGAAACGCACGGATATGGCATAACATGGCTTCACGGGAAGCTTCAAGCATACTTCTGTGTACCCGTGGGAGGTGTTGCCGTAACCACGCCGTACAAATTGTGGCGCGCTGATAGATTGAGCGAACGCGAGGTCGAGGGCCGTACTGTTTGCATGCGGGTGCATTCTTGAGGTAGGAGTGAGAGAATATGCGAGGGCGTGATATAGGTTGGAGTCTAGCGTTCACCGGCCTCGAAGCGGCGGCAGATAAATGCTGGCTATCGTACGAGCAGACTGCAGGTTCTGGACGATTCGTCGGTGCGCTCGCCGATCAACCGCCGCAGACCCTGTAAATGTCTTCAGCATGGTATGGAACAGTGATGAGAAAGAGCTACACCAACACCGGAAAATGAGAAACTCAGCGTCCTATAGCAGAGATACTTATGAAGGAGTAGGACACATGGGCGGTTAGCTCATTGCCCATGGCGTGATATCTATGTAAATGCTCGACCGTACGACTCCCAGCCGTTCGAAGGGATTGGCCGCCCCGGTATCAGCGTCTCGCGGAGCATGCCAATCCGCAAGTACCCGGACGATGTGAACAAAGGGCGAACATATCCAGCATAGCGCGACGAGGCACACAGGGACGCGGTCGCAGAGCGTGACACCATCGCAACGCAGCAAAGATACGGTCTAAGAAAGGCGAAGACCGCCCACGGAAGCATTCGCTAATATCTGACATATCACCGGGCATGATATTAACCAGCACCTCTCCTGCGGGCCCTTTGCTCGCCAAACACTAGCGTGAGACTGATCACGACGTAGGCTTGAGACTCCACGCTGGGAGGCGGCGCGTAGATTCGTCGTACAAAGTGCGGACGAAGAACGGCTCAGCACTGGGCCAGAAGCGGGAACATACCTGCGGTTGGAGCAGCACATCAACAACTTGCCGGTGCCGAAGCTGCAGAGGTGTGCAGAGCAGCTAGTAGCTCAGCTAAGCTGAGAGTCATGGGTGACGTCGCCAGACTGGCCGCAATGGTTTGATAGTATGCGTGGCCTCTCATTATATGCCAGCGAGTGGGCAGAAGCCTAGAATGGACGTACGTCAGGGGGCTTCAGCATTTGAGGGGACCGAGCAGTAAAGAAGAGCTCTCACGCGGGCGCTGTTGGGGTCAAGATGGGGAATGCAGTGGGATGCGGTCCGGCAAACATGCTATACCCCATAACCTTGTTGTGTTGTCGCTTAGGTCCCGGGTCGGATTGTGTGCTCGGTGGTACTCACAAGGCTGTATGAGCCGGGGACAGCGTTCCGCTCGCGCCAAAACAGTTCCCGCAACAAATGCTCAGGCGCATGGGGACCGTAGCCCATGCCAGACCACACATGCGGCATCGTAAAGGCACCGATGTCTGATCTCTTGTGCGCTGGCCAGTCCGGTCCAAGGGAGTGTAGGGGCAAAGGGTGTATGCGTTAGGTGTGCCGGGGATCGTGCGCTCTCGAGAGCCGGTCGCTCCGGTTATCAACAGGGAATCGCCGCTTAAGAGCATACTCGTCTATTTGGGAACATTCCAAAGGACCTTGCGGACAACGAGGACGAATGGCGTGGAGGTCACTTGCTGCGTGGGCGCCACGACACAGACGGAGGAGGGATATCCGGATGCATGATCACTCGGGGTTGAGCGAATCGCGGGATAATCCAGGTGCGACGACGATTTGACGGCCACACGCGACCAACAGTCCGCACAAGTGAAGGGTAAGGTGGTGGTTTTCACGGCTACATGCTGCGTAGAAGATCAAAATCAACTTGCCGGACAGGTTGGAACGCACTGCCACCCCTGCGAGCAAGACGCGTAAGCGAGGGATGCACTCACCATCCTAGGCAGTATTGGCTCGAGGACTCATGGGAGACAGGTGGATGTCCACAGGACCGGGCCTGGGAAGCCTGAGAGCCCCCGAAGCGTCACTATCTTCGGTGGCAAAGAACCATAGGGCGGAGGACTGGCGACATATGGAGGATCACGAGAACCAATTGTGCGCGGAGAATGTACCGCTCGCTGAAGGTAATCGCCACAGTCTCAATTCTTGGCGCTGCGGCACCCCCGCGGAGTCCCGCGTATACCGGTTACTTCAAGGCCAAATCGCAGGCCGGATGCCTACAGGAGCCCACAACCAGCTGTAGGTGATGGTTCGAGCGTAAAAGGCTCCGAGTGTGGGACGTGTCCATGGCTGCCTAGACTCACCAGGTCTCGAGGCGCACACTTCTGTGTCGGCGCCGGCATTTCGCGAAAAGTACGAATCCCCGCTCATGGACTTGGTCCCGAGGCAAAGCTGTATAAGCTAGAGTAGGCGAGTTCAGCAGCTCCGCCGGCCAGTCGTATGCGCACAAGAGCGATCGTACCGTATGAACGCCAGGCATTGCCGCACTGAGCGCATTCTTGACGTTTTCAGTACTTGGTCTTCTTTTCCACGGTTGACACAGAAGTTTGGCCACAGGCGTTCTCCTTGAAGCTCTCTTCTATCGGACGGATCTGGAGCCATAATGAATTCAGGGGCCGAGTCACTCGCCAGCCGAGTGATGTCTTCTTCTCTCTTCTCCTGCAAGTATGGTGCCGCTGGAGGTACAGAACCGTTGAAGGCGCAGAGATGCGCCATCATCGGCCCGAGACGGCAGCTTTAAATGAGGCGTGTAAGTCGGACGTCGCTCCATGCAGACGCACTGACACTGAACGTGTATGCGGTGTCTTACATAAATCGCGACTTTCCTCTTCGCTGGTCTCGGAGTGCTCAGCTTGTCCCACTGTGCTCGCCTGCCACTGCCTGCAGGCAGGCGAGGACGGCGATACCAGTCTCAACTGAGATATCTCCGCCGTTCGTGGTACGCCGGCCTCGTCCTTTATGCTGTCCCGGTAGCCGTATCCCACAGGGTCAAGCGCATCTGCCGCGTCGTCACATCCCGCTGCCAGGTGAAAGGATATGGCTCCGATTCACTTTACGAGCACTCGCCGTTGGGCCGACTCGATACCCTCAAAGGTGATCGGATGAGATAGCATCCGTATGGCACTGCTCAGCGCTCAGCCCATGGGCCCTGCGATTAGAGTGGTTTAGTCCGCAGCAATCTCCCTAGAGTGAAATGCCATCCAAGACGGGCGACTGGTGCCCACCAAGCTTGTGGACAATTGCCATCGCACCTGTGCATTCTATCTCGATGTCAGTGCGCTACGACTCTGCTCTTGAGTGAGGTCAACACCCGCACCAAAGATGACACGATGACGTTCCAAAAGAATGAAAGAATGTCATTATCTGATACGTAACGTGCAGCGCAGGCCTCAGGAACGGGACCAGGCCGAGAGTCATCTGGTATACGAAGCCTCAAGGCAGACCGAAGACGATTGGTGATTCCTCGAGGGTCCTTGTGCCATCGGAGGTCAGGTCAGATGTCTGACACTGCGCGTCCGTTATGGGCTAGCGTTCTCCAAGGTGGCGCCAATATGTGCAACGCTTTCGAGCTTCGTCCACGATATGTCCGTATTCTGCCGGGGGAGACACGTACACCGGAGGCTGGCGTTGGTCCACTCGGACCGGCAACGACTTGACTAGGATGAGTAGGTTGGCGTCTACATTAGCTACCAGAAGGCGTCGAGAGACTTACGTACGGGGATGTTCCCTTATGGGAAGGACTTGATCTGAGAAAGTTGTCACACAAGCGGCTCAAGATGGAGTCAGCGGTCGAGACAATTTGCGGGAAGCTGGCAATGGTGCGGCGAGCGTGGAAGTACGACGTGTTGAACCAAAATGCGGTGGAGCAGGTCCCGGGAAAGGCGAGAGAGCCTGAAAGAGAACTATGCACGGAGGTCTTGCGCGTCGAATACGGTCACTGGCTGAGGGAGGCGTAACTGGCGTGCCTGGGATGGGCAGCACGTCGGCGATGGCCGGGCCGCCTTGCTTTGTGCCTTGAGGCGCGTGTGGAGGGCGCGTCTCGGGGACGACGCTGGGAAGGCCGCTGCAGGACCGCCCATGTCCTCAGAAGCCCGGGCGAAGGAGGGAGAGAGCAGCTCCAGCTCCATCTGCACCTCTCCAGCCTCCCGCCGACAATGCCGTGAACCGCCCAGATATGGCAGGCGGCGTGGATTGCGCGAGAAATGGGGCGGGCGTCTGCCAGATTGGGGTGGGATTGGGACAAAAAGAGGGGGTTGGCTGTGTCGTGATTGAGTAGAAATACCCGGGGGCGCTCCTCCGCGCGTGCAAGGTCAATTCTGTACTCTGTCTACGTCCACCAGCGACCCCGTCCGATTCAGAGGCTCCTCGGCCTTCCGTTACGACCTGCACGACTTGCACGACGTATATCTGCTTATTATCTTTTGTCCTCCTCTTCTCGCTCTGCTCTCCCCTTACGACCCCGTCCGAGTCCTCGATCGTTCTGCACACTTGAGGCACGTCCCCGCATCCAATTGTCCCCCCGGCCGCCCGTTGACTGTTCCCCAGATCCACATTCTACACTCTCGTTCCTACGCTTTGAGGTGCGTATCTCCCGCCTTTTCCGACCCCAGCCTACCCCGGTCCTGAGGATGCGTGGCACCAGACATGGATTCCTGGAGAGTAGCCGTTCTTGGTGATGGTGGTGTAGGAAAGACTGCTTTGGCTGTACAGGTGCGCTCTTTCCGCAGTTCTACACAGTGCACGCCTCTCACAGACCGTGCCAGTTCACTCTCAATTGTTTCGTCGGTAAGCTTTGATGCTGGCAGTGTCCCGTGCATCGGCTGAGGAACGTCCGCCATGCCTGTTCCACCTGACAGAGGTATGTCCCCGTTCCCCGTCTTCGGTGGCGAAATATCCATGCCTTGCCAGACATACGATCCGACGATAGAAGATGCATATCGCAAGCAACTCGTGGTCGACAATCGCATGTGTTTCGTGGAGGTGATCGATACGGCAGGACAAGGTGTGTTCCATTCCCGACGCCTCAGCCTACATCGCTGATCATGTACTCTACTCAGAGGAGTACGCGACGCTTCGAGACCAGTGGGTCAGGTATGCTTTCTTCCTTCCTGGATGTAGCCTCCCGATGCGACGTCCATTGCAGGGAAGGCCAGGGCTTTATTCTGGTCTACTCCATCGCGTCAAGGGCGACGTTTGAGCGGCTCGACGTTTTCCGACAGGCCATGTTGAAAGTCAAGCGACAGAAGCCGGTCTTCATGCTTGTCGGCAACAAGTGCGACAAACAGTACGAGCGGGAGGTCTCGAGAGACGAGGGAGCGGCGCTGGCGCGGTCGTTTGGCTGCGATTTTCTGGAAACATCAGCAAAAACGGCGCATAACGTGGAACGCCTCTTCATGAACTTGGTCCGGGAACTTCGAAACACGAAGGCCCAGGAACACGGTGTACAGGGCCCCGTACGGTCACCGGAGAAGGAGAAGAAGCGCAAGTGTATTATCATGTAGGGCACCCTCAGGACTATATAGAACTGACCCATCTTCCCACCTACTTACCTCGTTCTATGATACCACGTCTTCATCTTCTTTCTCGTTGGGTTTATTACGTCTTCGGGCTCCGTCATGACGGTCATCTTCGCCCCTCGGGCGACGATCTTCTCCCTTGCTTCTCAATGTACATATATCCCCCCTCACGTAAAGTGGCTGTACATTGTGCTCTGGAAGTCTGTTCTCCTGACCAGCCTCCGCAATTCCCCCAGAGTGGGCATGCATCGGTGTCTGAAAGGTAGCTTGATTCAGTGGTCTGGGATGCTGTACTGACCTACCACCCCGCTGCAGCGCTGACTCGGATGCGGCGATTGTTCGTCGCGTTGTTGTGCTTTACCTGACACTGACATGACAGATCAATATTATGGTTCCTGGCCTGCTCCTGGATCCCTGACGCGGAGCCCAAGGACTTACATCTCGATGCTGTCTGTGGACAGCACGCCCCCCCCGCCAGAAGGATTGGGAGGTTGATCGGTCATTCGGCGGTCGAGTCATTCCGTCGACAATCAACTAACTATGGCTTGGCCTTCGGTGGGATGATTGTTATGTTGCATAGCTTGCGTTTTGACCAAAGCATTATTCTAGGCCTTCTGTCACTGGTAGCATGCATGCTGCCGCTCCCATGGGATGCTCGATTCGCTCGCGACATACCACTGCAGTCAACGCGCTCGCAGCTCGGCAGACGCCTAGTCCCGACGGGAGGAGGATCGGGTGGACAGTACTCTGCCGGTCTGCCAGACCCATGCTGCTACCAACGTCAGCCTTCAAGCCTCAGCATTCGGGCTTTGATCTTCGGGGTACTGACAGTATGACTCTAAGAGGATTGCTGACAATTCAAGCCGGCGGATGTACTTGGCCGGTCGGCCACGTCGTCCATAAACCCAAATCCGAGATTCTTGGGTGCTTGAGTCCTCCGACGAGCTCCTCGTCGGGGAAGACACGCCTACTGGGACATGTGCCTCAACAGAGCGCAGTCGTGCTTACAAGTTACGACTGCGCTCGTTTCCAGCGACCTACGAAGCCGGAGAGGCTTGTTCTGTTGCAGCCTGCTGCGCTCGCAACGTGCAGGAGTACCGGCCTAACCGAGACTCCCGCCGTGTATGTGCCTCCTCCGGCCCAGGGTTCGCTCTTCCTCCATTTCATGGATGCTCCCAGTAGAAGGCGCTATTAACTCGGATGTATCCATTTCTGGGTGCGTGAACGCTTTAGGCATCATTCCAAAAAACCTGTAACAGCAGCCTTGCCCTCTTTCGGCTTGTTTCGTGCGATACACCGTACTCACGCGCACGCTGCTACTTGAGCATGTGCGCTATCGGTGAACCGTGGAACTGTCGGCCCAACGAAATTGCTACCTAGGGCTTGGCCGGGAAGCCCATCGTATGGTCATCAGTGCGAGCATGAGCGCATGTACACACACGCACATGAGTTGTGCGCTACCTGAGTAATCCTTTCCGGAATAAAGTACGTTGGGGTAGACCACAGCATCCAGTCTTGGCACTCACAGCATTATCGCAAGTGGAGGTCCCGGCTCGAGCAGGCGCGTACCACTAGGCCTCCTCGCGAGCGTACCTTCTTGCAGTGATATGTACTGCGTCGCAGGCAGGATCGTATGTAACAACTCTGTTCCGGTTCTGTGGTCTGATAAATGGTATTGTGTGGCGGGCTGATGTCACCCGGACCGTCTCCGGAGGGGTATATACATACATGTATACGTCCGATGTCCTCTACGAGATCGTCCTCCCGATCAACGACGGAACTAGTTGTTGTGCCAGAGCAATGTCTTCAAGTCGCTCCAGTGTTCTGAGTCTCGATAGAGGTACGTCATGGAGTTGAACATGCCAGGCTGGATCGTCTGGCCGCGCTCGTTGAAAAGCCACATGACGGCTCCCCAGCACAGTGCAGCGAAGATGGAGAACTGTGTCGAATCTGGAGGAAGCGGCTTGCCGGGGGCAGCAGTAGTCTTCGAGTATGGGGTCTTCGCGCGCGCAAGGAAGGAGGCGACGACACGAGAGCAGACGTACAAGACGATCTAGCAGGGCGGGACTGAGGATAAAGCTCGTGTACCGGATCTCAAGTACGCACCTGTTCATTCACAGCGGTCCGCTCGCCAAACACCATATATCCCCCAATCAGCCCGGCGATGAAGGTGTCGAAGCTGCGTTGCTTTCCGCCGTTGACCTTCTTCTGAACAAGCAAGAGGGTCTTGTACAGGGAGACGAACTTGGCTAAGTTCAGGGCGTGCTGCTTCGTAGCCCGATAGATTGTTTTCAGTCGCGTCGACCAGCTGCCGTAATGTCAGCGAGCGCACCTTAGCAGCTGAACGTATAACTTACTCGCCGCGACCGAAGAGGATGGCCATTATAAGCGCATGGGGGAAGCGGACCTTGACTCCGTAGACGAAGCCGTTCCGGGCACCCTTCAGAATGGCCAGGTAGTCATGGTATGCGGGGTTCGAGAGGATTGCGTCCAAGGCGGACATAGTGCCAGTACAGTTCGAATGCGGGGAAGTAAGAGCTCGACGAGACCCAGTGAGCCCCGGACATGGCGGCTGCTGGCACCAAAGCAAAGAAGCCGATGTCTCAAGCGCCCAAGGGTCAATCACATGGATGCCGGGAAGTACTGATTGCACAGAACCTGTAGGCAAGCGAGCCGCAAACGAAACACGGTGCAACGTCGAGAAAGGAGTTCGTGCGGTATCTACAGGTGTGCTCATGTGAACCAGGCTAATAGGGCTAACAAAGTACATCTCATTTCTCCACTTCTGGTTTCGTCGTATGGTCGAAGCAATCGTCGCCGAACTTGAAGTTGGCGAGGGTAGTACATTCGAACTGCCGATGATTGTCAGCGAATAAATCTGTACACGCTGAGAAGACACATACGCCTCGCATATCATGGGAGAGTTTCTTGTCATTCTGCGTCCTCACCACAGTGAAGCGCCGGTAGTTATCCATGATGACGGGCTGATTCTGCAAACGCCAGAGGTCGCGAGCTATCTCCTCTTCGATAGCTTGCGAAAGATCGGCCTCCGTAGTGCTTGCAAACTGTTCGGCCGCAAGCTTAAGACATTCCTCGAGTATCTGTCTCGCGTTCATGGCGGGAAGGCGGAGCGTCCACCGTGTCCACGACAGGGAAGGGTCGTCTTGCGAGAGTGGATCCCGGATGATCTGTGGCGCTTGGGCAAGAGAGAGGGAGCCTTGCTCAATCAAATTGAGGAGCTCCTCGTATACAAATTCCCCTCTAGGTGGTGAGGTTGTGAGTACGAGGCCATAGTACTGTTCAAGGCAACTTACTCGTCATAGACACGCAAAGGATGTCGTCCCTGGCAGGTAAGCTTGGCGACCATCGCCACCACGGACGGTAAGACATAACAATCCCACATCGGGTGCTCTGCGACCTCCTTGATGCGCTTGTAGAGTAAGCCATGATTCTGGATAATCGCCGTAGGAGTGAACGTCATGATGCCACCTAGGGAGCATTGGCTGGTCACTCAGCTGGATCTTCCGCCGAACAAACTGAGTGACGCACCTATAGGATAGATCTCCCGCATTCCCCACCGTTCGCGGGGTACGCTCGGGTGCGACCCATATGTGATGAACCGGACAGGAGTCTTCATGCGACGCTCGGCCAGTGAGACCAGGTGATGCAAGCTAACTAGGCCGCCAACATGGACGAAGATGACCTTGATGATAGCCTTCGAGACGCTGGCCTTCAAGCCAACGTCTTGTCCCTTGCATGCGGACAGGACCAGCTTCAGCAAGGATGTCTCATACCCAGCGCCAGTTGATGTGATATCTGCATTCCCTATCCATACGCAGTACTGGCGAGGGATGAAAGTCATGTAGTCGTAGGTCTCCTTAGGAAAACCAAGGATGTGGAGCGCCTGGTAGAAGCGTCGCTGCGTGACCACTTGTCGGCCCATGGAGTCAAGGAAGGTAGTAAATTGGGATCCAATGTGCGCTCCAGTGTTGGAGACCTCAGTTTCCACGTGTTGGCACGGAACTCCTTGGTGGTCAACTCCCAAGGAACTAGCGCAACCTGGAGAGGAGTGTCGGACGATAGAGTGGGAGGAACTCTGAGTATATTCGCAGCAACTTTGTGTTCCGTTGGGAACGCAAGGAGCAGACCCACGGACGCGTTGTCCATGTAGAGATGGGCGAAGCAAAACTGCAATACGATATCGGTTAGGCACGGTCGCAATTCTGTCCCATGATTACGTACAAGCGAGTTCTTCTTCATGTAGGTGCCCATCTGTTTGATAGCATCCGCGTCCTTATCCTCTGCAGGACCGACCTTCGCAAATTGCTGTACTCGTGTGGAGGCTAGGAGAAATACGGGTAGTGAAGCAAGGTCGTGGAAGGCCGACATGCGTATACTGTCCCCTGTGAGACATATGCTGAAGCGCAATCCGTTAGGGAGTGGGTCGGTCGAGTCGGAGAGGAGGACTGAGCAGATGCGTTCCGCTCTGTCACGACTGATGTCCATGAACAGATCACCGGTCCATTTCCACTTCTTCTGTATGCTTCACGGAACGTTAGTATGTCTCACTTCGAAGATGCATTGTTACATACCGTGGCAATGCGGCGGCTTTGATCTGCGCGGGCCGCACTGGAACAGGTGGAGGCCGCATCTCGGATATCTGATCATCTCTGGGACGAACGTCAGTGCGATTATCGAGGGATTGTTGCGTGAACGTACCGCATGGGAGAAGCCATGCTATGACGAAGTGAGGATCAGTTGTACTACGGGTGCGACTGAAGAACTCACGCAGTGGGCATGATCTCGGAAAGGAACTTGTTCGCCTCTGCCATAGAGTCCATCCCCGGAGATTGTGATTGCTGGGGTAGTGAGAGGTTACGACGAGGTAAGGGAAGAGTACTGAAGGGGGCTTGAGCATCATCCCGCTATAACTCAACGCAGTACGCTGAAGCCTACCTTGGTGGAGGATGAGACACGGAAAGCGGAGAGTGGGACTCTATCGCCGAGGTGCCATGTCCAGGCGGGCCAGGGGAGTGTCCACGGTCCGAAGCAGAGCCTGAACGCCTGGGCAATGGAGGTAGGGCTGGCTTGGTAGGCTGGACGAGGGCAGAGTCAGCAGCCGAGTTCTTCTTGAATTTCATGTTCTTCAGTTCTTCTTTCTTGCCAGATGCCGGAGCCTGCGGAATGCTCGCGGCTGTCCTTTGCGCCAATCGCGCCTTGGTCGCATTCCCAGCAGTTGCAGTGATAGGCATAGGCATTTCCATGACTTGGCGCTTGCGTTGCCCCTGCGGTGCATCGTCCAACGTCGGTCGTTTCAAGGGAATACTGCTCTTGGTCTGCGTAGGCGGCTGAACCTCGGTGGGCGGAAGGACATTGAGTGCAACCTCTGGAGATGACTTCTCGGAAAACAATGAGCCAGCAGAATCACTCTGCTCAGCATCTTCCTGATTGCTCGCTTCTCGAGGCTTAGTCTGGACAACTGGTGAGATTCAAACGCTTGTTTGACCGGGATAGTCGTACCGAGCGTGGAACAGAAGGAGCCGTCACGGGCTTCTTGACCTTCGCCAGTGGCTCGTCATCCTCGTCGTCCTCGTCCTGAGTGCTGGTCAGCTAGATATATGATAACTAAGACATGTACTGACCGAGTCGACAATGGGTTTCGCCCGCTGCTTCCCCTTCTTGCGAACTGCAGACAAGGGCATGCTGTCGGATTCATCATCTTCATCTCCCTGCATACCAGTTCTAGCTAGTGTGACGTCCTCGTTTCCAGTTGCACGTACCAAGGAGCGTTCTCGTTTGAACTTCTTCGGCGGTCTACCGCGCTTCTTGATTGCGGGTGCCTACGAAACTCGATTAATCACCGCATACGGAGTGGGTTAGGTATCGAGTACCTTGCCTTTCCGCTTATTCGTAGGTTCCGTCTTGACATGAGATGTCGAAGGCATAGGCTCGTCCTCCCCGCTGCTCTCTTCCTCAACCTCACGCATATTAAGAGTGCTAGCAAATAGCTTCTTTTCCCGTTCTACACATAGAGAGGATGTGAGCGGACGACGGGGAGCATCGAGAGCGAACGCACTGATCCAGGAAGGCGTCGCCATGACCTCGTATCCTTCGAGATAGTCGTCGTTATCCATTCCGACATTTTGCCAGAAGCTGGAAAGCAGGCGGCTACAGTTCGTGAGATTCTTTTCAGGCTCCCATCTGCAAGAAGTAAGTAGCCGATAAGTGCTGTTTCCGACCCGCCACTCACGTGTCGTCCGAAGAATCGTAGTTCGCCCACTGTAGAAACAGTCAGGAAACTTGTCCGAGCGGGAATCGTCGCGGGATAGACACCTTGACTCGGTATTCCTGTGACGAGAGTGTTGTAGCGATAATTTCTTAGACAGAAATACAGGAACGTACCCAGTTACCCTTCCTGACTCGAGCGGCCTTGATAACTTCTGCAGCACATGATGGTCCAAGGTCAACACGGGGGCATAAAGTCAGTAGGGCATCCAGTGATCTCTCTCACCGACGACGAATTGTTGCTCCTCCTCAGAGCTCTCGCTCGCAGACTGCTGAGCACGCTTCTTCTTAGCCATTCTTCTGGGCAGGCTCTAGCTGGGCTCGACTTGACAGTGGCTCATTCGATGGCGAAGTGCGCCGCGCGAACCTTCGTGGAGAATAAGAGAGATTGAAAAGCGATGAGCACGAACAGTACAAGCAGAGGCCTACAAGGGCAGTACGCTGATTCGCGCTGCAAGATGATATGTGTGTATCGCACACGGCGGTGTGTACGCGGTTCACGTTCAAGATTGTCAAGTACAAACTATGGGCGCCTCTCCAAACCTGTATGTGAGGTTCAGTTGAAGCACGCGTCTGTAGTACGTAACTGCTCTTCCTCACGACCTCGACGACCTCATTCCACCCTTTGCTTCATTCACTATGACCTCGAAGTCCAAGTCCAAGCAGGAGGAAGCCCTTCAGTTTCTCGACGACCTCGACAATCTCGCTCCCCCGGAAGCGGCAGGCGCGCAGCATCCAACTGAAGGAGAGGCCGAGGTGTTCGCCTTCATTGACGAAATCACTCAGAAGAGCTCGGAACCGCCTCGGCCAAGCGTGCACATTGATCGACCGCTCTCAAGAGCCGGCACGCCCACAGTACGCAAGAGTACAGAGCGCGTCAAGGTTGGCACTCCTGCACCCCTTCTCCCCGGCTCTGTCCCTCTATCTCGGACGGAGTCCTCGAGCTCCCGCGTCAGCGTCGCACCATCTAAACCCGAGCCTTTGTCCCAAGAGACGCAAGCTGCTGCCGGTGCGTCTAGCGGAGGGTGGGGCTGGGGGAGCGTCTGGTCGACCGCGAGCACGGCGCTGCAGCAAGCGAAGACCGTCGTGGACGAGCAAGTGAAGAACCTTCCGAAGAATGAGCAAGCCCGGAAGTGGGGTGAGGGTGTGCTCGAGTACGCTAAGGCTGCGCAGCTTGATAAGCTGGGTGCGTTTGTCCGTCATTCCAAGACATCCGATGTTGAGTCCCGCATCTAGGGCAAGATTTCAAGCGCGTTGGCCTGTCAACGCTGACAGACATACTCAACGCCGTCGCGCCGCCCATCTCGGAGCACGAAGTGATTCAGGTGTGGCTGAGCCATGACATGCAGGGTTACGAAGGGATCGAGAGCCTGGTCTATCGTGCATTGTCGCGAGTAAGCTCAACATAGTTTCATTTGCGCTGCCGCCGCTCATGTCTCCCGGCTCTAGATCATGGAACAGGTCGAAGGCGGCGACCTTGTTGTGAATCGTGGTGATGAGTCGCGCCCCAAGGACGCCACGGAGAACAGAAGGGAACTCAACGCGGTCGAGGGTTATGATGCTGCCCTGAAGCTTGCGCAGGTATACACGTTCTAGGCTCGGAGACCATTCTTCGTGTCAACAAATCTTCTTGCTAACTAATTTTCTAGGCCAACCTGGAAGAACTCATGAAACGCAACGTCAAGCCCGAACAGGCTCCAGCATCCTCCGCGCAGAACCCCACGACCTACTCCTACGTGTACCTGCGTGTCCAGCCATTCACGACGACTTACGCGCTGCCACAGCTTCCCGGTGCGGACGCTGCCGTTCCCGCGACCCAATCATCCCTACAATTCTTGATCTGCTTGTCTGATCCTCACCACAACCTCATCAATTCCACCGTTACGCAGGCCGTCCCTCAGAAGTGGGTTGAACTCTGGGACGAGTACGATTGGGTGGAGGACCTCGTCGTCGAAGCGATTAGGGTCGGCGCTGAGGTCATTGGCCAAGAGTACATTGGTTCACGGATGGGTTGGGATAAGAAGAGTACCGGGGCTCAGGTTATGCCCCAAGAGACGGGCAGCGAGGAGAAACCAGCTTCTTGATACGACTATACCACTGGATTACGGAATGCCTCGGTGCTGGACGGCGACTGATCCGAAGAACGTACGGCACCAAAACGGACCGAGACTGTATGTATTATAAGTATGCCCAGCTCGCCTATATCCACATCTACTTCTTCTCCTCGGGAGGCGGCGGGGGCGGGGGCACAGGCTTGAGCTCGTCGGGCCTCTTCGGAGCAGTACCGTCCCCAACCTGCTCCCAGGGCGACAAGGCATCGAAATTGCTAGGACCGAACAGCTTCAGTGGACCGGACAATGCTAGTTGGATTCTAGGACTCACCGGAAGGCTTGAGTGAGCTGGAGGGGCTCGTAGACGACACGCTTCCGCTCCTCATCATAGCGTACCTCAGTATAACCCTGTATAGACGCAATGATAAGTCAAGGCGCTCCGAGAAATGCACGGTCCCATACCGTCAGCGGGAAGTCCTTCCGGAGCGGGTGTCCCTCAAAGCCTGGGAGGGCGCCATCAGTATACAGTTCATCTGTCACGTCGTGTGCATACCATAATCAGTGAGGATGCGACGGCTGCGATTGGATCGGTCAGATGTCACATATAGTGGTAATTAGGAACCAACGCACAGGTCAGGGTGGTCTTTGAAAAACACGCCGTAGAGGTCCCAGACCTCGCGCTCGTACCTGTATATGGTCAGCGGGTCCAGAGAGAAGCATGTGTGAATTGTAACGCACCAGTCAGCGCTCCTGAAGAGAGAGGTGGCACTCGGAACCGCGTCCACCTCACTAGCGTATGTCTTGACCCTGATACGACCGCCGTACTTCACGCTGAGCAAGTGGTAGACGACCTCGAACCGCTTGTCTCGCTCAGGGTAGTCCGCCCCGCTAATGTCCATGCAAGCTTTGTACTGGCATTGAGAGTGGTCACGGAGGAAGGTGAGCACGGGGATGACGCCGGAAGGGGGCACGTAGAGTGTAAGCTCGTCCTTGAGCACCGAGAACTGCTGGATGTACTTCGGGAGGCACTGAATGAGGTAGGAGCCGTAGGAGTGAAGCTTTTCGGTTGTCTCCGCGTACTTGGTGAGCGTCGGGTTGGGGGACGTGGGCTCCGTGAACGGGGACGTCGACGCTGCTGGTCGTCAGTCGGGCAGAAACGAGACGAGGCATGACGAGCTTCGCACCCTGCGACGGCTGGGACGAATGAAGAGCACGGCTCAGATGCACTGCGCCCGCTGCCAGAGGGCGAGATGAGGCACAGCGGAGGAGCTGGCCCGTGGTGCGAGCCAGCCGGAGAGACATAGTGGTCGACGTCGAGGATGGGCGGATCGAAACGTCGGTCGCACGCACAACCTGACGCGCTACGGGCGCTTGGAACATCTGCGCTCTCGCTTCTTACCACTGTCCAACCAACATGTCCTCCGTAACAAACGGCAACACCCAACCCTCCGTGATATTTGATTCTCTGCCGTACTACGACAATGAGTTGGAGCAGTACCCGATCTTGAAGCAGAAAGTCGAGAAGGAGCTCGCTCGGGAAGGGAAACCGCCACAAGCCCTCCATCCTGGGGTGCCGCCAGAGCCCACGCTATTTGCTGTTCGTGCGCAACCTTCTGCAAAGCTCACGTCCTTGCTACTGGTACACTGACATGGTGTATAGAACCACCCCATGCTGCAGGCTGAGTTGGAGCGCGTCTCAAATCACCGCTTGCTGCCGCCATTAGATACAACACGGTACCAACTCCCTGCCCCGACAACGTTGGAGAGCGAGGAGGAATGGCGTAAAGCTCTTGACAATGCGCGGGCCCAGCTCGAGCACCAGAAGACACGGTAAGTCATTATCTCAACCTCCCTACTCCTGTGCATTTATTCTCGAATGGCTTAGGCACATTAATCTTGCCCTGATGCAGCAATACGGGTCCAACGCCTGGCGCATACACAACTATCTGACCGAGGCGACTGCTAAGAACATCGAACAAGCCCTCGAAGAGTTGAAGAATCTAACCACGGAAGTCAATCGAGACCGGAAGAATTACCAGGTGAGTGAGCGTCCGCGAAGCACCCCGTGTGTATGTGTGTCCTGGTCTCACGCCGATGTCCACAGACGCGTCTAGGGACGCAGCTGACCTCGCTGGAAACACGGTGGACGGAGTTGATATCCAGCATACTCCAAATCGAGATGGCGAACGTTGCGCTGGAAGTCGAGATCGACCGTCTCAACAAGCGCGAAGTAGAACTCGCCGCTGCTCTATGAACCGTCGTGCCATCCTTGTCCTGCGTCTTCATGTATTTCTAGTTTCTCTGTCGTTGTTGCCCGTAGTGACTTCGAATGAAATGCGCATTTCATCGAGAGAATCAGGGCGAACGACGAATTAGGAATTATCAGTAGAAGCATCCGCAGAAGAACCCAGCGTGAAGAATTACAGGAAAGTGGTAGAGATACATGCCCAAAGGACGATTCCGTGTACACATTTAACGTAGACATTATAAAACGCAGAAGTACACCCTCCGTCGGTGCCGTGCCGCGGACGCTGCTTTAGGTTAGGTGGAGACGGGAAACCTCGATGCAGGGAAGCCGCTCAAGTGAAGCAGTGTCGATACTCAACTGGCGGTAGTGCGCATGGCCAGGCTCCAGTGGCAATGATGCCTTCCCATATTTGTTCGCATGAACGGAAGAGATCCAGAGCTGCTCGAGCCCGTTCCACCTGCTCGAGGCTTCGTGAGTACCGCCGACGTACTAGGTCGGAGAGTTAAGCGGGAACTTACTGGGATGTCGCCGTGTTCGTCTATGTCTCGACCCATGAAATGCTTGACCAGCATCTTCAGGGCGATCTGAACATTCGGCTGGACACCGAGAGTCCGCCGGAATGACATGAAGAGGGCGGTGTCGCGTGTGTTAATGGTCGAATGGGCTAAGCCCATTACCTACGACAGAGCGGTCGTAAGCACCCCCGACGTCGTAGGAAGGTAGGAATTGACGTACAGAGAGGAACTCCCATAACGCATAGCCCACCAGAATTTTATCTCTTATGATGGAAGCAACTTGACGCTGAACCTCGATGAACGCGGGCGCTGGAACATGCGGGGGAAATGGTGTTCTGTCTTCGCGATTGCCACTCTCCGGGTGCGATTAGAGCGTACCTTCAGCCAGATGGTGGGGTTGCAGCCCTGTTGTCTCCGTTCGGTAGTCGCAGACCGGCTGTCTTCGGACGCATCATCAATAAGGACAGGTCAGCTGCGGATGTGTCGAGATGCGGCTCACGTCGGGCGGACGAAAGTGTCGAGGAGGACGCGGCCTCTATAGTCGGTAAGCGTAACCCGGCTATAGTCGGTAGAGGCGTAAGGTTTCAGGACAGGGGAAGGCAGGAGAACACCCACGCCACCATAGGTAATCTGGAAACAATGCCATAGTAGACATACTGCGCTTGTGCGGCCACATATCTGGACTACGGGGTAAGCGAAACAGGAGCTAACACTGGCTGGCGGACGTACCTTTCAGGGGGACAGGCACGGGGAGGCCTGGCGACGGAAGAGGTGGGTTGAGGAGCGGGAGGAAGGGGGTAGACCGGGTTGTTGGAGGAGGAAGCCATTCCGAGCGCCGTGAGCAGTGGGAGCTGAAACAGACATGGGGCGTGCAGGGGGTGAAGCGCCATGAACGAAAAATCGTGGTGGACGGGGCAGGAGAAGCGCCGCCTTTTCTACGGAACTGGACGAACCGCCGAGTCCAGGGTGGCCGGAGCTGACAAGGGCCCTCGGTGGATAGACGCAGGTGGTACGAAGACTGCACACGCTCGGGTCCTGTGTTCAGGCTCAGGACGCCAGGGATGCTTGCGCCAGTGGCAAATGGTATGCCTACATGACTGGGTCGACTGCTCCAGACGCGATAAGGGCCGAAGTAGAGAGGTCATTCGTCGGCGAAGCGACGTGTTGCCAATGTCCGATGGGTTTGGGCATCTCGGAACAGGCCTTGGCGGCTCAGGATTGCAAAAGAGCCGCATCAAGGGGGCCCAGGAGGATCACGGACGGACTTGTTGACGCTCCCGATCGACCGCTCTCGCAGGCACTGAGACGCTCCCGAGCGCACTCCGAGAAGCCACAGAAGCTGTGCAGGCCTGCTGTGGACGAATGATGTCCCGTCCGTGTCCTGTCGCATTTTCCAGGCCCAGGTCCTGCACGATTGCCCCACCGCTGCGCGCACGGACAGCCAGTCCGACGGCGGGGCACTCTAGTCCAGGAAGCTCAGCCTGCGACTCGACGTGTGCACCAATCAGTCAAAATAGCTTTCCAGAAGATGCTGTGCTCACCATTACTCATTGTCTGGCCGTCTGCGGCTGTCTGGCATCCTTCCGACTTCCTCGCAAGACTATCTCATCGCTGCATCTGCACGCGTCAAGGCCGGAGATTGTTGCGATCCGTCACCTCGGCCGGGGTGCGGGGCAGCCAGCTCCCCGACTTGGAGCCCCGCGTTTCCTTCGCAGGCATCGTTCGTGGTCAGATGCCCGTGGGGCCGTGAGCTTCCACGATCTCGAGCAATCTGTCCTTAGTAGGCGTGGGGGATAGGACTCAGGCTCACCCAGGGCGCGGTTGTCGGCCTCCCGAGTGTATGCACAACGAGGGGTACAGCTTCAGGGTTGGCGTTCCTGACGTTGGATAGATGCCGTTGAAGGGCAGGGGCAACAAAACCACCGTGGCGGACCTCGGATGTTGCGGGTGGAATGACCGTCACCAGAATAGGCAACTCTGGGCGCTCGAAGAGGCACTGTCGACGCGTTTGGCTAACTCGAACTTGTTTGCTGGAAGATCCTTGCAAGGCACGTATACACCAGACGTCGCGGGACGCAATCCAGATGAAGCCCGGCCTAGATCTGCACGCAAATCTCCCATGTCCGTCGCAATCTATCCTAACCGGCTAACGATACACTGCTATCAGCGGCCTCTAACAGATCTAAGCTAAATTCTCTGCTGGACGACATCGACTGTGGCCGACACCGCTCACGTTGGCTTCTCCACTTCTACACCTCTTCTGCCTACGCTCGACACCTGTCCATACATGGCTTAACTCGCCTTGCACTTATGGACACATCCGTTGCACGGCGTTCGAAGCAGTTTTCAGACGCTTGTCTCGACTTCTCCGGGAGCCTCCAGACGCGCTCCATGTTGTGTCCCCGAGCGTTCCTCCAGCCTGGCACCTTCCTTCCGCGCTACGTTGGGCTGCTCGAAGCTGCCCATGCCCTCAAGGCCCCAGCGTCCCATCATGGCCTTGTCCTCGTCCCACGGTGAACCTGCCATCACGCGCTGAGTCAGTGACAAGAAGATGAGTGTATGCCACACTCACAAGGCGTGGTCAGCATCTGCTCTCCCGTGAAAACGGCATTGGCACCAGCCATGAAACACATGGCCTGCTGCGTCTCGTCCAGCGTCTGCCTGCCGGCGGCGAGGCGAATAATGGTCCCTGGAAGGACGATCCGAGCAGTGGAAATAGTACGGAGAATAGTCTGGTATGGGACCGGCTATCGCAACCGCGCGTGTAAGAATGGTCTTCCTGACGTTCAAGCGACCCACCGTACCTCATTGTTCTCTAGAGGCGTTCCTTTGATAGGGACCAGCGCGTTAACCGGGAAGGACTCCGGGTGTTCGGGCATGCTATGCTCGGGTGAACGTCCGAACTCCAAGGAACCTATGCGAATATGGACTCACTTTGCCACCTCCCAAATGAGGCCAACACGGTCCTTGTCGGACTCACCGAGACCAAGGATGCCTCCCGAGCACACACTGATTCCAGCGTCACGAACTGCGGATATGGTATCCAGTCTGTCGTCGTAGGATCGCGAGGTGATGACCTGGGGACATGTATTCATTCGTTCCGACAGCTGATGGCAGAAGGCGGCGTACCTCGGGGTAATATTCGCGTGAGGTGTCGAGGTTATGATTGTATGCAGTGAGACCCCTGTGATATCAAGCATTTGAACAGGTGACACGGAAAGGTGACAGGCGTACGCACGCTTCTTTGAGCTGTCGCGCCTGCTCCGGGGTCAACATCCCGAGCGTCGTGCAGACTTCCATGCCCATTCCCCGGATTTCCCGTACCATAGTCAGGATACGCTCGAACCCGCGCTTCCGACCCGAGAGATCACGCCACGCGGCTCCCATACAAAAGCGCGTGCTCCCATTCTCCTTCGCCTTCCGTGCAGCTTCCAAGACAGGTTCAATATCGACGAGGCGAGACGCCTTCGTCGGAGTTGAGTAACGAGAGGATTGCGAGCAGTAGGAGCCTGTGGTCGGTGTTTAGGTGGTCGCATACAATGCCACAACAATTCGACCTACAATCCTCAGAGCAGCCGCCGGCTACGACGCGTCTGAGTTTAATTCTTGGGATGACACGGCCGAGGACTCACTCTTGATGTTCATCAGCGTACAGAGCTGAATCTTGCTTGAATCGTGGTGCTGCCTGTGCACAGAAGCAGCACGGAATACAAGGTCGAGGAGAGGAGAGTCATATATCTTCTGGATCTCCTGTTTGGTCCAGGAATGACGCGTTGGAGGGCTTGCCGGGGAAGAGGCATGGGTTGCAAGAGCGCGCCTGAAGTGCACCGAGAGGCGTGTAGTAGAGATGAGTCTGAACATCGTTTCTACAGAGAGGACTGCGAGAGGGTCTCTTGTTCTCGGCGGCGCACACGACGTTGAAGATATGGGTGGGGATTGAGTGGGTGTAGAGCAACGGAAAACCGGAGGATGCACAGAAACGGTTGGGGAAAGGCTGGGGACGGGTGACTGATCTTGCCAAGATCTTGCCGCCAATATCTTATCTAATCGAGCCACGTGTAGCTGGGGCGATCGAGTGAACGACTCCGGATTCCAAACGCCAAGTTGAGCGCAACGACGCTGCAATGACCCTCCCCCATTTCACCCTCCTCCTCCAACGTCAACTCCGAGTGCGTAGTTCATTAAAGCATCGATGGATTGTTTGTGCAGACCCTGAAGCATGTCATCATTGCTGCTCCGAGAGGGGTGTCCGTCATGGCCAACGATTGCGCGGAACAATAGCCGGGTTGCACTCACCGCATACGCCGGCGTTCTGGCCATCAAGGGGAGTTGTGAGCAGGTATACATACTAACCATTGGTTCAGAGAAGCGCGTATTGTCAGCTCGTGGCTATCAAGTCGTGCGTCCTCATTGTACGCGACAGACGAGCATCAGTCTGGAACGCAAGGATTCGCACCGCTCGTACATTGTTGCATCTATAGATTGACATTCACACCCATAGGTCTCATTCTGGAGGACGTCAATATAGGACTCGGCGAGCGGACCCGCACGCAACACCAACACAACACAGACTAGGAATCAGCGCTACACATCCTCAAGCACGGCAACAAAGCCAACATGCCCATAATTATACCAGCACTTCCCATCGCCCTCTCAGGCTGCAACGTACATGGTGAGTCAGTCAGTGTAAATACTCAGTATTGTACGTGGGTTACAGCCGGTCTGCAGCATCGAACGACAAACCGGCACAAACATATACATCGAGAAATGGGTGGAGGGGCTCCACCGGTCGCATTACAACACACTAGACGTACATCCGAACTATGACTATTATACAAATTGACAGGCTGATCTAATGTTCGTGCCTAGAAACGACGATATGCGGATGAGCGAGGGCGACACCGATGTCCGTGGTGTCATGCATGCGAAGCACTGCCAGTGACGACATATTAGTGCGAAGTGGGGTATCTGGCGCGTGGATCCATTGAACTCCATAGCTGACAGAAGGCCTCGGTGAAACGCACCTTTCCCCTCGAACGGCCAACAAATGGCTACGCGTTTCCAGCGGTGACGGCGCATCCGCCGTTCAGTTGTCGGTGCGTACTCTGCGCGTAATCGTGAGCATGAATGCCTGTAGAGGGGAAGCGTCAATGCTTCGTTTCTTCGGCCACTCGTACCAGACGCACCTGAGCGCACTCTCGACGAATCTCTTGACACGGGAGTCGACCTCTCCCGTTGGGAAGACTCGTTAGTAGCCCTGTCGGCCCCGGCGGAACCGTCCTCCATCGCCTGACGCACGAGGTCCCACTGCCGGAGGGTATAGGCGGCGAGCTCCCTCGAGTAGCGTGCCTTGCGGTCCTCGATGGACTGGACATCCTGGTGTGCGGTCATCTTGTGTTATCGAAGGCGAAAAGAATGAGTTTGACGGCGAGAGAGTGCGCGAAGGTGAGCTGGACGGTATTGGGGGACGCTTTGCGGTCTGGATCTTTGCAGAGCGGTGAACTATGGCTGAGGGAGTCTTATACTCCGGGCTCGCGAGGAGAGCATGATGCTATTTAGCCACCAACTCCTTCGAATCCACAGCGATGCACCACTGCGGCTAGTACACCAAATGACGACATGCCCCATATATGGCAGGTTTGCAAGTTGAAGTGGGTCAGGCGCTGTCAGCGTTACCCTGTCACACCCCACATGTACACAGCTTGGGTCTTCAACTTCGTCCTCAAGTTCCCGCTCCCAGCGGCGACGAAAAACTGGAGTGCGCACGAGGCTGAAGCTGTTCATTTACCGCCTCGAGCTTATGGCATGGCACACGATCGCCGTGCTGCTGTGTGCATGGACCAGTGACCTGCCTCTCCTGTTAGTCCTGTTCGCGAAGACAATTCGCGCCGGGCTCCTCAGGCGATCGAGGAGCGTCGTCGAAGGTATTGTCCGACAAACCGGGGTCAACGCGGTCTCGACTGGCATCGGGGACAGGTTCCCAACAGCAGATCTAGAGGCATCTGTTTCGCATGAGTACTGTATCCGGTGAAGGTATCCACAGCACCCAAGTTCTGATGCATCCACTTGTCCATAGAGGTTGACGTCACAAATCCGTGTGCGCATACCATACTTACTTCATCGCGCAAGCACGCTTGTCGGAGCCAAGTGTGGGCAGTAGGGAGTTCCAAACCAGCTTTGTTATACTACAGGCGACGGCTACATAAGGTTACGAATATACAAAGTGGACAAACCAATGCAAAATATGAAGACAGGTGAATGCGGGTATTACAAAATGCCTAGTGATATAGATATACCGAAAGTCCGGAGTGTTCGACACAGGGAGGAGTTCATGCTACACATTCGACCAGCAATGATGGAGACAGCGGGGAAGAGAAGAGCCGAATAAGGCGCGCGACGCGCAGGTGTAGGGTATGATGCGAGGCCTTGATGGGTTTCGTAGATTTTCGTGAGGAGCGTGACTGGAGCACGTCAGAGGTCGTGGATCTCGTCCAGAGCAAGAATCGAAGCTGAAAGGAGGGGTTATCGCGCTTAGGCGCGGAGAGAGCGCCAGTCCGAGCTGGAGCTGTTCGCCTTCTTGTGCGCGGGCGCAGCTGGCTTCTGGCCTCCGCCAAGCATGACGCCCCCGGTGAGAACGGTCGTCTTGCCACCGTCATAGTTCGTCACCGCCGTCTTCGTGGTGTCGACGAAGACGCGAGCCTGACGGGCGCGCTCGCGACGGGAGAGCTTGACCTTCGTGGGCGAGGCAGCGCAGGACGACTGAGATATAGTCGACGAGGAGGAGCTGTATGATTCACCGCTCTCGACGGAAGAGAAGGTGTACCCGGAGCTCGAACTGGAGGAGCTCGAACGCGAATGGGAAGAAAGAGTGGAGATCGTGGACATGGGTGAGGAGGTGATGGACCGCTCAGGGGAGGGGACCGACGGGAACTCGCAGAGAATGGGAGTGAGCCAGGTGGGCTCACGAACTTCGTCCGCGATGAGAGCGAAAAGTTCGTCGTCCTGGTCAGCCTCGAGCAGCTGCTGGGCGTAAGTTTTGACGGGCTTGCACGACATAGCGCGGGCGGCAGCCTGGGCCTTCAGCTCGGCCTCCAGACGCGCTTCCTTCTCTGCGGCCGCCTTCTTCTGCTCGATCATGGCAATGGTATCCTCCGACCAGATGGTGAAGAACTTGCCGACCTTGCCCGAATCCCAGTTGCCGAAGCGAACCGAGACGCAACCGGGGTCAATGAAGAGGTCGAACTCGACGTTGCCGAGCAGCGCGATCCACTGCGACCACTCGATATTCGCGGTCTTGCATGCATCGTATACTGCTCGAGGGGGAAGACCAGCCGGAGTGAGGGTGAGGCAACGACGGCCAGAGCCACGAAGGGGCTCGGTGGGGTCCCACGATGGTGTGAAGAGCTTCGTCAGATTGCTCTCGAGGGCAACCTGGAGCTTGATGATCGCAGTCGCGGAGTACCGAGCGATGAGAGGACGAGTGAGATAGGTGATCGCCTGGGCGAGAGCGAGCGAGAGGGAACCGAAAGAAGTGGAAGAGGCCATGGCGATGGAAGGCGTGATATAAGAAGACTGGGGGTAGCGGCTGGAACAGAGAGATGCGATGAAAGTCGTTAAAGCTGTGATCGACCTGCGATGAGAACGTGCGGTAGTGGGCTCGCTGAATGAGATGCGAAGTGCTGAGTCGTGTGTAGCGTGTAGCCGTTAACTGCGGATCGACGAACGACCGAGTGCGAAAGTCTGGAGGATAACTGTCAGTGGTCATTGTAAAATCTGTAGGCGGAGAGGACTAACCTAACAAGAACTGGCCTGGAAGGGAACGTGAGGAGAGGGAGCTGGTTGGAACTAATGTCCGGGATGAGGGAACACTAAGCCGGATTGAACACGAGTACTTATAGACATGGGCGTAATGGAGCGCGTCTGCGAAGACAATGGGGCGGACTTAGGCGTGAAGGGCAAGAGCTCGGTAACGAAGCGAGAACAAAAGGCGGACAAGCAACAAAAGCGTTTCCTGAACGGTTGCCAAATCCGGACACAAGGCTCGGCGTTCCAAGCGACACGTGGGCGAGCGCCTGGGAGGTGGCCCGACGCGCTCACTCTGGATGGAGAACAATTGCAGTCTGCCCGGCGTGCCTCGCTTTACGTTCTGCACAGCCCGCTCCCATTGTCCTTCATATGTCTCCGTCACGACTTCCCGCGCGGTCTATTTGCGCACAGACCGCGAAGCCGATGCCGCTTGTTTGCACCCGCCTAGACACAATAGCACTCGGATAACTCTCCATTATGAACATTCTGTCGCATTCCATACATCCGCGCCGAGCCCGCGTGCGTAGATGAAGTGGTTGCGTACGCGGACCGAGAATGGAGAGGACGCACCTGAACCTACCTGAACGCACAGTGCACACGCCAGATATTATGAGAAGTTGAAAACAGGCCGGGGAGACTTCCGATGCTTCCCATACGGGTGCACCCTGGGTGCACCTTGTCCAAGCGCACGGTCTCTTGGGTACGACGTGCGCTTGTCGTTACGTCCCGCCATCCCAGGAGCTCGCTGTGTCCAATGGGCGATGGTAAGCGTTTGGTGCAGCCCTGACTGGACCAGATTCAGCACGGCCGAAGGTGTCGCACAAGACGCATCGGCGGATGCTGGAGAGGATGATAGACGACAAGATACGGGCACAGCAAGCTTCACGATATGCAATAGTGGGGCAACACTGAGCATATCGACAGGCATGGTTGAGACGCGGAGAGGCGGGGCGGCGGCGCTGTCCGAGCGGTCGAGTCGGCGGGAGGGCCCAAGTAGCGCCGGTTCAGCCACCCGGCAGCGAAGATTGAAGCTCCGACAGCAAGTCATCGTTGCCGGGCAAACCTTATTTTGTCTCTCCATCCACGCAGGACGAGCTCGGCGTCGCGCAAAAAAGACCCCTCCCTTCGTCCACGACCCTCAAGTTCTTCAAGCCCCCGCCGTCCGATTCAAAATGGTGTGTTCTCCATCCCATTGCGTCCCCGCCACCCAGACATGGAGATGAAGTGCTGACCCCCGCCCTTGTGTTCGCCAGACTCTCGCCGTCGACCTCCTCAACCCCTCCGCTGAGCACGAGAAGCGCAGCCACAAGCTCAAGCGTCTTGTACAGTCTCCCAACTCTTACTTCATGGACGTGAAGTGCCCTGGTGCGCGCATCCCCTTTCTGCGGCCACCGTATGTGCTTATGCATGTCCCCCAGGCTGCTTCGCCATCACGACCGTCTTCTCGCACGCGCAGACCGTCGTTCTCTGCGCCGCATGCGGCAGCGTGCTCTGCCAGCCTACTGGTGGTAAGGCAAGACTGACGGAGGGTATGTTGTTATCCTGATCTCTCTATGTGTACATATATGCTGACGTCTCGTCTGGTCTCAGGGAGCTCGTACCGTCGGAAGAACTGAGGGTCTCTCTGGGGTCTCTGGTCTTCATATCTGGCTCTCCATGCAGTATCTAAGCCGCATGGATTATCGCATCGATGTCTCACACGCTTTCGCACGCTCGAAAAGCTCTCCATCGCGGGTAGTGTATTCTTACGCAATCTATCACTTCGTATTCCCCCGCAAGTCTCTCCCCTATGCGTGTCTCCCAATTGACCCCCGATACGTGTCATTCGCGGCGTAGGAAGCCATCGTGTTATCCTCTACATTGCCATCGCGTTGTATGTTGCCTGCATTCAATCTATGTGTATGTGACCTATCGGACAGAGTTCACAAACGCCCCAATACTCGGCGAATCAAAGAAGAAGCGCGAGCAGTATGTGAAAGTACCGAAGAGAGTATTGGCTGCCGATCTATCTAGAGCTTGGATATTGGACCAGCTGTCTCTCTGGTGTCCACTCTCACAACTCCTTCCTGATTACAGATAGCAACCAGAGAACCTCCTGGCGTATACATCTGAGACGCGATGAGTAAAAGGACAGAACATTGTGGGGTGATCACTCACCCGCCCATGTACGGACGCCCTTCCACTCGAAGCCCGTTCGCTCAAGATCTGCATTGCCGTTCAGAGGGCTACTTGGCAAACAACGAAAGAGAACGTACGACGTAAAGGAGCCAGTCGCCGCAATCGAAGTTGTCGCTGCGAAGGTTGAGTACAAGAGCGCCAGACACAGATCCACCTGCACTCACTCATAGAAGCTAATGCTATGGTCCAAGGAAACCTACAGACGGCAATGAGCCAGGTACAAATGTGAACCAACAAGCAACCGTACCTGCATTACGACTTTCGTCGGGCCTTTACCTTGGTTGAGCATGGCCAATGTGCGACGAGCCCCGCTGATACTACAAGCCTTTATTTCAGCGTTGCATTGAGGCAGATGATTCAGGACGTACAATTGCGAATCAGATATATAACTGAGAATGCACTGTAACTTCCCTGTGAGTAGGTCCGCGACTAGAGAGTATTGGCACTGACTTTCTGGAACGCGGTGTCGTACCGCACTGGTACATTCCTCGCTTTGTACCAGTACATGATGATGGGAGTCCCGTCCTTAGGTTCCCTCACACCGGCCATCTTTACTTCGATGGGACTCCGACGTCGTTCCTAATGCCAAGGTCTCAGCACTAAGCCTTCCGGTACGACAATCTTGCTCACCTCGAGAGTCGTGCGACAGAACTCCTTCACTCCTTCGTCCGCTGTTTCCCTGAGCATCTTCTCGTAAATGACTTCAATACCTTCGCATGCTTCGGGTGCAGGGACGTCCGGCGGCATGGGGTATTGAAAAACGGGTTGCCGGGGCTCGGGGAGCTGGAAAGAGCACACCAGCATGAAGATGGTACGACCCCGTTGAACTGCGCGCACCGCGCGGGTTACGTAGGACCGGCCATCGCGTACGCGGTCGACATGGTAGAGAATGGGCACTGCAGCGGATGCACCGAGAAGGAAATAACACTGCGCAACTTGAGTTACGACTGAGGAGCCAAATGGTGAGCACTCACATGCAGAGACTTTGGGCCGTAAGGATGTCAGACTACAATATGTCAAGAGAGGAGGGGGTGAACGTACGTGCAGGCTGTAGACCGGATCTACGCAGTTACTCGCCGAAACCAAGGCTTGCGAGATGACCTGTCCACCGAATACACCCCTGGCCCGCGCAGGTGTGTACAGTGTCTTGGACCTGAACAAATTCACGTCAAGGTGTTCAACCTCTAGACATTCAGAGATTTGCTCATGGTCGAGGTGCTGGGACTGCGAGTCCGTCGATGCCATGGCTCCTGCTGCGGCGATGTGCAGTGTAGTGCAGAGCGTCGGAGTGGGATCAAGTCGGTGAGAGTCTTCGTTGATTGACCGAGTCGTTATATAGTAACCGGAGCCGTGCAACGGCGCGACATGGAAAGCCTTGTCGGCCTCTGAGGTGAGCGGATGAGCGGTTGAAAGATCATGACCGCTTTGGGCTAACGCTCCGGCTATGGCACGTTACCGATGCCCGGATATCTAGGCTGAACGTCAACTAGAGTGCGAACGGCAGCGAATCTAGCGGCAGAGACTAGAGTCCACGTTATATCGTGCAAGGGTCCGATGGAGTACATATGAGAGGAGGTAGGGTAGCTCAGAACTCCTCGACGTCGATAGAAAAACCGCACTCGTGGCATATCTGTTTACCGATGCTATCCGGACCCTTCTCCACACCGCCAAAACTATGCCTGTGCTCCTTGTCCTTCCGTTTCTGCCAGACTGTCTCCCTTGTCCGACGTCGCAATTCCTTCAAACCTTCCTCGAACTTCTTGTTCTTCTTCTTTTTCTTCTCGTCGACGCGTCGCTGCCATTCGGCGTCGAGGGCTTCTGGAGAGCCCCACTTCTTCCAGGCGAAATCCTCAACTTGGCACCGAAGGAACAACATCATATTCGCGAAAGTTGACTTGTGAGGATTCGCCTTCAGGAGGTGCGGCATGAGCTCTTGATCTCGAAGTTCAGCTGAAATATATCAGTGAGCGAACAACGCTCCAGCAACCGTATGGTACTGCGTACCATCCGTCAAGAGGTAATCCTGGGCAGGTGCTGATATTTAATCGACCTTGCTTTGTTACTGGATGTGAAACCACGCACCTCCTTGCACTCGGTCTTAGTGAGAAGACTGTACTTCTCTGGTTTCTGGTTCTTGCACTTGTTACACACAAGGCAGCGGAAGACCTTCCTGAAGGTAGGATCAATGTCGACCGAATTGCACTCATTGCAACGGGGATTTGAATCCGGATCCAAGTACATCGCTGAAGAACGTATGCGCATAAGTCCACTGAATGCGTAAGACTCCAGTACTCACATGGCTCCGTATTCTGCAATGCCCTCTGTCGTTCACGTTCCTTCTCCTTCGCTCGCAGCTCCTCGTCTATCTCCTTTCCGTCCTCGACCAGAAACCCGCCCTTGGAGTTGACCATCTTGGATAAGTCATATTCGAAGTACTTCCCCAGGCGGGAGTCTCTCTTTAGCTTGGGCGGGGGCTTCGGGGCAGTCGGAGAGGTAGACTCGGCGGATACAACACCACGAGGACGCTTGCCGTTTGCGTTGATGGACGATGAGGACGAAGCTGCTTGCTCTTCGCGCTCGCGCTGTCTAGCCTTGGCTGAGGTGTGGTGAGTACGATTCATACACACAGAACAAAAGCTCACCCTTTAGGCGGTTCAGCTCGATCCGCTTGACCTGCTCAGGAGTCAGGTCGAGCTTCTGCTGCTCCCGAGGAGGAGGGGTCGTGAATCGTGATCCAGAAGCCACAGACTCCATCTGATTCGTGAAGTTAAATTGATGTAATAGGTATCTGGGGAGGGAGCCTCGTAGTGGTGGATGCTAGACAGCCACCGGCCACCCACAGCCGCGGCAGCGGCATCCCTTACTCATGAGCGCTAGTGGTGACACGTTACGTCACGTATCTGGTTCCGCGCCTTCACGCGCCTAAGTACTCTTGAAGGCTGCCCATCCGGTGGTCAGCGCGCTATGCAAGTACTAGTGCGAAGAACAGCAATGCGTGATATACAAGTTCATCGTACAACGAGGAACGATGTGTCGTCTCTGCAATGCCAGTGATAATAATTTAGTACCCCAGATCCCGTTCAGGTCGCCTCTCCGGACTGTCCGGCTCCATTCGCCTTGCCAGCCTTCGCCTTCGCGATCTGCGCGAGAGGGACTCCATCATCGACATCCATGTCGGACTGGTCAGCGGAGGTGGCCTGTCCACCGCCTGACCCGCTAGCGACTGGCGGCGCGACACTCGGACCAACGCCGTGTGTCGTGCCAGTGCTCATAATCCCCACCGCCGCACCAAATCTACGCCCGGTAGCAACCGAGTCGCGGTCCTTGTGGCTGGCATGGTCACGCCGTCCTCCTTCGCCTTCGTCATCTGAGTCTGACAGCTCGCCTTCAGCTTGCCGTCGCGAGTCCAAGAGGCGCATCGGGCGCCGGTCGTTCGGATCCACCATGTCTTCATCAGGGTCGTCCTCTACGATGTCATCCACTGGTAGGCGAGGAACATCTGCGTCGTCATCAGCACAGTCAGCAGCTGGAAGATCTTCCAAAGCGACGCACCTGTCATTTGGACGCTTGGTGGACCACCCACTTGCCGAAGATGATCAAGCACGATGCTCTTCACCCGGTCCAGGTATTCTGGGGAGTTCATGTCGTCCATGTTGGACGATTTGACGTCCAACTCGTAGTCTGGACCGAAGTACTCGTAGTACTCGTTCATAGGTATTTCTGAGGAGAAGCCGGGTAAGCGAATACGAAGTATCAAGTTGCCTGATCAGTACCTTTGCCTAATTCAACGCCTGCTGCGAGACCAGTCTCGTACGCCCAACACCGACTAACATTGCGCATAGTGTAACCTCCGCCACCTAGGAGAAGAAGCGGCTTGTTGAAGGACTTCACGAACTTCACGCAATTAGCATGACCTATGTATACGATTAGTCAAGGTAGATGCGCAAGAACCGGAGACTCACCCTTCATTGACAGGTTAAAGCAGCCAAGCTTGTCACCGGACAACGAGTCCGTCCCGCACTGCAGAACAATTGCACCGGGATCATACGTTTCCATGACTTGTCGGATAACCTGTCGAGTTACGGGTATTAACTGTGCACGATAGAGCACATACAGGAATTACCTACGGGTTCGAAAATGCTCTTGTAGTTCTCATTCGTGACGCCATCTCGTAGTGGGAAGTTGAGTGCGTAGTATTTGCCCTTGCCGATACCAACGTCCTGGGTGCCAAGTCGGCTTGAGTACTGTTACCTGGCAGAGTGGAACGGTGCACTTACTCGAAGCTCACCCGTTCCGGGGAAATACTCTCCATACTTGTGAAAGCTGACAGTCATCACGCGATCTGTGGTGTAGAAGGCCTCTTCCACTCCATCGCCGTGATGTACATCAACGTCGATGTAGAGCACCCTGGTGTGATACCTGAACGAGCAGTGAGCCACAAGAAACGACAAGGGTGACATTACTTGCCTTAGCAACTCAAGGATACCAAGTACAATGTCTGCAGGAGGCGATTCTGAGTACCGAAGACACAGCGCAGGGTGTATCCCTACCGTTGACGTAACAGAATCCGCTGGCCTCGCTCTTCTTAGCGTGGTGTAGGCCACCAGCCCAGTTCACGGCGATATCGCATTTGTCTCTGCTCAAGCGCGCGGCACCCTCTGTTTCGTGCCTGTTAGAGTGTCAAGTCGGTGATCAGAACTTCAACACATACCCATCGACCCTCCAGCGGAGATGGCGCAGTAGTCGAACAATCCGTCAAAGACCGGACAGTCATCTCCTACGTTATCTGAGGGATGGAGCGCATGAACTGTCAGCCAGAATCGCGGACTGAAGAAGAAGGGATTACATTTGTGCTGCTCCTTGATGTATGAGTTCATATTCGAGGGTGATATCTTGCTCAGGAACTCGACATATTCGTCCGAATGGAATTGTGTCATCTCGCGCTTGGTGGCAGGCTTAGCGCGCTATCAGGACGACGACAACAGGTTGCGTGAGACAACCGGTGTATGAAGGGGAGAGACCGCGCGTACAAAAATCTCCATGCGCTTGTACAGGCCGTAGTTCATAACCAGTGAATGGCACATACGTATGCGCGTGGGTTTCATTCTGAGTGCTGAGGAATGAGAAGAATGCAGACGCATATGCAAAACTGGCTCACGGATGACCTGGGCCATAGTGGAAGCCACTAACGTCGGAGTCGAAGAAATAGCACTGGACATGCCCCGCTGTGAGCGATCCTGAACGGCGAGTTGCACAGAGAAATGAATGTACCACGCGCTTTCGCTGTCCCTCCCCGTCAATGGGTGTCATTTCTGGTGGCATTGTGAAGGTCTGCTTGGAGATACAGAGCAACAGGGGACTAGAGCTGGCGAACGTCCGCTCGATATGGAGGGCAAGTTGAGGAAGGCAAACCTTGCGCCACCCACTCCGACAGGCAGACCATGCCCGATCAATCTGCAGCGCCTCGCCTAGTGACGCTGGCGAAGTATTTAATTGCAATGCTTTGTCGAATGCTGCAAGTTTTCGAGCTGCGAGGCTCAAACCATACTTACCATTGCTAGTGTACAAGAACCTCCAATTAAGTCAAGCTATAGCAACTATAGTATACACATATGCGGGGCGGGCTATGTACATGCACACTGGCAACGAAGCGAGGGGCGGGGTCGGAACGGAGAAGCTACATCTTTGGCTTGCTAAGAGACGCCTTGTGGACTAGCGTCGAAGGCGCGAATCCAAACGATTCCTCCATCTTGACACCCTGCTGAATGTGTAAGTTGTCGCAATAAGCTTCAACGGCTAACATAACTTACAAGCTCGCCTGCGATCACGCGGACCTAGAGAACGCAAAGGTGAATACTCGTAGCGTCCAGCACATACTGATGATTTGGCAGTCTCTCACCATACTCCAGTGGTGGATCGCGTGCAACCCAGCAAACCACAGCTACATAGAACTATGCGTCAGCCATCTTGACGTCGGAGGTGAAGATTGTATGCGCACCTCTCGCCCAAACGTGGTCTCCATGACTTGCGGAAAAGGCGTAATCGCGTGCAGAGTGATGGGCTCCCCCATCTTCGCTCTGGGCACAATTCTGTGCAGTTGCGCAATGCAATCATTGAGAGCATCCCTCGCAGCGTCGCGACTGACTTCCATGGGGGTGTTGCGCAGCCTCTTGTCGTAACTCAGCACATGAGGTGCAGGGCTTGACACGACGTCCAGCAGCAGCGCGAAGTGATCTCTCGCATGCCTGAGATGCTTGCCTAAGTAGACATCTTGAGAGAACGAACGTCAATGGCAGCCTCGCAGGACATACCTATCGTCGAGCCAGGGATGTAGTTTGAGTGCGTTGTGAGCTGATCATCTGAGGTAAGACCGTTCTCCACTAGATCAACTCCTTGGCGCAGGATGGCGGTAGAGACTTCTAACAACCGCGCGAGCGCAGTGGGTTCATCGTGGGTGTCGCTCTCCTCAAATGACGCGGCTGCTGCACTCGAAGACGATATCGAAGACATGGCGGTAGTCGGAAGGTTTCCAGTTGCAGACTCCACCAGCTGCACAGCGAGACGTCAGGTGGGATGCGCGCGTCCCACGAGGCTTGCCTCGCGGGAACGCCACGCTCGGACAGAGGGATGGCGGACAGCATGAAGTGAAGACATGAAGAACGAATTGTATATGTAGAGTGTAATACGGCGTACATGTAAAGAAATGCGGACACGGGTGTCGATGTCTGTTCCTCCGCACAATTTCGGACGACTCATGTCTAAGCAATCCGAACTCAAAGCGAGGATGTCTTCTGTCTACCAGGACTTAGCCGCAGAAAGATGAGCTGGGAGACCAGCGCGGTGAGAGACAGGCAGACCCAGTGCACAAATCAACCGTCGTCGTCGTCCTGGATGAAGAAATTCATCGGCGGCCCCGCTGCTCTCAAACCGGCTGCTGACTAAGTAGACCTCAGTATCACGCTTCACCAGCGACAGCACCGCCCACCGCGACTGCCAGCAATCCAACTCCTTCCCGCCCTCCGCTACCTATCATTCTAATGCTTGCATCTTTGAGGAAAGCCGGATCGTTGGCTCGCGTACGTCTGCCGTGGACTTCCGGGGTCGATACCACTAACCGTCTCCTCGGACAGGCCGCATCTGCGGGTCAGAGGCGCTTCCTCTCTATTCATGAATACCAATCCGTCAATCTCCTGAACTCGGTACTTGGCCAATTGTTCTCGCGTCTTTTGCACGGCATGCAGATTTGACTCGTACAGTATGGCATTCCGACACCAAAAAGTATCGCCGCCAAGACACCGCAGGAGGCTTATGAGGCTGCGAAGCAGTTCGGTGCGTGTTCTTGCCTACTCCAGACCCTATTGGTTACCCATCAACCTCCAGCCTCAACCGGATGCGTTATCAAGGCTCAAGTGCTAGCGGGAGGGCGAGGAAAGGGTCACTTTGACACTGGACTGCAGGGTGGTGTTCACCTCGTCGAGTCGTAAGTAATGTCTTTGTCCGTTCACCGTATACCCATTGGAACCCCTTGTAGGCCTGAGCAGGCGAAGGACTACGCGAGCAAGATGATCGGCTCCAAACTTATCACCAAGCAGACTGGTGCAGCCGGACGCATCTGCAATGCAGTACGAGCCTTTGCCTCCTGCGTGCTGTATCTGCTCTGACGCACGTTCCCATAACAGGTGATGTTGGCTGAGCGTCGGGACCCGTCGCACGAGTATTACGTGGCTGTCCTCAACGATCGCGGTGTCGGTGGCCCGGTGCTGGTTGCGTCTGCACAAGGTGGTATGAACATCGAGGAGGTCGCCGCCAAAGACCCCGGTGCCATCATCACTACGCCCATCAATTTCGAGAAGGGACTCAGCAAGTCTGAAGCTCTCGATCTCGCAAAGAAGTTGGGCTTCAAGGGTGAAGGTGCCCAGAGCGAGGCCGCCGACATCTTCATCCGGCTTTACCAGATTTTCAAGGACAAAGATGCGACGCAGATTGAGATCAACCCCATGGGTGAGACCTCAGATGGTCATGTCCTCTGGTTCGTCCCCGAATTGTTTGTGTCTCGGTCGTACTGCTTACCCCATTCAATTGCATTCTTCCATCCAGCATGGATGCGAAGTTCGGATTTGACGACAATGCTGAGTTCCGTCAAAAGGACATCTTTGCGCTCCGCGACATCTCTCAGGAAGAGCCCTCAGAAGTCGAGGCGCAGAAGTTCAACTTGAACTTCATCAAGCTTGACGGTAGCATCGGGTGTCTCGTGAACGGTGCTGGTCTCGCGATGGCTACCATGGATGTTCTCGCGCTCCATGGTGGCAATCCCGCGAACTTCCTTGACGTCGGAGGGTGCGTGGCGCATTGGCTCTGCATTCGATAAAGGTTCTGACTGCTTGCAGAGGTGCCACCCCCGAGACTGTCAAGAAGGCGTTCGAGATCCTCGTCTCTGATCCCAAGGTCAAGAGTATTTTCATCAACATTTTCGGCGGTACGGCATGTCTGTCACCTACGCAGACACACGCTCATTGTCGCTGCAGGTATCATGCGTTGCGACTACATCGCTGAGGGTGTCATCAATGCGGCGAAGGAATTGTCCCTGACCGTCCCTCTCATCGTTCGACTCAAGGGCACGAAGGAGGCGGAAGCAAAGGAGTAAGTGCCGGTGTTATACTTGAGGTCGTCGTTGCTGACCCAGTGACCAGGATGATTCGTCAGTCCGGCCTCAAGATCATACCCTTCGATGACCTTGACGAAGCGGCTCACAATGCTGTCAAGCTTGCTCTTTGAGCGATCCCTCCTAGACTACTCGTGGACTTTCTGTTTCACTAGATGTACTCAATGAGCAAGTAATGGGGGTTCCGAATTGTTCGCAAACAGCGGACCGTATTATAAGGTGAAAATACTCGAAAGACAGCAATTGGGAACAGTACGATACAGCGCGAACGAGGACAGGATGTACACTACTTTACCAAGGAGGGCGCGGATAGCCCGACGGCACTGGGTTGTAACCGTTCTGTGGAGGTTGACGCATGGGAGAGGGCATATGCGCGGCTGCGGGACTCTGTCCGTATGAAGGCATGGGTTCTCTGTTCCGCTGAGCGGGCACAGGATATGGCTGGCCGGGAGTCATCACTGGTGGCGCGTGTACAAGCACCGGACTACCAGCATACATCTGAGGAAGAGCAGGCTGCATCACTGGACTGACTAGAGGCATCCCACCCGGAGGGCGACCTTGTACGCCGTTCTGCTGCGGTGGTGCATTCTGCAAGCCTGCCATGTGAGAGGCGTACATGGGAACAGGACCACCAGGTGAGGGGTAAGGGATAAGCTGCGCGGGGTATGGAGACCGCATAACCGCAGCAGATTGAGGCGGAGGTGGACCCGGCATCGTGGGCATCCAGACATGCTGGCCATATACTGGAGGCGCGCCGCCGTTAAGAACCATGGGCCGCGGAACCGGACTCGGCTGCGAGTACATGACATTCGGACTTGGCGCATTCAGCATTGGAGAGTATGCAGGATAAGTGGGACGCAGTCCGGCCTGTCCCATTGGGGGCGGTGAGAAGGCGAATGTTGGGTTCGGCGGTGCAGCACCATTGGCGGAGGACGCAGAAGCGATGGGAAGAGCAGGGGCAGGGGCAGGGGCAGGGGCAATGGGTTGTGGTCGTTGCGACGAGCTCGACGAAGACGATGGTACTTGCTGGAAGGCGCGTGTAACTTCGTACGCTGACATCCGCGTCCACGGTCCTGACCCTGATGGCGGAGGAGTCTGGCCACCGTCGGATTTCACGTCTTGCAACGAAAACGGGACGCCGGTCAGGTCGTCTGCGATGCCTTTGAGCGAGTTGATGGGCTGGATTTGCGCCTTGTCAGGTGTCTGTGACCATACCGCCTTCAAGTGCTCTGGGTCCGGTGCTCGAGCAGGAGAATCCTTGACCGACATCACTTTAGGCGATTTTGACCATGACGACTGTGCGGATCGTGATTGCGGTGTGGATGTTCCATTCTGTCAGTTATCGAGTAAGCTCGCGGTCATCATGGTGCGTGTGACAACTCACCGTCATCTCCCGTGCGACTGAGCTTGACGACGCCTCCAACCGAGTTGCGATCGGGAGCGTCTTTACCGGTGCGGGGCCTGCACCGGAGGGAGAGGTGAGAGCAGTGCCTAATTTTGTGTATGATGAGATGACGTTGGGCTTCGACTCGCCCTCCAGTTCACTTTTCATTATGAACTGAACAGGCACTGGCGACTCCCCAGATCTCTCAGTCCGAGTGGTCTGATAGGACGCCACACCTGAGGATCCCGACCGTTGAGGTTCTGCTGCTAAGCGTGACGATGCTGCGGTTACCAACTCCGAGGAAAGGGCGGGTGACTTCGTCGAGGGAGCTTCAGGAGGGGGGGATCGGCTCACGGTGTCAAGTCCAATTCCTTCACCACTATCCTTGGGTAGCGGGCGCCAAGTAGGAGTGGGCGAGAGCTTGCGCCAGCTCGACGTGGAGGCCTCCTTAGACGTCGGCCGCAGCCGAGGCGGCGTGCTTGGCAAATTGACAACTGGTGGTGCCGGTGTGCCCTCCGCTTGAGATCGCCGAGCGATCCTTGTCCGGGGGAGCTTGATGAAGTACTTGGTCTGGCCCTTGAAGACGCGCGGACGGCCGAACAAGTATTCGTTCGACATCGTATCACGACGGTTCGGTGCGTCAGCGGTATTCCACGAATACACGTCCAAACTCAAATGACGCTGGCCACGCGGCCAGTCAAGCTCGATCTTAGGAGGAGGGGGAGGAGGGCGGGAACCATGGGACAGTTTGACGGTGAAGATGTTCCACGCTCGTTTGGGAGATTTAGGTGGTTCAATCGCCGTGACGTCGAAGACCTCTGTTGGATGGACAAAGTCGAGATGCGCAGGCTTGTTCCGCAGAGCTGGTGGCAGCCACTTCTGTGACCTCGGTGTCTCTTTGGGAGCTTCTGCCTCGTGATGCATCCCATCGAGCGCACCTTTGATACGTGCCATGACGTCGTTCAGAGTGGACATGGGAGCCTCCCGGTAGTGTGGACCAACGGGCGGCTTGACCGTGCCGTTCTGGTAATGTCCTGAGAGCCGTCGATGGTGATCCTCAGCAGTTGGCGACTGTGAAGTGACGGCTGTAGGTCCGCATGGGCGAGAAGACTCCGTGGGAGAAGAGCTGTAAGCCGTAACCTGGACGTCCTCCGAGGTGGAACGTAGGGCAGGCTTCTCCGCGAGAGGCGAGTGGGCCTGGTCTTGAACGACTGACGGACGACGTCTCCAGGCACCTTCGTCGGCTTTCGAAGGTGGGACCGGCTGGTGTTGCGGCGGAACGCCACCATCGTTGAAGAAGTCAGACGCAACGGCTCTTGATGAACGTGCACCAGTTGGTTGGGAAGGCTGAGATCCTACGAGTTTGCCTAGATCCGCGAAATCGACTACGTCTACGTATTCTCCCTCTTTCACCTCCAGGTCTGTATGAGCCAAGACCGTCGGGGGCGGGACAAGAGTGTTCGAGGGGGGATCTTGCTGTGCTGTTACCACGACGGAAGGGGCTTTACGCCTCCACGTGTCTGTATCTGCGGGTACCGAAGGGGTTGTCGCGGAAGTAGTGGTGGACAACCTGCGCGAAGAGAATGGTCGGGAGGTGCCTCTTGATGAGGGCGTACGACCCATAGCAGGACGCACGGGAACTGCTTGAGACGAATCATCATGGAACCCATGAACGGACCCTGCCTTGTCCTCATGCGGAGAAACAGCAGACACGGCCTCCTGAATGATCCCAAGCACCTGTGTGGCATTAGCTGAGATGTTCACGCTGGTATGAACATAATTTACCTGCGCTTCAGCCATCTTCTTCTCAGCGTCGGCCTTCACGCCTTCACGCGCCTTCATTTGCTCCGCAGCCTTCATCCGCTCCTCGATCTCCGCAGCTTTCCTCCGAGCGCGCTCTTTCTCCTTTTCACGCTCCTCCTCCTCCTGTTGTCGCCTTAACCTCGCGCGCTCGGCGGCGGTGTGCATCGCCGCTTTGCGCACTTCTTCGAGGTCTGTGGCCGGCAGCGCGGAGGCAGACACTGCAGGAGACTCCGCTGCTTGAGAACTTGCGGAAGGGGCGGGAGGCTCAGGATGAGGCAGAGACGGCGGTGGCTGCAGTGGCGATCGAGGCAGGGCCTCCTCTGTACGAGCTGGTAGAATATGAACAGCCGAAGCTGATAAGTGCGGCGGAAGCTGTCGCCGATGATCACCCCCGGGACCTGACGGGAGGGGTTCGAATCCAAGACGACGTGTACGATCATCGAACGGCGCATCACGCGGTGAGCGATGAGAGGGATGCGGTGGACCGTATGAACCTGTTCGACCGGAGTCTGTACCATGTCCTCCATTAGCCTGCCATGGAGGATGATCCCGTCGCATGGGAGGCCTATCCCGCAAGCGAGAGGGATCAGAAGGCGATATTGGGGAATGATCACTGGGAGCCCGAGAGAAGGTGGGGCTTTCCGCGTGAGGCGAGGCGCCGTTTGACCCTTTCTGGAGGAGTTGAACACCGTGCACTTGCGTGTGAGGAGGCGCATCTCGTCGACCTTCCGTTGGCGATGTCGAGTAATCGGAACGACTGCTCCTACGAGTATACTGCTGTGCCGCTCCCGGACCAGGATACCGTTGATGGGAGTATGGCTCCAGCCGATTTGAACGCTCGTTGAATAGAACTCTCGACGATTCCTGGGGCGATTGCACAGAGGTAGAAGTTGGCGAAGGAGTACCACCAGCTACGTGAGTAGGTTGGGTATTGACCCCAGGTCGAGAGCGAGGCCAGCTTCTGTCAAAGTCATCTGCGAATCGCTCTTCTTTACTGACAGGCTTGTCCATGGTGCCAATTCGCGCGGATGAGTCGACATCGCCGAGCGACGACAACTTTGACGGGTCTCGGGAAGGAGAGGAATGTCGCGCAGCGTCACTAGACTGAACCTGGTACTGGCGGCCGTCCCCGAATTCGATGACGCCACCCAGGAAATTGTCATCATCTTCTTCCATCTATATCTCTCATGAGCTGACTTGCGGGTTCCGTGTGCAAGACAACTAACCTCATCCCAATGGTGAGCGTTGGGATCCAAGTGGACGCCGCGAAAGGTGTCTTCCTCAGCCATGAGCTCAGTGATTACAGCCTGCTTATGCGCAGCAGCAGCATCCGGTTGGCTGGTCCTGTCAGAAGCTTTGGCGATACGACCTGCATGTCAAATATGAGGTTCCCAGGAGATATGTCATGGTTATGCTACATACCTTGGGCAACTTCTGCCGCAGTTGGGAAATCTGCCTGAACTCTGTCATGAGCGACAACGCCGCTTCCCTGAGCCACTCCCCATACGGGTTTCCCAGACGCGTCCTTCTTCAGTGGCAGGCTATCTTGGTTACTGCGAGGTTGTGGTTGGATCACTCTGCCCATGGAGGGAGGCACTGTAGCTGCACTTGGAGCTGCTGAATGAATGGACGCAGGATTGGCGTTTGGACCGGGAAGTGGGGTTGGCGTACTCGATGGGACAGCGGAAGATGGTCGAGACCACCCAGCAGTGCTGCCAGGTTGCGGTGTTGCGGTCAGCTTCGCAGTCACTAGACGCGGGTGTGGGGTAGTGGCCTGGTTGACGGGTCTCTCTGCTTAACTTCAATGGTCACATTACGTGTCTGCATGCACTGTAGGACGTACGACTCGAATTCACCGTCTTCAGGACCGGCGAGGACGAGAGGGTGTGAGCCGGGGCAGACGTGGTCTTCTCGAGAAACTTCCTGCTGATGTTGACGTGGCTGAACTTCTTGGGGTGGGGCATACTCAGAGGAGGAGCTCCTGAAGTCGAGGGAGCTGGAGATTGTGTGCCACCCTTCGTCGAAGACAAGCCCGAAGCCGAGGAGGCTGGACTAGCATCCCGGGAGCGACCAACTGAACCTTGCCCTGCATGAGAGACCCCGTCCTCGCCAGCGGTTAGGTCCTTGGGGAGCTTGGAATCTGTGTGGTCTCCATCGAGCGGGCCTTCCCTCTCAGAATGCTGCGCCGAGTTGGTGAGGTCGATACTGGCCATAGACGCGTCTCCAGACGCAGAGAAAATACGTGGAAGGCGTGGGTGGATGAGGTATGGAGAGGACCAGCCACAGAATATACAGGAGATGCGCGCGGCCGAGTCGGAAGAGACGACCTCAGGACGAGAGAGCAGAGGCCAGTCGGTGTTGGCTGGACAAGTCCAAGGCCAAACTCGTCCTCCAATCGCAGCTGCGCGGCAACGCCCGGGAGCCAAACCCTGGCGAACCTGCAGCCCAGTGGCACTAGTACTGGCAGCACTCGAGCGGCTCCTCGATCTCATCCCGTGCCACAAGCTCCTTCGAGTCCCCGCACCTTACCCCATTGTTCTCGACGCAGACCCGGACTTGCCCTTCGACTTGCAGACCCACCAACATCGTCCCATGGCGTCCGATGCGCTTGTGCACGATCTACCTAGTTCGCGACCTTCTACCAGTGGTCAGCATGTTGGCCCGCACACCGGTGTAAAGAGGTCCTTCACGCATCTTGACGAAGGTCGGTATGAAGACCCGAGGCAAGTCATCATGCTGTCGCCGTGCTCATGCGTTATGATTCCAACCCCCGAACCAGCTACATGTCTCTGCCATCTAACGACAACGATGCTTGGTACTACCCATCGTATGGCTTTGAACCCAACGAAGAAGGGCTACCAGCCTCCCCTTTCAGGGGCAACTGGGGCATGAAGACGTTCAATGAGGCGAAGTGGGTACGGAGAGGGAAGATGACGGCCTGGGGACCATGGATGGAGGACTGGGAGGTGCGTATGTGCCGCGTATATGTATTATGCTATACTTACACGGAGTAGGCAGAAGATAGAGCGAGGAAGCGTGTCCGCCAGCTGTTGCAACAGGAAGAAGAACAAGAGCCGTCAATTACCCTCCCGCACCTGCGCTCGCCCTCTCCGCCACTCATGGCTCCCTATCCTCATCCAAACGCCCAACACCTTTCGTACACCTCGTTCGTAATGGACAAAGCAACCACCCACTCATTTCGTTCTCGCGTCTTTGATGAGCTTGAGGATTCTACCAACACACTCATCGAAGGCGAGACCGCTCTCCGCAGGGCATTGGGGAGGCTGTGGCAAGTCATAAGCGAGGACCCCGCCGAGGTCGGAGTCGGTACGTCCTTGGTCCCCAAGCGAGAAGACGAAGAAGGCGACGAGCATGATCCGGACAGTCGCTTCGCCCGAGCACCGGATTTGACTCCAGTCGTCCACAAGCTGTTCCTCTCTCCCAACCAAGAGTCGATCTTCGACAACATGCAGTTTTCGAGAGCGGAGATGCAACGCGAAACACTAGAGAAGTCGCTTGCTACTCTCCACGAGCTCCAGGACGACGGGCGCGAGTACGTGGATCGCTTAGAAGAGATTCGGGAGGGATTGGGAGACTCGAGGACACAGAGAGACGGTGTTTGGGAGTTGGTGCGGAAGAAGGCGATACACGAGTTGCAGGAAGTCGCCTCAGCGGCAGCCGTCGTGTCATAACTGTGTGAGTTGTAATACCCTGGTTGTACCATCTATTCCTTGGTTGTGATGAGAACTTTTGCGAGTTGCCCATGTTTGAGCAATTGAGATCGTCGCGCAGGTGATAGACAAGAGCCCCCAAGAGCTCTATTGTGTATTGTTGCGGTTAGTTCCAGGTATCCAGCGCAGACCAGAACATGGCGAGCGCGCGGTTGTTGTCTGTAAAAGTTGCATTAGTAGTACCAGCGTCAAGCGGCTGTTCCGCTTCACGTCTGCGCCACCAAGCGAGGCGCGCGCCACAGCTGTGCGCCCTTGTATATAGACCCTGACGTCGGGGGACGCGCAAACCCCTGTCGCGACTTCCGCTCTACGCTCGGTCATTTTTCTTCGTTCTGCATACACGCCATGAACATACCCGACATATCCAGCCTGAGCATTGGGGACACCGGGCCCCCGCTACCCCGCACATCCCCGCACATCCCCGACGACATCATGCATTCGACGGATCACTACATGACCAAGCTCAGAAACCATGCTCAGTCGATACCCTACTCTATAGAGCCAAACTCTAAGATGCAGGAGATGCTCGAGTTCATACTGCTACGTCTGACGCAGTGTGTGGAAGCGAAGGATTACGACCCGGGGCTCCTCCAGTGGGACAGTATGCTGACTTAGTGAGTATACCCCCTATCGTACGGTTTTCCGTGTGTTGACTGTCGCTGTGTCCGTCAAGTTGGTGCATGCTCAAGTATCCCATCCCGAAGGAGAAGCGCATCGCCATCATCAAGACATATTACCATGTCTGTACAACCCCTGGGATGCCAAACCACGTCGTCGCGGCGTGCTCGGATGGTTTGCAGGTCTTGTGTCGGTCCAAGAAGAAGCTTTCAATAGAGGATCTGAGATTGCCTTGGACGCCCATCTACAAAATCCTCAGCAAGGACCTCTTCCTCACGAGACGTCAGTTTGAAATCAGGCAAGTGTCACAGCACTTTGCATTGGGCGCAACAGCCACTGACGGTGCTACAACGCGACATAGCCAAACCTCCTGGTATATGGGGTACATTGCTGAGAATGTTCGCCGGTTCTTTCATCCTGGGGCGGTTGACGAGATGCTGTCCACCTTCCTCCCCTCAATGGACTGTACCAACCTGAATGTGAGCGCAATGATGAAATACGTGCAGTCACGACGATATTGACGGCGAGCCACAGAGCATTCTCGCATCACAATACTACATGCTAACGTTCTTGCCGCTCTCGCATCCTCAATCCTACCTCCCCATGCTCTTTCGAATGTGGGAGTCCATAAACTCCTATATGTTCGACGACCGCATGTTGCAATTCCTCGCGCGTCTCGCGGAGATACATGTCGACCCCACTGTAAGTGATCCTCAGAGAGTCCACGACATTCCAGACGACGCGCGCTCTGAGGGAGAAGAACGTCCAAACTGGTCCAAGGAGGATCTCGAGACGAAGTGGAAGTGGTCGGGTTTATTCTCCGACGTCGGAATATTTCCTGAAGCAGATTGGAGCTACATCATGGCTAAGTGCATGGCATCAATGGGTACGTCAATCCGTGTGAATGCGATATCTGCGCACTCACATTCCATATGTCGCCCGTGCAGAAATCCCGCTCGCTGACGCTGGCTCGCTGACTACCGGACCGAATGCGGATGGCCAGGCGACTTTCGAGATGAATCGACTGCCGAAGCCTAATTGGCGAATCCGTTAGTGCTGTTTGCGATGTGAGCTGGAAGCCAACTGGAAGCTAACGGTTGCATCTAGCATCTTTGGCGCGCATCATCGTGTATTCGATGGCTCCCGATGCTATGCCGAGTCCTGCGTCAAACGCACCGACGCCGTTGTTCACGCCACTGGCATCCGGAGCGAGCACGCCGTTGCCCCAACAGAATGGTGGCCTCGGCGACTATCTATCCGCACCTTTGGGCAAGGGCGGCCACCTGAAGGTCAGGACGTACCTGGCAGGATGCAAGGCATTGGATGCTCTTGCCAAGCTGATCGCTTCTACCGAGAGCTTCTTCCATCCAACCAACTCCGGCAATTGGACTAACGATGTACGTCGCTCTTCGTTTCAGAGAAGTGACGATTGCTGATATCGCCTCCATTCGATCAGCTCAGCGCATTCATCAAGTACATCGTGTACGACTTCAACAAGCGTGAGTCTCGCAATCGTTATCCCTAGGCGTTGTTGGCTCACTTGTTCATAGGTTGGTACGAGGAGCAGCAGCCCGACTGCAAGACACCCACTGTGAGTTGCATCTTGGTATATTGTTTATGTTATATTGACCATCTTGCGATACAGCATCGCCGCCTCACACGGGAGATCAGACGGGAATTGGTCAAGTCCTTGAGAACAGTTGCGCTCTTAGCTATGTTCTCTCAGGATAGCAGCACTGTGTCCAATATTCAGAGTTGCTTGAAGTCGATGAGCATCATGGAGCCCGACTTGATCCTGCATCCGATTCTGGAGCGCGCGGTGCCGGCCCTCGAAGCATTGGTTGAGGTGCGTTCAGCAAACATTCGCAATGAGCATAGGTACTAATATGATTGTTCAGACTCACCGCACAACTGCGGTCATCAAGGCGCTTGGCGCCGTAGCTCCAGCGATGGTCTGCCGCGACATCTACCTTCACGGTGCCAAACATTTGCTCCCAATCCTCGAACTGCTTCTTCCTGGAATTGACCTCGTACGTGCTACCATGTTCTCACCCTATGATGTTACGCTCAATTGAAATGGCGCCTCAGAACGACCCTCCGAAGACGGTACGTGATTCAGCGCATACCCGCACATGCCAACCTGACGCAATCTGGTGCAGTTCTGCACTACTTCCTTCATCTCAGAAGTTGCCCAGTACATCAAGTTCGGCGAGCTGACTGCCAATGCGGACGCGGACATGGGAAACGGGCTTGATCTCGCGAAGGGACCTTCAGTTGACGGACCTTTGCTTCAAATCGCACCTTTCCCCGAAGGAGTCGAGGCCGGATCCGATGCACACCTAACCAAGGCCGAGGAAGACGCTGTCCTGAGGGATATGGCCGGTACTTTTGCAGATTGGGTTGCTGCATTCTTACGTCGCGTGATTCTCTTATTTGAGAACCTCCCGGAGGAGGGCCCGAATGGCGCTGCCGGGGGCCCGACTGAAGGTTAGTATTAAGTACTATCCCTCGTACTTGATGATTGCTGACGTATCTTCAGTGCAACTAGTAGATGCAGTCTCGGGCGCATTCAGCCAAATATGTGTGCACCTTTCCGAGCCACTGTACGACATGGTTCTCGGATTGGTCTTCGACTACGCCACTCAGAATGTCCGATCGAATGCTGTTCGCGCGATACATCAACTGGTCGAATGTGTTGCCAATGCCAATCCTGCGAAGACACTGGATCGATTTCTCCCTTTCTGCGACCGCAGCATAAGAACAGAACTGGAACACGGCGCCAGCTCCTTGAGGATCACGTCGTCAGGTTCTACGCCGCTGCCGTCCGATGCTACATTACATTGGAGTAAGTACTGCCATCAAACATAATATAGGCATCAACTCACCTTCATATAGACCTTGCGATATTGAGAGGCGCTATGTACAAGTGAGTATGAGGATTAATCGTCGTCGATGGTCTAACCAGTCGCTCCATGTTCCTCAGTGATGGCCGTGTGGTAAGAGAATTGTCCTTCATATCGGACATCCGCTGACTCCTTGCGAACAGACATTGAAGTATCGCGACCAACTCATCTCCCTCTTCAAGGTTCTGCACGAGAAGACCTTCTCCAAGCGAGGCTACTCCTCGAGCGGGAAGCTCCTGTCTAGCACGTTGCTGACGTTGAGCCATACGTATCCACTTGAGAACAAATTCGTCAACCCAGAGGAGTGGAACTCACCAGGTTGATCGCCAGTGTTAACTTCTTATCACACTGGTCGCTGATCGCGCTGTCTTTCAGAGTTCAAGTCGAACCACCATAAGTACTGGGGTAAGCTGTACAAACCCGAAGACGTCAAGGTATGAAAAGGTTCGCCGAGTAGGATGTTGTCAGCTCATTGGTCTCTCTAGTTGACTTGGCATGTCCCCAACGCGGACGAGATAGACTTCGTACTGCAGATTTTCCGCGAGTTCGTCGAGCCCGTCCTCGATACTATGCACGGCTTGCTCGAGCAAGGTCAGTACATAGTATGATCGCCCGGACTCATGTCTCACAAGCACCAATTATGTAGGCGTTGTTCGGGATGAAGTATGGCGCAATGATTTCTGCAGGTGTGTCATCTATTCCGGGCATATCACAGGCGTAAGGTCATGACCGTGTGGGTAACTAGGCATCTGAGTTTTGTTCGCAACGCTTTCGCTGGCATCCCGACGCTAGCTCGGGAGATTATTCCACCAGAAGAACAGAAAGCAGCTCTTGAATCCAGCGACATCCTGTAAGCCATCATCCACTCTTCGCTGCTCAGCTGCGCAATCCTCACGCAATAGCCCAGCTACGAGATTTCCGAAATGATAGCGTGCGTGGAGCCGCTGAACTCCGGCTTCGCTCTATCCAATCCAGAGGACCCTCGTCATCAGTATATCACTGGCCTGCGCCGAAAGTTCGGCGAGTTCCTGCACAAGGCATCTGTTTCGCTCCAACAGCAGGGTGAAGAGAACACGGTTGACGCTGTGCATGGGCTGGTAAGCGTCCCACTACCACAGTATGCGACTATCGTATCTGAAGCATGTTGCAGGTCAGATCCATACGAACGTATCTTCTCGAATATGGGGATAGCAGAGACAGGTACGCCTACACAAAGACTACGTTCATACTTCGTAACTCCAGCTTTGTCTGTTCTAGTTACTATCTGCAGTCCGATAGGTACCAGAGCGAGATCAACATCGCTCGCCACTATGCTGGCCAAAAAGTTTGGCCGAGAGCACTCTACGTCAGAAGAGCAAGGTATGGCGACTCACTGTACAATGTAGAAATTGGGCCGACTCTGATATCACCGTAGGCTCTATCACGCGGCGCGTCTTCGCTGGAATTCCATTGAACGGCGACGAGGGCCGCTGGAGGATAGTCTGGTCGATGATGTGACGCAGTGGTCGATGTGGAATTACAGAACCGGTGAGTGGATTCAAATGTTTCCGTAGCGCTGGACTCATTCGCATCATAGTTAGAGAGTGGGTCGCATAATTCAATCACTCAATCGCTCTCGCGCTTAAGCACCTACTCAGGTCGAGTCAGGCGCTCCTCGAGAGCCTCTGCAATGTCAGTTTTCGTACCAGAACACTCTATGAGTTGCCATGCTAATTTCCTATACTAGAACTTCGATGGCGTTAGGCGACGCTGTCTCCCTGTTCTGTACAAAGCTTTGGAACCTGGGACCGAAGATGATCGCATGAAGGGTGCCTTGTGGACGTTGAACTTGTCTGTCTTCGGTAAGGACCCAGACCGTTTTGCTATGTTGTCGGTCTGACACGCAATACGCCGCAGCGAAATATGCCAGCGGAGGTAAGCAAAGTCCGACGTAAGTCGCGACAGATTTCTCACGATTAGTAGAGCCAACGCTTGCTACGGAATTCGTCAAGAGATTGTTCGAGTGTCAACACAACGAAAAGGTTTGTCCGTCTCGCACTGTCTCGCGCACCGCGTTCTCATCGTCTCCGTAGTCTTCAATTCAGGATTGTGTGGCGTCACTCTCGGAGACTTGTAAGACAAGCACGTTTTTCCCTTGTCATGATCTGACTCCAGGATTGAACAGGCCTCAGCAACTTCTCGGAGCCATCTCATGTGGTCTATCATGTTGACAACTCTGAGCTTGCAGCTGCCCTCAAAAATCTCAGAGCGCTAGTTTCGAAGGACAATCATGCGGCTGACGAGGTGGTGATGAAGTGCACCAGACAGCGCATTGGCCGTATTTCCGCTACAGACGAGGCTATCGCACGAACGGTGGGTGTGGTGGACGAAAACTTTGTGTGCATGTCGTTGACCCGATCTATGGTTCCAGGCGGAGATGGTGTTGAATATTGCCAATGATCCGCGCACCCACTGGAAATACTCAATTGTGGCGGTCAGGTGTCTCCGTGCGCTGATCAGACGGGACGCGCCCACGAAAGGTGCTCACGTGGAGTACCTACTGGGTAAAGCCCACGACTCAAACGCCAGCATGGTGCGTTCTCTTTGGTAGTGAACATGGAAGGCCGCTGACATAGTCTCTTAGCGATACGTGAGCATACCCTTTGTAATTGCTTCGCTAACCTCCCCCTCACCTTCTCTTGTAGTATGCTCAGAGAGGTATCATGAAAGTCTCACGTTACGTCAAGTTGCGTTCGCTAGCCCATGGACCGGTGGACATCGCTATGGAGCAGAATCACAACCCTCTGCGACGCAAGGTACCTGTCCAAGATTCGACGCGAGAATTCTCGGATCGTTTGTTGGCCGAGTACAGAGTCCCGTTGGACATTGAACGGGCTCGTGAAGAACCGTGAGTGTGCTTGAGGTACGCGTCCTCTCGATTCGACTGACCCGTCGTCAGCATGGTACGGGACAAGTTGGGATCGGGTTGGATCGCCTTGGGGAAGACGGTTGACTTCTTCTTGATGCCTCATGCGACGAAGTCGACTTTCCAGCCATGGAATGCAGGCAGCGATGAAAGTGTCTCAACTATTCGATCCATCACCACGGCGTCATCATTCTGGGATAAGCTGTCGACGCACTATTCTGCCGAGAACAACTCGGACGTGGTGTCGCAAGATAATCTCTGCTTCGTGAAATCCATCTGTGAGTTGTACGAGCTATGTATGCTGTCTGATCCATTGTTCACCCACCCACGCAGTCCAGCTCCTGGATGACGAGCCCTGGGAGGCCTTGCGACCGACTCTGGAAGAGTTGTTGGCGAACAAGGATAAGAATAAGCAACGCGCGGCTGCTGAGTTCATAGCCGGGGTCATAGCAGGTTCGGCCCCTTCAGTCATAAACAATAAATTGACCTTTACACGATAATCTTCTACAGGCTCGAAGCATTGGCCTACGGATGCGCAGACGAAGTTTTGGAATTGGTTCGCGCCCCATATCAAGGCCATTTTCACCCAGAAGAGCAACGATACACTTCCGGTCTGGGCTTCGTTCTTGGAGGTACGTACACTTCTACACGCAGTGGATAGCACTTTGAAGTTCTCTCGCAGCACGTTTTCTACAACAAGGATCCTCGTCGTCTTCAGCCGCTCGTGGACAGGATCGTTGAGGAGTTCCAAGGTGTCGACTTCCACGGAGAGTCCACATTCGACATGATTCAAGTTCTGTACTTCTTCCGGGCTTTCTACGAGCAACTCGGCATGAAGTTCACGCCTTGGGTGGAGGACACACTCAAGAGGTGTTGGGGTGAACTCAAGTGCGAGCACGAAGACGTATGTGGTGCCGAACTCACATGTTCGGACGTACATCGACTAACGTCTCCGTTCACAGGTCTTGGCATATTTCAGCGAGATCTTCGCTTTCTGCGGCAAGATCATGGTAGGAGGCATCCCTCTGCTTCATTGCAGCTGTGCTGATGGTGTAATAGTGGCGTCCTAATCTTTCCTTGCTGACTCCCGAAACCCTCGTCAGAGAGTCCAGGACCGTGCCAGCTGTCGGTGACGTTATGGGCATCCGCGGGATCTTCCACGAGGACCGTGTCATGGAGTTGGTACAGCAGTTCCCATCGTGGCGCAAAGAACGATTACCAGGAGTTCGTGCATTCCAGTCGACCTATGATAGGTGCGTGTCACAGTCTGTCTTCACTGTTCCGCTGTTCACAACGGGAAACCTCAATCAGAGTCGGCATACTTGTATGCAAATGGCTCTTTCAGTTGATACACGATACAAACGCTGTTTCGGCATTCGACTGTATCCTGCCACTCATGGTAATGATTTTCATCGCATGTATCAGAGCGGATCACTCACCTTTCGTCACAGCCGGAGCTGATACGCTTCACGGAAGGTGAGCCTATAAGTCGTCCAATAGTTGGCCATGCTCACGTTGCTACAGTCAACGACAATGACGAGCTGGCGTACCGTTCAAAGCTCCTTATGGTCCGGATGTGCGGGGTGATCATCCCTCGTCAGTTCATCAATCCCTTCTTGGACGAACTGTTCACTGCCATCCAAACGTTCCCGGTGAGTACTCGTTTGACAGTTCCTTAGGGTAAATCGTCCATTGACATGTGTCGTCAGTCATGGAAGGTCCGACTGAAGATTTTGCCCTTAGTGCAAGGTTCGTCTTCGCACCATGCTCTCAGAAGAATTGCGTTGGTGACCAGTCGTACGCAGTGTTCTATTTCCGACAGTCTTTCCTCATCAGCGACGTGAAAATCGTCGAGATGGTGGAGGTAAGTTTCCCCTGCCTGTCGAAGTGGCCGGTGACGTGAACATCTTGTAGGTGATATGCAGGTGCCTAGACGATGAAGTCGTCGAAGTCCGGGAGATGGCGGCGACGTGAGTAGTAAGTAGCTTGTAGTGGTTACGGAGACTGACCATAGCGTTTTAGGACTCTTTCGGGCATCCTGCGCCTCTCCCCGCGCAGGAGCGTCATTGCGTTGCGAGTCCGTACCCGCACTTGTTCCGTTTACGTTGCACGCTCATTGTCTTGAACAGGATCGGTTTGTTCGGTTGATTAAGAATAGCAAGCTCCCGACGGACCGGAAGTCGCCCAAGTATAGTGCTGCTATTCGTCAGCTCCACGCGGCAATTCTCGGAGTCTGCGCTCTGGTCGACAGCTATCCGTATACCATCGAACGCTGGTTGCCAGATTTGTTGACCAACGTCCTCGCGGAACACACATACGATCCAGTAAGTGTGGCCGTTGGGTTGATATCACCCACAGCTGATATTCCACCAGATTCCGATATCGACGACCGTGAGGAAATGCGCCAGCACGTTCAGGAAGACACATCAAGATACATGGCATGAAGACTCGAAGAAGTTCACAGAAGACCAACTCGCTGCTTTGTCCACGCTGCTCTCCGGATCCTCGTATTGTGCGTGTCTTTGCCGATGTGATGTGTTCCGCCACTGACTGGTCGTTTCTCAGATGCTTGATGTATCGATCAGCTATATGAACGCCATCTACTACTCGGACAAGGTCTTGCAATAATGCTTCTCTCCAATGTGTCTCACTATACCGATGTAACCGCCATGTACATAATGTTCCCGTAGTCACGACAATCTCTCTAGACACCTCAATCCAGTAGTAATTATGATAGAGACCTCCAAGGAGGATATACATCCAACGTTGGTCATTAAGTAGGACATACAACTAACAGGAGGTATCGACCCAGTCCTAAGACTCAGACTTGCAAATGGGGTATCGAAGCGTCAGGAGATGAAGCGGTAGGTGCTGCGCGTGCGGTGCCCGGAGTCGGCGGAAGCAATGCAGGGCTACCCTCGCCTCGCTCCGGGTCAATGACGCCTAGTCCGGCGTCGGTTGTCTCAATTCCGTCTGCGGTTCCTCTCCGCGCTCCGGCATCAGGAACCAAGTCGATGGGTCTGGTGTTGGCGCCTGAGCGTATGCGGTTGTTGGAGGTTTCTTCCCTGGATATCCGGAGAACGCAAGAGGAGCAGGGCGAGGGGCGGATGAACGGCGAACGCTAAGAAAACGACACGGGTGGTTCGAACGGAAGAACTCACCGAATCTCTGCAATCAAGTCATCGATATCGTACCAGGCGACTGCACTGTACGCGATGCCTCTCCACCACCCCATGCGATCCGAAGGAAGGATATAGCCATGCGCGTGGAGGTGGTCAGTTACGGGAATCTTGTTGTCTTTCCATGGCGGAGTGATGAATCCAATCCGGAATGCCTCGCGCGTGTTACTGCCGTGCGAAGGGTCAGTTAGAGGCGCCTGCGGTTGTGTGCCGGAAAGTGGGGATGCTAAGGGCGAGGATGGTGACTGGAGGAGAGACTGAAGGAGGCGCTGGGCGATGTCGCGAAGAGATACAAGGAGAGGGAGGTCGCTTGATGACTGCGGATCATCCTCAGCGTCAGCATGTCTGGCAAGTGACAGCGATCTACGGGGCACCAGATGGCGCTCACCAGGATATATAATGAAGGAACGTGAAGGCTGCAGACGAGGGCATGAGCATAGGGGAACGTCGAGGGTAGGCGGGACGCACTTGAAAACGATGACAATGTGACCCTTACTGGAGACGGGATTTACGGCTTCGCGGTACACGGTGAAGTTGTCGTCTCTCCAAAGTATTTCGTGTTGTTTTGAGGCAACACCGGACGGTGAAGCAGGAGAGCCGACGGCAGCAGCGGTCGCGGCGGAGACGATGCCACACATGGGACACCCGGGCTTCGGTGCGAATGCCATGGTGGCTAGAGGATGCGGGTACGGCGTGGGCGGGCAGAGCGGGTGCGCCTGGAGGAGTGAGGAGCGACAGGAGTGCTGGCGAGCGAGGACGAGGAGGCAGGACAGAAAGGCGTGCGACGGGCTCCTGGCTAGGGACTCGAGAGCGGTGACAACGAGCGGCAGCACCACGCCCTCCGCCAATTGGCCCGGCAACCCCGCCGTAACGGGCGCTGCCACAGCGTGCCGCGCGCAGGTGGCGATGCATGCCCGCTTTCGGCGTGGTCTGCCTCCCTGGATCCTTGGGGGATTCGCCCTGCTCCCGGTCTCCCGTGTCCAGACTGCCACCAGTCTGTCTCAGCCACGCCTGGCTCATCGTGCCCTGTCTATTCCTGCCTCTGTGCGTCCTTGACCAGCGGCACAACCGTGGCCGTGGTATAGGCATCAGCAACAGTCGAGGTCTCTCCTCACTTTGATATACAGATTTGGATTTGCGTCGCCGTGGACGCACGCTGCCAAGCCCCATCGCACACGTTCACCCGAGAGCCATGACCTCGATGCGCGTCCTTGCCTCCAGAGACACCGTCCTTCCTGTGTTTGAGCAGTTCAGGGAGGAACTGGACGACCATAACGATCGGAGGGAGCGCCTCATCAAGGTCTGTGCCGCAGTCTTGTTCCAAGCTCGGTGTGCGTGCCTGACGATATTCGCCGTAGTCCAGCCGCGATGTCACGAACCTCTCCAAAAAGGTCATTTTCCTCCTCCACCGCATTGTTACAGACGATGCGGGGGAGTCCGACGACGACATCGGCCGGCATGCTGCTGCGCGCGCCAAGGACAAATTCAGAGAGATCCGGTCCCTCTTCGCAGCCATGCGCCATGAACTCACAGGAGAGAGGTTCTCGCGCTATCAAAGGAATGTGTCGCCTGGCCTGCAGGAGTACATCGAGGCCCTGAGCTTCGCCCACTACCTTGAACACAAGACGCTGATCTCCTATGATCAAGTACAGCAATCGCTGTGCGACGACGAAGGGATCGCAGTAAGTCTCCACAATGGTACTCTGGTCGGTGACGCTGACCGGGGCGAGCATGAGTAGTACTTCCCTCTGCCCTTAGAAGACTACCTTCTTGGGCTCTCAGACCTCACCGGAGAGCTCATGCGGTTCGCTATAGCCTCGATATCACGTCGTGGTGGCCGTCAGAAGGCCAGCGACGTCTGCAGCTTTGTACGACATTGCAAAGCCGGTAAGTCTCTCCGCAATCGATCAGCAGATGGCACTCAATTTGCTATTCAGATTTCGAACGGTTGACTCCCTACTTTAGAGAGCTGCGCAAGAAACAGAACGTCACTGCGCAGTCGCTGGAGAAGATCGAGGATGGTCAGTCTGAGTATAAACCACTTTCCGTAGTAGCTCACTGTCGGACTCAGCTGCCTACGCGGTTGCCGTTCGAACCTCGGAATTTGACTTGCCCCCTGAGATGTTGGATGATCTCGTGGCGCAGACGGTCTCCCATGCCGCAGATCATAGTGGCTTCGGCGATGAGCCAAGACGCAAGAGGGCGCGAAATGCGGATATGGACGATGATTTCAATTGATTCGTAGCCCGGCTCTGTTACAGTGGCCCGTATGTTTCCAGCCGACGCGCTTGGTTATGTCAGTGTTTATGTCTCCATATATCGGACATGTTGTACAATTTGAATCTCGATCATAGCTATAGAGAGTTCGACTTTTGCACGTATTATGTAGCCAGCTGAAGCCGCGCAGGACATGCGTACATAGCCCGGTGCCCTGCGAGCGTTCGAACTTCGCGCGGACGCCCGTGCACGTCTGTCGTCATGGATGGCATCGCCGCTTCTGCACTTCCTACAGCTGTTTGCAGAGGTCGTGGCCAGGCGCCGATTGCACAGCACGCGTTATGCACAAAAAAATCAGAAATTTAGAAAATCTGAACGAGTCGTTCGCCGCTTTCTTCTGACTAGGACTACTCTGGGAGACGCAGAAAGCTTACAGGACTATGTACGGAGCGTCAGAAATGCGGAGAGCGCAGAAGATGAGCGAGTATCGCGATGTCGTCCACGGGCGCTTAAGATCGTCCCTGGGGGCTTATGGAATTTATGCATGCTCACACGTCCCAAGCCTTCGCAGCACCTTGGAGAGCATTCAATCATATACTTACGGCTTTGATGTGCGCTTGACCAAATTTTGGTGGAGTCTGGAGGGGCGGAAACACCCTAAACACTCCTACAGATGAGCAGTGACCTGGCATTACTATCTCCGCATTACGGGCATGCTGCGACTCAGAAAAAGTTGGAACAGGTCGAGGGTGCATGCCATAGCATGATGGAGTGGCGTAGCATGTATATACTGGTGTTGTTGTCCTATGGACGAATTTTCTCAATATCGTGAATATTACGCGTCAAAAGTGTGTGCGCGTCAGTCGGAGTTGGGCGGACACGACTTCTGCAAACAGCTGTATTTGGCCAGTGCCTCGTTTCCTCCGCCAGGCATTGGGTCTGGACTCTGGATATATCTATGCTCTGAGCGAGACTCCCGGCCTCCCTCGTCTGTTCCGTACCCTGACGACTTCAGGTTCTAGCTGTTGTACCGCTGGCGGACGTTCCAACTTCCATTCACCATGCTCACTTTCTCGCCTGCCTTGGGATCTACGACAACCCTCGAAGTCCCTCCCGTTCCTTCTCACGCTCGCGTTCACCCCCTTGATGTATACTTCGAGGCGACTTTCGACTCGCTTGATTCATACCTCAAGGCCAGATCTGAAGGCGCGAGGGTCGAGTTATGGACGAACTTGCCAATCGAAGGACGCTCAGCAGGAGATTGGAACGCGGCAGCATTCGAACTGGACCCCAACCAGAGCGACGATGCGGCGATGGAGGAATCGGGGACGTCTGGACCTCATATCGCATACCTTCGGCTCCGCGCTCTCCTACATAACCACGTCGCGTCGCGTTTCGATTTCACGTACCGGGTTGTCTATCCGTCAGGCCGCGTTCAGTGGCTTGGGGAACACGGTAACAACGGCGTAGTTACGGTGAAGCAAGGTCTAGCAGGAATCGACCTTACGGGCGGATGGGACGTCGGTACCGACGGGGCTTACCATCTCGACTCTTCATTGGTCGAGGATGCTGTGGGCCGGGTGTTGCAAGTCGCTGACTGGGCAGTGTGGGCATGGGATGCGTCAGGGTATGGTTCCTCTCAGACTTGCCCATAGCAGGGTGCTTATTCGAGGCACAGGGTTCCGAGGCGTGTGGAAGACGGCGGAGGCGCCACTTCTAACGCTTTCATTCTGCTGCCCCGCAACATCCACCGCGGCACCAGCCCTCCGAGACCGGTGGCTTTCGTGGGCAACAAGTCCACCCGCCTTCACTTGTCGTCCGACGGGACTCTATCGGTACCATCACCTGGGGCAACGGGGCGAGTTTCCTCGGCCGTGCTTGAAAATTCGTTCGACCTGCTCAACGAGGCTCTGTCTGCATACGGCGGAACTGTTCTTCCTCATAACTCTGCCTTCCTTGCCATTGCGACCCATCACACAATCGCTGCGCTCCCTCTTCATCTCCTCATTCTCCCCAATTCAGATGCTACCCTGGAGTCTGTTTCAATTCCTCTACAGATGTTGCAGCCTTTGGTGGCGGATACACGCGGCAAGACCGGGCTGGTGTTTTTCTCACCGGAGACTCGCATGCTCCAAATCCTGCGCGGGCCTTTCTTAGGAGACGAGAGGGGTACTCTTGTTGTTAGTGCTTTGGGAGATAGATTCGTTGTATCTCCTATGGAGGTTGTCCTCGCAGACGACAGGACGTGGGTGTTCAACCTCTTGACACCCAGCAAGAGTGTGAGCTACACAGTGGATAGGCCCCAGCACCCGCTTCCGACGCCCCCGCCTTCTCCACCTGCTCGCGAGCCATCGCGTGCCGGGAGCTCCCCGACCTCTCCAGTCCCTGCCGCCCTTCCTCAGGTCAACGCGCCACCACATCGGCCCCAGCATCGCCGTAGAGCATCCTTGGCTCTTATCCGTAACCTTCCTACACGTCTCCTGCGGGTGTATGTGCACACCGTGTTCAACGTCATCTTCTGGTTCTGGAACGTCTTCTTCCGGGCCTTGGTTGCCCGTTTCCTGGGCGAAGGACTCCCTCGTCGCATTTCGGGCATCCTCGGGTTGGCGCTCTCGAAGACATCGCCCCGGGCTCGTAGCCCTGAACAACTCCCGAAGAGCGAGTTAGGAGGTAAGGGGCCGCATGAGGGTCGCCCTGAGCATCATGCTCGAAGTCTAGGTAAGACGGATGCGTAGTATGTGCTGTGGTACAGAAGAGGCTCATCGTGCCGCATTGTTTAGACACGCCGGCCACGGCCGATCTTCCGGCTCCCCATCCAAAGCACGCATCACCGCGTCACCAGTCACATCCAGCTCAAAAGGTTCCACAAATTGTTCTCTCTGCCATCCTGGAGGGCGAGAGCGAATTTCCCTTCCTTGTCCTCCAAGGTGACGCCCCGAAGGGCCTTCATGCTGCCCTCGACGGCAAGGCTTTGCCCACTCCTTCTGCAGTGTGTGCAGGTGACAACAGCTTCCTCGTAGAATTGGCTGGGTTGGCTGGAGGTGGTCGTCTGGAAGTTTTCCTCGACGTTTGATGTGACGGTTGCGCCGTGTCCAGCCACTTGTCTGCGTATCTACGCGGCTGTTGCTGTCGCACCACTTATTTTTATATCGACTGGAAGGCCAGGTGCTTTCCGGGCAGGCCTGCAGTTATCACGGTTCATATACGGTCTGTATCGCTACGGTATCCGTGTACTCTTACGCCTTTCTACGAACCCTTGATGTATCTCATGATTTGTTGCACATCAGTTGAACGGGCTGCATTCAGCTCCACATGCTACATCATTCGTATAGTACAACTGCTCCCAGAGAGACTAGGTATAAGTACACGTTTGACAACATAACAACAAAGCGGCGCGACCTCATCACCTGTGCGGCGGGGTCGGCGCCCAGTAAATATCATCGCTGGCAGTGTGGTCGTCATCGGAAGATTCCCCGTCACTGGAACCACCGGAACCGCCGATGTCTTGAAGAAGATGCGCCGCACCAAGCAGATGCATCTCCTGCGAAGGTTCGTCCATCTCGTTCCATCGTCTACTACGCAGATCGCGCAGTTCTGGCACCAGCTTGAGCCACCGTCTGTAGATGATAGTTGAAGAGATGTGACCGTGAGGTCGACCCGGATGACGGATAATGTAGAACTTACGCATTGCGTCCTATCCAATCCACATACTTATTGCCTTGTGACTGCCAATCCACGAATCCGCTCTCAGCGAGGGCAGCAACATACTTCTCGATGACATCCTTGAGAGCGAAGTTGGGGGCAACAAGCGATCCTTGGGTGAGTGCAGTGCGGCAGAGGGGACACTTCGGTGCACTGCGTATCTATGGCCAACGTCGTCAATTCGTAGCACGCAGAGTGGTAACGCAGACGTACGTTCTTCTTCATCCAGTCCACCACGCATTCAGCGCAGAACGAATGTCCGCAGGGAGAAGACACGTGGGGCTCCGAGCTGACGAAGTGATTAGAGTGTGCAGCGAATGGTAACTTGATGAAGTTCCTACTAGATCTCGTAGCATCTGGATGGACGTCTGCATCAGCGCGGGTTCTACTGGGAGCGGGCCTGCTCACATCGAACATGAGACACTGTCTTCCATATCCGAGAGAAGCTTGCGCGCGGACGCGTGAGGATCTTGTCTTGACTTGCCCTTCCGCTTGACCTTCACGCTCGCAGATGAACAGCAGTCCATATCCGAACGTTTACGCTTCATGGAGGCCAGGGACAATGGTTGACTTTCAGTAGAAAGTATGGACGCTGCGCAGAAGTGAATATATTGGCAGTAACAGAGATACACACACGAACACACATTGTCTGGAGGCTGCCCTGTCATTGCTGGGAGCAGTCGCGATAGATGTCGGTGCTACTCCTGTGGCAACGACGTGAGCGGCGGTGGTGGTTACGCTGGTCAAACATTTGAAACCTACCTGCACTTGACAAACTCTGAGCTTCAGCTTCGTATACGTGTCAGTCAATGGGACGCTGATGTGAAAGATGGCCACGCGGTCTCACCTCTGTCTCTCATCTCTATGTGGTTCAACTCCGCCATTGCGGCTTCATCGAGCTCATCGAACATGTACTGGCTGGAGGCATCGGAGAGACCTTGACTCTGAATTTCTGGCTGCATCCTGGCCTGGGCGTTCTCTATGGTCTCCGGCCTCGGCGCCCCAAGTCCCGGAATGGTGTCAAAGTCGAGATCAGCATAGGGATCCTGCTCGTTGTACAGATCGTACTCGGCGAAATCGTCCAGCGAGTGAGCGGCACTATGGTCTGCATACTCTTCCGTGTGTATGATTGAGAAATCCACGATGTCGGGCAGGTCCGCGAATTCATCCTGCGATTGGGAGGGTGTGCTGCCGGACATGAGGTTCAAGTCGGAGTTTGGTGGTGAGAGAGCGTGGGCATGAGTTATGCGCTGGGTATCAGGCTGTCAGAGGTCAACGCAGGAACGAAGGGTTGTGCCGCAGCAGGCGTCACCAGATGTCACTGAGCATAGCCTCTAACCACCCAGTCAACTGTGACGGTGCGAAAACAAACCAACTGCTGCGCCACCACCCAAGTCACGTTCTAGCGCTTATGTACTGAATCCCACGTCCGCTCCCAGTGCCGCTCGAGATGCCAACTCGCCATGAGCGAGAGACCGCCCTGCAATTCCTCTGCCTACTACCCGTCGAGTGCCATATGAAGATCTTCCAGGAAAGCTAGGCTGTGTTGCTCTCCTGCAAGTGCTCCGACTAGGTTGCGGTGGCGTTTCGCTGTATCCTGCACTGCGTGGACTCAGTTCTCCAGTCGCGTCGACAGCGGTTGATAACCCGTGTGTGTTCACTCCCGTCAGCGCATTTCAGCGAAGCCCTGACTTCAATTGTTGACCCAGCTGGCGCGACCACGGACCTCGTAGCTATAGCTTGTCGAGCGAGTCTGTCGAGATCTCCTCGAGGCAACGTCGGTCGCGGACGTACACCGACATCCCCATCTTCGCCGAGGCTGCCGGAGGGCCAGCGACGTCATGCAGTGACTTCCAGACGTCGTCGAAGGCCGATCTGTCTGGCGGCGACCCTCCGCACTCGACGATTCGGGTAATGTTTGACCTGAATCGGGCAGGTGTCCGTCCTTCGCTCGATTTGGCCCCCGACTCTCGAGAAGACGCGGCGGGACATGAATCCTCTCCTCAGCCGGTATATAAACCTCACCAGGACGCTCCTCATCCCCATCCCACCTTCTCACTCTTTCTTAGTCTAGGTTCAGTCTAATCGTCGGCAAGTCCTCGCCCGCCACCGTCGTCCGTCAAGATGCGCAGCCCCGTCATTGCCTTCTCTATCCTCGCCGCGGCGGCGGTCAGCCCGTCCCTCGTCTCCGGCGCGCCCACCTCGCCTCAGCTCGACAAAGCTCTGGGGCATCACAACGCTCTTGCGCAGAACAACGCCATTACGCGCACGCAGGATATCTCCACTCACCAGGTTCGGGAGGGGCCCGCTCGCGAGATCACGGGTCTAGTTGGTGGGATTACCACTGCTGGCCCCTCACCCCATGCGACGCCTGCGCCGCCAAGTCAGCACGACCGTAACGAGAATTTCAAGAAGGCGAAGGCGCAGTTGAACCAGCCTTCCACTCCTCAGATGAAGGTCGCCGCTCCTCCGGCCTCGGCTCCTCCGACCGCGGCCAAGATGTCGAAGCGTGCGGGGGACAACAACACCGCTGGTGGTAACGCATATTCAGGCGCTGCTCAAGACTCGTCTGGCGGCGATGTCGAAAACGACTCTCAGGATGGCGACGTGACCAATGCCGATGGCTCCAGTAAGCGCAAGTCTCTCTCAAATCCATTCCCAATGCTAACTTCGGCTGCAGACGCTGCGGGCGGCGCCGGCTCCTCCTTCAGCGGTTTCGCCTTCGGAGGCAACGGTAACGGCCACGGTCCAGGTGGTAACGCGTACACCGGCGCGACCGGTGCGTCGCGCGGCGGGAATGTCGTCAACACCTCCGAGGGAAACGGCGCCGGTGGGGACGGAGGTGACACCATGGATAACACCGCTGCCAGTGAGTACCTGAATGCCTCGGCATGCCCTATATTTATCTCATGATGAATTGCTAGACACTGCTGGCGGCGGAGGCGAGTCCGAGAGCGGTACCGCCCAGGGTGGTGGTGCGCGTGGGCCCACAATGCCCGCCAGCGTCCAGAGGCGTGCAGGCGACAATGGCACGGCCGGTGGTAACGCCTACAGTGGCGCAACCAGCGATGTGTCTGGTGGTTCGGTCGTCAACGCGGCGGATAATCGAGGCACTATCACGAACAACGGCGGCAGTAAGTCTGAGCCCTCTGTCATATGAACATGTAACTGAGTGCAACGCAGACACTGCTGGTGGCGCCGGCACCACATTCTCTGGTGACGCTGACGGCGGTAATGGCAACGGCTACGGCCCCGGTGGTAACGCGTACAGCGGCTCATCGGGCCCCGCAACTGGTGGTAGCGTCGACAACTACGGCGGCACCATCGACAACGCGGCGGACTCCAGTAAGTCCTTCTTATCCATGGTTCGATCTCTACTGAACTTGGCACATAGACGCAGGTGGCGGCGGCGGCGTCAGCCAGTCCGGCGACGCTAACGGTGGGCGGGCTTAGGGATGGTACAGTCGCAGAGGAACGTCATGGCGCTTCACAATTAGTATCTGTCAGGTGGTTTACATTCTATATACCCACATTCTCTCCATTGAACCGTCGGATGCTCGCATGTGCAAGTAAGATCACAACTAAGTCTCGTCTCTTGGCAACATCCATCCCTCCTGCAGCCTGCCCGCTAGCGCACCGACAGGACCAGACAACCCAGCCTGATTCTTGAAGCTCTCCAGGAAATTCTTGATAAGCTGATAGTCGGACTGAGCATTTCCTGGTTCTCCTTCGCCGGTCTCACTCTCGTCTTGCTCTAGGGCGCTGCGGAGTTCCTCTTCCATGGCAGCTTCAATATCCACCCCATCGTCAGTGGCCTTCTCCTTCCCCTTGTCTTTGGCGGCGGATCCGGTGTTCCGGCTCACTTCAGCCGCCTGAGCGTTCCGACCCTGCGAGAGCTGAGCATCCATTGCCTTCATGACAGCTTCGAACGAATCCAAGGTGGCATTGCGACCAGCGTACGCTTGATCTTGGTGTCTCACATCGGGAGCGGATGGTTGCGTCCGCTGCTTATTCTCCGAAACGACATGGGTAGGAACGAATGCTGGGTAAACATCTTAGTCAGCTGTCAGATCAGACATCGAGTGCACGCACCACCACGTTCTTTCCTTTCATCGAGGATAGTTTTCCAATGCTCATCAGTGACACCCAATGCTTGCCGGGCGAACTCAATGAACTCGTCCCCCTCTTCGGTCATGTCGATCTCAAGTTCACCTACGACTTGCGGGTTATCTTCTTCGTCCTCGTCATCGCCAGCGACGTCTTCTTCATCCGTCTCGTCGTCCGAATCCACTCCGTCAAACTGGTCGCGCGGCAGAATCGGAGGCCTGATAGGACGTGAACGTGTCCGTAAGGATGCGTCGTCTGTGATGCCGGCGGTTACATCTTCTCGAACCTCGGTTTCAACGGTGACACGCGTGACACGCTGGGAATTGCTATTGAATGAGGCAGGCATCTTGCCGTAATCGGATGGGGCAATCGCAGGTACCAGCATGTCCATTGCTTCCTGGCGCGCTTTGCGCTGCTCCTCCGTGGCCTCCGCTGCACCAGCATCATCGGCCATGGCTACATCGTCGCCGTCCTCATCATCGCTGGGATAGTCGGTGTCAGCGTTGTCACTGTCACTGTCTTCGTTGTCGTCTGAAAACGCCTCACTGCGGTCGGCATGAGTTAGCAAGTGACGGATGATCGGAGGTAAGTGCTACTCACTCTGCGAAACGTGCGCCCTCAAGGTCTCCCTCGCCCTCTACGAACTGCTCAACCTTCTTAGCGAGGTCACGTAGACGTTCGGCCTGTGCCTTGGCGACGCGGTCCTCGTCAGCCTCTGGAGGGTCAACGTTCATGGCGTCCTCCGCCCCCGCCTTGCCCTTGGAGCCTCCCAAGGTCTTCTCCAGCATGTCATCAAAACCGGCGGCGTCGACGTTCAGCCAATCGTCCGAGTCTTCTTCGTCGGACGGCAGCTTGCGGTCGTCGGTGTACTGGCTGATAGCCGTCTGAACGGCAGTGGCAAAGGAGGGTCGAGACGCATCGCTATCGTGCGTGTCAGTGTCAGAAACAGCTGTAGGCGTCACGGAGGGAAACGCACTCGTCTCTGCGGGCAGCAATGAAGGCAGCTGCAGCTTTGTTCTCGAGGGTCGTCCAAAGCTGCGAACCTTCGCGTTCTCCTCGGAAGTAGCCAGCCGATACGAGGCGCTGGATGTACTGTGTGTATTCGGGATTACGGCGCAGTCCATCCTTGGCCGCTTCCAACTATACCGAGATCAGCGATATGCAGCTTGGCGGACAATGCGCACGACGTACCGATTCAGGAGAGCCGTCAAAGTTGGCAGAGACGCTTTCTTTTCGGTTCTTGCTCTCCTGGTAGAGCATCTCGAAACCGCACGCCTGGACATACAAGTCAGCTACAGCTCGAAAGCGAGGAGAGTCAGACCTACGATCTTCATGCCGACGTCTCTCCATCTCCACTCTTTCGTGCCTTCCCTCTCCGTCCAGCGACCGAACACCTTCGGAGGATGGAACTTTTGTCCCACGAGCTGTGCGTATGCCGTGCGCGTCATCTTGACCGACGACAAAACCGCCGGCTCGGGCGGAAAGCGTGCCATCTTTTGCGCCGCCTGATAAAGCAGAACGTGTCAGAAACGCAGTTGAAAGCAGGATAGGAGGGCAAACTTACTCTGAGCTGCAGAGCGTCGCGGGTGTAGAAGGTCTCTACGGCTTTCTGGACGAGGGGCGGGTTCGCTGCGAGGGCTTTGGCGACGTCTACGGGCAAGTATGCCTTCGTAACATGCATGTGCTGACGCGATGCGGCTGGGTATCTGTCAAGCTTTGTGAGCGAACAAAGCAGAGATGGTAGACAGTCTGGTACATACCCGGAGATGCGTTTCCAAACAACATCCTGCACGTTCTGCGGAGCAGCAGTGTCCATCAAAGGATCGCGGACGAGGCGCACGGCATCGGTAGCCGTAATGAAGTCTCCCTCCTCTTCGTTCTCCAGTTTATCCTCGTCGTCGCTCTCTCTGTGGGGGATATACTTCCGCCGGCGGGGTTTGCTAGATGGTGGAGATACGTGTGAGAGCGGTACGAGATGGAGACGGGAGTTATGGATCCAGACCTGGTGGGGCTACGGTAAGCTACAGAGTTGAACGGAGCCGAAGGAAACTCACCCTGTTCTCCGCATTGGTGGGTGTCACCCATGAAGGCAGCTCCTCCGCGGCTTCGATGAGCAGGAACTCTCCATCAGAGTCGAAGACACTGCAGGATCCTGTAAGCGCACGGAAGCAGCGATAATAAACCCCCACATACCTGATGACAAGATCCCACTTGCTGCTGAGCTCCCGCAAGAGCCAGACGACACACCACTCGTCGTCTATACAGTCTCCGACCCGCATCCGGCCCTCGAGGACCCATGCGTCCTTGTTCCCCTCCGGATCAGGCGCGACTTTGAGCTCGAAAGCATCGCGGTGCCAGAGATGGCCAGGAAGGAGTGACTGAGCATGCTCTGAGAGAAGTGCAGCGAGGGCCGTAGCAGAGACACGGTCGGACTGGTCAGGAGGAAGGTAGAGAGTGTACTGGAGAGTGTCTTCGGAGATCGTTGGCGGACGGTTGAATATGTCATTGACAGACACCATTGCAGCGTAGTGCGACGGAGCAGTGAAGAGTGGTAGGAGGTGCAGCAGTCGTGCAGCAGAGAGTAGTAACCCTGCAGAGACTCAAAGAGAACTCGACAGAAAGCACTTACTGAGGTAAGCTCGAAATCGGATCTCGATCACAAACGCGTCATGGACTCAGTCACGTGGTGAGACGCACCTGCCATTCTCGGCGTGGCGGGAGAGCGAGCGCGACTTGAGCGCGGACGACGACCGTACCGACCTCCTCAGGGCGACATAAATGGCGAACCAACAGGACCGGAATCTGCTTGCAGTCATCGGGGACGAGGTATGCACGCTCATTTGCTCCGCCTATACATACTGACGCCAGCAGGACTCCGTCACCGGTCTCCTCCTGGCCGGCATAGGCAATGTCGGGCAGGACCAGAAGAAGAACTTTCTCGTCGTAGACTCGAGTACGTCCGCCGCTCTGTCTTTACACTCATGTGTCGGGATCCAATGTATTTTTTGGCTTTAGAAACTCAGATTCCTGTGATTGAGCAAGCGTTCGAGGAGTTCACGACACGGAAGGACATCGCCATCCTCCTGATCAACCAGCACGTACGTGACCCCCACTTCCTGTACCCATCCGCTGTCTGATCGGATACATACGTCTTGCAGATTGCGGAGAAGATTCGTCCCATGGTCGACAAGTACCAAGCCGCGTTCCCTGCTCTCCTCGAGATTCCTTCCAAGGATCACCCATACGGTCCGTACCCCTCCCTATGCTCCCTTGCAGTAGCTGAAGAATGTCCACAGATCCGAGCAAAGACTCGATATTGAAGCGTGTCCAGAAGCTCTTCGGAGAATAGTTACGTCCCTCAGCATCCCGGCATCCCAGGACACTTCGCATCTGTATAGTAGTTTGCGTGGATACATGTACACGATATACCCCATGCACGCTGCGGTGGGCTGAGTGGTGAGTGTGTATGATGCGACTAGGCGGAAGATACGCATGTCTTCAAGAAACAGAAGGTCGTGTGGGCAGCGCTGCCGATGTTACCGTTGCCATCGAACTATCGGTTCTGTTTCCCGAACGCCGTTTTGTCGTTGGACGAATACACGGCGCGGGTTCCGAGTGTTCGAGTCTGTCATGATGTTGCGTCAACAAGGAACTAGCGATGAGATGCATGGGACTCACTCGGCATGTCAATGAGCAGATATCGGAACTCGTAGTATCCCTGATCGTTCTGCAAGGACATCGTCAGAAACGACGCGAAGTATGCATACCATGAGACTTACCATCACCAAGTCCGCATGCACCTCGCCCTCTGTGAACGCAGCCCCACCAGATGCTTCACTTGATGAGCCTCCAGGCCTCGCTGCGCCCTTGATACCAGAGAACAGCCCCGTCACTGACGATAACCAGCCCTTTTCCTCCTTCTCAGCTCTTCGCTCCTGTACGACCGCCGGTTGTGGTGTGGATGCCGCGTCCTCCTCTCCGGTCAAGAACTTGAAGAGCCCCTTCGACATATCGACTAACCGCTGCCCCCGTCTCGCCGCCTCCTCCTTCATCTCCTCCACCGACATCTCCCGTAACGAGATCACCGCACCTTGCACTTTCCGAGACCACCGGGACAGCATGCCCTCGTCTTCCTCTTCCACAGTGTATGGGCCCGTGGAGCCAGGCGGACGGCCTTGGACGTAGAAGTTCAGCAGCATGTGCTCACGACCGGTATTGTCGACGAATATCTGGGACGAGACATAGTGATTCCTGTGCCGAGGCCGCGAGACTGTAGGAGGATGATTGTGGAAGACGAGCGGTTCTTGCATGTATTGGTGCACCTGTACGGGAAGAGGAATTAGATATGTATGACACAGAAGCACATGTGCGAGGGATGTCCAACGTGCCTGGGGCGAAGCCTTGATGAGGTCGCACGCCTTGTTGAACAGGACCGTGGGCGAGTTGCGCGAGAACATCTCCGACGTGAGGGCATATACCAGCACTACCGACAGGCCCGCACCAGCGAGGATGACCAGGACGTTCGACGTCCTCGCTGTGGTCCTTACGACTGTGCAACGAAACACACGGCCCCCGGTCAGATGGCTTCGTAGCCGGGGTCACATAGTAAAGAGACGTACCCTTGCCCCCAACGCTCAGTTCGGACCACTTCTTCTCCGGCTTGACTTCATCTGGTCGCGGTGGTGTGATGCCGAGCGTAAACGGGCCCGCAGAGTCCTCGCGCCTCGCCGCGCGTTGCTTCTGGTCCAGCGCACTCGACAAGAGCGACGCGGCAGTAGGCTTGCTCCCGCCTGCCGAAGAGTCCGTCTTCAATCCTGCATGCGTAGCATACGTCTGGATGACGACGCGAAGCCGGCCTGCCAGTGCCGTTGGGAACTTCGAGGGAGTTACAGTCGACCTGCACAGTCTGTGCCCATGGTGAAATATGGTTCTAGTCTGAGGCAGATTCATGATAGATGCAGCATGGGCATGAATGAGTGAAGAGGCAGACAAGCGAAGCTGGGAGCACGAATGAGGACGGAGGATGCGGAGGAACCGGCGGGAAGGAAGCTTTGCTCGAGTCGATCTCACTGACGCCGCAGACGCGGGGAAGAGCCACGTGCGTCGATGCGCGTAATGACGGTCGCGACTCGCGCCGGCCGCGACGCGTCAGTACCATGTACTCAGTGATGGTCAAGTGTCATGCACCTGGCCTGTCGAGTTCGTCGCATCGCGCAAGTCCTTGCGTTATCAGGAACATGGTGGGCCGGCATACTTTGCTTGTGAAGCATAGGTGCACGATGGTGCAACTTGAGCAGAGAGCAGATAGGATTAGATATCGCAGACTGATTACATTACTTATCCTATAGATGTGTCTCGACGTACTCGATGACCGACTGCTTGAGCTGTATGGAGAGTCAGACGGACGTCGCGAGCGAGGCAGAAGCTACGTACCGGCGGACTGAGGCCCTTGCCCTCAAAGTACGCAAGGACAAATTCGCGCGCCAGCCAATCACTCTGTACAGAGCCAAGGTCGCGCACAATGAGGGTCCGAGGCTGCTTCGGTGACGGCGCCGTAGCCAAGATATCAAGGGGAGAGTGCTTGGTAAGAGGGGTGTTCGGGAACATAGACTTGAGCTTCCGCAGAGGGGACTGGATTGCGAGTTCGTCCTCTGGTGTGAGCTCTCCCCGCTGTTTCGAGAGCACCTGGCGCGCCTGCAGAGCGCGCATGAAGCCGTCTCGCAGATGTCCGTAAGAGGTGTTCCTCGTAGGAACTGATGTGCGCAGTTAGTGAGTGGGGTGAGATCAGAGCAGAGAGCACGGACCTATGCGAAGTACGCATGCCGAGTTCTTCACGATATACTCAATCTTCTCCTCAGGGCTCGCACCCTTCGGAATCTTCTGCCAGCTCAGCGGTTAGAATACATATCCGGACAGCGCACGTACTGCAAGATCAGGATTCGAGAGGTCGGCGTAGAATCCAACCGAGTAGACCTTGATGCCGAGGAACGAGACCGTCCTCACGCCCACACCCATGAGGGTGAAGGTCGGTAGCGGGGTCTTGGACTGGATCTTCAGTGTCGTAGGAAACGCAATTGAGGTTGCGGGGTCAACTACAGCCAGCGTAAGTGAACATGCACGTACACGCTATTGACGGGTATAGCACAGACCACGAGTCTCCTCCTCCGCAGGCAAGGGTGGCGCCTCTGCATCGAGGTGAATGGTGCTAATCGTGAAGCCAGTCGCCAGAGCAAACGCGGTGCCCCAGAAGGCTGCTGAGCTCGCGAAGGATCTCCGACGGGTCAGCAGTGTCTTCGCCAGGACATGTGCGCCAGTGGGTGCCCGTGACGGTGCCGCGGAGGAGAAGGCGCGACAGCCTTGCGCGACGCTGCGCGCAAAACGCGCCTGAAGCCAGCTCATCGTCGTTAGGAGTGGTGGTGGCAGGAGGGAACGGGAGCGCGCCTTCGAGTCTGGCCCGAGTCGCGATCGCGCCGCGCGCAGGCACGTGACATGTGACGCGGGGTATGTATGGGCGCCTGAGTGGTGGGAGTACGCGTCGCCGGATTGCGAGTCGCGCAGACTCAGCCACCGTCTCTAGCCACATCCAGTCGCGACTCTGTACGCGTCACCGTGGGCCTCGTAAGCCCTCTCCTTTCTATATAACGTCCTCTGGTGAGTGCGCAGCATCAAACACACCCTGCACCCCCCTTCACTTTGCCTACAATGAACAGTCTTCTTAACCTCGGCGGCCTCGATCTCTCTTCCTTCACCGTTCATCTCCCCGGCATGGATGAAGATGATGTCTCGGTCCCCGACTCGCCCTCCTCGGAGTCCGGTACCTTCTCCCCCGATGCCTTAGAGCGGCAGCGCGCCTCTCTCCAGACCTACCTCAATGCGCTCCCATACGAATCCGAGTCTCCTGAGGACATGCAGGCGAAGCTGGAGTACATCGTTGGGCGCATCTGCATCTGTGCTGAGACCAAGAACTGGCTTGTGCTCACCACCTGGGATGGGATGTTGCAATGGTACGTCCTTTTCTCTCTTGCACTAGCTGTTGCCGTGGGACTGACCGCCGCACCGGCAGCTGGCTTCTCATGCGCTACCCGATGCCCAAGACTACACGTGCGAAGCTCACCCGACTCTACTATGAGCTATGTCTCGTTCCCGGCGTAGAGCCCCGTGTAATGCGCAGCTGGGCGGACATGCTCTCCCGCCTCATCTGTAACAAGCCAGACAGCCGGCGCAAGCTGGATGCTTCCGACCTCCAACTCCCGTGGCGCCCCCTCTGGCGTGTCCTACAGAAGGAACTGTGGCCGAAGAAGAGGATGCATGACTCCTCGTATGTTTGCTCGATGCAGCCGTTGTCTGATGAGAGGCTCACCATGTATCGTAGACGGAACGTCGTTAATATCCTCCTCTTCGTCGGGGAGCAATGCAAGCGATACTACCCTGCAAGCGAGATATCTGACATGCTGTCGACATTCTTGCCACTACTTACGAAGGACGTAAGTGTCCAATTGGCCCCTGCTTCTAGCTTGCTACGGAGCTGAAGTATTTGTCGCAGACTTTACTGACTATGGTCCCGGTACTGGCGTCATTCCTCCCGCCTACTCACACCCATCTATACCTTCCGCTCGTTTTCAAACTATGGGAAGCCTTCAACTCCTCGCTTGTTGATGACAGGTTCATCGAACTCTGTGGAGAGCTCGCCGAGGAGCATGTCGCAGGCCAGCTTGGGGATGCAGGCGAAGAGGGCGCGGCAGAGTGGAAGACCGTCGGGATCTGGAGCGAAGCCGAGTGGACTTTCTTGATTGGGAAGACCTTGGGTTCTATGAGTACGTGGCTGTATCTGAAGTATCGCATGTGTGGCTCACCCGCATGCAGACGTACCTGTCGGTGCAACAAGAGTATGCTCCAGCTCTCAACTCCATGCGTGCTATACTGAGATGACGATATTGATAGGGCGCTAGCACTACTGCCGGGCATGCCGATACAATGGCCGACAAGCAGTCCCTTCGAATCAAGAAACCCATCAACAGGAGCAGTATGTCTTCCCGCGGGCGTTGAGAGCCTCCTGAGTAACCACTGTTTTCCAGGCGCGCTTGCGAAGTTGATTGTCTACTCGCTATCGCTTGATGGACCTATCCGTCAAGACAACGCTAGCACGCCTGGGACGCCCTCTTCTGAGGGATACGTTGCAGGTTCTAGAGCTCTCGACTCCCTTGACAAGTTGGTTACGAGCGTCGAGTCGTTCTTCCACCCCTCGAACTATGGCATATGGAGTCTGAACGTACGGGTATTCCCCCTAGATCGTGTTAACACGTCGCTGAACATGGTGTTTACAGCTCGCCCACTTTGTCCAACGGCTCATGGCTGAGTTCGCCAAGCGATGGAAAGACGAGCAGCAACCGTACTGCAAGACCCCGGTGGTACGCCGACCCATGTTCAGAACCTCGTTCCACTTGCTGACGAACTCTCCCTACAGACTCGTCGGTTGACCCCAGAAATACGCAGGCATTTCATCCTTACCCTGCGCACCCCGGTGCTGCTCTCGATGTTCTCCAAGGATCCATTCACCATAAGCTACTCTCAGGCCGCTATGCGGTCCATGGCTCTACTCGAGCCGAACCTGGTGATGCCTGAGATCTTGGAGCGAGCATATAGTGGCCTAGAGGTCGTCAATGAGACTCACCGCACGACAGCTGTTATGACGATGCTTTCCGCCGTCTCCCTTCCACTCGTCACCGAACGAATCTACGTAGGCGGTCAGAAGCATGTCGTTCCTCTGTTGGAGTTGTGCATCCCGGGCATCGATCTGGTGCGTTTGATTCTTGGCTCCGGCGGCTCAGTCATTCACTGATATCTCCTATCCACCAGAACGACCCTGTGAAGACCATTTGCGCAACGATGTTCATTTCGTCTGTCGTCCAGTACATCAAAGTTGCCGATGTTTCGATGCATCGAGTTGGTGTCGACCTCACCAGTGACGCACCCGCCGAGGACGTGATGGAGGTCGACTCAACCGAACTACCCTCTGGGGTGGACACCCCCGGGATGCCTACGCTCAGCCGGGAAGAAGAGCGGACGCTTACGCGCGAGAGCACAGCCGGATTCGCGGACTGGGTCACTTCACTCTTCCGCCGCGTCCTCGCTTTGTTTGAGAACCTCCCCGAGGAAGGCGGGAAGAAGGGGACGACCGGCGGCAAGATGGAGGAAGCGGTCCTCAAGGCGATCAAGGGCGCGCTCGACACCGTCTGCCTGCACCTGTCCGATCCGCTCTTCGATCTCGTGCTGAAGCTCGTGTTCGAGTATGCGAGTACGAACGCGAAGTCAAATGCCGTGCGTGCGTTTGGGCAGCTCGTGTCCTGCCTGGCGCGTGCGAAACCGGAGAAGACCATCGACAAGTTCCTCCCCTTCTGCATCAACCAGATCCAGGAGGAACTGAAGCATGGAGCTTCGAGTATCCGAACGACCTCCACACACGAGGCCGTTCCGTCTGACACGACTCTGCACTGGAGTGAGTATATGCCAGGTTTCTTTGAATTTCAATATTGAATGCCTGGTCGAATAGACATGTCCATCCTCCGCGGCTGCTTCGGCTACGGCGGGTCAACAGTAAGTTTCGGCTCTGCAATGATTGGAATGCCTCTTTCAACTGACACACGATGATAGATCCTCAAGTACAAGGATCAGTTGCTAGGTCTGGTGTCTCTTCTCGTTGAGAAGACGAAGAGCGAGCGGGGCTACACCGGCACGGGGCGGCTGATCAACCGTATTTTGCACACTGCTGCGACCATCTACACCGTCAACTCTCGCTGCCTAAACCCCGCTGAATGGGACTCCCCAGAGCTTGACCGCAACCTCACCTCCCAATGGGGCAAGATGTACAACGCCGATGAAGTGGACGTGACATGGCATGGTAAGTCTTTCTCTCTCAGATGGGTGGACATTTCACTCACTGACGATTGCAGTTCCCAACCACGACGAGGTCGAGTTCGTACTAGAGATTCTGGACAAGATTGCGGCTCCTGCACTTGACAAGGTTGAGGCTCTCCTGGAGACCGTCGGGAAGTGGGACAACGTCGCGCGCAACGACTTCTGTCGGTACGTTCATCGCTCCTGTTTCATGCAAGCTTCCTCCATTGGCCTGACACACCATGGCAGCTACCTTCATGCCGCCCGATCAGTGTGGGGCGGTCTGCCCACATTCCTCCTATTGGGCGACAAGGACGTCGTCAACCCGTGTCTGAACGAAGATGTTGAGGTTCCTGAACTGCTCGTCACCCCGCTCGATGTCAAGGCTGGCTTTGTGCTCACGGACCCGCAAGATCCGCAGTACAAGCGGGCTATCGCCCACCGCACTCGTTTCGGTCAGATCGTGCACAGGGCTGCCGACGTGCTCCGACAGGAGAGCGAAGGCGAAGACCACATCGACGCTGTGATCGCGGTGTCCCGCGCCATCGACGTCTACCTGCTCGAGTACGCGATGACACGGAGCAACTTCGAAAGCTTGACGAAAGCCTATCGGCAGGCACGCGAGTGAGTCAATCTGCTCTCGACGTTGGTCTTATCCATGCTGATGGCTGCCGTCCTAGTTCGAACCGCGTGTGGCCCAAGCAGAAGGAGAACTCACGAGTTGTGTTCTTGAAACGTGCCCAGGTGTACAATGCCGGTAGGCTGTACATGCATGCGCTATATCGTCGGCGTGACGCGCTGGATGACCAGCTCCTGGAGAATCTCATCGAGATGTCTCTCTCGCCGTACACAAGAGTGCGGAGACATGCTCAAGCCGTCCTCCAAAATGCCTGTGGTGTAAGTCTTCAATCTCAGATTCAGACAGATTGGATACCTGACTTCGTGCCGTAGTACTTCGTGAGGTCTACGCGGTTCACTCTCCCATACCTCTTCCGGGCGCTTGAGAAGAACGCGGACCCGGACCGCATGAAGGGTGCGCTCTACATCCTGTGGAACAAGGGGACGGCTGCATACGCACTCGCCGGTAAGCAATAGTAGTATGGTTTGTTTTGGTGTTCTGATTGAGGAACTATTCCAGACATCAACTTCCATGGGCAATATCTCATGGCGTTGTTGGACTGTCAGCACCAGGAGAAGGTGACAATGCCATTACTCAGACCGTACAAGCACCTGCTGACTCTCTTGCGTAGCCCTCTGTGCAGAAGCTTGTCGGCAGTGTGGCTCAGGACGCTCTCGTCTATCTTAACGAGGAGTCCTGCCACACCGATGCGTTCACAGAAGACATCTCGAACGTCCTGCGGGCATTGGACGAGCTGAAGCAGGAGTTTGCATCGTCCATCGAGGATCAAGCGATCTTGCAGGCTGCAGCAGAGAAGTGCGGTCCCCGAGTAGCACTGAAGAACCAACGCTATACGGAGACCGTACGTGGTGATTGTGAACAGTCAGGTCACCCCGTTAACTCGTCCTTCACAGGTCAACGCCATTCTGGAGGTCGCCGAACGGCCGACGACGCACGTGAGTGTCCATGCATCTGCCTGGCGGCGAATGCTAACCTTCACCAGTGGAGATACGTACAATTCGCGATTCGCTTCTTGTACGGGCTTCTGCGGAGAGACTCGGCACCACCACCCGCTCTAGCGGCGTTCTTCCTTCGACAGACCATTAGTCCCCACAACACGATTCGTGTGACTGCTCAGAAGTGAGTTGCGACACGCACCTGCAACGTGGTGAGGAGATGAAACTGAAGGCATGATCGACAGGGCTGTCGTGAAGGTTTGCGCACATATCAAGATCCGGACGTTCTCCAGCTCTCCGGAACAACTGTGGCTGGATGAATGGGCGAACCCTCTGCGGAGAGACATACCTGTCAATGATCCAGCAGAGTTCCTCCGGCAGCACGGACAACCTGGGTATCCCCCTGACCAACAAGGGTACGTGCATCTGTTCCTCTGGGTTGATGTAGGGCGCACTCAACCGCCATATGCAGCGACCTTCGTGTTGACAAGTTCGAGACCGGCTTCTTGCTATGGACTCCAACAGTCAAGGGTTATCAGTCCGTACCTGCCGGTCCTTCGGCCTTCGTGTGGGAAGAGCCATCGAGGCCAATCCTGCAGGCAATGAGTGCGGTAATGGACCAAGACAACTTCTTCACCGTCTTGGCTCTCCTCTGGGGCCAGGAGTCCATGAAGAACAGCACAACCCCTGAGCTGCGTGCGGAGAATGTCACGTTCATGAAGTCTATAGGTAGGCAACTCAAAATGGTCTGAGCTCTAAATATTGTCGGGAATGCTAAAAGGTTCGATAGCCAAGATGTTCGAGCATGAAAAGCTTACCGCTATTTTGGACACCATCGACCCTCTTCTCGCCGACGGCGATCGTTACCAGCAGCGTTCTGGAGCTGAGCTCTTGGCCGGTCTCTCGCGAGGTGAGCATCTTCGAAGTGCATCATGATGTCATATCGATATACTCCCAGGTTCGAAACATTGGCCAAAGCAACATGCGGATACCTTGTGGCAGTGGATCACCGCACGCCTCGATCGCATTTATGCTCAGATGAAGCCAGATACGGTCTCGTTCTGGGAGAACCTCCTCAGCGTACGTCGAGGCGTCGATCTCCATGTGCATTACGTTCTGACTTTTTCTGCAGGAGCAGCTGGTGGATAGGGATCCTCGGCGGACAGAACCTTTGGTCAAGTGGATCCTGTCGCTACCGCTAGAGTTCCACAGCGACTCTGCCTTTGCTAGTACGTCGTTCCGTTTTCGATTACCGCAGTAAAGTTAACAGATGTGATAGTGAGCAAGTCCCTATCAATCTTCAACATCTTGGTTGACTGCCTCGATATACGCTTCCTTCCTTTGGCTGACCAGTACATCAACCTCTTCTTGGATAATGCCAACACCGGGTACGCGGAGGTGTGTACGCGTGACGTCACTGCATGTCGTGTTGCTCACTGGCCGGTAATCAGATTCGCTCTCAAATCGCACAAAATGTGTATGCGATCATCACCATCCAATGGCGGCCCATATACCCTTCGGCACCTGAGTTTGTCGCAGCCTGTAGTACCAGCGCCGATCCGCTTCGCATCCGGTATGTGTGCCGCTGCCAGTCACCTCCGTGTGGGCGCTTTATTCACGTGTGCTCCAGTGAGGCACGGTATATCAACAGGATTACCGAGATCGTCAGCCAGCTGCCTGTTTGGAAGGAAGAGCGTCTGCCACCGCCGAGGGTTAGCCAGTCGCAGTATGACAAAGTGGGACTCACAAGTGCGTATACCTATGGCCGATTCGGTTCACCGCCCTCCTGACATCGTCCCAGTACTGCAGTGGGTTTGGGATTTCGCCCACGGTCCGCAAGCACCGCTCATCTTCCCCTACATCATCGTGCTCCTGTGAGTAACTCGCTTGCAGAGAACTCCGGGTAGAGTGACTTACGGGACCAATCTTCTCAGCCCTGAGATTATCCGAATGTCGGAGCTGAACGATAGCTCCGAGCTGCAGACATACAGCTCAGCCGTGCTTTACGTGTTGTCTGCAGTGACGCCTCCTCCGGAATACATCGAGGTTATCGCTGACAACTTCATTGAGGCGATCAAATCTTCGACGGTGAGTATTCTGCCGTGTCACTACAGATGCCGATGCTAATGCAATCCCACATAGTCGTGGAGAATTAGGGTCAACGCGCTGCCGACGCTCATCGTGTTCTTCTATCGGAACCTTTTGAGCCTGTCGACCGACCTCGTCTCGAGACTCATGAACGTCCTGCAGGAGTGCCTGTCTGATGAGAACATCGAAGTCCGTGAGATGGCTTCGAAGATGCTCTCGGGGGTTGTTAGATGCTCGCAACGCCATAGCATCATCCCACTCAAGGTACGGGGCGCAGTACTGCCGTAATTGCTGACACACTTAAGCTTTACCTTGACCAGGATCGGTTTGTCAATACTCTACGGCGCACAAGGCTGCCGAACCGTCGAGACCCGGCATACGCGGACTCGTTGCGGTCATTGCATTCCGCCATCCTGGGTCTCTGCGCACTGATCGAGAGCTTCCCCTACTCCGTGGAGCCGTGGATGCCTCCTCTGACCGAAGGTATGGTCGAGCTTTACTATGTTTGTTTTTCGCCGCTGACAAAATCGCACAGTTCTGGCCAACCACGCTACGGACCCGGTGCCGATATCGACGACCATCCGAAAGTGTGCATCAGAGTTCAAGAAGGTTCGTGGCTACGTAACGCTGACGCTGTACATACGATGCTTACCATCTATGTCTGCCCCGTTGTAGACCCATCAGGTATGTTTTTGAGACATCCCCGCGACTAGTGCATATCCGGTATTGACCACCGTGTGACAGGACACCTGGCACAAGGACCAGCTTGCGTTCAACGAGGACCAGCTCCAGAGTCTATCTACCATGCTGGTCGGCACGTCGTACTGTACGTCCTCTTGCGTTCTACGTCCCCGCGGATTGATCGTGCTGATCACTTACGTCGTTGCAGATGCGTGAATCGCCCATGCTTCCGATCGCCTTGTATCAACGCTTTTCATATCCGTGTACTTTGTATCTCGACATTGCACGCTGTCACGTCATGTATCATACATACTTATCCCGCACCAATTGCAGCTCTTCTGCCGGAATGTCTTCTCACCCCGGTATTGCCGGCGGTCGATACATGCGTGGGCACCGAATGCGACCATCGCACAACCATCGATAGACTACTCACGCCACAATAGAGGCCATGGTTGGCCGGGACGAAGATCTGCACTCACCGGCGCGCCGCTCCCAAAGTGACTAGTTGATCGTATGCGGTTTGTGTCGATATGTCGATTTCATGAGCCTAACCTAGACTGCGGTCGGCGGATCTACCTCTGGAGACCGCAAATCGGTGCGTCCCATGGCCGCCCACTTGCGCACCCTATAATTCTGGTGTTACACGTATACGCACCGGAGGAGCACGGCGTTCAGTAGCAGCCGACTCGAAAAGGGGCGTAGTTGCTCCTAGGTCACATCGCTGACATCTCGAAGCTCTGTTACTTAACAGGCTGTTTCTTCAAATTTCGAGCCTGTCGCGCGCGAAAGCCACCGAAACATGACAGGTCTTCTCTCGGACATCCGAGTCTTAGCGAATGGTGCGTCCCCCGCGGCGCCGACAGACCTCCTTGTGTGTATGATGAGCAAGGACGGCCCTCGTGGTGGTGTAGGTGTATTCCCTGCGCAGTTAAGGCGGCGGACGTGGTACAGAAGCGTGATTACCGAGAAGTAGCATAGCAGGCGACGCGCGCGCGGCACTTATATGTACATAAAGCGTATCTTCCTCGTTCACTCCTAGCTAAGCACGAAGCACTAAGCAAACCCGGAGGCCTGGTGCATGCTTGCAGCGATGTTCTGAAAACTAAGGGCCGTCGCGACTTCCGTCGGCGTACGTTATGGTGGCTGAATCTGTGGTCTGACACCAAAGCCTCGAAAACGCCCATTAGGTCGTCTACGGCAGTCCCGCACTACCAGCAGGGTCTCACGAAGACGTGTACTGGGCCGCGCACCACACCACCGAACCGGGCTCGTTGGGCCCTGACCCTGGGGCCCCGCAATATGTTCACGCCGCATGTCCCAAGGTTTATGGCCACAGCGCTATATGTCGCCCAACGGGCCGCTTCCCCCATCCCCTCAGCTGTCGGGCGCATCATCTCTGAAATTTGCGAGCTTCTCCGGAAGGCGAGGAAGACGCAAGAAGGCAAGATACTGCAGGATATACTTTCAAGCAAAGTTCAGGGGCCTACAGGGGTCAGTGAGTACACCCGGCGGTCCAGGCTGGGGGGATGAGATTTCGAAGGTTCAAGGACAACGGGACGCTGGAGGGCAACGGAGCCCGATCAGGGAAGGAAAGAGACCATGTCAGTGTGACCATCTACGGGTGACAGACGCGACACTTTACCTGACGGGTATTCCGTGCGACTACTGTTCGGATGCGGCAAAGACAGACCCATAGTGCAAGCCCTACAGATCTGTCCGAGCACCGAGAACGTAACGGCAGGCACAGCTCTCCAGATCCACTGACAGCTGTGGCCGAGCAAGTCAGGTCCGAGCCAGGACGGCGGCCGGTTTGCGTTCGAGGTGAGAGCACGAGTGCCCTCGGAACGTATGCCCGTGGCCCCTCGACGACGTCGAGTAGACGGCTGACCTGCATCCTGGCGCTGATCAGCGTCGGAGAGCGGCCAGGCGGGCTACGGCTTGTCGCCTACATGGGGCGGCGATAGCGTCACGCTGTCGATGTGCCAGCCTCGCGAGGGTTCCGTAGGACTTGCGGAGTCCGCGCTCGCTCTGTGAGGACACGTGCATACAACATCAAATGGACGGGCATGAGGTGGACTCGAGGCATGCGCAGTTGCATGGAAGACAAGCCATCGGCGCAGATCATGACGACCCATCCAGAAGGACTCTAGGAGACCGGGGAGATGCTTGAAGGAGGCAAACTGCGGGATGGGGTGAGTGATGTGCCTCCAGCGAGAAGCGTGAAGGCATAGAGCCCAGTTGTGTTGTCAACATTCGCGGATGCTTGTGTTGGAGTTGGGGTGAAGCACACACGTTTGTGGTATACTGTTGTTGCTGCGTGGTCGAGTGTCCGGAGACTTCGTCCGAGTCGGGTGCTCGCCTATCACCACGCAAGATGCGGGCGGCACTGAGACAAATACTTACACCGTAACCTAAAGCTCCACTACTGACGGAGCTGGACGGAAGTAGTACTTAGGCTGTGGTCGATGTGGACTCGGCACCCGTCTGCGAGACTACTGGCACTCACAGCGCAAGTCATGTTGTCTTGCTATCTCAATAGGTCAAGATTGATCGTGAAAGAGGAGGCAAGGAGACTTGGATAGTGACTCACCGAGACTCGCCGGACTCGTTTCGTACGCTCGAATAGAAGCCCAGAGTTGGCGTATTCACGCATCAGTAGACTCATATGCTGCGTAGTGGACTTTCCCGCCCTGAGCTGCAGCAAGCAGGGAAGTGCGATTGATCTGGACCGGGGAAGTAAGACAGGGAAGAGACAGAGGACAAGAGAGGGTCCGCTGCTGCTTGGTAGGGCTCCTCCGAAAAGGCAATCATTGTTAATGACGCGCTTCCCGAAAAGGCAACACCGCCGCCGACGTTGTTTCAAGAAGCGCCCAGGGACTCGGAGGCTCCGAACAGTTCGGCTACATGACCCTGCACTCCTCCGCTCTTCGTCTGCAATTTTGACCTCTTAGCGTGCGGGGTACTGGGACAACCATCTCGCCGACAGACACAAAGTCAGCGCAGAGCAGGGCTCCGGACGCGGTAGTGGACTGCGCCGCGGAACCACTTGCGCGGGCGTCTATGAGCGCCTACAGAGCACAGCCGGGATTATAATGGGGCCACGGACTGAGGTGGTTGTGCGGTCGACGACGGCGAGGATCGATTCGGAGAGGACTGTGTGTTGTCGAGGATCGATATGTTGGTCGATACACGATGTTCGAGCGTGCAGCAGGCCAAATTACGAGGAGCATGGCCGGAGTGAGCTCCATGCTGTTGGCAATCGCCGCCGCAAGAGGGGCACGTTGCAATCAGACCCTGAGCTTCTTCCGTAAGGCAGGCGCAAGGCTCGCCCCACTGCTGCCTCTCCCTCTTCCTCCTCCCTGCCACCATCGAAGGCGTCCTCCCGTCTTCCGCCCCCGCACAGAATCCCGCAATCGTCTTCGTATCGTCCATCCTATCTATCAGAATCTCCTCGCATTGCATCACGACCCCAGGCCGCGCGGTACTTCATCCTGTTTATACCATTCCATCCTTCGCATCTGCCTTTCCCAGTCCGATTGGTTCCAATCGCTTCTGCAGCGGTTAGCCCACACCAGACCAGGGCCGGTAGCCTCTTGCCATCAACACCCGCGGCGCACGACTCACGCACATCTCTTGCCTGCAATCATCCTCGCCACTTTTTATCCCTCAAGAACTAAGGTCGTGGTATCTGCAACTTATCCTTAATTCGTAAGCACACGCCCCCTCCACGAGTCCTCTTATAGTCTCGTGTGCTCGGACGCGTACTCACCAGATGTCCCCGTCATGTACGAAACAGTCACGACTCCCTTCCTCGACGCAACGAACTTCTCCACTTACGACTCTCGCGTTCCGATCATCAAAAAGCCCATTCCTCGTTCCGTGTACATGTTACCAACCACCATGGCTGCTCGACGCACACCGAACTCTGCTCTTGCTAAAGGTACGCCCAGCCCGTCCGCTTGCCTTTTCGCCTCCCCCTCCTTCCATGTCTGATGTCATCCCAGACGCGATGCAGGCACCCAACGGCGCGAGTCACTGGCGACTTGACACGAACGGTCAGCTAGTGGACAACCCAGAGTGGGATCTTGCAGACGAGATCGTCAAGCTGCAGATCGGCGGTGATGGAGCTGAGACACAGGTTCGCACTTTTCTGCATCTCAGCAACGCGTGTCCCGCAGCTGTGTCCTTCCAGGAAGCTTCTCCGTTAGACACAGCGTCGCAGACCAGCCTTGAGTCCAACGCAACTAATCCCTTGGCTCAGACTCCCGCACAGATGGTTTCCCACTCTCGCGAGTCCTCCGCAGACACCACTGGCTCGCATGGGTCCGCACTTTCGTCAGCCAGCCAGACCCTGCGCGCCCCGCCAGTCACCCCACTCAAAGTAGGCGCTGTAGGCGAATCCAGGAACCGCCCGCACTCTTACAGTGGCGGCCTGTCTAGCACTGATCTCGTCCGGTTGCAGCAGGCGGGTGGAAGTCCTGGAAACGCGGATGCCTGGTCTTCGCCACATGGCACCCCAGAGAGGCAGCAGCAGGCCGATCAACCCACATACCCCTCGCTTTTGGCCTCGCACAACGGCAGCGCGACGCGTCTCAACGAGCAGCTGCAAGGCAATGCGCTCTCACGGTCACAAGAGGAGCTCTCCGGAGATTTCCAGGGCCAGCAGCGTCAATTCAATCTTATGCCAGTCCCCATACCACCCCCTCCTGCAGGCGCATCTCAGGGATTCGTGCCTGGCCGGCCACCGAATGTTGCAACGAACATCCCCTACCGCCAGCCCCCTCCTCGGGCTTCAACCCAGGGATCCCGCCTGTTGTGCCTAGTCCGACGAACTTCGCGGGATATCCAGGACCTGTCCATCCCGGCATTATGCCTGTGGCCAGCCATCAGCAGGATCTGTACAACATGATGCTGCCGACGCCACCTCTCGACAACCCCACCATGGCACGTCTCCAACAACAGTCTGGCGTCTTCCAGCGTACTCACCAACATTCTGCCTCCGACCCGGCTTCGCTCCGGGACCCTGCCACGCTTGCCATGCTCAACAATGCGTTCGCCGCTGGACAGATGTACCCACCAGGGATGGCGCCGCCTGCTCTGTTCTCCAACCAGTTCTACGGCGCATCAGGTGCCGAGCCATATCCATCGCCTGAAATCGCTGCCGCGCAGATGATGGCGCAGCTCCAAGCTCAATACACCGGCCCTTATGGTGTCCCCCTTCCTCAGGGCATGCCCATGAACAACACCGGTTCATCGCAGCACAACGGGAACTCTGGGAGCGGACCGAGCGCGAACAACCGCAAGCTTGGGTTGTACAAGACGGAGCTGTGCAGGAGCTGGGAGGAGAAGGGGACGTGCCGGTATGGAGCAAAGTGCCAGTTCGCCCACGGTGAAGATGAGTTGCGGAAGGTTCAGCGGCATCCTAAGGTTCGTGCCTGTTCTCAGCGTTACGTTTAGCGTCCTTGTGGCTGATGTTCTTGTCTTGCTTCCTCCGACGCAGTACAAGACGGAAATTTGCAGAGTACGTGTTCCCATGCATGAGCGGCCTCAGATTGAGATGCTGACTTCTGCCTTATCGTAGACGTTTTGGGTGTCTGGTTCTTGCCCCTACGGAAAGAGATGCTGCTTCATCCACACCGAGCTTCCTGCTTCTGGTGGGCCTCCTGGGGCTGACGGTGCTCCGCCGCCGCCGAACCCAGACGGTCGTGCCCGCTCCTCGAGTACGAACAGTGACCCGAATGAAGTTTCGAGCTCGCTCCTGGCTCGTATCTCCGCGAAGCGTACGCAGGAAAGCGCGATCAACTCTGGGCCCGGTAGCGTCAGCACCACGCCGCCGTCAGCAGGGTTCGTCGGCGGGCGACCAGAGCAGCTGCGCGTCAACACGAACGTGACGGATGTACCGATCGCCAAGCAAAACAAGTCCGCGTACCCGACATTGGCGCACAACGGCATTTTCATGTCTTCTGGCGAGGAAGGGACTGCACGCTCGCCTGGTCCTGTGACAGCTGGGCCTGACTTTGGAAGGCACGCGGGTTCTAGACTGGACATCGTGGGCTCGCAGGTAAGTGCATGCCGTACGTCCTGATGTGCGATAACATGTTGCTGAGAAGTTTTTGTGTTCGTCATTCTCTTCGTCTATGCAGCGTGGCGGCCCGAAAACTGCAGTCAACCCGAATGTCCGTCACTCGTTCAACGGGAGCGATATTCAGCTCGACCTCAGCAGCGTCTCGAACACCCCCACGGCCGCGAACCCGACCCCCACCCTAAACACGTCTCCCGAGCCGCCCAAAGTCTCCCGGATAAACGGGCACGTGCGCTCGGGAAGCGCAGGCAACTGGGCCACGGCGACCAGGAGCAGCCACTTGACGGCGTACCCGCTGTCGTCCATCCCCGGCGGCGAGCTCAAGGCCAACTCTCCTTGGGCGGACTACAACGTCGGCTCATCGCGCCTTGCGGAGAAAAACTGGGCCTAAGCGCGCAGGTGGCGGTCGCTCGCTCGCGGGACGTCGGCGACGTCGTCTCTGGAGGCGACCGCGCGAAGGCAGTCGGACGTTCTTGCATACCCATACCCTCGCTCTCGCCGTCGTCCCACCGTGTGCCGCGAGTTGGGCTGATGACGATGACGATCATGCTTGCTTAGTTTGCCGTTGCGAATGCTAGAAATGTCCCCGCTCTGCTCCTCCGGACAGCGCACCGCTAGCCCATTCCCCTCCTTACTCACGTCTTTGCTTATGTTTTCCTGTAGTCTGTTCTGACCCTTCGCTCCTCGTCCTCTCGTCGCTCAGCTTCTCTGTCCGCGCTCATCTCGTCGAAGCAAGTTTGACTTATTCCTCTCTTGACAATCCGGATAGCTCACCTACATCTCTCCCACATCACCCATCGTCGAACGTCCGCACATGTTATCTTATGACATTAATACATCACGCTTATGCTTCCCTCTTGTGTCCCCCTTCTGCATGGCCTGCTGCTCGTGGTTGTGACCGGTGGTTGTTCCGAGCAAGGTCCAGCAGAGTTCACCTCCGTAAGGTATACACGCTGTCAACGAAAGACGTGAAACGGCACGTATTATCGTTGCGCTCCAATACCATGATGTAAAATATGTACAGCAGAAGGTGAAGCTTTGAAGAGGTACGTCACTACGTCCGAAGTACCGATAGCGAATACTGACCACATGCATTAGCCTATGTTAGTCAAGTGGTCAGAGAAGGGGCGGGTATACGATAGTACGCCTAAGGTAAGCGTTTGTGAATCTACGGCTCCAATCGTAAGTCGTAAGTAGATCTAGACACGACACCAGCAGCCAGAACCCAGCACGACGCGACGCTACCCTGGACTCGCCTCCCACATCACGTCAATGACAACACGCTTGCGCGCGCCGCAGGGACGCCCACGACACAGAAACAAAGGACCCGGGTGCAAAGAAAGGAAGAGCTTCGAAGAGCGCAGAGCGCGCATCCACTACGGAACAGGTAACTCCGGGACACCCAGCGCACGCAGCTCGCGGCGGAAGAGGTCCATGCGGCACATCGCGTAGGCGAGGTAGTCGAACTCGGGTTCGGTGTCTTGCCCTTCCACGAACTCCCGGGCCTGCACGATACCCCAAATGGACCACATCGCGTGCGACGCAGGGCTCCAGGCGCGAACCTGGCTCTCGAGCTTCTCCATGGCGGCCTCGAGGGCGTCTTCGGGAAGCTCTTGGGAGACCTCGGGCTCCGAGTCGTCAAGTGGGCATTCGGAGTGCGTGAGGTACGCGCGGTAGAAGTTACGACGCTCCTCCAGGGTGGGGTAGAGGTCGGGATTAAGTATGCAGGGTGTGGGCCCGTGGTAGTTCACCGTCCACTCGTGGAAGTGGTTCGCGATATCGAAGGCAGCAGGGTTTGGGGAAGCGTACTCGAAGTCAACGACTATAATCTGTGGCGTGAATTTGCATAGTTCGACAGGTAGTGTTAGAGTGAGAGATGCAAAGACAGGACGCGAAGTAGGTAAAAGAACGACTCAGTCAGCTCATGCATTGCGGAAAGTTCGTGGAACAAGCAGACTGCTTACTTGTCGATGTGCAGACTGGCCTTCCTTCACCGTCCGCAGGCGCAAGAGGTTGCCGTACTGCGTGTCATTGTGGGAGAATACCCTCCTGCTGGCGCCTTCGGTCTTCTCCTTCTGATCAATCCACTGCATGTACCGCTGCCATTCGAGCTCGAACCTGTCCAGGTCAAGGCGGTCACGAACTTCCGCGGGTGCCGCAGGCAAGGCGAGGACCTGCCGGGCGGCAACTAGCCAGGACTTGACATTCTTCTTCACCCCAAGCTGAACGCCTGTGTCTAGCACATCCGCGCCTTGCGGGTCATCGTCCACAGCGTCAATGTCCACGCCGTGAAGCTCTGCCATTCTAGCGCCAATCCATGAGCTGATTTCGGGGTTGCGTATGTCGGCAGCCGTCAGGGCAGAGGAATCAAAGTACTCCTCCACGCGCCCGTTTTCGAACGTGCCATAAACACGGGGTCCGATGTGATACTTCGACGACAACACGTGGAGGGTGTGCAGCTCGCGCGGACGTGAAATGAGGGTGCCAGAGGACGGGCCATAGATGCGCAGGAGCAGAGTGCGCGTCTTCGGCACCGATGGACAGGACACGAAAAATACGGCATTGGTCAAAGAGCCCGAGACCTTCTGGATTTGAATTCGTCCTGGCGTAATCTCCGAGCCAGTCCATGAAGGGACGCGGAGCGTGCGGAGTATGTCGAGAAGCTGCTCAGCGAAGGCAGCTGTCTTGTAACGTCTACAGAGGAAGCAGTCAGCGATATGTGCGTGGATGAAGCATGCAGACGTCAGACCAAGATAGACAGTGCCGTCCTGTCCCACAAGTGGTCAGCTTGCCGGCGGGCGTCCGGGAGGGAGCCACAGGAGTGTACACTACGATACTCACCGTGCTTCAAGTCTTATGCCTGCGTGCCGTAAACCCTCTACTCGGACAACATCGACATCTCCATTGTCAAACGGTATGGACAGGGAAGACGAGGAGTACGCTGGTGAGGTACCGATAGAGGCGAGAGAGCCGTTATCGGGTATGGTACGGGAGGAACTGGTGGAAGATCTGCGAATGGGCACCCCACCAGGCCTGTACGTGCCCAATGAGGTGGCTGGTGCGAGATCAGGACCAAGTGTAGGGGACATGGGTCTTTGTTTGGACCGCGAGACGATGCCTGCTTCGCGAAAGACGTTGAGAAGCTTGCTGTAAAAGGAGGTCCTTGAACGGGCTTTAGACGGAGCCACAGCCATAGAGTAACAACACTGGTGATGTACCGTGTGAATCACAGCGATGCAAGTGGAATTATGGACCTCGTACTGCAAGCGACGGCGGACGGTCGGTCACACGAGCGGAGGAGGGAGAGATGTGGGCTCAGCGTGGAGCTCGTCCTGCACACACCTGGGGCCACAATGACTCGTGGGAAAATGCACAATCGCAATCACAAGCCACCCTCGCCAATCAAATTCAACTTATCGCTTAACTTATCAGATTGCCTACTTATCCTGCCGATAATCTCTTCGGCTTTCATCCTCCAAGTCCCCGTTGGCCACACCCGCTGAGTACGCCTCCTCGCCATCCGCGCGTCCTTGCACGGCTTCGCATACCAGATTCCCGGTAACAATACATCCGCGCATCCTCGCTCGCACATGCGCCACGTTTCACCGCTAGCTGCCCGCTGGCAGTCCGCGCAGTGTGGAGATGGACAGCCGTTCGCCTCTGTAACCCCGCAACATGCGTCATCTGCACTTCTTCCTGGTCATCCTACCCAACACGCGTCCTGAAGCGGCGGAACGGGAGTACTGCCAGCGAGTCCGGATCGTACCTCGCTCCTGAGGAACGTTGTGCGGAGCTCATCTGGCATGAACCCCAGGCATCATCTCGAACCGCATCCGGATGAGGTTTCGTTCTCGAAGGTCTTTCTGCAACCGCTCCCTCGCCCATTCACTTGCCTGCTGAATGCTGAACGCGGGAGCAAGCTTCGTAACAGTACACGCTGCTTCGCTGAGATGGGGCTCTTCTCGCTCCGCTATAGCTCACCGCTTCCCGGAAAGGTGTGTCTGTCCCTCACAAGCGGGACAAGACGAAGTATAGCGCACGGTTCTAACTGTATGTCCGCGCAGGTGTGTCGGAAAGAATGGTGCAATGAACCCCACGCTGCCTTTCCGTCTCCAAGACCCGGCAGCCCCAATACGTGGTGATGTCGTAAGTGCGTCCCGTAACTTCCGCATCTCAGCACACATCGCTCCGAGTCGACAAACTCTAGAACACCGACATCCCGCCGTGTCGACATGAGGCAGCGAGAAGTCGAGTGCGGGTTTGCTTGAGACCGTTGACAATGTCTGGACCGTCGCGGTCGTTCCGAACATGCTCAAAGAAACGTCATGCTTCTGCCCCGGTCTGCGCTTGCCATCACTGTCCCCGCAGTTCTCACCCAGGCCACCTCGCAGAATGTTCCACAAACGCAGCCATCCCTTCCCTTCTCGCCTTCCAAAGCCCCCGAAGAAGGGGTTGCGAGTCCGTGGTCAAATCACATCCCAGCATCGGGCGAGACAGCCTCATCTTCCGGTCCTGCGACACGAACATGCTATGCGATGTGTTGCTTACCTGCCTTTGTCGAAACCTTATCTCGATGCCAATCTCAGGAAGGCCAACCCTGCGATCAGACTGGCCCAGGCTCCCTAACCAGGCCGGTTCCCGCGGGTCATGGCCAGTCGCCCCGCCGACCGTGACCAGGGGGGCGTCTTCCCCGAGGTTCCGATGTCCTGTAAGGGATACATGCGGCAGCTCATCTTCGCGGAAGCGTGCCCGACGATTATGCCTAAAGCTTCGCAGGCGATAGTTTGACAGTAGCCTCGTGGAGTTTGTGCGACATCTCTACCGCCCCCGTGTTCGACTTCGCTGCTTCGCTCTGGGCCACGCAAGGCCGAGGAATCTCCAGAACTCCAAGTCTCAGAGACCTTGTGAGCGTTGAATCCCCTACCGTGCGCCACGAAGGGCTCGGGTAGCATCGATGTCGATCTGCTGACATTGCTCCCACCGGTCGCCAGCCCTAAGCTTTATGTTCTTTGACACACCGTGCCGTGTCTTCGACGTCTCGCAAAGACAGCATAGAGCACACGGGCATTTGTATTTGATAGTATCTATTGCACACAAATTCTAGACTGCAGGAATCTGGAAGAGTCCGTCAAAGCATAGGAGAGGGGCAATAAGGATACCGAAAAGGTGCAGAAGTCCAAAGCGTTGATTGAAGGGGACCCCACGAGGCGAACTAACCCATTGCGACAGCCCAGCGTTCACACTGTTTCCAACGGGGCTGGTAGCTCCCCTGGCGTCTTTTCCTGTCCCCGAGCCGCAGATGCGTCGTCGAAGGCGATCTTACGTGTAAACATCGAGATCTGTTGCGCAGCAGTCAGCAACTCTGCACTCTGGAGGCAAACGCGAATAAAGACACCGACCAGCAGAGCCACGCCAAGGCATGGACAGCAGACAGCCCATATGGCCTGTACGACACGCGATTACAATTCAGCGAACGGGATCCCACGGAAGCCCGGAATACCGCACCTTGATTGCGAGCGACAATGCATGAATGATCTCGGGCCAGTCGCTGTGAGATCGGAGGGTGTCGACTGCTTCGACAACAGACGCGGCGTCGACACCGGCGGGCAGCGTTTCCGCGAGTCGTCCCAGATACACGGCCCCCGCAACCGCCTGCCGAGGTCGCATGGTGAGCATTGACACACAATCCTGCTCAGGGTTGCAAACTCACCAGCCCAACCGTCGCCCCAGTGAATCGGACCAGGAAGAACGCACTCGTCCCTGAGGCGACTTCTTGACGCCGTAACGCGCGTGTAAACACCTGATATGGCGCATGGAACAGCATGCCCAAACCGACGCCGGCAATCAGTGGGAACGCGATCTGAGTGCTCCTCGGACTGTCCTCAGTCATTAACATCATCAGCCCTGACAGATCATGAGTACCGAGAGAGCAAACAGCGAGCCATTGAACTGCGTACCGAAGCCGACCGACGATATGGCGAGACCTGCGCATATAACGTACTTTTGACAGGCGGTGTCGAACCTACGCTGCTGCCAATAGCCGATGAGCCAGGCAGCTAGGGACGGTCGCTCCGCGTCAGCATTGAGTAAAGTACGTGCGAAACGAGCTCAACTCACTCGGCATCGAGGCAAGCGAGGAGCCTAGCGAGTAGGGCAGCATGGTCATCCCAGCTTCGAGGGGTGACAGGCCGTTAACGGCCTGACCGAGGATCAGCGATCAGACGACTGGAGACAAGAGAAAGCGTCTGACCTGGAAATACAGCGCGAGATAGAACGTTCCTGCATTGAATGCAAAGTTGTGCAGGAACGTTACCGCCAGGGTAATCACTGGGACCCGGAGTGAGGGTTAGCTTCCCAAGAAGCGGACTGGGCGCGCGTACCGATCGTACGATCCTTGAAAGCAATCGGGGGAAAGAGCGCATCGCGTTCGGTGCGGACTTCGTAAACGGCGCCAAGAAGCAGGACCACGAGCCCAGTAACGATTAAGGCGAGAGTCGAAGCGCAGGTCCCTGAGGTGTGCCACGGTCAAACAAAGTGGCATCACGGGAACGTGGTGCGGAACGTACAGCCATTCTGGATGGCAAAATTGAAGCCGATCACAATGCAGCTGCTTCCGCCCATGAAGAGAATGCTGCGGCGCATGAGAGGGGTTAGCTGCGTCGGAGTCCTACATCCCGGCGGAGACTCACAGGCCGATGAAATCAAATGAGCGAGAAAATGTGCGCCAGGAGACGTTAGAGGGGCGTCCGACGTAGATGCGGCGGAGAGATAGCCATAGGATGGTCGAGGAGGCGGCGCATATAGGGATGTTCATGTAAACTGGATGCGTGCATGAGCTATTAGCCACCCTGTGGCGGAGAGAGTACGCACATGCCCATCTCCAGTTGAAGGGGCCGCTTTTTTCTGCAGCAGAAGTGAGCGGGACGAACGGGGCCGGGGCGGGGAGCTTCACGCACCGCTGAACACTCCGCCCAGGAGCGGTCCCGCGACGGCAGAGGCAGCCCAGGTGAGGCTAAGCGCCTGGGACCACTTTGCCTGATTGCGCACGTCGACGATCTCTGACGTAATAGTCCAGACCAGGGAGACAATACCGCCGCCGCCGACGCCAGCAAGTGCTCGCGCAAGAATTAACCATGTAATGTTCTGTGCAATCGTCGTCAGATGACCGGCCGCTCTAGGAGACGCACCGACGTACCTGTGCCGCACCACATAGCGCAGAGCCTGCGGCAAAAATAAAGATACTAGCGTACAGGACCGCCTAAACCCCGTCCCATCAGAACGAGCTCAGCGTGTCGAGCGTGGAGAACTGAGACACCCACCATCCGGCCAATGAGATCGGACAGCTTCCCATACAGTGGTTGGAATGCGGTCTGGGTGAGCATGTACGTCACCGAGATCCAAGTGTACTCGGCCTGATTGGCGTCGAATTCACTCGTAATAGTTGGTAGGGCAGTGGAAACAATCGTCTGTCGGACCGGGTCAGCCGCCTGCTTAGATGGCCTCGACAGAGACTCGGAATGCAGATCTCACCGCGTCTGTCGTCGCAAGGAATAGAGTCAACGCAGCGCTGAGTATGGACAGTCAGCTATGTCCGCGGAAACGCTGTGCCCAGGAACGTACCCTGCGTGGGCGATAACGAGCCGCAGCGTCGACGGCTCGAAGCTTTTGTGCGCGTCATATGCGACGAGCGTGTCGCTCGACCCGCTTCTTGGCGTCGGGGCCACCGTCGGGATGGAACTCTGGCTCGAGCTCGAGGACTCATAGGAGAGACGAGATAGTGGCGGGGCAGATGACCTCAGGCTAGGGGTCGTCCCAGCCGGCACGGCCTCTTTTTGGGAGATAGATGATGAGCACGAAGACTTGGGCTCCATGGGGGCTGGTGTGGAGGACAGGAGCTGAGCGAGCTGACCCGGGTGTATGTCGGGCTGGACTTCGCATTCCGGCTGCATCTTTATACGAATCCCCGAGTCTCCAACTTGACGTGTCAACTATGTAATGTCATCTGCGTGCTGGGTACGGACAGGAATACCCTGCCACGATGCAGCATTGGCGAAAAACGCCATGACCTAGGAGACCGTCGGAAAATCGATGTGTGAAAGCAAGAATCCTTAGATACTGTTAATTGAGACCTACCAGAAGAACCTTTGGACCCTCTTTGTCGGAGTTCCTAGAGCTCTCTCAAAGAAGATCTGGGAGAAGGTCTTGGGAGGGCGCCATGTTTTGGGAGAAGAAGTGCTTTGTCCGGCAGAGTGGATCTGACTCGGCGTCGACTCCAGGTACGGGCTTCATGTACGGACGGATATGATAGCCTGCACGCGCCGCTTAGGGGCGATGAGAAGCTGTAAGTGGGATTACTTATGGACGCTCCGCCCGAGTCCTGGTAGCTTTACGTTACTGTACGTAGCGCCATCTGGCTGAATCTGCGAGAACGGACATCTGGATCACCCTCGTTGCGGACGGCGGAAATGGGAATGGCAAATCAGAACCAGAAACACTGGTGACGGTACGAGTCATGACTAGTGACTGCCTGCCGTGCTCGCGAGCTCGCGATTTTGGCGGTTCCTTCGCGAACATGGGCAGTCACGGTGAGTTGTGCAATGCCCATTCATGGGAGCCTCTTCCTTATCGGCACCTATTGCGGGCGAACGGTCTCGTGCACCCCTGCTATCGCTTCCTTGAGCGAGGGAAACCGGAGGTCCTATTGGCGATCGCTTCTGCACACATAGGAAGCCGCATCCGACACGATGTCCCCGTCAGGCTCTTCAGAACCCAGCTCAATCACCCATAGAAATCAGAATCCTCAGAGTGTATCAAATCGGCGGAGCGCCTTCCCATACCCCGTAGGACTCTTCTCGAGAGGCCCATGCAAGTCGAGCCCATGGTGCCCCTCCCTAAATTCGGTCATCGACGACACCAGCCTACCCCGGATTGAGCAAATCCATACCAGACATTCGATCATGGACCAATGACCTCAAATGGCCGCGCGGTCGGCACCTCCTCGAGGCTCGCACATGGTCGACGGTCCTCGATCCCGCCTCCGAGCCAGTGAGTAGAGTACGTACTGATGATTAGTTCCAAAGAGACGTAGCGTACTAGATACCGACATCCTCCGCCAAAACAGCGGCATCCTCGAGAGGATCCCAAAGCTAGCTTCCATCTTGCTATGCAGTGGCCTTCTTCTTGCGATCCTGGTCTCGTCTCCTGTGACGGTCAGCGTCGGATTCGTCGGGGTCTGCAGACGACTCTGTATGTGGATGCGAGCGTTCAACGGAGCATTCGGATTGAACGTCACATGAAAAATCAAGAACCGATGAGTCTCCTAAGTCTATGCAATGCACGAGACACCCAGCTATCCTGGGATGCAGAGGCAGAAGGATCCGTACCGTTTGGGTCGCTTTCCGACTGGGCCGAGGCTCGACTGTCTGACGATGGCGCATCATTGGTAGAGGAGCGTGACGACTCTTGACGTGCCTCCTGGCGCGAAGAAACCGACGTCCGACCCTCCACGTCATCGGCATATTGTTGCAAGATCTCGCGCTGCCGCGCAGTTAGGGCTCTATAAGGAGTGAAAAGCTTGAGTGACATAATGGAGCCAGCGGAACGGAATTGTAGCAGACCTTGGTAGCTGCACGTTGAAGGTCACGAAGAGATCGCCCTTGCCATCTCGGTACGGCGGGGAGATACCATGCCCCTTGAGCACCATTTGCTCGCCGGGTTGAGTCCCAGAGGGCACCCTCACGTCGACCTCTCCGTCAATTGTCGGGACCCTGACCTTGCCACCGAGGAGAGCGGTGTGCACCGGTATCCGAGCTTCGTGGTAGAGGTTGGCACCCTGGCGCTTGAACGCCTTCGAGGACGCGACGTTAATACGGACCAACAGATCGCCTGGACGACCACTGCCGCCTAGTGGCGCGTCGCCCTGGCCAGGCACTTTGAGGGTCATGCCATCTTCCACACCTGTCGGAGGGAAGGCCGCATGTTAGGAACCGGGGTGGCTTTTAACGTTTCGCTGCTCACCTGCTGGGATATCCACCTTGACAGACTTCCTGACTTTGACCTGACCGACACCCGCGCAAGTCTCGCACTCGGCTGAGGGTGGTACAGTGGTTCCCGTACCGTGACAGGACGTGCATGTAGTCTGCATGTGGAAACCACTGTCGATCACGTAGGACATCGTGCCTGAACCATGGCAGGCTGCACATGTGGAACGGGAGGCTCCAGCCTTGAGTCCGGACCCAGAACAGGTGGTACACTTGACGATGGGGGTGATCGTGATCGTTCGCGAAGTACCCTTACAGGCCTCCATGAAGCTGACGCCGACAGTAGCTTCGACGTCCCCACCACGCCCGAATGCTTGTGCACCCGCACCCGCACTTGCCCCTCCAAACATCCCGAAAAGCTGATCGAAGACGTCGCTCCGAGGACGTCCTCTTGCACCCCCAAATGCGCCCGCGAAGTCCTGGAAGTGTCCAAAGCCGAAACCGCCACTACCGAAGGCCGAGCGCGCATTCTCATAGGCGTTCGCGTCGAAGCCGGGCTGTTGGGATGCTGCCCCATATTTATCGTATTCGGCCCTCTTCTTCTCATCTTTCAGAATCTGCGAAAGAGTGTCAGAAGTGAGTGCATGGAACTACGGGACAAGTGTACGCACGTCGTAGGCTTCCTGGATTTCTACAAACTTCTCTTGCGCGTTCTTGTCAGGGTTGGTATCGGGGTGGTATTTTCGCGCAAGCTACGGACCAATGAGCCGCGTCATGTGCAGAAGAGACCTCTGGTACTTACTGCGAAATATGTCTTCTTGATGTCGGCTGGGCTAGCATCCTTCTTGACACCTAGCACCTGGTAAGGATCTTTGGGAGCTTGGTGGACTGACGACGCATGGAATGCTCTCTGTACCAGTCAGTCAGAAGTTCAATACATCCGACCGCTAACTTACCGATGGCCCTGCTCGACTGGCTACATACGCCTTCCCTTTCCCAGCACGCCGCGGTTGGACATTGAGGACAGTAACCAGAGAGCGCGTACTTGTTGCCGTTGGGGGTCGCAAGGACGCGTATATTGTGTTAAATGAGAGCACCCGCTTGGAAGACAGTCTAGGCGGCATTAGATCGCAAGTCTATAAAGTACAGCAGAGAGTAGAGAGAGAAGAGTCTAAGTTGCAGCTCGGACGCACTCGCACTGACGTCGGGACGCACGGGAATTTTGAGTGTCACGTGGCACTACTTCTGCCACGTGGACTTCCCCTTCCAGACACTTCGTGAACATCGCCCGGAAAGGCAGGTATCGAAGTTCCATGCAGGCTTGCCATGGGCCAGCCCAGTGCCAGTCAACTAGTCATCTCTGAACTTTGAAGTGTACATGGACGATCTCGGGGCAGAAGTCCGGATGACATGTCCCCCAAAACACAGACTTTCATCCGGACGGTTGAGGATCAAGTCCGACACGCTGTTCCGCGGTGAGAAAAATGCGTGCAGGCAACTCGCATCCCCGAACTTCTGATGGACGATACCTGGCAATTTCTCCCCAGGTGCCACGGGCCTGATGCAGCTCTTGCTTGGGCACAACTTCGGACGTCAATGAGGGAATTGCAGAGATCAACAGCGATCTGCCACTTGGCCCCGTCTGACAAGACACACTTGTTCTGCCTTGGCAGCGCCCAATACTTGCAACCTAGTCATCCTCGCCGTCTGAACGTGCGTCCTGGCAGAACAGAGACATGGCTAGTACATAATATTGACATACTCCCCGGCGTCTTGGCGGAAGTCCGACACGGTGTCTATTACGATCGACATGAACGTACGCCTGTCGACGCTTGTCAGTTAGATAGCGGTACTCCGATCGACCCCGCCCGCGAAGGTGACAACAGAATAGCTGCCAACTCACGTGGACGGTCCGCGGTTGCAGTGACGCGGCAGAAGTCCCGACACAAGGCTTCCCATGCAGCGGCGAGGACCCACGCCTGGCACGGGAGCGACTCGCGAGGGCTTGCCACCAGGCGAAGCTGCGATGAGATCTCTTCCCGATTGCGGATGGATCTGGAGGACAGGACCGCAATCGTGCAAGACTCTTCTTGGAAGAAGGATGAGCGGGGCTAGGTTTAGATGGACTTGTGACCCGTTGGAGGGTACGTAACGGGGCCCAATTGCGCCTACAGGACTCTATGAGTTCATCATCTATACACGCATGAATGGCTGGTCGAACGTCACCCACGCCCGCGTTGAAGCGATGCTCTTGAATGTATCGGGTGCGCAGAGGTCCGGCGCCCGGAGGCAATACTGGTAGGCACCCTAACCTTGCGTTGATGGATGCAGCGCGGGCTCCGCATACCAATCCCATGTGGGCGTAAATTGGCTGTGATCATATGTCACTCGAATGCATGAGAGAGCAGGGATGTCAATTCGTACGCACCGAACTGTGCGACCCAGAACGCGACATATAGGCTGAGCTCTGGCATCGCATTCTGTGCTGCGTTCAGCGTCATGTTCTGAGGCATCTGGATGAGTACTGTACCTCCATACAACGCCAGTCAGAGTCAGGAATCCTCCTCGTCCGCAATTTGGCGTGCACGCCACCACGACTTGCCGTAAGACACAAGGAGCTCTTCCCCCTTCTTGACCGGCTCGCTTCCGCTCCATACGCTCATTCGTAGCTCTCCGCTCTCGGTCTTCCGCTCTTGGAAAGATGCATTCGGCTTAGGCTTCACGCCGCGGTAGTCGTTGATGAACCTGGCCTCGTTTCCGCAGAACTGTGCGTCTACGCCCACACTGACATGGTCAGGCGTACGGTAGAGGGACAAATCGTAGTCGGAGCCGGGCCGATCATCACAATGTACCTCGCCGATGTAGTCGATGACGAGCGTGCGGGGTGGTATCTTTTTTGTAGCAAAGAGACCGTATTGACCGCGAGCTGGATGAGAAGGATCGGAGATCAGCTGGATGGCTACCGGTGCCTTCCGTGGATAATTCTGCGCGGACGCATGCCTCGAGAGAGCCGGGGAAACGAGTTCTCGGATGTGCGTTGGCACAGAAGAGTGGTACCTGGGCTCGTCGAGATATTCGAGGTGTGCAGGCCAGTGCGGCGGGCGGCGGGTGGACGACTGCGGTCGCTTGGAGGACATGGAGCAAGAACACAAAGCTGTGCGGACTGGGGCAAGACCAGAAGCGCCGTGCGAAGAAGACGAGCTGGGCGAACATGCGCAGGACGCAAGGACTGATTTCGTTCATCCACTCGTCCCGCGGCGCTCTGCTTCTTCTTCATCTCCTCTGCAGCTGCGTGCCACTGTCTCTTACGCCTCCGCACATGGGTAGAGCTACCACGAAGTCTGTCGCGCGTGTCTACCCCGATGTCAACAGCAAGCTAGGCCCCTCATGGTATGAATATGGTCGGGCACATTTCCTCTCGTCGAGCACGTTCGATCTCTGAAAGATAGCGCAAGACAACCTTCAGGTGCAGTGGGGCTCGCAGGACCATTACGAGATTGTGCGGAAGGTGGGAAGAGGGAAGTACTCGGAGGTGCGCGGCCGCGTTACATCTTGGGGGATCAACGTTGCTAATACAGTGCGGAACGGAAGGTTTTCGAGGGCATTAACATCGTCAATGAAGAGAAGTGCATCATCAAGGTTCTCAAGCCCGTGAAGAAGAAGAAAATCAAACGTGAGATCAAGATCCTCCAGAACCTCGCAGGGGGGCCAAATATCGTCGCGCTCCTTGATGTCGTCCGCGACCCCTCCTCAAAAATCCCTTCTCTGATAACGGAGTATGTGCATAATGTCGACTTCAAGGTCCTATACCCCCGTTTTACCGACTTCGACGTGCGATACTATATGTACGAGCTCCTCAAGGTGCGTGAAACCTCAGTGGCACTCGCATAAAGGCTTACCTCCGTGTAGGCTTTGGATTATTGTCACTCGAAGGGCATCATGCACCGAGACGTGAAGCCGCACAATGTCATGATAGACCATGAGCGAAGAAAGGTCGGAAGAGTGGTCCCAATATTACTCCCTTCGTCTGACCATGCGTATAGCTGCGATTGATCGACTGGGGCTTGGCCGAGTTCTATCACCCAAGGACAGCATACAACGTCCGTGTGGCGTCGCGCTACTTTAAGGGTCCCGAGCTCCTCGTGGACTTCCAGGAGTATGACTACAGCTTGGACATGTGGAGCTATGGCTGCATGTTCGCTTCCATGGTGAGTGCCGTGCTGCGCGCCATCCAGACGGTCCTCACGCCTCTCTAGATCTTCCGAAAGGAACCCTTCTTCCACGGCCACGACAACTACGACCAGCTGGTCAAGATCGCGAAGGTGCTGGGCACCGACGGTCTATACCAGTACATAGATAAGTATGACATCGCCCTGGACCCACAATACGACGAGCTCCTCGGGACGTAAGTGGTGTGAGTTCCTCTGCATGAACACATGCTCAAGTCATCCCATAGTTACCAGAAGAAGGCTTGGGCTCGTTTTACCACCTCGGAGAACCAGAGATACATCTCGAACGAGGCGATCGACCTGCTGGACCGGCTGCTCCGCTACGATCACCAAGAACGGCTGACTGCGCGTGAAGCAATGGCACATCCATACTTCGGTACGCATCTTCATGTCCATGAGTTCGCTTGTCATTAGGCTCACTTCATACAGAGCCCGTGCGGAACGCCGCACTCCATGAGGTCGAGAGCGGTGGGGTAGCGCCGTAGGAGAGCTTGATTAGACTTTGACGGTTCTCTCTGCGATTGACCGCAACATGGCTGTATCCATGCATGTGTGGGTTGGTCCTTGGACTCAATACTTTGTATTCAAGACTCGGGAGGTGTGTGGCTATCTAAGACTATCCTTATCGTGATGGGGTTGAGGGAGCACGTGGTAGTCTTGCAGTACGTGCGGTCGAGCAGTCCACACTTGTGTATCATGCTGCGCTCACGCAGGATCAAATGCACCATATGTTTTCATGCACATCTATCGCGAATCATGACCTGCTTTGCCTAACACCTGTCCTTCCTCTGAATCCTCACTGCGTGATGCAGCCTCTGCACCGCGTGCTTCCATGCGCGAGCTCTTATCCCGTGATGAGTCCAGTACGCTCCCGGTGTCTTCTTGCAATGTGCTTCAAGGTACACAGCCGGCAAGTGCACGACGGTATAAACACGGCGGAGTAGCAGGGAGTCGCTATCGGGAGGCCACCTACTGATCCTCTGGTCGTCGTTGCGTTCGCCATGGCTTGGACTCTCGGTTCTCGTGCTCTCCAAGCTCTCGCCGCGCTCGCCATCGTCGGTCTCGCGGGCGTTGGTGTTGTGGCCTACGACAACAGCCGTTATGATAACGTGGGTTCTCTCGTCATGCGAAACACTTATCGGATGCACGCTGATCTCGTGCTGCTCTTCGAATAGGTCGTCGTGTGCGTATATACGCGTTTGTTGACGAAGAACCCGATCTATAGAACAATCACTGACCACTGCTGTCTTCCGCTAGGTACTGGGGTCAGAACTCCTACGGTGCTACCCACAGTGACGTTGCGAACTACCAGAAGACGTTGTCGTACTACTGTCAGGTGAGCATAGCCAGGATCCGGTGTTTCCTATTGTATGATCCTCACCTGTCTGTTCCTTAGGACAATGCAATCGACGTCATCCCAATCTCGTTCATCAACAAGTTCTTCGGTACCGGTAACGCACCTGTTCTGGACCTCGCGAACGTAAGTCCATCTCAAAGATATGATTGCTTTAGGAATGCGGACCGACTGGCGGTTGTCCCCCAGATCTGCAACGCGAAGGATAACGCCACATTCTCTGGGACCGGTCTGGCCAACTGTCAGTCTCTTGCTAGCGACATCCAGACCTGCCAGAGCAAGGGGAAGATCTTGACCCTCTCTCTCGGTGGTGGTGGCGCCAGCGTCGGCTTCCAATCCGACAGCGAAGCAGAGACTTTCGCGGATACTATCTGGAACGACTTCCTTGGGGGTTCGAGCTCCACGCGACCATTCGGCGGTGCGGTCCTTGATGGGTGAGGCACCTCTTCGGCTTGGCTGGTTTTACTTCAGTTGCTCACTCCGCTTTCTCAGTGTTGACCTCGACATCGAGGGTGGCGGCGCGAATGGGTACGCCGCCTTCGTGACACGTCTGCGCTCTTACTTCAGCGGCGCGAGCAAGAAGTACGTATACGTCATCCTACTGCAAAGAAAGGGTCCTCAATGTTACTTCCGCAAGGTACTACATTACTGGTGCACCCCAATGTGTCTACCCCGATGCCTACCTCGGCACTACGTTGAACGCCGTTGCGTTCGATGCGGTCTACGTTCAGTTTTGTACGTCACCCATGTGCTTTCCTTCCCTATCTGAGTTTATTGACAGCGCGGCAGACAACAATCAATGTGGACTGCAAGCCTACAACAACTCTAACGTAAGCAATGAATACTGTTGTTCTCATGATGCGCCAGCTCACCCCACGGCTCAGGGCTTCAACTTCGGAATTTGGTAGGACCGCAGCCACGTTGCCCGCACAGTTTGCGATACTCACGTTGACGTGTGTCAGGGATATTTGGGCGAAGAGTAGCCCCAACCCAAACGTTAAGGTCTTCGTCGGAGCACCCGCTTCGTCGACAGCTGCCGGTGGAGGGTACCAGGACGCTGCGACCTTGGCCACTATTCTGAAGAACACGAGGAATCGGTTCCCTTCCTTTGGTGGTATGGCAGTCGTACGTCCTACTGCATCGGAGGTTGTCTCACATGCTCGCAGGCGTTATGATGTGGGATGCTTCTCAGGCATACGGTAGGCAGTTTTCTCAGGATGTCTCTCGTAAAGTAACTCATTTCGGTTGCAGTAAACAACCGATACGATCTGGCAGCAAAGAACGCCCTCGTCGCCGCCGGTGGAACTGGTTTCACCTACCCCGCATGTTCTGCTCCCGCATACTCATCCGGCACCGCCTACACGGCGGCCAGCCAAGTGACATACAGCGGGTAAGTCAGATGTTCCTGAGCCTTGACAGAATCTGTATGCTCACTGTTACGTGAACGTGGTATTCTCTTCGCTTCCGCAGCTACATCTGGGTTGTGAGTCCTACTATCCTGCTTCTGCTCGGACCACAATGCTTATGATCTCTACATCTATCTTCTATAGGCCAAGTGGTGGTCCCAAAACACCCCAGGAGCTGATCCCAACGGTGATTGGATGCCCAGTACGCGTGTTTTTCTTCTTTGGACTGCGGAGAGCCCACGTCTCATCGTTGGTGTAGTCAGCGCATGTGCCGGTTCAGCCACCGGACCGTCATCGACGACCACGGCTGGGAGCGGATCCCCTACCGGTACCTCTTGCGGTGGTGTCTCTGCATGGAGCTCGAGTACGGCTTACAACGGTGGCGCGCAAGTCAGCTACAAGTACGTTTCATTTCATCGATCTATGCAGTCCCTGAGAAGTTGCTGATGACGCCAAACCAGCGGTCACCTCTGGACCGCCAAGTGGTGGACCCAGAATGAGACCCCTGGCAGTAAGTCCATCAGCATCTCCCGCAGTACCCCCGACTCAAGTAGTGTATCAGGCAGCAGCGGCGTCTGGACCGACGACGGTGCGTGCTCCAGCACCAAGAGAGAGGCTGCAGAGACCCCCGAAAGGCGCCGTCTCATCTCCTCCCGCTTCTTCCGCTCCTGAGCGGATAGAATTTTCTCATGCGACTGTACACGGACGGCGACTTTCCCTGCACCCGAGTGGGCTCGCTGTCATTCTAGCTCAAGAAGGACCTAGGTCCATGCGTTTAGAAAGGTCATGAGCTTAAATTTCTTTATTCACACATTTGGGAACGACTCGGATGACCGCTACGAAGTGATGTACGACGGCAGCGCGTTTGTGAGTTTTGTATGCTGTTTTGGGACGTGGCTTGGCGCGTGGCTTGTTTGGGTGCTTGTTTGGACAGCGATTCACGGCCTAGGGCGTAGGAACGTGTATGCGTATTAACATCGACATTCAATGCAGAGATACGAAGCGCACACTGTGACCAACAGAAAGCTTCGGTCAGTCTCACGGGTATGGAGATTTGTCCATCCAGGCCCTTCGAAGCCGCGGGGCCCCCCATCTCGAGCTTTCACTGGCGTTCTGGAGGCTCAATGCATAAGGTGCCGAAGACGTCAGCTCATAACATAAGAGCATACGTTCTCGAAGGTTGGAGTACATGCGGGATTTGGTCTAATTCGACGGCGGGGTCCAGAAGGGGATAGGCTGTGCGCGGAAGTGGAGGAGCCAGACAGAAGCAGCAATGACGGAGTGTCCTGTCGGTGTGTATCGACATGCAGCTGAGCTTCTTTGCGACCCTGGCATACCAGTAGCATGGCGAATGTGAACCCGTTTGCTAATTTATTCTGGGGCGCGCAATGGGGCAAGGCCGTACACGATGTACGGGCCGACTGTCCTTCATATCCGCACATACCACCGACCAAAGGACGCAAAAGAGGTGGTCCTCGAGCACCAGGGGCCCTAGGCGACTTCGGTACTTGCGTCAAGGGTGTACCCTCGAACCATGAATACATCGAGCGGTTGCCATTGCCGCTACCGCTACCGTTGCTCTCGGGGAACATGTATTGGGCAGTTCTCGGGCCCTTGTACACTTGTGCAGAACGGCCAGCAGCTCTTCCGCCGACCGGCGCGACCGGAGCTGACCGCAAGGAGTCAAAGACCAGTGCTTCGAGTTCCACCTGGAGGAATGTTCAGCCAATCTAATTCAGTCGAGCGGTCATCGAGAGACACATACCCCAGCGCGTGCAGCCAATTAGCACTTGAACGGCGATGCTCCCTGGAACGTGTGTAGATGCAGGACTCCTCGCCGTTCAAGAACGGAGACGCATTATGGCGGGCGCAGCGCCGACGATTTCATGGGCGCGATCGTCGCCCGTCCGCCTGTGTTTGTTATGACACAAAGAGCGCCGTTGTTTAGACGTCTATGGCCGCCAACTCTTCTATCAGCCGGAGCAGACCTGACCTGGGAATGGGACTCACTGAGTCACCATCGTGCGCTCCGCTGTGATAGTGGGTTGAGATTGACGACTGACGCACGGAACAGCTTGTGGCGCAAGGCGCCACGAAGTTCCCTATCGCCAATAGCCCAACGTCTAGACAGTCATGTCAGTGTCGCAGCCTGGCGGCGAATTGTTGTGACATGATGCTTCCAGATTTCCAAACCAGTGGCTGAATCATTGGTCACTGGAACCCTGTTGAACGAGTCGGATGTGCGATGTACCTAGGCTTCTGCGACGGCGTCACTTCGAGCGGCCAAGGTGGCGTTAAGTTTGGCCTCCCAGAACTCAAATCAAAACTTGGAATCGCGCGAGGCCGGCATGGGTAGTTGCATCCTGGTTGTGTACATGTCGCCGACTGTCGCCTGACGAAGAAGCATCTTAGCTACCAGCCTGGAGGAGGTTTATCAGTGTTAGTCCGACGTTGAGGGGTCAGACAGACCGCATTGTGGTTTACAGTTAAATCCCCTGCCTGCGCAAGCTGCTAGCACAGCCATAAATGACATGTAGAATGCACCGGGGACTGAGTTGACCCGATGGCTTGGGATCAGACTACCGCCGAGCCATGGTATGAGAGCGAAGGGATACGAGTCTCTTGGAGTGTCAAAATGAGCGTGGATATACAGGGAGATGGGACCACTGAGCTGATTCGAACCTTGGAACCTCGGATGCATTTGACCCTGTTTTTCCTCGTTACATTCTGCGATCATCGCATGCGCACTGAATGCAGCTTGAGCCTTGCACACTCACCACAGTAATGCCACACCATCGCGAGGACATCGGACACCTTCCACTCCTCAGTTTGCCTTTCGACCGCGCTCATCAGTCCCGAACAAGGATGGCATTTCGCCATCTATGGGCCCACTTGCGAGTATCGGAGCACCTGAATCCGATTCCTGTACACGGCCAGTAGCGGGGACACCGCGCCTCGTCTCCCTCGGACCCTATGCGCCACGACCGAGACGTCCGCGCACGACGGACACTCTGGTCCCCCGATGCCACGCCAAGTCAACTGGTGGGAACGTCCCGGGTATTTCGAGAGCACGCTGGGTCGCGAGGGGGATCCTGGCTGTGAGTCTGAGACTATCGGTAGGTGAGTCTAATGTGAGTCAATCGACGGAAGCAAGGCGCAAGAATAGCTCGTGGACAACTCAACTTATTACACTGATACTGTCCGGGAGCAATTGCCCCCCTGCTATGCGGCCTACTCGGTCTTCGCAGGAGAGAGAGGGGAACAAGACAACGCTGAGTCGTATTATGACATATAGTACAGCAGAGTAACGAGCTCAAGAGGTTACATCCTATAGATGACAGTGCAAGGGCGCCAGACGGGGAGACCAGATGGCGATTAACGTAATCCTACATCAAGTATCGCACACTACACAGCGATCCGAACGCAATAATAACATGCCAAGACCAACACCCCTCATCGCTCTCGCGAGGGCATCGTTGTACTTCGTTCGGAACTAGTGTTACGTTTCGGAGTATCATCGTCGCGACTACTGGAGTCCAAGAGGAGTGAATTGATGGCCATGGACTCCCGAGACCGGGGAGAACCAGCGCTGCTCTGCGCCGAAGATGCAGAGGAATACGGGGATAGAGGAAGGTCGTGCGCGTGCGTCGATACAGCCTCTTGCGATGGCGAAGCTCTTGCACGGTAGGGAGGAGGTGAGCGAGAGGTCCGGCGGCGCTTGCGAGTCTGCTGGGCAGATGAGGAAGGCAGAGTGCTCCTCTCTCGCGGGTCCGTCATGGATGACGATGAGTCTGTTCGATGTCGGGCGTGGCGGGGATGATCGTGGTGCAATTGGTGTGGCATGGACGCAGGCGGGGAATGATGGTATGACGCAGGCGGGGACGGGAAGGGGTGTGCGTGCGTATACGGTTGCGAGAGATGGCCGTCCGGTGCATGAAGAGGCATGACCGGTGCTGCCGGGACTGGCGGCGCGTGATACATGTCAAGCATCGTGCGATGCAGAGTCGCAATGGAGGCAACACGCTAAACATAGGAAGTGAGCATCGGATGAGTGAACAGTAGCTGTGCCTGCGTCAAAGTGACTAACCTGGTCCTCGGAACTCTTGGCATTGAGCATGGCGAGTAGCATCTCCCGATCTCCGTCTCCTCTGGCTTTGTAGGCCTCCAGGATCTCGCGCAGAGTGGGAGGGGGCGGCTATAGAGACAAACGTTATCAGAGAGTGTGCGCTTGGTAGACTTGGCTGCTTACCTGCTCCAAGACACGCCAAGAAGAAGCAAGAAGGGCCTTCATGTCAGAAGGCGCAAGACGGCGCGGGCGGTGGTGGGAGTAGGCAGGCTCGGGCGAGAGAGGGCGGAGCGGGGGTGACGGGAGGATGCTCATGGGCTGGGGAGGGGCAGACGGGGGCGAGTCGGGCTTGGTGATGAGGCATTATGTGGAGAGCTGCGTATTTGAGCAGAGCTTGCCAAGTCGAGGGACTATCTTTGACACTGCGTCTCGAGAGTCCAGAGAGTAATTTTAGCGTGCCAAGACTTGCTCGGAACCCATCCCACCATGCCCCTTCCGCGTCACCGCACGCGCTGCCCAGCTGCTGCCCGCGACGGAGGCTGCTTGGCGCAGCTGGAGAGCACGCCGTCGCGAGCACCGTGGCCAGCCCGCGACGCCAGCAGCGAGCCCGCTAGCCACAGGAGGACAAGGGCGAGTCCATGGTGGCGTCTTCTCAAAATAAGCATCGGCAGTGTGCCTATTCTTGCATCAACTTGGGCTTGGCACTCCCGAAACAGCAGCGTCGACTTGTCCGTCTACTTATCGTCAATATAATCGCGCTATTTTTGCACGCTGCGTCCTTCTCCTCCTGTCCGCCCGCCTTCCTTGCACCTCGTCCATCCGCCGCGAGGTCGAGTGTATTCCCTCTGGCTCCTCTCGCCGAGTGACGAGCGTGTCGCCGCTGTGCTCTATCGCACCATGTGCCGTGTTTCTCTCCCCCCATCTGCGTCCCATCTTCATATATCTCCAGAAATAGGACCGTCACCGCCAAGCTCGAGCCAAGTATTCTGTCATCTTCCTATGCCGCGTTTCGCCGTGTGCGCCATTCATATGTTCTTCATCCTTCGCCGACTGGCCGCAGACGATCCTCCTATACATCGCGACCGTGTCGATTCAATATAATGTCTTGCATGCCTGTAGCGGATCTATGGCGTCCTCAATTCAGCACAACCTCGACGAAAATGCCGAAGATATCGCCGCACCTTGGCGTCGTGCGCGCCCATGTGCTGTGCCCAGGGCAGTCCCGAATCCTCCGAGAGCGGCCCTGCTGCGACGGACGTCGATGACCTAACCACGAGGGTTTTCACGTATCTCTTATAACGCACTGACTTGGACTGACTCGCACACGCACAACTTACTCGCCGGTGCGGACCGTGCGGTGCTGCTCAAAAAACACGTGGAAGCACCACAGGAACGTGTCACAGCGTGACTCGGCTCACAAGATTCCCACCACATGACCGTTACGCGACGGTTCCGCGTCGGGCGTCTGCCCAGTGTGGCGGTTGACCCCAGCCACCGTTCTCACTGGGCCTCCTCCTCCTGACTCCGTTCCGTAACCGTTGCCTGCTGCACATATATACTTAGCTTCACGTCGCCCTGCTAGATCTGCTTCTCTTTTCCTCTCTCAATCAAACATGTCTGCACGCAACCTTCCGTCCGACGTCATCCACGAAATCCTCGTGAACGTGCCCGACTTCACCACCCTGCTCGCCACAATCCAATCCTGCAAGATGTTCAATCATGCCTTCAAAGCGCATCCAAGATCTATTGTCCATGAAGTGCTAGCGAACTCAGCAGGCCCTGCTGTACCTCAAGCGGCGAGATGTGCGCAATACATGGAACAAGTCCGGCGTGGAGAAAGCCCGGACGTCGACCAGTTGCCGAGCGAGGAACACTACCGCAGCTTGGACTGGATGCCCAGTAAGGCACTGGCGAGCACTCTAGAAGAAAACCACAAAGCAGTCCGGATACTTGAGGATTTCTACAGCCAAAGGTACGCAGGTCTCCGTTTTTACGGGTTTCTGGAGCGGCGGTCCAGACACTATGGGAGAGGCTGACCTCTTGCTGCAACAGAAACAAGGATCGCACGTCTCCTACAAGTAAGCTGGAGCCAGAGGAGTCTGTGCGGTTCCAGCGCGCAATGTATCGTTACTGGCTGTATCGCGACATGCTGGACCACGGTGCATTCGAGCTTGTCGAAGACTTCTCCGACATGGAGGATGACGACGACGACGCCATTGAAGAGCGCCAAGAAAAGTTCTTCCGTGCAGGCTTCAAGAAGATTCTCGAGTGTCTGTCTACAGAGGATCTCTTGGAAGTTCTCAGTACCAGTGCGTTCTGCGAAGAGATGATGCACTGGCAAGTTCGGGGTCTCCCAAACCACCCAGGTTGTGAGTCCCACCCTATGTATACCCGCATTCGTCAACTCGTGTACGACGACCTTACGCGTTGTATAGTTGCTACTTCTTACTCGAGTAGCAATCCTGGCGGATTGGCCAAGAACTTGGAACGTGGCTACACCACCCCCCTCTACAGTTTGTCGTGGGGCCCGGTGCAAGACGTGATACACGACATCTTGCAATCACGCAGTATCAAGCAAACCGAATTGGACCAGAAACTGTCCAAGGCCATACTGCAGACGGTTAACGGGGCCGACGACACTTGTACGCCCTCCACTGCGACACAGTGTGGCATATTCCCTGACTTGATTCGCCCGCAGGTGATCGATGCCATACAGTGGGCGGAGTGCATCTCATCGGCATTGTCAGTGAGTGACCATAAAAAACTGACTGAAATCGCATACTTACAACAGAGCAGATATCTCGCTGCTTGCCGGGGACTTGTCCATGCACGAGAGGCTCTCGCTGCTTCCGGGCATGCTTGCCCGGAACAGGGATGAGACTCGCAAGATGACGGAATACCTCCTCCAGGGTCGTAATGGGGGCAGAGTTCCGGAGAAGGAGCTCTTCGAAGAGCTGATAGAGACTGCCCCTGACAGCGACGGCGACGGCGACGAGGAACAACACCAATGGTCGAAGGACGAGTGGTACTGCCTTGCGTGCATCAAGGACTTGTTCCGACAGCGCTTCATGGTCTGGTGGCGGCAAACGAAGGAGAAGAGTGCGTCCTTCCATCTAGTCCCCGACGCGCCTCGTTTCTGACCATCGGCGTCCGTGTCCAATTGTAGACGGTGCGCCTCACCAGGACGACTGCTGGTGCGTTCGCTTCTTCTCCTGATGGTCGTATTCATTGCTCACGCTGGTGCGACAGGTACGGGTACAATTGCCGCACGATGACGCACCGCTCCAGTCATGCTCTCAAGCTGAACGTTCGTATTGCCTTGTGCCGTACATGCTTGTACTGAGCTAACGACCGTGGTTTGTTCTCCGCTAGCATCTGTGCACCCCGACTCGCGGGGACGCCCCGAAACCCCCGCCACAGCCGAACAACCCGAACTGAACTAAGGCGCATCTCATCTGGTTCCAGGGCATCGTCTTCAAGCTCGGACGGGAATCATTTTTTACGTGTCGTTGGTCATCGTGTTGGCAGAAGTGCGCGGATGCGCATAATTGGGACACGAGAATGGACTGCCGCATCGGACTCCGCTGTATCTTAGGGACTGTTGCTCCATCTGTATTCATCTACCGTTGTCATCACAGTATGCGTGAACGTACGTTTGAATGATTCCTGTACTCTGAATCCCAGTCGTTCTACTGTTTCCTCGTTCGTCCAACGGTGAACACGGCCTCTGGCCGAACAATCCAATGGGCGGCTGTTCGGGCCGCAGCGGTATTGCCGCCCTATGTCGCCACCAAGTCGCTCGACATCCACCAGGTCGTGCTCTCTCGAGCTTGACCACCTTCATGGACTGTACGACATCCAGGATACTTAGCAGTGCGCAGGATGATTCACGCAGTACTCATCTGTCCGCCCGCCATTCGTCGTCCTCCTCGCCTTCGCTCACACCCCAGTCTCTGCAGTTAACACCTCCGGGGTGCCCCGCTTGATCAAGTTCTACTCGCCGATCCACCAGTCAACGCAGACTCTAATCGAGAAGATCTACGCGCTCGTGTCGGGACGGCCTGCAGGTACTCTGCAACTTCCTCGACGCGCCGGAGCTCGAGGCGTTCCTCAAGCCGAAGGACGGGGATGGGGAGAAGCTGCGCGTGGTGTACCGGAGCTACGCCACGCTCTACTTCGTGTTCGTGGTGGACAGCGCGGAGAGCGAGCTCGGCATATTGGATCTGATACAGGTGAGTCGTGCGTCGTGCTCGTGCGGCAGCTCGGGATGCGGATGTCTCCCCCCGCAGGTCTTCGTCGAATCGCTCGATAGCGCATTCGAGAACGTATGCGAGCTCGACCTGGTCTTCCACTTCGATGAGGTACGGTGCAGCGTGTTCGTTGCTCTACAGCATGTTCTCACTGCTCCCGTTTCCCCGAAGGCGCACCACATCCTCGCTGAGATAATCCAAGGCGGTCTCGTACTGGAAACAAACGTCAATGAGATTGACCGCGCCGGTAAGCCGCTGCCTCAACCGACATATCCCCGCCTTATACTGAACACATGTTGTCGTCTCTTCAATGTAGTCCAAGAAGCCGCGAAGGCACGCAAAGAGTCGTTTGCGTCTGCCAACCCGCTCTCGCTCGGCGGCGGTGGGACTGTCGGTTCACGCAGCGCCGGCCTCCAGACTCCTCTTGGGTGGCTTGCGGGCAGGCTTACAGGGGTAGGCGCAAGGTAGCCACCAGGCACCTATCACTTCCCAAGGATAAGTCACGCATGGTCCAAAGTTGGACCCCTCTCCCCATCTTCGAGTACCAAGTTCCGAAGCACCGAGTCCCGGGAACTGCACTCGCACGCCACATATGGATAGCACACATCCAACCCACGGAGTCGGGGGGACCTTGGTCATGACAGATTTCCCGAGACAGCGACTAGGGCCGCCGAAGCGTGTGTTCCCGCTCTACTCTCTCGTTAAACTACGTGTAACTGTGTGGAGTTCATGTGAATGCATACACGATGACAGCAGTATAACGAAACGTCTTGCCAGGATGCGCATGGCCAAGTGCAACTAGAGAGTCCCGATGGGCGTACCTTGGTGCCGTGGGACGAGTGAAGAGCTCTCAGAGGACAGGCCCTGATGCAAGAACGTAACGTGCGGTCAAGGAGCTGCAGAAGGGAGGGTGGCCGTCCCTACGTCGCGAGGACGCCTCAGCTCCGGATGATCACAGATGATATGACAGAACTCACTCTTTTTCTTCTTCTTGCCACCCCCGGGCGGACCTTTGGGTGGTTCTTGGGGCACAGGGGCTAGTGAAGGAGCTCGCGTCGCGACACCTCCCGGGCCTGGTGCCGGGGTTACAGACGATCGGCCTGCTGTGGCTGTCACAGGTGTTTCCGGAACGGTCTCGTCCGTAGGGACAGAGGGCAATTGGAAGGACTCTCGCGCATGTACAGCCGTAGTCCGCATGGCATTGAACAGCAGCATGTTGTTCTGCTGGCGTTTCGAGTCGTTGGCCAATCCTCGCGCTCCTGGCATCTCCACGGTGTCTTGGGTTTCGGGAGCTGTCTCGCCATCCTGAATGCGCTTCTTCGCTGAAGCATCGCCGGTGGAAGGTTCGACGATCGGCCACACAAAGCCTGTGCGCGGCGTGTACGCTGGTCTGTGCGATCTGAGAATGTCAAGCGACTTTTGCAGCGAGTGCAAGGACGTCAGCTGCAACAGGTGATGAGCTGTGCACACCCTCGGACGAGTTCCGATGCACATGCACTTACGAGGCGGTTGGACACAAGGGAGTATACGTCCGGTGATTGATATATGCGGTTGTTCAGGATGAAGTACACGGCCAAGGGGCGGACTGTGCGATTGGACGTCTCAAAACGGGTGAAGGCAAGACTCACCTCCTACTCACCTTCCTCCGGTGAGAACCGCTCGCGCTTGTGGATGATAAACAAGGAGGGTGGCTCGGCATGCACAAGAGCAAACTCGATGCCGGTGAAGCGTCTATGAATACGGCCAATTAGATATGTCACCCGACGTAGGGGGTGCCGCCTACTTGAGCTCCTCCGCCTCGTTGACCAATGGTTGGCCAGTGTGCATAGTTTGCATGCGCAGGACCTGATTGTTACTCTGTTTATCGTAGAACATGGACGTGGTAAAGTAGTCGAACGCATTCTCGGCGGTGAGAGGACCATGTGCCTAAGTCAGAGAGCGTGAACATATTAGTGGTCCTGGCGCATTTGGAGGAAGTCGGAGACCTGTATCCACTCGTGCCAGATGAAGAAGCGATGACTGTAGTCGTCTGGGGGATGCAGGTCGACGTCCATGTTGTCCTGGACAGAGAGAGAACGCGGTGGTGCGGTGGTGGTGGATAGAGAGAAAGCGGAGGTCGGGACCAGGGCTGCGGCGCTTGGACGCGATTGGGTGGCGGCCCGCGCGAACGCGTCGCGGCGCGTCTCACGCTGGACGGCAACCTTCCCATTCTACCTCGACCGGACCCGCTGCAGTGAGAAATGAGCAATAATACGCCCGCTACCGCTCTCCTGTTTCTTCCCGCTGTCCTGGTCCCGACAAGTACTCACCGCCGCCATGGAGGCTGCTCTGGATCTCCCCCTTCTCGCCCCCTCCTCCACAGATGTCTCTCCTGGACCATCCAGAGCGCACAGCCGTATACCGGACGCAGCCAATAAATGATGCTCCCACCTGGCGTGAAAGAGTGCTATACTGTTGCCGTCTCGTATACAAGCATGTTACGAAACACGTAGGAGTTGGCATCATCTGCGCTGTTGCGTACTTCGACCCGTGAGTGCAACTCGGACTGCGTCGAGCTGCGTAAAGTCATACTGAAACAAATCAACAGTGGCAACTGGAGTGTTGACCTCCAGGCTGGGTCCCTGTTCGGTAACCGACCTATGCTCTTCGTTATCTTGATGGCCGGTCTCGGTGCGATGGTGTTGCAGGTGAGCCTAATCGAACCCAACGTACACAGCAGTGCTAGCGAATCGTTGACATGGACTGCGTCACCACAGTCTCTGGCCTTTAAGCTGGGATGCGTAACGGGTCTAGGTAGCTTCTGTCACAAAGCGACGGGTGTGGAAGTGCTGATTCTGTCCTGTAGATTTGGCATCTCACTGCCGAGTACTCCTCCACGACCGGCCCCGATACAAGCGCCTCGTGCGATATGGTGTACTCTACCCGCTCTACGTGTGCTCTGAGATAGCTATTGTGAGCACAGACCTGGCCGAGTTGCTTGGTTCGGCCATCGGTCTGTGTCTCATTTTCCCGTCTATCCCCCTATGGGCAGCCGTGCTCATTACTGCTTCCGATGTTCTGATCTTCTTGATTCTCGGGGATCCATCTCGAGGACATGGTCGACCAGTCAAAATATTCGAGTGGTCCGTCATTGCCCTTGTAAGTGCGAGCGCATTTGCTACAAGCGACAGATAATCAATCATGTGCAGGTTTCAGTGGTGTTCATCTGCTTCGTAGTGCTGCTGGTCCGCGTGGGACCCGACTGGTCGAACGCCTTCCTTGGGTACATCCCATCAAAAGCCCTATTCCAGACAAAACCCGATGCCTTGTACACTGGTAAGCGGCACTTCTCTACTTCCGGTCATCGTGGAACTGACCACCTTATGCAGCTGTTGGGATTCTCGGTGCTACAGTTATGCCGCACGCATTGTTTCTCGGGTCGTACCTGGCTACTCAGGATAGGATCGGGCCAGAGCCAGTTCTACCCAACCCCACGATGACACCACCACCCTCAAACCTTCGGGGGAGTTTGAGGGCCTGGTTCCAATCCCTGCTCACAGTCTCTCGCGCCGAGCGCGTCGCTGCATCAAGGGACTACCGTGACAAGTACGGTCGAGAGAATAACGAGCTCGACTTCATCCGAGCTCACCTTTCCCATGGACTGGTGGATGTGATCGTGAGCCTGTTGGCCGTTGCCGTGCCAATAAACTCCGCGTGAGTGTCCTTCCAAACCAGGTGGCGCATGCATTCTGAGTGTTTTGTAACAGGATTCTCGTGATAGCGGCGACCGTCTTCTTCAAGGGTGCCTCATCGACGACAAGCGTCCCTGCGGGCCTCTTCGATGCCCATGATTTGATCAAGGAGCATATCGGCAAAGGTGCGGTAACTGCAACAATTCACGTAATTCGGAACGGCACTTTAACTGATGCTATCACTCATCGCACAGCTGCTGCATTCATTTTTGCTCTCGCACTGCTCTGCGCTGGCCAGACTGCGAGCATCACGGCAACCCTTGCGGGGCAGATTGTCTCCGAAGGGTTCATCGAGTGGAGAGTTTCCGTACGTCAGCGCGTCTCTCCGGCTGCAATAGGTGACTTTATGCTCATGCATTGTCACGACCCTTCCAGCCGTTCCTCCGCCGCATAATCACCCGCCTCATAGGTCTGATACCGTCTGTCGCCGTCGCCATAGCGGTGGGGCGGCCAGGCATTGACACTCTTCTTGTGGCGTCCCAAGTCGCCCTGTCCATCGTACTTCCGTTCGTAGCGGCGCCGCTCATCTGGCTGACGTCGTCGAAGTCCGTGATGTCCGTCAGGAAGCCCACGGGAGCTGTGGAGTCCACGCAGGCAGCTTCGCAAGACGTGTTACCGACGTTGGCGACTCCAGCGGCAGGCACCCCACTCCCGGATGCCATTGTAGAGGTACAGCTGCATGCGGAGCACAGCGTGGAAGAGAAGTACCACGTGACAATCGAGAAGCACGAGCATCAGGTTCATGATTCGGAGGAAGGAACATCGATATCGTTAGATGAGGCAGCATATCAATCGTTCGCGAATGGTTGGGTAGTAACGACTCTAGCATACCTCATTTTCTTCATCATCCTCGCAGCTAACATATATGCGATTGTGATGTTGGCATTGGGTAGGACCTCATGAAACGAGTAGATAAACATTGTGCTCCCCACTTGTAGACAGTAAAGTAGTTCAGTCATGGTAGCATACTTATAAGTTATCTCTGACCTTTGTAGCAGTGAAATGAAAGTATCAGTTCAGAACATCTAGCAGTTCAAGGTAACCAGCCCACAGCCAGGGTTAAGAGACTGACGCTCTATCCAATTTAGCTAGGCAGGCTTGATTCTTACTGATATCACTCGATCGAGCGGATAGCCACACAGGGAGGGACCTACTGGTATAATCTGTGATGAATCGAGACAAGGCGCGTTACATCGCGAGTACAAAAGATACACACAATAGTTAGGCTGTATGTAAAATGCACAGTCTCTAGAAGGGGAGTACCGTCAGAGCCAGCAAGGCAGAACCCAGCACCGTCCAGAGAGATGTCAACAGCTCAACAGGAGACGAGTTGGAGTGTGAGGTCGGCTGGCTAGCAGCAGAGCCGGTAGAAGAAGCACCTGCGACCTGCTGAGAGCCCGTGGACGACAGAGAGTTGTTGCTCATGATCTGAGAGAACATCTGGAACGCCGCTTGACCAACGCCGAGGGTCCCGTGAGTGTACGCCGGTACCTCGTGGCCTCTGGAACGTGGTGTTCATATCTGCGATGTGGTAGACACAAGGAAGCCCACTTACGCGCCGTAGATGCGGATGTAGGAGAAAGTCCCGGCGTTCTTGAAAATACCGGTAACTTGACCTTCCACGGTGTAGTTAACGAACTGTTGCTTAGCATACTCGTCCGTAAACTTGGTCTGGAGCGAGTCGACCTGCAAGCAGGGTGAGTAACAGGATCGGAGTATGATGTGGCTCACAAACCATCGCCTCGACGCCGACGTAATTGAGGATGTAATCCTGCAGTCAGACGGATTAGCTGAGTCCAGGAATATACATCCTGAGTAGCGAGATCTTACCACATCGCCATCGTAGACGACAGTCCGAACACCGGAGTTGATGACCGACTCGAGCAGCGGCCGAGAACTTCTCATCCAGTCTCCGGTCTCGGCGAAGTTGAAGTAGATGTCATCGTTGCTCATGACCCAGGTAGACTCGGCGCCGATCTTTTGCATGAGGGCGCTGTCCGTGAGGTACGGGGTGAGGTCAGGAGGGTATGCATCGGGGTACGTGCTCAGGACGTAGTATGGGTCGTAAGGGCCGAGCACGGGGTTCAAGATGTTGCGGTTGCAGACGTCTTGCGCATCCGAGCAAATCTGGTCGGTGTTCGCAGAGTAGCACTGCTTGATCTGTTGCGGTCGGGGCGCAGTTAGAGTAGGCAATCAGCGAGGCTCGTCGCTTGCAAAACATACCAACTCCTCGCAACCCCCCGACTTGTTCCACGCCTCAGTCGCAGATTGAATTATTGAAGAGGACACGAGAGGATGGTACCTGAACGCATATATGAACAAAGATGAAGGAATCAGCGGAAGAATGGTATGTTTGCGAACGTACGGGTTCGAGGCAGCGTAAGTGAGGTAGCCGGGGTACTGGCTGAGAGGGTCCTGTGCCGAGAGTTGATCGTCAGAGCGGTTACAGATCCCCGCTTGAGAATGCGGGACGCGGAGCGATGACTAACAGTCAGTCCGTTACCGATACCCAGGAATTGCAGGTTAATCGCAGTGCCTTTCACGGTGCCATTAGCAATACGCGTGTTCTGGTCCAGGATGTACCTAAATGTGTGTATATTAGCCCCCGCGCCGACATCATGATTTGTCAACTCTTACGCGGCTATTGTAGGGCCATAGTGACCTCCATAGCTGTGTCCGATCGCAAGTCAGGGATGCTGTGCAGTGATGATCACGGAGGGACACAGCTCACGATTCGGTCCACAATGCAAAGCTGTTGGTCTTGAACTTGGAGAATCTAGAGTCTGCGAAGAAGATTTGCAAGAACTGTTACAATTGTGAGACAATCTATCACGGTTCTCCCTACGGCGCGACCCTCCAGAGGCCCTGATGTACGCACCTTCCATACGTCCGACGCTGCCTCAGGCGAAGTACCAACTTTGAGATCGCCATGGGAGAATCCTGCCCCGACTGGCTGATCAATATACAGCCTAATGAATGACCAATCGCCGTCAGGAGTTTAAACTAGAAGAAAGGCCACGCATACATCGGTCGGATGAGGCGGTAGAGCGTGGGACTCACATATTCGAGACATTGTTCCACGAATACTGATTGTACGCAACGTCCGAGCTGTCGTTCCTTATCCTACAAGGACCATTCTCTTGGAAGAGCCCGATCATGGACGAGCTCCCAGGCTGCCAAGGGACAACGTAACGAGTCAGCGAGCGATCCGCGTTACAATGGAGGGGCTTGAACACGTACTCCACCGTTCAGCCATATCGTCAAAGGTGCCGAGTCTGAATATTCCCGAGCGGCAAAGAACCAAAACCTAGATCAGGGAAGTTGGATAAAAGAACATGCGTCAGCACGAGATGCGAAATTAGGGGTGGGCCGAAACTCGGAGTGTGCGATGGTTAGCGGGGTCAATGCAACGCGAAAATGCTTACCAAAGACTCTCGTTGGCACTGAGGTCTCCATACCCTGAAGCTTGGTAGACTCCAGGGGTAGTCTCGCATACGCCACTGTTCTCGGTGACACGCAACTTCCCTGGGGTGGTCTGGATGGCCGTGCTGTTTCCGGTAGCGGCCAAGACGCTGGGCTTGGAAGTGGTGCGAGTGGAGGCGTTTGGAACAGTGCCTATCATCCCATCGTGTACAGGTACTTGGCCCGCAAGCACCTGTGGGACGGCAAGAAGGAGGCCCAAGAGGGCGTGCCAGGTGGTCGTCGCGGGTAACATGTGTGCAATCTGATAGTAGCAAGGAGCGTATGGTATGCGTTGGCTGGGCTTGGACGTCCACCTGGTCGAGCTTCGGCGGCGAAGAGTCTACTCGACAAGCGTCCTAGCCAGCAGGCTCCGGGGCTCGGATGTGGATGAGAGAACGAACTTAGTCCGTGCGGGCGCTTGCGCGGCGACTTCATCACTTGATGGCTATGCACTTGATACAACCTGCCTGATCGGGCAGTAGTCGATCAAACTAGCCCTGGGCCGTATGCTCGCTCAAATTCAAATCGCGTGCTGCCTGCTTTCTGATATTCTACATATCCCCAACGCAATCGGGAACACCAGAGTATCCTCCGTGCCTGCTCATCATCGAACAACGGCTCCAAGGACCCCAGTCTGTGAACTTCGCACATCGCCGAGCCCAAATATGACTCGACCACGGCGCCCATCGCCGACAGCTGACATGCACCAGTGCGAAACGATGCCGCCTACCCTCCAGAAAGCCCACGGGGCCCCAATCCTAGACCGTATCTCACGAATCCTCCGAGTGAACGCGGGATTCTTGTCATCCTTGACAGCACATGCTATACCCAGATGAACAGAGCCGACCTGGAGTCGATGGGATGCCCTGCACGTTAGAATTTGAACGATAACGACTCCAGGCTGGACGGCACGGCCACCAAGCCCGTCAGATGCAAACATTATGTGGCGCGGATGTGTAACAACAGTATACCCCGCCACAGCCATAACGGGTAGTTTGCCGACGGAGCCCCTCGTAGTGTAAAACACTAAGAGTGATCCGCCCCTCGCAGCCTGGGATCGGCGGGCGCGGGGGACTGCGTAAGCCTCGGCGCGAGAGCGGAGCGAGCGGCGGACCAACATTTGAGTGGGCAAGGGGTCATCCGGAGACACTTCGCAGCGGCCATCTCGGACGCTCCGATGAGCTTCGGAAGGACCTTGGGGTTTACAGCATTTCGTGGCCAGGCCTGCCTGTTGTGACGGTTATGCATGATTCCCGCGAGGCTTCAGCTACTCACGAGTCGCACGCACCTGGCGCGCCGATGGTCCTTTGGGATCGGACGCCTTGCACAAGACGCCCCACAGCGGCTCGTCGGCCATGAGTTGGTGGCATGGTGACGCGCTCAAAGGCCCTGACGTTGGTGAGAGAATTGCTGCCGTACATACGATGTCCAAGAGAGGCATCTTCCAACGCATCCATGGAAACAGGCCCGAAGTCCTGTGCGTTGGCCGGCCTAGAATAGAGACGTATCAGCCTCCGAGACTTCCTAACCGGCACGAAGACCCAACGAGGAATCGACTTTGACTGACGAGACAGCGGCAGGGAGCTCGCAGTACTGCTCTTCCGCCTTCCATATTGAATATGAAGATCATGCGCCCAGTGTCTGGCCGCTGGCAATGCACAGACCCCTGAGCGCAGAAGCATGGTGGCGTGTTCTTCCACCCTGTGCCACAGAAACGCAAACTGACAGAAGCGGCGCTGAGACTGCCTGAGGAACTCAACACCAAAAGGAGGCTCGGCGACAAGATAATTGCGGACTCACCCGCCCCCGACGACGAGGTATTATTCAGAAGAATTCTGAGCCGCTAAATGATGCGACCCGCGCGGAAACAATGTATTCAGGTCTTGCAACGAGGGGTCGAAGGTTCATTGCTGTGATTGTTGTATGGTGTCCAGGCTTCGAACTGATGAACAGTTCTCAGGAAGGTTGCACGGCCCTTCCGAGTACCCCGAAATCGAGTTCAGTGCAGCGTTAGGCGTACCGACTCGCACCGATGATCTACGAGGCTTGTGCGATACAACATCAAGTGTCTCGCATACTGCCGTCCTGATGTTATCGGTCGAGAGATGTTGAGATAGAGTCACGTACCAACGGAAGTGGTGTACGTCCTTGCATCACGAGTGTGAGGCTTCCCGTCTCATCGCTACAAGCAGGCGTCCTATGCGGTCAATGCGGTCAACGTATCACCAAGCGAACAACGCTCGGGGACTAGAGTAAAGCTGGAAGGGCACAGAGTTAGCTCCGCAGCGGCGCCGACTTGGAGAACACACATATACTCCTACGCCAAACTGCGCACTGCGCCCGTTGCGCGCGCGCAGTTTGCTTAGCGTGCTTGGACGGGAAGACGTCGAAGCGGGCAGCTGCGAGAACGAGCTTGGACCGGTATGGGCTGCCCTCGGCCGGCAGTCCGTCCACCTCGAGCTTGGTTAGGCGGATGCCGACGTCGATGGTGATCTTCCTAGATTGCCGGTCCAGAGGAACTCCCGGGATCAAGGTACTTTGAGCAGTTGCACCGTTGTCCGGATGGTATTGATACTGCATCCAAAGGTTAGAACTGATCTCATCGCCGGATACAATGATTATGTCACCTCACCAGGTGAGACGAGCCCGCAGTCCCCTCCGCCGTCGATAGGTACGAACCGTCCGTTCGGGAAACGCTAGAAGTATGTTGAGGTGATGTGACCACCGTGTGCCAGGACAATATTCCAGTATGATGCGTCCTGAAGAGCGTGGTGGATGCCTTGGGGATAGCTGAGTAATTTGACAGATGGCGATGCACCCGAGTGATCTGGATCCCCCGTACTCGAAGAACAGTCATGAGATCATGGACGAAGGATTCGCGGTGAAGGCTGTCCGCCGTGATGGCTACATAACCGAACGAGGCTGCCCCGCTATGTCACACTCTGAAGCGCAGCACGCAAGTCCTGCAGCAGCGTGCATGTTGCAGAGTCAGCCTTCGCAAGCAATAAATTTGTGGTTCATGGTTATTGCTTCCTGGGGCAAGGGCTTCTCGGTTCGGATGTGAGTACCGTCTACCGAACAAGCGGACAACGGATCTCCTATGTGAAGCAACTGGGAACGGGTAGTCTGGCTCGGAGCTAGAGCGTCGAAGGGGTATACAACCTTCTGACCCCAAGGCAAAGCATGTTTCTGAAACATGCCGTGAGGTGTTCGTGCGTGAGCATGCAGTGGAGTGAGTATTCACGGCCTTTGGATTGTGGCGAGTACGAGATCCTCAGGCAAACTGCGAAGGGCTCGTTGGGACGACATCCGATCAGTAGCGGAGCTCTGAGATGGCGTTGCGTAAGTGGACGAGTGCTTACTGTAGTCGACGTGGTCAGAAGGGATCCGGGGAAACGTGCAATGGGCCCAACGATCACAATTAGGTCGAAAGCAGCGAGGGAACGTCGGAGCTGTGTGCAGTGTGCGAATTGGAAAATGCGGGGATTCGGTGCGGCGGGAGGAGGGAGGCTGTGCCAGGCGGGAGGAGGGACCAAGGCGCGGCCTCTTGATAGAACAAGGGATACAGTTTGGCAGAGAACCTGATGCTGATGATTCGCGGAGCAAGGAGACGGTGGATGCGTCCAAAAGTGGCAGGTTCTCAAAACGTGCCCGCTCCCAGGCGGGGGTCGGAAGCAGGTGTGGGGAGCAATAAGCTCTGGCGCGGGCTGTCAATGTGCTCGTGGGCCACGTACGGGCGCGCTGTCTGCGAGTCACTTGCCCGGTGGGCGGTGCCGAGAGCTATCTGGACGAGTTGCGTCACCCGGCGGCCAGACAGCATGGCCGTCCCACCTCGAGGGGCCCTCGGATGGTCAGGGAGGCCGCGAGGAAAGGCATACGGCGTGTCGAAATTGGTGAGATTAAAGCGATGGAATCAGCGAGGGATCAACTGGCGACAGAAGAGTGCGGCGAAGAGGGTGCGGGCTGTTGTGTGGATGCCTCATTGATGCGCTGCCCAGAACGGCAAGCGTTTGGTTAGGCCGGCGGCTGGCCTCGGCAACGAACGGCACAACATGGTGGGAAGGGCGACGTGTGCCTCGTCCGCAGCAGCTCCTCCCTTTTACTCCCGTCCACCACCTCTGCCTCCCCTTCGTCTCTCGTCTCCCTCACCTCTTCATATACCTGCCCTCCGCAGTTATAAACATCCCCTCCTCCAGCCATGTCCGACCCCACATTCGCCCAGTTCTACCCCCAGTCGGCAGCCTTCGAGCCCTCCGCCTACCACAAGCTCGACACCGCAGCGACCCCCACCATCGCCCTTGACTCCGGCGAGAACCAGAAGCAGTCCTTCGACTTCTTCAATTACTCGCAGTCCGACGTCGTTGCCCCGCACCCTGACCAGTTCGAGCTCGAGCTTGACAACTCCCTTGCTGCCTTCGACGCGGAGCTGAGCCTTCTCCCTATCGACACCGCTGACTTCAGCTTCTACCGCGCAGCCACTCCGACGTTCGGGCCTCCCTCCACCTTCACCGTCTCGACCGAGTCGGTGTCAGCGTATGATTCTGCCTACAACGACAATCACTCCAGTCGTTCCGAGAGCTTCTACAACTTCACCGGCCAGTCTCCCACGTCCAACTACACCTCCAGCGTCTACTCCCTCACCCAAGAGCAACTCGACATGGAGTTCCAGCGCATGGCCATGCCCACCGAGGACCACAGCTCCTTCGGTGCTCTCCCCAACTCCCCCTCTATCCGCAGCTCTCCGGGTAGCGTCCCCAACATCTCCCAGTACTCCCCTCCCTACTCTTCCCCACGCGGGTCCTTCTCGGACTACGAGCCCGCGCAGCCGCAGCAAGTCCGGCTCGGCAGCTCCGCCGCGTCTGACTACTACCCGCAGGCGCAGATGCATATCAACAAGTACAATAGCGTCCGCGTCATGCAGCAGCCTCCTCAGGCTCGCTCAACTGCGAGTGTGTCGCCTCAGTTGTCTGCCATGTCGCACCCATCGGCTGGCACGCACCCGTCGCTCACTGCGCACCGCGCCAAGATCGAGAGTATGCAGGAAGACCCCAAGCGCAAATACCAATGCCCCACTTGCCCTCGAGGTAATTATTCCACGTTACTAGCTATTGCCGTCTTGATGCTGACGACGCTTTCACAGCCTTTGCCCGCGCCTACAATCTCAAGACGCACATCCAAACTCACGACCCCAATCGTCTCAAGCCTTACGCCTGCCACCACAAGTCGTGCGGTCGTTCCTTCAGCCGGAAGCACGACCTCACCCGTCACATGGTGTCCATCCATCGTGCGGAGTCAGTGGCGGCGATGTCAGCCAATCCGTCGCGATCGATTGGCGTCGACAGCGGGCGTCGCGCTTGGTGCGAACACTGCGGTCGTAGTTGGCTCGACAACGGCAAGGAGAAGGGCTGCGACTGTGAGGATGTCAAGTAAATGTCGACATGCGTCGTGACCTCTATGCATCTCCCCTTACTGGTTTGCGTACGTTGAGTCTCATTTATTCAGAGTGATCCTGTACTCATGTTCTTGCAGCGCTGGCAACAATCACGTCCGTCTAGCGGTGCAGAGTTTCCGTAATGGTCCATGTCGGTCTGACCGTGGTATGCTCTCGCCGTGACGACGATGATGTCCGATGCACGCACATACGTCGTCGACGGGCTTCCATTTCCGTTAGTGCCCTTGTTGATAGATGTATGTGCCTCGTCGGATGTCCCCACTCCTCTCCGCCCTTCATCGAGCTCTTGGTTGGTTGTTAGGCGACTAGACAGTATATGCTCTCCTTACTCATCACTATTCCTCGGATCTGTACTACCGTCTCGCGTTCGTAGTCCCGTGTCGTCGTATCACTGTGATCCTCGTAGCGTTCTGAGTGTGTGATTTTCGTTATCTATCAACTATGCATCCTGTTTCTCATCCCCTCAAGGAGTGTGCGACTTGCTCAGCCGCTGCAACGCGTTCCCGAGAGGCGTCACAGTGAGTTTTGCGCACACTCGGGGTGTTGTCCTGGCGTTGACCAGAGACTCGCAGCAGCTCGCAGCATATGGCGCGAACAGCCAGAGTGCTTCCTCCGCTCATCAAACTCTACTGGCTTCCGCAGCCCGCTATGGCGTGCCGCCAGACGTTGTGGGTCCATGTTGTCCACTTTGCATTGTAACGACAGCAGCCGAGCACTGTCCAATCTTCCACCAGAGCTTAATCGCCGCGCCGCAGTGGCGCTGTCATACCTCAGTTGCACTTTGCCATTTGGTAAGTGTCGCATTCTTGCAATCATGTGGCGCGACTCATCTCTGCTCCAAGTTGAAGAGCAAGGTTGCTGTAGATGCTGCCGACTGCGTCAGGCAGCGCTTTTCGGCAGTGAGATTCGCGCTGTACATTGCAGCTGACGTCGCTGCGTTTCTGTGTCTTCATCAGATTACATGCAGCACAGGATGAACGCGGGCGTCGTCTGGATGTCCAGCGTCGATCGATGTGGACGTGAGTAGCCCGCGTTTACTTCGATCATGCCGCAGCCTGTGGGGAACAAGATCCGCTCATTCACCGGAGCCGTAGCCGCATTCTGACATGTACCGATACTGGTATGTGCTGCGTCTCGTTCGCCTTGCGCCGCCTCGTTGCTGATAGTTCTCGCAGGACCACATGTTTCGTAGGTCTGCGGACGGGTACGAAGATGTGCTTCGCAGTACCGCTGGCCTGGCGTACAGGATCCGCAGCTCATCACTGCACTTGCATTGTTGGCTGCACAAGTCAGGATCTGTGACAGTGCTGCGGCTGCGCAGTGGGGACGCGTCAGTGTCGATGCCAGTTGTTGGATTGAAACTTCGAAGGTATGCATGCACGGCTTCGTCAGCTGCCATCGTTGGAATAGCCAGAGCTGAACCAGAACAAACAGGCTGTCCATCTCGGCCCGTCTCCGCGGTCGCTCCGGATGCTCGCAAGCCTTCCGCCAAGCTTCGCGGACGCAATTACTCCCAGTCTTCAAAGTTTAGCACGGCTCCGCACACCAATGACAGAACTAGTACGTGTACGATGTAGCCTCTACCCTCGGACTCGAGTCGCGCCGCGTCCACAGTCAGCTGGTGAGTTCGAACTTCGTTCCGAAGAGGTCACGACTCGCCTTTTGCCTCACGTGATTGGCGTAGTAATGTGCTTCTGGGCAACTTGGTTAGCCCGCTTCATCGTTATTCAGTGTGCACGCGTCCGCATGAAGTCATGTTGGCGGAAGGCCGCACGTCTGACGACGTATGTGACGAGGGCAGCCTGCTCAGATTATCACCCACGACGGTCGGACGCAGGTTCCGGCGTACTCTCCCTCGGAGCCTTGCCATGGTACTAGTAGAGGTAGCCTTCGGGCTGTACAAGCAGGACTTAACCACTTGACAACTTCAAGCATACGCATCAGGCATACCGCCCGGTAAAGCGACCGAGGTGTCTGATGCTTGAGCTTGATGACAGTTTGGCGTTGAGTACAGCAATTATTGACTCCACTGCTTGTCTTGCTTCCTCGGTTGCCCCGGGTCCACGCTACGCCGCAGCCAATGGGACGCGTCGCATACGACTTCTTCGGAATTTGCGTGGCGTCATAGGCAGACCCGCATGAGTGGCTCTCCTCGTCCTGCGCGTTGGGACGCACTCGCCTTCCATTTCGGGACAGTCGCTCGTCAGAGTGATCTGGTGGTGACGTCGTGCATGCTCTCTTCGCAAGTCCGTCCTCCACCTCGCTCGGGGTATAAAGTCATTCCCGCCGTCATGGAACCCCTCTTCGTAACTCTCCCTCCCTTCTACCCCCGCCATGTCGTCTGCCATCGGGACAGTCAAACAAGCTTTCACTTCCGTGACTGGCCAGACGGCCAAGGTCGCTGACCTCAAGCAAGCCACTATCGACCCCGCTAAGGAGGACACCAAGGGCATGACCACGGACTTCGGTGTCCATATCTCTGACCCGGACAACTGGTATGTGGTCGCTGCGTAGTGTGATTCAACTTTCGAGATTGTTGCTGAGAAGCCTTGACAAGGTTGCAAGTGACGAATGGCGCGTCTCCTGGTCCCGGTCTCCTCGAAGATCATGTATGTCCCGGTCGTCACCTCGCTATCTCTCCTGCCCTCATACGTTGGTGTTTGCAGATCGCTCGCGAGAAGATCATGCGTTTCGACCATGAGCGCATTCCTGAAGTGCGTAAACCTTCGGCTCGACATGATTACTTGCCTTACACCTTTCTCAGCGTGTGGTTCACGCGCGTGGTGCAGGAGCGCACGGTTATTTCAAGGTGTGTGGCAAGTCTGGATGACTACATACAGTGACACTCATGCCCGTCGACGCACATCAGGTTTACGATGACAGGGCGTCCAAGTATACCTACGCAGGTGTCCTTACGGATCCGTCGCGGATCACCCCCACATTCGTTCGCTTCAGTACAGTTCAAGGTTCTCGTGGCAGCGCTGTACGTATATTCTCGCCTTTGTGGCTACCATCGCACACTCACCCTCTTTTCAGGATACGGTTCGCGACGTGCGCGGGTTTGCGACCAAGTTCTATACGTCTGAAGGGAACTGGGACATTGTTGGCAACAACATACCTGTCTTCTTCATCCAGGACGGTATCAAATTCCCCGATTTCGTTCATGCCGTCAAGCCCGAGCCTCACAACGAGGTCCCTCAAGGGCAGAGTGCGCACAACAACTTTTGGGATTTTGTCGGACTTCAACCTGAGTGTAAGGGCAGTCTCCTCCGCATACATGCGGATAACTCACTGTTTCGTTCCTTCCAGCCGCCCATATGGTTATGTGGACAATGTCAGATCGCGCTATCCCTCGTTCCTACCGCACGATGCAAGGGTTCGGCGTGAACACTTGTGAGCCAATTTTCCGTCAGTCCTCGCTTCTGCGTCTCACTTTGCTTCCATAGTCACCCTCCTGAACGCCAAGGGGGAGCGCCACTTTGTCAAGTTCCACTGGATCCCGGAGCTCGGCGTGCACAGTCTTGTGTGGGACGAGGCACTCAAGATTGCCGGACAGGATCCCGGTATGTCTACCTCTTGTATGCAGGAGGGCTTTCGACTTATGTCGCTATCGCTTGTAGATTTCCATCGCAAGGACCTCGAAGAAGCTATCACTAGCGGAGCGTTCCCCAAGTGGTTCTTCGGCATCCAGGTCATTCCTGAGGCCAAGGAGCATGATTTCGACTTCGACATACTTGACGCTACGAAGGTCTGGCCTGAGGAGCTGGTGCCTGTGGAGATCATCGGTGAGATGGTGCTGAATAAGACCGTCGACGAGTACTTCCCGGAGACAGAGCAAGTGGCGTTCTGCACGTCGCACGTCGTCCCCGGAATCGGTTTCAGCAACGACCCCTTGCTCAATGCACGCAACTTCTCCTACTTCGATACACAGATCAGTCGTCTCGGCATCAACTGGCAGCAGTTGCCAATCAACCGTCCTGTCTGCCCAGTCTTGAACCATAACCGTGACGGCGCGGGTCAACATAGGATCACCAAGGACCTCAACTATTGGCCCAACCGTCGCCAGCTGGCTCCCCCCGTGCCTACGAGCCAAGGCGGATACACGGAGTAAGCTCGTTTAGCCCTCTCACAGGTCTCTTCTCATTGTCTAACTTCCGCGCCTAGGTACGCAGAGAAGGTGGAGGGCATGAAGCAACGCGTGCGCAGCGCAAAGTTCCAGGAGCACTGGAAGCAGACGCAGATGTTCTACAACTCCTTGTCCAACTACGAGAAGGCCCATCTCGTCGATGCGCTGTCGTTCGAGCTCTCCCACTGTGACGATCCTGTCGTCTACAAGACGTACACCAGCTTGCTCAACAGTATCGACCACAACCTCGCGAGACAGGTGGCTATCAACGTCGGCGGCGAGATCCCGAAGCACCCCATCCGCGAGAACCCTGGCCACACGGGGATCAGGCTATCGCAGCTCGAGTTCGCACCCAAAGAACCAACCATCAAGGGTCGCCGGATCGCTATCCTCCTCGCCGATGGCTTCAACCTCGGAGAAGTCCAGGCCATTCGTGCGGCTCTCAAGACGGGCATGGCGACCACCTGGGTCATCGGTCCGCGTCGAGGACCTGTGTATCCCGCCGGCGAGGAGGTTGGCTCCGGGAGCGGCTACAGCGCCGACCACCACTACGAGGGGCAACGTAGCACGATGTTCGACGCGCTCATCATCCCCGGTGGTGCGAAGCACGTTCAGGCTTTGGCGAAGAACGGTCGCACGCTCCACTGGGTCCGGGAGGCATTCGGACACCTCAAGCCCATCGGGGCTCTCGGAGAGGGTATGTGGGATCGGTTTGTTTTGCCACACTGGATCGATTCTGACATATTGCCTAGCTGTCGCCTTCCTCCGGGAGGCTGTCCAGCTGCCCGGCGTGCAGTACGCGGCTGACCTTAACAGCGACAACGTGACAACCTCCTATGGTGTCGTAACCGCAGGCAAATATGACGCCGGTTCGGCTGCCGCGGACGCACTCTCGATTAAGCAAGGAGAGAAGGGCTTCATATCTAACTTCGCCTATGAGCTCAGCAAGCATCGCTGCTACGAGCGCGAGCTGGATGGTTTGGCGGCGCGAGTGGCTTTCTGAGCGGGAACGTGGTTGATGCATCGGACACCGTAGTCTCTGAATCTCTATGATGTATTACTAGCCAGCACCCTCATCAATGTATCATTCGGATCCGGATCATCTCCCTAACGTGTTGTCTGCCCAAGATCAGTGATACCAGTTGAACGCGAGCAGAGTACCGTCGACATTCAAGGAGGGAATTAGAGGAGTACTCTGAACTGCTGTGACTAGGCTCGCAAACCAGCCTCTAGTTCAGCGGAATTTATAGTCCTTCTTTCCGAATACTCACAGGCTGGAGTTGTTTTAAAGTAATTGAGGGGCCCCCGTGGGAAGGCGGAGATCAAAGCAGCTCGAGAGTGATAGCTTTCCTCCATCCGTGCTCACCTAATCACCCCGAACCTCTTCTTGAGCCGTTGGTGTGTACTACCCTTGCACGTCCAGCGAGTTCTTAGAAATTTCAGAGACACGGAGGTGCGTAAGTAGGGAGCAAGAGGGTGCTGCTCGCCCCGTGCAGTGGCTATGCACCGCCCAGACGCTCGTTGTTCTCTATGGCGGGAGTTCAGACTCAAATCGATTCCGACGTTCCCACGGTGGTTCGACTGCACCCTCTCTGCGAAAGAATTCTGGCACTTGAGCTATAGGCGTAGCGGCGCCTCGGAAATTAATTGAAATTAATTTAATTAATTCACGGCCGCACGCCGTGCAGGCTCTCTATGGCTCCCCTCAATGAAAATTAATTCAGTGACACCTCGGGCACGTTAGACGCTATTATCTGCGTCTTTCTGAGGTACTTGGGAGGTTGACGGATTTTTCTTTCCGGCGCTAACGCGCCGGGAATTGCACAACAGCGGTACAGGGCGCGCTCGCGCAGATTTGGTGCATTTTTGTGGGCTTCACCTGCGTAACAAACCTCTTCATAAGCTCTTATGCATGTATTTGTACAGTCTCAGGTGTGATTTATGGCACGATGCCATGCAGGAGAGGCTCGCAAGCTTGTATGATGTGCTGAGCACCTATCTATCAGCAGTGCGACCAGGAATGAATTGTTCCCCCTCCTGCCCAAAATCCCGTCCTACGCCAATACCCTCATTGTGTTGGTACATACTCTGTCTACCCCTTAACCCTTTTTTGAGCTCAAACACACAGAAAAGAAGCGGGAATTCAAGTACGAACATCGGGTGGCTGATTGTTTACTTGAGTTACTTGCTACCAAATATAGTAAGTCAAATTGAAACTCAGTCAAGTCAGGTCTGCGCTACACCTATAGATCAACTGCCAGAATTCTAGCCTGGCTGCACCGGCAAATGAGAAAATGTAAGCGGTAAAAAGAGGAAAATAACTAGCCCACCGCGAGGGTCGAACTCGCAGCCTTCAGATACCCGCCTTAAGAGTCTGACGCTCTATCCGATTGAGCTAGGCGGGCGATAGTAGCATTTTGCCTAATTGTTTATACGGGAAAGCTCCGTCTGAATCAGTGAGCCATACATACCCATGTATGGGCATCTAAACGCCCATTCCCCAAGTCCCACGCTCTGTTGTCGCCGCAACGACGAGTCTCGGAAGGTTCCGCGGAAGGTTGCAGAGTACTTCGACGTACACCATGTCGCAAAAGGACGCACCAAATCCTGAGCTCATCAAGCAAGAGGAAGACTATCTACGCAAGGTACATCCTACTCCTGAAGAGATACCAGGATGCATGAAGTTATTCGATGACTTCCTACTGTGTAACGGTACTGTACTCGTCACTCACCCGCATCGTGGTTATGTGTGCTAACGAGGACACGCATAGTGATTGGCTCCCAACTGAAGTCCCTCTATCGGTACGGCGAGATGGCGACATGCTCTCCTAAGCTGGAGGAGTTCAAGTTCTGCATGAGCCTGAAGGGCATGCACCCCGAGGAGAAACGGGACGTCTGGATCCGCCGACGCGCCGAGTGGTGGGCACGTCGGCGCACACACAAGAGCAGCGAAGACGTCTGGGACATTAGGACGTAGGTGTAGTCATAGTGCTTAAGGACGTTCGTCGCAGCTGATTCTCGTTGCAGGGAACCTCTACAGAACTATCCGCCTCGGACGTTGGACCCTAACATCCAGACGCCGCGTACGATCGAGTAGAGGGTGTCCAGGATACAGCACACCCTTACTCTCTTGCCAGCTATTTTATCTTCCATTACACTGGAACTTTTGTGGCTCCAATCGGGTCGGCAGTCGGCGGGATAGGTCCGACACAGATGGTATGCAATAGTGGTACATTACACATGACGTTGATACAGCCAAACCAGAGTCTACGACGTGTACGGGAAAGCAGACCGACAACAAGAACCGACAGCTAGACACATGAGGGAAACTATACACCGACACTGCGTGGAATGGTTAGTTGAGTGCACACTAGCTAGCAGCTCCAAAGGACATACCGATGCACAACCTTTTTCTGTGGAACGCAAATATTTGCCCATCAGCCACCGTTCTCAACCAGCGTGGCATGGTCAGGCTTACCTGTCCCGAGAAGCGGATGATTTCCCGTTTCTCCATCAGGAACAGCGTCCTCTCGAGCGCATGACTCGAGTAACCCTGCTGCGTGACGAACTCGCGGACCAAACTCTGGTAGCTTGTGCTCCAGCCGATGGGCAATCTCCGCCGGATCTCCTTCTCGATCTTGTTCATCTCCTCGTTGAGTGCTCCTCGCGAGAGCCCGTCTGCGGAGCCTGCCGACACGGCGTCCATGGTCGAGAACTTGAACAGGCGAATGGCCTCCTCGACGTGGTGGTTTCGGACGACGGGCGAGAGGGTGAGCTTCGCCAGCGACTCGGATATGCGGATGATGGCTTCGAGTTGCCTGGAACGCAGAATTAGTCGTGGGCATTCGTCGTATCTGCAGACAGCGACAACGAACCGAATAGTGATGGGGATTGAGCTACGCTCATCGTTGTCTTCCTCGACCTGCTTCACTTGCTTTCGCAAAGACACGAAGTGACTGCTCAGCATCTCCTGTGCCTCTGCCGATAGTCGAGGTGCGCATTTCCTGCGATGACCCAGTCAGTGATTCATTGACGAGACAAGAGACGTAGGACAACGTACGCTTTGCAGAAGGCGATGAATCGCTTCATCTTATCGATGTCAATTTCTCCAACCACCTCGCCGTTCTCGCCGCCATTCGGGTTCGGCCGGTTCATGTGGATATTCATGACATGCTTCGCGATCATCTGCAGCACATAGTCATTACCCGCATCATCGACATAGAGAAGTACCTGCACTACTTACCCGGTCCCGCTGTTCGTTATGCTCATCCTTGACAATGAAGATCATGTCGAAACGAGACAAGATAGTGGTCTGGAAGTCAATGTTCTTCACCCAGCTTGTCAGCATCCATGGTGCCAAAGAGCCAATTGAATGAAGGTACCTCTCCCGGACTACGGCCCTCGTCGTACCGACCCCAGACCGGGTTGGCTGCAGCCAACACACTTGTGCGCGAGTTGAGGACAGTCGTGATACCGGCCTTCGCAATGGAGATTGTCTGCTGCTCCATAGCCTCATGAATCGCCACACGATCTTCGTCACGCATCTTGTCAAATTCGTCGATGCAGACGACTCCGGTGTCAGCTAGCACCATAGCGCCGCCTTCGAGGTAGAACTCGCGCTGTTCCAAGTGATCAGATCAATATACAAGCAGCGCTGCTTTCCGAGGATACGTACAGATACTGAATCTCGCTGGACGGACGCTGTGAGACCAGCCGCGCTGGATCCCTTTCCGGACGTGTATACTGCGATTGGGGCAACCTGAGTGAGGTCAGCATGTACCGAGTGTGTAATCGCTAGTCTCCGCTGGACGCACCTTTTCGACGAACTTGAGCAGTTGACTCTTGGCGGTACCTGGGTCACCCAAGAGCAGCACGTTGATGTCTCCTCTCAATCTCATACCGTCAGGTAAGATCTTTTTCGAGCCGCCCAGAAGGAGGCATGTGATGGCCTTCTTGATGTCTATGTCGCAAGTTAGTTCGTTCACTAGACTACGAAACCTCGGTTTCATACCTAGACTGCCATAGATACTGGGAGCGACACTCCTGGCAAATCGCTCATAAAAGCCCTCGCTCCGAGCCATCTCACCAAATTCTTCCTCTTCTTCTGCCGTGAACTGTGCGCCAAAGGGATTCGCACCGCCTGCCCCGCCGGCTGCAGGTGAAGATACCTCCAGATGGATGAGACGCAAGTAGGGGTTTCGCAAAGCTGCAGCGCCGCCCCGCTGGATAACGCGTTAGTATATGTGTTAAGATGCATTCACAGGATACGACTGACGTCCTTGGTAGACTGGAATGTCGAGTATATACCGGTTGCGATGACGCGAGAGCCAGGTACGACTTGACCAGTAAGGTAGCGGTCAGCAGACAGAAGCATATGTCTAGGCAGCTCTCCGACAGGAACCATATCTGGGGCTTCCTGCAGTTTGAGGGTCTGATGGTCCGTGAATGACGACTTGGAATGGATGATCAGGTATGGATCAAGAGGGCAATCCTTCTTCTGCCCTTCAGGCTCGGGGGCGTCGCAAGTCCGGGGAAGTCCTCTGTCGCCACCACCACCCAAACCACCCAGGCCACTTGGTGGGTAGACAATCCTCGTCGATCGACAAGCACGACACTGAAGATGCAACTTGGTGGCACGGGATGACAGGACGGATGCAGAGATGACGATCCCAGGGATGCGAACAAGCTTGTTCATGGTGTTTGCGGTCAGGTCACGGAACTGCTGGAGATTGAGACCGGACTTGACCAGGACTTGGACGTTCGGTATTGATTGCTGAGCATCTTCGGAGTTGCTCGTGAGGGGGAAGAGAATTGTGCGTGCTGCCCGTGCGGCAGCAGTCTCAAACTTGTTACGGTCTCAGCCAACACTCTCATGAAGGATAGACATGGGCGCACCAACGGCAAGATCTCTCCTGGCTTCTCCTGGATGGCATGTGCCAACTCGTCGTTGTACAACCCGACATGTCGCAAGTCCACCTCAATCTGGTGCTGCTTGAGGAGCAGATTCGCGCGTAGCTTGTCTCTATAATACTCTATGAGCATGGGGCCGCACGAAGACGCGTCTGAAAGTTGACTGACCTGTATATGAAGTCGCCGCCGACGCGATACTGCAAGAGGAAGTCGAGAAGGAGCTTTTCTGTCTGCGATGGGAGCTCGAGGGCGGGGCCAGTTGGCTCCCTGTTGTTCTGAGTGCGCACAGAGTAGGTGCGGTCAGCATCGAAGCCGGACATGGTGGCGGAGGGGAGGAGAGACACGCGTTGGGTCGCCGAGGACGAACGCGACGCGAGCCACAAATGAGCCTCAGGGCAGGCTCGTTCGCGTCGCGGCACACGCCGGGGCACGTGTCGTCATCTACCCGTGTACACGGGCGCCAGTGCAGTGTCTGCTTGAGTGTCTCTTGGTGTCTCGAGTCTGCGGCTGCTCCTCTTGCTCTCTGTGCTTGCTCTGGCTTGACCCCTCCGCCATGTCTCAGATGGAAACTGACGACCTCCCTGTTGTCTTGCCCTCGAGCACGACATCTGGTCTGTCTCTCGCACTGTCTGTCCTTGGCTTGTCTTCTGCGCACTATCAGCCACTGACGCGCAATTACCAGTCATCCCTTACCTATCCTCAATATCTCGGAGCATCTTACTCGTATGAGGCTGCAGACGAACTCAAACGTACCCTTCAGTGAGTAATCCCCTGCCTGTCACGGATGCGCCCCGACCGATCATCCTGCATACAGTCCTCGGTGCGCTCCTGGGAACGCAGAACGGGCGAGACGTTGAGATCGTGAACAGCTTCGAGCTTGCTGTAGAGGATGATGGTGTGACCGTTGACCAAGGCTTCCTTGTTACGAGGAAGGAGCTCTGTAAGTTCCCGCAGTTCGCATGTAGCCATTGGGAACATCGTGCCGACTCTGTCTTCCAGACAAGCAAGTATTCCCGTCGCTGGAATTTATCGGATGGTACACTGTGGCGGAGCGTCCATCAGCTCGCCACATAGCACTACATGAACAGGTGCGTTTGCCAACATCAATACAACTCTTGCGCTCAATGCCTGTACAGTTCACTGCGTACAGCTCTACGCCACTCCTCCTTGTCATGCAGCCTTCAACGGTATTCGCAACAGCTGCCGATGCATCAGGACAGACGCTGCCGCTGAAGGCGTACGAGCCCACCATTGAGATGCGCGATCGCAAGTCGCGCTCTGTGTTTATTGAGGCACCATACTCCGTCGAGACCGGTGAAGCAGAGCGCATAGCAGTAGATTGGACTGCGAAGGGCGGGGAAGGCGGCACCAGTCGTGAGTTTCTAGAAACTATGCTTTGATCTCCCGCTGAGTTCCTCCAAGTGGAATCGCATCTACAAACACAGCGGGCGGCCGTGAAGATGCTTCACGACCGCATAATGCTCCTCACCAAATACGTTTCGGACGTGATCGCAGGTCAGTGACGTACCCCTTTACTGTCAGCCTATATGCTCACTCTCAGCTTGTCATCAGGTTCAGCAACTAAAGACCACGCAACACTGCGAGCCCTCGCAGCGCTCATTGCGTCACTGCCCGCTAGTGAGAACAAGGGTTTCCGGGAAGAGTTCGACACCGAGTACGAGGACGTGCAACTAACGGCCTATCTCGCTACCCTCACCAAGTCCGCCAACATTCTCAACGAGGTACGCGGTTCTTCTCACTACTAGATTTTACCTCCATTTACCTCTCCGCAGCTTGTGGACAAGCACACCGTTCTGACGACATCTCGCGAAGAGCGCGGCGGAGGTACCAGGCGGCGAGGTATGATGGGTCGGCCGACAGACTTTGACCGCTTCCACTAGACCTCGCGGCACCCAGAGTCTTAAGCCCATTCGCACTCCACGAGATATCAATGCATCCAGTCATAGGAAGTGTATCATGTTGTGTATTAGCAGTCGTCGCGCATACCTGAATGTATTCTTGTCCTCAGCCGTTCCTCTCGCATCCATCTCTCCACACAGCTTTCTTTACATCGTGTTGTGTCTTTGTCAAGTGACCCTTGTCTCTGTGTCGCGAAGCATGGAAGTCCACATGAGACTCAGAGTATGTAGAAACGGCGGTGGCCGTACACGTGAGCGTGATTTGGCGCGACTCGCGCGCGTTGCGGAACGCCTGCTTCTGGCCCGTTAGACGTTGGCTGGACTCTCCTACTGGTTTCCCAGGACCACATCCTGCTTGCGTGTCTTTCCCTCCCAGATCCCATAAAACACGCCCTGGGGCGACCTCGCTTGTAGATCATCCCACAACGCACTTAGGAAACACGATCGACATGGCTAAAGTCTCTACGCTCACCTGGTCCTCGTTCGCCGCGCTATTCAGCGCACAGGGGGCCTACCAGGTCGGATATGCTTGGTTGTTTGGCATGAGTACGTCCCCATGTTTGCGCAGTTCGAGATAACTCTATGCTGACGTTGCGAACTCAGCGCTATGGGTGACGTTTATTGGAGGTGAGCACTTCCTCGAAGAGCCTGACTCCTGACTAGTGACTCCTCGTGGACACAGACTAACCACCGGTTCTGCTCTCTCACAGGAACCATTGCCTTCAAGACCCTCCCCAGACAACAGTTCGGCAATCTCCAACACCGGACGTTCCCCATCTACTTCCTCATCAGCATAGCGCTGTCGTCTGGGCTCCTCGGCCTGTGGACATACAGCCACCCCCTCGTGCTCACGCATTACCTGCAGCCGTCTATCGCGGATGTTGCGCAGGCTTATGCGCTTGTGATCACGCTTCTGTCTCAGTTCGCGAACCACTTCGTCGTCGGGCCCTTGACCAGCAAGTGAGTGCCTTATGATACCGGTTTCAGGAAAGGTGCGCTGACATTAGTCGGCAAAATAGGACCATGTTCAAGCGTCACAAGCTGGAGAAGGAAGAAGGCAAGGCTTACAACGAGCCTGGCGTATGTCTTCGTCGTCGCTCTTACTTCGGATGTACGGTTGACTTCTCGATCGATAGGTCTCTGACGATATGAAGGCTTTGAACAAGCTCTTCGCTCAACTTCACGGCATCAGCTCCCTGGCGAACTTGACCGCCTTCCTCGCGCTCGCCTTTCACGGTTTGTGGATCGGTAACGTCGGCGCTGGTATCAAGAGTATCTTTTAAGGACTGCTAACAATTGTGTTGCTTGCATATCTATGTACGAATCTCTGCTGTCACGATCTGTTGTTTGCACTTTGGTCTTGGAATGGATATCGAGCTCTCCATGAACCCGTTGGTGTTCGAACATGAGATAGCAGAGAACAAGAAAGACGTGGTACATTCATCGTACAAGCTCATGCGCCAACAGAATCCATCCCCGGCAAAAACCCCTCCTTCAGCATGCGTTCCAACCGCCTGATCTCCTCCACCGACGTCGCGCGCGCGATAGCCTCGCGCACCTTGTCGGCCTCCTCCTTCGACATGAGCCGGCCGGCCTTGCCCTGCGGGGCAGGCTTGGGCTCGTCGGTCGTGACTGGCGGTTTTGACGAGTGTGTTGAGACGGTCTGCGAGATCGTCGTCGCGAGTTGTGTCGGGAGGTTGTCGGCGGTGAGGAACAAGGCTTTTGCAGCTTGCCGCTCCTGAGCACCGATGTCGCGTGAGTGAAGCTGATTGACGTACATCTGAAAGGCTCCAGACGCACCTTGTCGCGGATCCTCTGGAAGTCGAGTACTCTCAGACTTGGAATGCGCCATGCTAGCCACTCCCGATACCACTTCTTCTCCCGCACGGGGTTCCCTAGCAGAGACAAGTACTGGAGAGACTTGACATCCTTGAGCGGCTCGAGGTCGCCTAGCTCGGCGATGTTGTTGTTCGTGAGGACAAGGGTGGTGAGGTTGGGCACGGAGAGATGGAGGGAGGCCGATATTGCGGCTATTCGATTATTCGCGAGCAGAATGGTGCGCAAGCGGCGGAGGAGGGGGATGTTCCCCAGAACGGTGATCGAATTGTCTGTGAAGTCTATACAATCATGCTGGTCCTGTACGGCGTTCAGACGCATATCTATCAGCGCACGCACGACCACGGAAACACGAAGTACGCGCACGAACCTTGGTTATACCAAGATTTTCGATGGTGGGGATGGTGTAGCCTGTGAGCCAGAACTCTAGTGAGCGATTCGAAGCAGCGCATGCGCAACGCACCTCGGAGATCGAGCTGCCGCTCTTTTAGGGGGTTGAGCTGGGAGGGGACGGACTGGATGAGCTCGGGTGTGAGCTTCATGGCGGCGCGGAGGACGAACAGCGAGCGGGCCTGCAAGTCGAGTCCGAATATGGCGGCCTCGCGCACGTGTGGCGCGCAATCACGCTGTACGCGCCGCCTGCGCGTTGGCGTTTCGTGTTCTGCCATCCGTCATCCGCCTCCTGCTCCCACCACCACCATGAAACCCTTGCACCAGAGACTGAACCTGTGAGCTGCATGCTGCCAATACTGTACATACGCTAACGTGGACGTTTTCGCAGGTACATAGACGGGAATGAGACGTATACTTTCGTCCCGGTCGAGCCTGTTGGGGCCCGGTCTCTGACGGTGTACCGGAATTCTGGGGATATTGTGCTTAATGGTCAGTCCAATGCCCTGTCGTGGTGACATACGTCCCAACCAGTTTGTATAGCACCAAATACCCCGCTTCCTACCACTGCCGAACGCTCCGTGAAGACGATATATGGCATATACGGGATGATATCATTGGCGATGTGTACGTCCCTCATCCACCTCCCCTCTCTACCGCGCTCACAAGCCATGCAGCGGAGTACATTATCGTCATCACTGGGCGCGAGCTGCGCGGACACCTCATGAGGCAGAACATCTATCGCGCCACAGAATACGACATCCTTCCCCTGAACCCGGACGTGTCTGTGCAGACGCCACCAAATGCTGTCGAGGCGCACTTGCTTGCTCTGGTTCGGTCACATCTGCAAGGGGGCACCTTCTTTTTCAGTTATGCCTGGGACATCACGAGGAGATTGCAGGCTCAGTGGGCCTCCTTACAGGAGGACGGTGACAAGCCGCTCTGGGAGATTGTGGGTGCGCCACCTGTGTCATGTTGTGACAGCAACTCATGCGCTCTACAGGCGGATGACAGGTTCTTTTGGAACAAGTGCGCGTGGAAGTTTCTCCGCTGTACCGAATGCTGACATTGGTCCTTCAGGTACCTGCAGAGTAGATTCATAGACATCACTTCCACCAATCCGGACCAAAATGTGAGTGCATACACTGGGCTTCGTGGTCGACCGGCGCACTGACCGACTTCGCAAGCTGAGTCCCTATATTCTTCCGGTCATCTACGGCAGTGCGTTGCCCCATTCTATGTTCTGTCAAGCGAGTTCACGGACACATCTCGCTGCACAGCGTTCGATATCCGGCCAGTCCGTATTAGCATCTGGCAGCTACGTCTCTGCCTCATCAGTCGGCGGTCCCGTTATCGTGCTGGCACCCGTTACTTCCGTCGTGGCATCGACCCAGAAGGGCATGTCGCGAACTTCAACGAGACCGAACAGATTCTTCTGGTCGGCGATGAGTCCGGCACCCAGCTCAGCTTCGTGCAAATTCGCGGAAGTATACCTGTTTACTGGGCAGAGGTTAACACGCTCCGATACAAACCGGACGTCCAGATCATGGAGTTGCAGGATACGGTGTGTCCTTTTGACGGATCGTCAACAACGGCTGTGCTGACCAGGCACAGATCAACGCGATGCGCGCGCACCTGCAAGAGAACCTGAACTTATACGGCGAACAGAGTCTGGTCAACTTGGTCAACCACAAGGGACATGAACGACCTGTCAAGGAGGCGTTTGAGAAGTACATTGCTGAGGTAAAGTGTCAGCACTCGATGCACGCATTGCATGCCTCTTACCGGAACCCTGTCAAGGCGAACATGCCGAAGACCAAGTATGAGTACTTCGACTTCCATAACGAATGCAAGAACATGCGATGGGACCGTATAAGCGTACTAATTGCCAAGTTAGAGGACGACCTGATGCGACAAGGGTTCGTTTCACTACGTCACTTCCTTGGGAAGATATTGATGCCGAGTCGGAACGCCAGTTATTTCCACCTAGATGCCAATAAACCTGAGCCAGTGAAGCTTCAGACCGGTGTCATTCGGACGAACTGCATGGACAACCTCGACCGCACGAACGTCGCCCAGGCGGCAATCGCGAAGTGGACGCTGGAACGACAGTTGAAAGAGCTCCGTGTGATCCAAGAGAACGATTCCGTTGACAACTACGAGGACCTGGTCCGAGACTTCCGTGAAAGTGCGTACCGGGTCGAGACTGCTGCTGGGCGTACTATTGATAGACATTGCCTGCCGGATGACAGTGTGGTCGGATCACGCGAACGCCATTTCAATAGCGTATTCTGGTACTGGTGCCCTCAAGACCGACTTCACCCGCACGGGCAAGAGAACCCGCAAGGGCCTCCTCGAGGATGGCTGGAACTCAGTCATGCGCTACCTCAAAAATAACTTCTTCGACGGCGCCCGCCAGGTGAGATCAACGCATCCGCATTCGTCGCAACCTCGAGGCCTAGGTGCTGATGTGCAAACATAGGATGCGTTTGACTTGATGACGGGGGCTTGGTGGCCAAGGCGGGGATGGAACCCATCCACGCTCGTAGTCGACACTCGACCGCTCATCGTCCGCGCGGTGAGTACCTTCAGGTTCCGAACGCATGGCGCGATCTAACTCAACTTTCACATCCCACCTCCGATTCCAGCCACCATACGTCCTCTTTTTCTCGCTGTTCATGATCTGCGCAGGGCTCACCCTCCCCCGCACCTCCGGTACGTCGCGTTACAGCGGTCACACTCTCTTCTGGGGCTACGTCATCTGACACCCGACTGCGCAGACTACTCGCTATTCTACTACTTCCTGCTCTGGTTCACGCTCGCTGCGATCTCGCTGCTGTTCATTTTCCTCCATGGCATCGACTACGTCAACTGGCCGCGCTTGCAGCCCCTGACGGACATCATCTACTACGATGGGCCGGGGTACCGTGCGCACCGGCATGGCATGGGCCTTGGCTTGCCTGCGCTGGAGAGGATCAAGGCGGGCGCGGCGGCGCAGGCGAAGGGCATGGCAGAGCAGCATCGCCGCGTGAAGAGCAAGAGACTGGAGGAGATTGAGATGGGGACCAAGGAACGCGTCGACTGACGGGCCTGGTAGTGAGTTGGACTTCTGGGACATCCGCTTTGTTCATTCTATGTATCGACTGGTAGCCTACGTGTTGCGATAATACACGACATCAACATGATGCATTCCGTTGTTGACACAATTGACTGCTCGCCGCCACTGACCTCACAGTCGATTTCGAGTCCATTCCAGACGGAGGCGCCCGAGTGGTTGGGGCGCTTACGCCACAGCGGAGTTTGAAGAGGGAGCGCGACAACTCCGCCCCATCTTCCTGGGAGCAGAGGAGACGCGCTCGCGAAGCCAGAAATTTACCCATCACACACTCTACGACCACCGCCATGAGCAGCAAAGGAGTAAAACGCGCGTCCCCCGGCGCAGACGTCGAGAAGAATCCCCTTGGAGATGTCGAGGTCTCCGACGAGGAGGCCCACAAGCTGCAGGCGATCCAAAAGGACATTGCCCGCGTCGAGCTCGCGCTTGGTACGTTCGTGCTTCCCCAAGTTGAACCACATTCACTCTCCTGTTCCCTTCCGTTCCTCGCCCCCCTTTTTGTGTTGTGCATGTGCAGGGTGCAATGGAGACTGACCTCGGACGCGTCGTTTTGCAGAGCGTCGCGCGCAGGAAAAGATGGTGCCCGTGTACGAGAAGCGGCGCGAGGTGCTGAAGGCGATCAACAAGTTCTGGGCGGTCGCGCTCATGAACCACCCGGTGCTCTCGATGCACGTCCAGCACAACGCGGACCAGGCGGCGCTGAGCTACCTGGAGGACGTCTGGCTGACGCGCGACCCCGTCGAGTCGCGGTGCTTCACGCTCGAGTTCGTGAGTATCATGACTTTATTCTCAGCGTGCCGCGACACGAACGCGAACATGTGTGGCTGACGCGTCTGGGGGCTGCAGTACTTCAAGGAGAACCCGTACTTCTCGAACACGGTGCTCAAGAAGGAGTACAAGTACGTGCCGCCACCCGTGGAGTCTGATGAGAAGCCCGACGAGGACGGGATCACGGAGGCGATGCTGGAGTTTTCCTGGGACCGCGACGTCGAGCCCAAGGTGCGTGTGTGCTGCTGGGGGACGCGAGCGCGGGGGCATGGCTAACTGACGGGGCACAGGCGACGAAAATCGACTGGAAGGACGAGTCGAAGAACCTGACCAAGCTGCACCCGCGCGTCCCCGACCCGGACGGCGACGACGAACTGCCTGCCGAGGGCGGCAGCTTCTTCAACTTCTTTGAGGTGGCCGAGGACCCATTCGAGGTGCGTGGAATGCAGCTAGCGACGGACTTGGTATTGAGCAAAATGCTGACTGACACCCACGCGCATGCACAGATTGGAGTGTCGATCGCAAACGACGTTTTCCCGGAGGCGATCGAGTACTTCCTCGGGCAGGCGGGAGACGGGGACATTGACAGCGACGAGGAGGACGAGGACAGCTCTGACGATGACGAGGAGGAGATTGACCTGGAAAAGCCGCGGCCGAAGAAGCAGAAGAAGTAGAGTCGGGCTCGGTATGTACTCGTACGCTGCAGGCCTTTGGCTGCCCTCTAGATCGGTAGGCGACGCGCCCCGCAGACGCGCACGGCCGGCGTGGCGCGGGGTGCGTGCTGGCCTCGGCGAGCTAAATATATGAGGACATGTATTGGAGACTATAAATGGAGGAAGCAATCTGCCCGGCGCCGTCGCCGGCAGATGCACGGACTGGTGACAGACGGGGTGGCTCCAGCCTGTTTGCAAATGTTGTCCTGCGAATTCGAATTGCTCAAAGAGGGGACAAGGTCCTCCCTCTCTGTGCTTCTCTCACTCGCACTCTCTAGTCCTCGTCGGCCCCTGCGTTCTTGACCACGCCGACGTCCCAGCCCACGCCTCAGGCCCACCGACGTTCTTTACTGTTCCCGCCATGAAGCTCGCCCTTGTCTCCGCAGTGGCCCTCCCCGCCCTCGTCTCCGCCCACGGCGTGCGCGACCTCCACCACGCCCGCCAGCAGGCCGCACAGGCCCCAGCAGCCAGCGGAGCCAGCAGCAGCAGCTCTGCCGCCGCCCCCGCGACCAGCGCCGCTGCAGGCTCCTCCGCCGCAGCGGGAACGACTCCTGCAGCCCCCGGCGCGAGCAGCGCGACCCTGACTTTCACATTGGCGTCTACCAACCCGACCGCCCTCCCGCTGTCCGAGATTGCCTCGGGTGCGACCACGCAGCCCACTGTTGCCGCTTCCACCACCTTCGCCGCTGGTGCGTCTCCGACCTTCTTGTCCGGCGCCCCCGCTCTGCCTGCCAGTGAGTCTCCATTCTTCCCCGCTTGATTGGCTCTCCTGTCTCTGACGCGTTTCGTCCGGGTTCCAGTCAGCAGCATCGTTGTTGCCAACTATCCCCCTCTCGACAAGACCCCGCCCACCGACTCGGATGAGGTCAACCAGTGGAAGGCCGAGGTCGCAAACTCCGGCATCACCATTCCCGACATCGCACCCACCGTAGCTGGCGGCTGCGCGGCCAACCCCCAAGCCGCAGCGGACACGAGCCGTTGTTGGTGGACCTGCGGTGGCTGCACTGGCGATGATGATGTCGTGTCGTGCCCAGACAAGATGACCTGGGGTCTCACCTACGACGATGGCCCCGCGCTCTACACCGGCAATCTCCTCAGCTACCTTGACCAGCAAAACCTCAAGGCCACCTTCTTCGTCGTCGGCTCGCGCGCCATATCCTACCCGGCTCTCCTCCAGGAGGAGTACATGGCCCAGCACCAGATTGCTGTCCACACATGGTCCCACCCTGAGATGACCACTCTTACCAACGACCAGGTCATCGCCGAGCTCGGCTGGAGCAGGAAGATCATCAAGGACGTGCTTGGTGTCACCCCCACTTATTGGCGTCCCCCTTACGGCGATGTCGACAACCGTGTTCGGGCCATCGCCACTGCTATGGGCCTTCAGACCTCCATCTGGACTCGTATCAGCCCTACGTCCACCTTCGACACCGGGGGTGCGTCATTCCTGCTACCCCTCTCTCGCAAGCACTGACTTTTGGAACTCATTCAGACTTCAACATTGCTGGCGGCACCACGAATGCTGAGCAGGTGCTGAACAACTGGCACAGCATCGTGGGCAACGCGACCCAGATCAACACTGGCTTCATCGTCCTCGAGCACGATCTCTTCCAGCAGACTGTGGACATCGCAATGGACTACATCCTGCCTGATGCCCTTGCCCACCAGCCGCCCTTCAAGATTGAGCCTATCGTGTCTTGCCTTGGCTTGCCGCTCTCGGATGCCTACCTCGAGACGAACGACAACAAGTCTAACCCCGTCGGTGGTACGTGTGAGAGAGCTCGTGAGCCAATGTCATATCTGACGCAAACCTTTGTTCACAGCCAGCGGCTCGGGCAAATCCGGTGCGCAGGCTTCGGGCTCGTCAAACTCCACTGGCGACTCGAGCAACAACGGTGCTATGGGCGCGTTCGCTGTGCCCAACGCCCTCGTGGCGGTGGCTTTCAGCGTCGTGTCTGGCGCGCTTGCCCTCTTCCTCTAAGGTGCGGTCGCAGCGCACTTAGGTTTTGCGGTTGGCATGTCTTCCATGGCGGGCCATTTGAGCGTACTCGTGGCCTGACCCCCACAAAGTTCTTACGGTACGACGCCTCGACTGGCGTCCTGGTTTCCGTGATGTGCCATACCTGACTTTCGGACCACTGCACATACCACTTTCTAACCCCCCGATCTGCGTTGTCGTAGTATTGTCATCATCACCTCCCCTTTGACGCTGCTATTTCTAGTGTTTGTCGTTGCACTGCGCAAGCAGAACACTCTGTCCTATCGTATACTACTTACTCTCCACACGACAACGGACCGTTCAATCTTGACGACAATGATAAGTATGATGATCTACGCTCGCAGGCGTTGTGGCTGTTCGCAGCGTGTCGCTCCTTGATATGTCTGACAAGCTATCTGATGATTCAACAGTACTTCCTGCGTACGAGTACACTCTGGCTTTCGGTCTCTGTCGGGTTCTGTACGAAAAGTTCACGTTCAGAAACCGTAAGGCGGCCGCGCCGATGATTTCCCGGCCTAGAAGCCGGAGAACAATAGCGTTATGAGGAATATTCCGCCGGAATCCGGCGGAATCCGGCGGACGATGGCGGACGATAGCAATTGATGGCAAGTAAGTACGGCCATGATAGTATCACTTAGTCCACTAGCCATGATAAGTAGATGTGGGCCGCGCCTTGCAGGCCGACCTAACCACCTGCCGGGTTACCGTAAAACGGAACCCGGTCAGGGCTCTATGACATACATTGTTTCCTGCTCTTGGATCGTCCCCGATGCACGTCGCCCTGAGGCTGTATGCTCTTCATGTAGTAAGTGTTTTATCCGTATGACTTACGCCCTGTATGCAGCTGCTGATGTTGGCGTAAGTCTCTCCAAGGTCTTTCCGGGCACCTGCATGCCTGCCGGTGAAGGCGTTCAGGCCATCCGAGTCGCCTGAACGTGTTCGCCCAAACCCAGTAACCTGGTCGCCTGCAGGTATGTCCGAGCACCTGCGGACCTTCCGGCAGGCCCGGTACTGCCTGCAGGTGTTCCCCGTTTGTGTCTGTATGCCACCAGCCTGCAGGCGTTCCCGGCGCGAAAGTGCACTTCACCGGCCGCCCTGCAGGCTCTCCCGCCCTTAGTATATACCCCGCACACCCGCAGGGGTTCCTGCAATCTGGTCACTTACCCGCAGGTGTTCCGGCTTCCGTACAAACACCTGCAGGTATTCTGTCCTGTACGTCACATGATGCTGTTGAGTACAGAGGCTTGCTTTTTTCTGGCGTCTCAGCTGTTCGCTTCTGCCATCCCACCGCTCTCACTACCTCGCCGGCGATGGTTCTATTCTCGACCATTGCTTCGAGGTTAACTACCATTCCTGAGCTATCCGGCGCGCTCACGCAGCACCAGCTGCTTGCTTTCTTCGAGGTCTCTACTCGGTTCACGGAGTTTATCCCGCCTGCGAACCCTGGCAACACTTCCCGCCCCCAGCCCCTTCCTTCCCTCCCCGACAATATCGCATTGGTCCTCAGTCTTTACACCGGCCTCGCCCTTGAACATGTCAGTGCATTATGGGGTGCTCTGGGTGACATCATCATGTCTGCTCGTCCAGGAGAGCTGATCATTGTCCCTGGGACGACGGACGAGTTTCTCTCTGCCATCGGCCCCTCGCATAACGTCGGTAAGCAAGATTGTTTGGTGGAGCGATACAATAATGACGAATTTTGTTGTGGTCCCCAGGTGTGGAGATCATGATCAGTGCGCAGAAGACTTGCACTACGACTGGCTGCTCCCGCCATGGCAAGCATTTAGGTGAATGACGTGACTATGCTGGCCATCTCTATACACGGAGGCGGGGCGTTCTTCCGATACGGATCTCATCTATGTACTGCCGCGGTAGGATCTGCAAATCAATCCTCCCTCTTTCATTGCTTACATGTGTACTTTGATTCAGGCTGTCGCACCACTTACCGGCCGAACTACTCCGTACGCAATGCACAGGACGACGACGCCAAACGCTGCTACTATGCTGGCATGCCCAACGTCCTAGAGATCTCCGAGAGGTCGTACGTGGAGAAGGAGTTGGTTGGGCTGTTCCAGGCGCAGATGTGTTTCGCACAGTGAGTCGTGCCACAGCCTGTGCACAGGCTATACCCCCTCACCTTGTTGCAGTGCATCTGGGGACGTTGTTGCTCAGGTCTACAACTTAGGGCTGTCTTCCGAATCAGATGCGCAACAGCTCACAGGGGAGCTTGTCTGGAATACCTTCTACCTCCATGCGCTTCTGAACTTCAAGCATTGCCGCACTGAGATCCTGGAGCTTCCGCACAATGGGCCTCAAAGCGAGCGATTCATGGCTGCCCTCGAGGAGCGCAACAAGCTGATGGTTGGCATCGGGCAGCCTCTGTGGGCCCACTCCTGCGATGACTGTGAGAAGGTCACCCCCTCACCCGCCACTGATCCCGATGCTCCATGGCGTACGTTCAGAACCCAATACTTCGTCGTATAGTCTGCCGCTCACTGTTCGTCTTCCGTAGAGCACCTGACTGCATGCGTAATGGACGGAGTGACGGTGGGTCACCCGCGATGCAACGAGCCCCACTGCAAGGAGAGGTTACAGTCCCCGCGCGATCACTTCTGTCAGACGCACGTTGATAAGGCTACCAAGTGTGCCATGGAAGGCTGCAACAAGGACGTCTCCGGTGGCTTCCGAACATGTTCCACTATGGAGCATCGTGCATATGAGACCGAGAGGCGTCAGAAGGGCCAGGCGATCTTCCGGCTGAGGAGACGGCTGGAGAATCGGGCTGCAGCGGCCTTGGCGAGGTCCAACTCCACCGCAGATGACCTCGTCGACGCGTTGGAAGACGCGGAGGTTGTGGACGCCCTCGACGCCACCATCTCTGAGGCAGTGCCAGACGTGCTCGACCTTGCAGAGGTTGCCGACATCTTGGGTAGTGATCCCCGGGTGCACCACAGCCAAAAGCAGTCGTACGGGCGGCGAGGAGCCAAGGCCAAGAAGGCTTCAAGGATGCCGAAGGTCAAGACGGCTCTAACGAGGAAGTGGACCCATAACGAGCAGCTAATGGTGAGGTGCTGTGGGATTGTGATCTCCCGTGCGACATTTTTTGACTCGGAGGGTCCTGCGAACGCGCTGGTATGCATTTCAGAGCCAATGAATGTTCATACACTGATGCTAGAGCACTATCATCCAGCGATTCGTCCTCTCAACATTTCCCAATCACTTCCCTCGTGCGCGTCCGTCCTTCCTCTTCTACGACAACAATTGCCACCTCCTCCGGCACATACGTACCCAAGGTACGCCTGGGCTGGATCGAACCGCCTTCCCCGTCGATGTGTTCCACGCCACAACCAAGCACACGGACAGAGACGAGTTCTGCGTCGAGAATTGCAACCCTGCATTGTTTTCGGAGCTATACAACGACCTCATGGAGTGGATCTTCAATTCCTCGGCGGCGGAGCAAGTGAACGTATGGTTTGGCAAGTTCATCGCAGTTGTACGCGAGATGAGCGAGATCCGTTACAACTTTTTCCTTGACGAGATGATTACCATTTATAATGCTTATCGTGAGGCTGTCCTGGCCAAGAAGGGTAAACATCCTCGTATAATTCCTGTGGAGGAGCTCAAGCTCCCTTTGTAGTCTTTCATCAGTTTCATCTTTCATCGGTACAGGTGCAATGAATTGCATTGTCACATATATCGTACAGAATACAACATCGCTCGAACACATACAAATACAAACGAAGCACGAACAGTTAAGCCTGGCGCATGCGAGCTTTCAACTGCGCCCAAGTGCTGTACAACCCAACTCCATCCAACCAGCGATGACTACCGTTCTTCGCAAACGTACCACCGGCCGCCAGAAACTCCTTCTGGGTGCGATAACCACACTCAACCCAACGAAACAATCCTCCAGCGGAGAAATGTGTGAAGATCTACATTTGTGGAAGCTTCGAGATGTGCGACACATTGTTGCTCCTCGTCTCCCGCCCTGCTGCACGAGCGTCCTTGATGGTGCCCTGCACTTCAGCCAACTGGAACATTGTTGCCTGGTTGAAGAACACAATAGAGCCCCTGCCCTCCACGCCATGCAGAGGACTTGATGTCTCTGGGGTGGGCACAGAGCCATCTGCTGTGGTTACGAAGACTGCATCTGTGCGCGCAAAGTCAGTGCATGCGGACAGCGACTGAGCTTGGACCTACCCGAGATGTCACAATTGAAATGTGTGAACACCGCCGACGGGTAGAACAAGAAGATACCTGGCGGAATCTCGATGATGACCTTGGCCTCCCACAACACGAGCCACACCTTCTCTTTGTGGTTGAACGTCCCTGTCAGTATCGTCAGACTCCATGCAGTTGTACAGTTTTAAGTAACACACTCACCCCATACGAAGACAACGCACATCATCAAAGCTAGATTCTTGCCATCGACATGGGGCTTTGTCATCACGCCGCGGACACCCTTGTTCTTGTTAGGACCATTGATACAGAAGTTATACCAATAGCCAAAGCGGGGCTCTGCGATCTCGTTGGGGTACCCCTGGGCCTTCAAGCTCGCAACACAGTTGCGGACTCTCTGGACAAGAGACGGGAACCTCGACTCGAAGACAAACTTTGCTGCTTTGCTGTCAGACAGTCAGCACGCTGAATCACTCAAGCTGGAGGTATGAAACACATACATAAGTGCCTGAATTGGACCCGTCGGACGGAGGAGCCATTCTGTCTGTTCCTTGTGGTCCTCCTCGAACTTGGTGACCTTCGGAACCTGCGACGTGGTCAGATTGGTTACTCAGCACATGGGTCTATCACGACTTTACCTTAGCGTTCTGCCGATCGACACCAATGACCATGTACCAATGGTCCCCTCGGTTGTTGACTGCGATTGCGCCGACCTCTCGCTCACCGCACCACACGATGTAGACGGAACAGTCCTTGGCAAGAGCCTCTCTGAATGTCATGCCAGGGTAACCTGCGAAGTTCTGCTTCATCCACAAGAACTGCGCCTCGTCTGACCGATAGGCATATCCCTTCCCATGCTCATCGACGAAGAAGACACCCTTTCTGTGAGGACTCAGCATGGTGATGACAAGAAGCATTCACTGCGACCTCACCCTTTGTAAGGCACCTTCGTGAACCCATGCTCCAACATGTAGCCGGTTATCTCCCGACGCGTCCATGCACCCTCCAACCACTGCACGTCATCACGTCTGTGATAGTCTTTGCCCGACCATCCAGTCGTTGTGAATGGCAGGGACCCCAAACTACACCTGGTCCTCACCACCTCCGGGACGTGCTTCTTCCCTGCCAAGACTTGCCTCACCTTCCGGTCATGGTTGTGCTGGCGCACTTTCTCTTTGCGCGCCTGACATCGTGCTCAGCAGGGCTAATCCAACGGGTCCCCTCCCAGATGCCAGATGTGGACCTCACCTCCGCGTCATCATAATTCAACTGTTGACCTCGTGGCTCGACTACCACGTTTGCAGGCTGCAGCAGCTTGAATACATGCTTGGATACTATCCAACGGTCGACTCACCCGCTTCCGGAGCTCGTACATCATGTCGTCTGTGACAACCTTGTCGGCGTACCTGATCAACGGCTCCTGCATCTCCTCATCACCTAGCACCATATCCTCCAGCATACTGAACACTCCTCCGGGGTCGCCTGGTGCCAGAAAGGGTGGCCCAACTGAAGGTAACCTGGTGGTGATGTCAGCATACCGGTGCGCAATGATTCATGTACACCACTCACAGCTCTTCCAGGAGAGCACGGCTGGCCTTTGCCCTGTGTTGCACTGCAACACCAGCCTGTGCTGAGCTTCCAACTGCCATATCCATTTATCAGTACGAAGTACAACTGCAGGCGCAACTGTTGTACTCACCTTGCATGTTACCAGTGCTCATCGGGGCGGAGACAAAGGAAGTGAGCCCACTGCAACAACTGGACTCTTTTGTGTTATCCAGAACCCCATAGATAAGCTGCGGATTTCGCGAATTCCGCACGGGCACCCGATGGTTCCCACAAGCTCGCAATCTCCACGGTGAGTTGGCGTTCTTGTGCACGGCGGGTACTGAGCTTGCACACGCACGTCAGCTCCATCCCCGGCCGCGACCCGCCGAGCATTGCTCCCGGGACGCTACACTGTAGCAATGAAGCCGGTATGTCCCCGGATGTCGCCGGCTCCGTATCTGGACTGGGCTGACACGCCGACGCTGCTTGAGACGGCGTGTGAGTATCGTCTCCCACCGTCCTTTCGGGCCTGCTTACTTAGAACTGCAACCCGAGCTTCTGAACATGCTGACTGGCAGCGGACTCGAGAGCGCGGAGACGTCCACACGACCTGCAAGGAGAGGTCAGCAGGTCAGCAATACTCCGAGACGGTAGAGCGTAGACTTACATGTACACTGCACACAATACATTCTCTTCAAACCCTCCAGCGCGAGCGCATGCCAGAACGAGCCCGGCAAGCGCACGAATGCACAGCGAGTGGGTGACACTCGAGCCCGCAGTCCCTCGACAGTTATGCTGAGTGTAGCTCGCCGTAAGAAAAGCAATCTCGCTGCGGCGAGGCTCCGCGACCGCGTAGATGCCGTGGTTATCTCCCGCCGCTTCGCAGACACCGCCACCACCCCACTACAAGCGAGTGTTCAGCGGTGATGAGCCCACTGTACGAGGTCGGTCAGCAGTAGAGCAGGAGGAACCTCCATAACTTCCGACACACACCTGGGCGCCGCAAGGGGCACGAATACCTCTGCCTTCGGCCTGACCGCGCTGTTGTCAGCTCGGACACGGGATGACATAGCGAGGTCACGACGTACGGAGACAGGTTGTCGACGCCGATGAACTTCATGTCGACTGGGACGTAGTGCTTGTTCGGCAGCTTGTACGTGACGTCGGTGATCTGCGCATTCTCTGCAATGATGCGCTGACCCATCTTGTACAGCGTGGCCTGGGTGCAACATCGTCAGTAACTCCCTCGAACGCCATCTTACGGACGTCGGAGACAGACCTGCACGCTTGCGCTCTCATCCAGCGCGAACACCTCCAGGGTGACCTCGCGGGTGGCCGCAGCGAGCGCATCGCCGTCCCAGGGGGTCCCCTTGGCTGCGTCCCCGGTAAGTGGAGTGTCGAACACTTTGCCCTCCCCGTCCGCAGGCTTGGGGATGCTGATCGGCTTGAAGGTGTAGGTGAGGTCCACCGATGTCGAGAAGATGCGATCGTTGACCTCGACGAGCGTGGTATACTCGTCGCGGACAAAGTTCTCGAACGCTGAGCCGGTCGACTTGAGCACGAGAAGATCCTTCAGACCGGAGGTCACACGAGCGATGATCTTGTCCTTGCCAGCCGTGGCGTCGATCTAGGAGGAAGGCACTAGCGATCGGTCAGTCGAGTGATGAGGCGAGGGATGGACAGGGTTTACCTGTGGTGCATTGAAGACCGAGGAGAACCACGACGAGATGAGATCCACACTCGTGCTCGACGACGACGCCGAGTCAGACAGAGCACCGGTGACCAACGCGGAAGCCGAGTGCATGCCGCTAGGGCCCGACATGATGGACGCGGAGGCCGAGGCCGTGCTCGACGTAGGCCTGAGGCTGTGGGTCGAAGACGGAGGAGAAGAGAGATGAGAGAGGGTCTACCGACAAGCTGGAGGACGACGCAGGGTTGGGAGCCGCAGTGCTCGATCCTCCGTCGGTAGTTGAAGGTGGGTCAGTCGTCGAGGCCGACGGATCAGTGGGGGACGCGGTGGGCGATGAAACATCAGTAGTCAATGCGCTCGAGGTCGTCGGCAGGGGGTCGAAGATCGATGATAGCCACGAGGAGATGGGGTCTACACTCGAGGAGCTCGTCGAGGATACCGAGTCGGTGGAGGAGACCGATGTGGGGGTATCGGTGACGCTTGCCGACGTCGAATCCGTTCTCGATGCCGATACCGAGCCTGTCGTCGACGCTGATGTGGAGTCGGTCGTCGATGCAGAGACCGAGGGCGTGGTTGATGCGGACGAGGAGCTCGATGATGCCGACTGGGTCCCAGTCCGACGAAAATGAGGACGTGCTAGTGACCCCGAAGCGGTCGCCAGCCTCGACGACGAGTTGCGGGCTTCGCACGTCCGGGTCTTGGAGGTTCACATTCGTACGGGGCGCAGCAGGATAGAGCTCATGTGTGGTCGTTGATACATGGGTAGCGCGGTTGAAGTCGTCGCATGGCGGCAGGCGGCCGAGACGATGGGTGCGGTCTGCGACGGCTGCCCGGCTTCTCAGGCGAGATTGCAGACGTCCGCCCTAGTCGAGTGACGCGGCTGCGAGGGATGCCGGACGCTGAAGAGCGCTGCGAGTGCCGGTTGGTTGTTGGCCCGCCCTGACAGCATTCAATCGACGTTTTTGTGTCGACAGTCGACCTCATCAGATCGTGGCGGAACTGCGGGGGGTGAGGCGGTTCATGGGAGCTGTGTGAGATGGCCGCGTCAGGATCGTCTGCCAAAGGCCAGGGCGAGGGCACAATCAGGCACCTCGGTGACAGTAATCGCGCGACCACGGCGTGACATCGTTGCGCCGTCGGGCGAAACGCATGTGCCCCGAGTCGCACGCACTGCTCGCATCGAATGGGCCGCCTTGCATGCGGATGCAACGAGGGGCGGGAGAGGAATCCGGGATTTACTCCCAGTCACGGCAGAGGATTGGCTCTCGCTGTCGAACGGCGGGCGTTATGTTGCGTAACAAGGTGTAAGTGGTCATCGCAGGTCAGACACAGACAGACGACACCAAATGCACACGCGGCAACGTACGTGCGATGCGGAACGGCAGCTTGGACGGCCGGTAGCTTGAGGGCCACTTTGCGACCCATGTCTCCCAACATAGTGGCTTGCACAGACACGCGGGACCGTTGGATGAGCATGCTGGCTATCGGGTGGGCGCCACAGGAGAGACACAGGAGGTCAGGGTGAGGTGCTATGCGCGATCTATGGAGGGACTCACCGGGGCCAGTTCAATTCCCTCTAGCGACCCATAGCCACACCGGACCTTCCCAGACTGTGCAGCGACGTCCCCCGGGGTTGTGCCTAGGCGAGATTGTAGACAGCGTGATGAGCACGGGGATGCACAGTTTGTCGGTGTACTCACAAGCAAGGGGACTCGGCGGACGCAACGGTGTGTCCAAAACGCAACGCAGAAGACGGTCTTGCCCTGGGCGACAGAGGCGAGACAGAGCTGCGAGGCGAGTGCGTAGAGACCAAAGCGAGCCAAGGGCGCAGGGAGAGCGAAGGCAGCTACGGCGCAGAGCGAGTCAAGAGCCGCGACTCGAGGGCCCGCAGGTGGAGAGAGAAAGAGGTGCCACGCATGGCAGCGGGTCGCGATCAGAGCGCCTATGCCGTGGAAAGCCACGATGACAGCGCTGTCACTGTCTCCACTCATTCCCCGCCTGGAACACGACGCCCCCGCTCTCGAGCTTGACTCTTCCGCCCATCTCGTCGTCTTCAACCATGACGTCCACGTTCGCGGCGTGGTACACCAAGTACACCGAGTTCAATGTCGTGTCGCTCTGCGCCAGGCGGAGGCAGACGGGTCCCCGCGCACCGTCTTCGTCAACCGGCCCCTCTCCGACAACTACCAAGATCCCGAGAAGCCCCCCAGGATCCTCGAGCAGGACGTCTACTGCTCCAACGACGTCATTGCTTCCAAGCTGACCTAACTGCTCGTAGACCTTCCCCACAACCTCCACGAGCAGTTCCGCCGACATTGTCTTCCTTGCCATCGCCATTCTCCAGTTCTTCTCCATCTTCTGGACTGTCTCCCCCGGCCTCGTCATTCTCCCACTTCTCATCGAGCCGGCGAGAGCATGTTGGTAGCGACTAAGGTGAGTAGCAGTTTGGTGTGGCGACCGCTTGCGCGTAGTCTGGTTCTCAAAGGCCACAAGATAGCGGCAAGCGGACAGCAGACAGCAAGGAGCCGGCAACCCCACAGGATCAGATGGAATGCAGGGCGCAGGCAGGCTTAGACAAGCTTGCAAATGCGCCCGGCACTTGGCTGAGGCACATGTGGTATCATGAAGGTGAGGTGCGTTATGCGTCGACATGGTGGCACCTTCTCTCAACATGCTCATCGACGGTCGGTGACGTGCCAGTTGAGCGGCATAGCGCGCATGTGCATTAACGAGGCCGTCGACCCCGACAGCGAAGGGCAGGGCGCACAAGGGAGCAAGGTGATAGCCAATATATGCATGTGAAAGGACTACAGTTTGAGAGAGAGAGAGTCGACCCACCGGGCAGAGCACGTACCATAGTGTATATGGGGGTTATTGGCGCAGGCGTCCGGCGAGAGTACTCGACGCAGCCAGGCCACTGGGGAGATGTAGCTGGGGTGGGGCAGGTTTTTGTAGGACGCGGTGGTGGCGGCGGACACGTCGGCGGAGGTGATAAACAAAGTCACATGATTCACGTGTTGACGCCTGGCGTGTTCACGCGCCTTGCATCGGGCGTGCAGACCTTAAGGCCCCAAGTGTTCAGTTTATTTACTGTGTATAAACGGTTGTTACAGTTTACCTGCGGCTTGGCTATTTGAAGACGACCTCCCTTTCACCACCGGGGATTCACCGGGCCTGGCACGCCTATTCAAGTACTTGAAGGTTAACTTCGTCCTCCCGAGCGACACAACTGTTCGGAACGTCCTTGCGGGCATCTTTGCAGAGTTGCACGGCAAGATCATTGTGCGTGAACTAGCGGTGAGTTCAAGTGCATCGCTGATGAGTCCTTTGCTGATGAGCCTCTGTTGTAGAATGTCCGCTCGAAGATAGCGTATTCGACTGACACTTGGTCGAACCGGCAAATGATCTTCACCTTTGCTGGCACGCTCGCCCACTTCATCGACGATGACTGGCAACTTGTCAACAAGCTGATCGAGTTCTACCACATACAGGGCAATGAGCACAAGGGCGAACAAGCCGCATACGCCTTTGTCAACTCTGGCTCGAAGCGCGGTGGTCTCAATAAGATGAGTCCCCGTACATTCTCTATTCTTAGTCACGAAGTTGAACTGTATATGTGCCATTACGGCGTTAGCTTGACGATGGATAATGTGTCCACAAATGATGTCCTTGCGCGGACCCTTGCCCGTCTCCTTCTGAAGTGTTACGGCATACACTTCACCCCGCAAAATGGTCAGATACGATGACTTGCACACGTCGTCAACCTCGTCGTACAGAAGATTCTCAGTGAACTGCTCAATGTCGACGATCCCGCCCTCGCTGACTGCTATGAGCTATGGAACAAACACCTGCCCATCCATTACGACATCGACTCTGATGCAGCGCTCCAGGAGCTTGAGAAGGAGGCCGACAACACCCATTCAGAGAGCCAGCCTGGCACGGGACCGGACAAGGATGACGACGAGCTCCTTGCACTGCTCTCGGAAGACCTTGGGAGTGAGTGGTCCGGGAGGAGTGCGATGAAGAAGGTGAGTTATGCTTGGTGGCTGGCATGGTGTCATCGCTTACTCCTCACGCTGTAGCTCGGTCTGACTGCCACCAAGATCGTCTCATCCCCGCAGCGACGCGCAAACTTCCGACACATCGCCCGGGAGCTATACATGTCAGAGAGTGAGGAAGACATGAGACGCCGCAACCTCTGGAGGTCTGCAGGTATCCGGAACGCCTGCAGGTATTGCCGACCCCTGCAAGTGTTCCGGATGCCTGCAGGCGTTCCCGATGCCTGCAGGTGTGCCGGATGCCTGCAGGTATTCCGGTATTCTAATGGCCGTCAAGCATACGGCAACCAGGGTACTCACTATGCACCCTATGATATTGTACCTCCGAGATTTGCGCACAAGCTAAACGCCCCTGGTATCCCCGGAAGGCTTCGGGCCTGCGGGGTTAACTGCAATTTTGGGAGAAGGGACAGATCATTCGCCTGCCCCGAGGGTGTCCCAAATAAGGTGACGTCGATCCGATCAGTGGCTGCATGTTGAGGCTTGCTGACCGCTTTCAGGAGTTCTGAAAGCCCTGCGGGCCTTTGGGCATTGCTTAGCCCCGACAGATCATACAACGCGCGGTCTACGCCTTCCCCTAGGCAGACATGGGACCGGAATTGCTGCGGGCTTCTGGGTCTCCTGAAAGCCTTCAGGTACTATATTTTGAGGGCGCACAAGGGCTCCGTCGAAGTGGCAGCACGGTAGGTAGTATACGCAGAGCTAGGACTGCCGGAATAGAAATGCTTGTTCACAACAATAGGTCTTTCACCTCTGGAGACTGGGAAGGGTGACACTCGGAGGAATATATTGTACCATTTGTTCTACCACATCCTATGTCAATCTAGCGCCCCTACTCGTCTTTGTCATCGTCGTCGTACTCGGTGTTGCGCTGCTTGCGAGCCTTCTTGGCACGCTTGCCAAGCATTGCCTCACCCAAGTAGTCCGCCTCGCCCTCGTCATCGTCACTGTCCGCCGCTTTGGGGTCGTACATCTCGATGTCATCGTCATCGTCGTCTCCGTCGACGCGGCGACCTTTCACGATCTGATTGCAGAGGCTGAGGAGCTTTGTAACCCCGAAGAGACGGCCTGTCCTGTCCCATTTGCGCAGGATTCTCTTGAGGTTCTGGTTCTCCGAGTGGGTGACCAATAGCATACGCAACTTGACGGCGTCGCGGACCCAGTCGGCCCCACGATCCAGATACTGACCGACGACCGCCTGGGTGACCTTGCGGTTGCGTCCCGCAGGAGGGGCTTTCTTGTCGGTCTGACCGAGAGAGCACAGCTGATTGACTACGTGGCTCCACCGGAACAGAGTGCGGACGGCCTGGGGGGCGCTCTTCGGGCGGTTCTGGATCTCCCATACTGCCATGGACGTCGAAGGCGAGTACTTGGCATTCTCGCATTGACAAATCCATGTGATGATCGCATTCTTTACCTCCTTCGGGCTGAAGACGTGTCCGTGGGCGATCTCGCCATCATCCTCCTCCTTAGGCGCCGGCGTTAGAGAAGCCGCCTTATCCTTGCGGGGGCGGACGGAACGAGCTCCCTCTTCGGTGTCTGATCGCCCATGCTTGGTGATGGGCAATTCTCCTGCCTGAATGAGCGAGGACTAGCATTAGTAATGCACAGGCAGTGAGAACGAGGGATGCGTACATTGTCAACGCGGAAGCGCCACTTCCAGTAGACGTTGGTATACCCGGGGATATTCCCAGACTCCTCAAAGCGGTCCAGTTGGAGGTCCGCTTTAGGGGAATACACCCTCACGTCCCCATCGTTGTCCACGCCAGCAACGCGCCAGAAGAACTCCTGGCCCTCAACCTGGGCAGGGACGCTGATGTAGATGTTGTCTAGAATGCATGCACAGATCAGTGGGACATACAGGAGCGTGACAGACCGACATGCACATACCTTCCAACTCAAACGCCATATCCACAAGGGCGTTGACCAGATGGCTCGCTTTTGCTGTGACGACCCCGTTGGCCGTGTTCAGCTGTAGAGGGATGCCATCTAGCCTGCCGAGGAGGGGGAGCCCATCTGGATGTTGCGCTGTGATGGTACGCGCATCCCGGCCGATGGCGGCAACAGACCCCGACTCCTGCTCGCCCACACCTTGAGATTTCTGCAGAATTGCACATGCACGGGTAAGGCAAGCTTGCACAGCATGATAGTAAGGCCTCCTCACGTACCATAGCTTTCGTGAGCTTTGCTGCAGCCCTCTGTAGAACCTTGTTCGACGGCGCGGGTGAGGATACATCGTGCTCCGACTCGCCCTCTGATCCCTCGACGCTGGGAGGTGTCGTGCTGGCCACGTACTCGTCTGCCGAATCAGAAGCATCGGGCTCGTCTAACTGCCCTTGCCTATCCTCAGAAAACTCATTCCCATCTAACTCCTTATCCTCGTTGTCCTCGGTGTCGCCCGCAAGTGCCGTGAACTTCGGACGCCTCCGTGTACCCTTCGCCGCAGGCGCGGAGACAGCAGACACTGGACTATGGACGGTGGCAGGATGACCGATGACATGATCAATCGGAGCTATGACAGTACCCGTCGCCATATTCACAATGGAAGCATCGACGGGCGGGGGAGTCTCAGCGATCCAACCTGCGGAGGCCACAGGGGAGGATGAGGTAGTCTCGATGGAACCCCCGGGCTGCAAAGGACGCGCGGCAGTGACATCCATGGCGGAAGGCTCGGGGGGTGCAGCGTTCACGGGTGCAACGACATTTGGTGCACCACAACCAATCGGGTCCACGGAAGCAGCGGGAAGAGCAGTGGGAGTGACAGGGATCACAGACGCGATATTCTGCTGGGCCGCAGTCGACGGAACGATAGGCTTTTCGGGCATGGTGGAGGCTACCATAGGATCCGCGGGCACTGTCCACACCGCGGGCACAGCGGGAGCAACGGGCGCGGCGGGAGCAACGGGAGCAACGGGCGCGGCGGGAGCAACGGGCGCGGCGGGAGCACCGGGCGCAGGTGCAGGGGGCGCAACTTCTTGAGCGGGAAGTGTGGGTGCAGCGGGGGCAACTTCAACAGCGGGAAGAGCGGCAGGCGCAATATGGGCTGCCAAGCCGCCCGATGCCTCAGTGGGAGTGGCTGGAGCTAGGACAGGGGTAGACGCAGAAGCAGAGGCATCAAACCCGGCAAGAGTGATGACTGGGGACACGCCGGTCGCAGCTGGAGGGAGCAGGGCCTCACGGCCTGGGCGCATACCCTGAACAACCGTGTCTTCATCCTCGCTACCCTCTGCATCAGCAGACCCATCCCTAGCGAGGTGACCGTCACTGAAAGGTGCGGCAATGGGGAGTCCCTGCATCGACGAGACCTGTAAACCTGATGTGCTCCAGGGATGCAGGAAGTAACAGGATACTCACCGGCAACGGGGGAATTCGAAATGCTCCGGTCCGCACGAAGGTTGCAAACAACCCATCTATGGCCCATGCCCTCTTGGATCCCCGCCCAGACAGCGTAGGTGACTCCTTCAGGTCAGCCCACTCTGCAACCCTCACCCAAGATACTGTCGCCTTCTCTTCAACCAGTTTGTTGGCAATGTCTTGAGGCGTCTTCAGTAGGTTCACCGAATTGACTTTGCTGGTTCCCGCATACCAGCTGCGGAGGAGTGCCTGACTCAAGTATATGGGCACATGGGACGCAGATCTCTACTGTGACACTCACCCTCAACTCACTCATACCAAATGTTTGCCTAATGAAAGTAGACAGGTGAGCGATTGCTTGCAGGGATAACCACAGGGGTGGACTCGGCAATCCTGCATTCCCAGAATAAGAACTCACAGCTGTTCGACACGCAGGTCACAACGTGGGTAAAGATCAGACATCGCGACTTGAGGACGGTGAGCAAGAAACGCAGAAGGACGGAGAGGCTGAACGCAAACAGAGAGACCTGCAGGCAATTTGCGGGAAGGTGAGATTGGCAAAGTACACACGTCCCTGCGGCCACTGACCTGGTCAGCTTGATGACACGCACGGGCCGCCCTGCATCTGTTATCTGACGCATCTTCAGGTAGTCGGCAGAAACGTTAAACACAACAGCAGGCGTCGTGGCCGGATGCTAGATGGGTTAGTGATGCATCAAAGCCACATACCCAATTGGGTTGTGTACAGCCACTGTGCCGGGAACCATCTCCGGTTTACTCGTCGACGGTTCACTGAGCGCTGAGTATGCCAAGTAAAATGCGACAAATCTGGACGACACACTTCGTACGGCCGCCAAAACTAAGCCGCTTGACTTCAAGGTATGGACTCCGCGAGGCATACTTTGCAGAGGAGCGATGACCGCTCAGGACTTATTACCATGCACAGATGACAGCTCAAGGTGAGCACCGTCCTATCGATCACTGGCCAGCTCGATCACCAGCTATCTGATGAGCGACAGCAATATATGCTCCTCAGACATGGAAGCCGCCACCCCAAAGACGCGGCCGAATTTTACCCTCCTCCTCACAAGCAATGGCAACCCCCTCCGCGAACTTGCCCGGCACTCCAAAGGGCGTATACTCGTAAGTCTTTCCTGGAGATGTGCCCTCCTTCGCCGCACCTACTAATCTCGCCTCAGGCTACCGCGTGAGCTGCTAGACGTTATTCTTGACTTGCTCGATGTTCCGTCCTTGCTGGCTTGGCGGGGCGCCTGCAAAAGGAATGAAGCCGACGTCAATGCGCTCCTGATCGAGGGCCGCGATCGGATTCTCCGACACTTCGTGGTGGACGACGTTGAGGCATTCCTAGGCATGTTGACCTGGTACGGAGCCGTCGTAACTGGCGAAGCTGCTCTGGCTTTCTTCCTCAGAGACCACAGTGCCCTGGGCAACGAGTTGGAGGTTGCCGTCGGTAGGGACGAATGTGGGACGATCCAGCGGGAACTGGAGGAGCAGTTCCACTGCACACCGCTCCGTAAGGCTGACGGCCGCGATGATGAGCGTGTCAACGAGCACCACCCTGTCACGCGCCGCTTCCGCCTCCCCTCCGGCACCACCCTCCTCCTATCCATATCGCACACCAGCAGCCCCCTGGCCCCCGTGGCGCAACACATGCTCACCGCGCACATCAATTATTTCTCCGCGGAGTCATTCGGCTCTGGCTACGCCGCCCTGACGCTGCGAAGAGTCACGTTCAAGCCTGATGTCGAGTTGTTGCGGGTCCACGAGGAGATGGACATGCAGGCCGACCTCGACGTACTGGAGAGCCGGTATGGGTTTGTTGCCGCAACCGACGTCTCCTCCCTGGTCCCTCCTGGGACGGCAACGAACGCGCCTCAAGGGACGCCCCATCCGGACATCCTCCCCGGCTATACCATGTGCCTGCGGGCGCACTACCTATGCCCTGGCCAGGAACGATTTTTTGGCGATCGCGGCTCCTTGGTCGACTTCTTCGACCTTTCCACAATCGATGAAGTCCAGCGCGATCACCTCGCTCCCTTTGGGGCGGCTACGGTCTGGAGGATGACGGCGTATGAGGCGTGCGTCTCCGCCTGCGACGGCCAAAACACCCACTTGCGTATGAGGGATTGGATGGGGTACCTGTCAGCCGTGCATGAGCCGTTCCGATTCGGACCGAAGTTCATGGGTTGGGAGTGGCTGTAGCCAGGTGCGTATACGCCTGTGGATATATTTGTTACATACTGATGACTGTCACTAACAGGGAGTCGGACGGTTCCATAGTGTGTCCATTGTAGTGATGTAATGCTACCATGGTTTGTCGTCTGCATACATGCACTGGCAGTACATCATCCGTAAGCAATGGATAATTCTGGAATTGCAGCAAGTACATGACACCAGAGCAAACAATTAAGAACGGGCTTTACCCATGAACTTAGACCACTCACCCGGACCAGTGCGTCCGAGCTTGATCCAGCGTTCGACCTCACCATCGGTGCTCTCCGCCGCTTCCCATGCCCGATGGTTATCGCTCCAGGTAGAGGAGTTCCACTTCTTGGCGAAATTCCCGAAGACATCCATGAACGCAACAGACTGAGCCATGCCGCTGTTCTGACGACGCCGCATGGCATTGAACCCTATTGCCATGTCAATCACATACTTCAGCGGCCAGCCATAGCGACCCCGAGGCGCTTCTGGGTCTAATTCCGGTCCGTCCGACATGAGGGGCACATGGGGTAAGCCCGGGAACAAAGCTGGAAGGGGAGCACTCGGGGTCATCGGAGTGCCGTTGCTGCTTCCGCTTGCCGACCGAGCGATCGAAGTGGGCGTGTACATACGGCGGGTAGTCGGAGTGGCCGTAGGGGTGGGAAGGCTATAGCCAGCGGCGCCGGACAGGGAGGTATATGCCGGTGCGTTCGCTCCCAGCTCGGACGTGTCCAGTAGCACATTGGGAAATGAGTCGTCGGACGGAAGAGGTAGATCAAGCGCGGAAGAAGAGGGAGTGAAGTCGTAAGGAGTGGATGAGCGGGAGCTGGCACGGGAGCTGGCACGGGATGGCGTTGATGGTACTGAGGACGACCTGCGAGGTCGCTAATCAGCTCGAGGTAGCTTGGACCATAGGAACCATAGGAACATCGTAAAGGTCATCGACATACCAGCCATGCGAACGAAAGCGTTGCATTGCAGGACTTGCGCCTTCATCTGCATCTGATGAGAACGACGACAGTGTACGCCGAATGCCGCGCATAGGCATGCCGGGGGCGCGTTTGACTCCCGGGGAGCGGTAATAGAGATCGCCACCAGCGGACAAGAGATCGCGCCGAGGCGTGTTAGGGGTACCAGTGACCCAGTCCCACTTCGGCCAGACGAAGAACTGGAAGGATTCCTTGTCAACATGAAAGCGCTCCACTAGGTCGGGACAGTCTTTGGGGTGGAACCTGGGATAATATGGCGCAACCAGAATGAAGAGTTCATGCTCTTCCTCGTCCTGCAAGACATGAGTGAAAGAGCATGAAGCGGTAAAATATCCAGACTCGCCTCCAACCACCAATAAACCTCAATAGTCTTCTTCTCCTCCTCGGCGTCCGCCTTTCTAGCATTCTGAGTGTCCAAACGCTCCCTCTCACTGATCTGAAGGGCGACGAGTTGCTGCTGATACAAGGGAGAGATTGAGATTGCGTATGAGTCACGAAGACTCGAGGGACGCACAGCAGATGGGCCAGGAGGTCCTGTAGGAGGGGAGGCAGCGCTGATGGCGGGCGCGGCGGGGGCAGGCCCAGGAGGAGCCACGGGGGCGGCTGGTCGACGAGCCACGGCGGGAGTTGCAGGTGCGGGTGCGGCAGGACGGGCAGCAGGTGCAGCCGGCACGGGTGCAGCAGGACGGGCAGCGGGTGCAGATAGGACAAGACGGCGAGCGGGACCGGACTGCAAGGCAGTGCGACGGGCGGCGCCAACACGGCGTTGTCTGAAAGCGGGACGTTCTTGTGCCTCCTGAGGTGGAGTGATATCAATCACTGGAGCATCTGGGTGGGCTTGACGCTATTGCTTGAACCAGAGGCCAACAATGCTTGGGAAAGAACTCACCTGCGGCGTACTGTGCACGGGCTACCCTGGTAGGGTTGTGGTCTTTGACGAAGCAGGCAGGGAGCCCAGTGACGGTGAAATGCGCGTCGACGCAACACTGCTTGCATAGGCCGAAATAACAGAGCAAATTGACCTTGCGCCCCTGCCGCCAACCCTGGCATCCAAGACCGGGACAGCGTCGACCGATAGAGTATGGGATCTCACCAGGCTTGCCCTTGCCCAACTCCTCACACCAGTCGAAGTAGTCGCATTCGTCGTTTGGGTCGACGGGACGAATTTTCTTGAAACACTGGTGCAAAAGTGTCAGATCGGCAAAGGGCTGCAATGCAAAGCTTCAAAGTAATGCGAACTGACCAGCTCATACCACCAATCCTCATGCGCGGGCTCTTTCTCGCCGGTGCAGTGTCTCGGGGATATGAGAAAGGTCGTCCCGCACTCAGGGCAAGGGTCGAGGTGGGCAAGCGGGTGAGGGGGAGGAGGTGCAGCCATGGCGGATGGAGGCTACCCGAGCGGGCTCGGAAGCGGGGAGCACGGTGACGGACAAGATTAAAGGTGTTATCGAAAGAAGAAGTTTTGGGGGGTGAAGGCACGATGTGTTTTCTTGTGCAGGTTTGAAGTACAGCCTAAATCTAGTCATCACGTCAGCAACGTTGTAATAATGTACCCGTCCTATACAAACCACTGTGTGGGCTACAGATAAGGCACCATGTATATCCCTGCAGGTGTCGAAACGTCCCAATGATGAACGCGTACGCATAAGATCAAAGGCATGAATTGCATGGGACAGTTGTTAATGCAGCATATACTTCGCGATTAGTCCTATGATTGAGTAGCCAGAGAGTGCTAAGTAACACTGAGGTAGATTTACTTGCTGGAGGGACGTACTCTTCCCAGTATGATGGCCGCCTGTGGTTGCACGGTGTGTTGAACGACTCTGATGCTTTGCCCGACAGTTGCGGCAGATGGCAGAAACGCCGAAATGCCTGCGGGCTCCCAGGGGGGCCTGAACGCCTTCCCAGTGTGGCGATGATGTGGCGAGATGTTTTGAGGGCAATCGCCCCCGAGCACGTCTTGCCAATGAGCAAGACGATATGAGGATCTCTGCTAGATAAAAGGAGTCAGAACCCGGATGGAGATGGGGACGAACGTACTGACAACTCTTCACCAAACAGCATGGAAGTCGGGAGAAAGCATTATGTACATCGTGCATAGTCGACTGTTGAGTGCGAAGGCGGCATGAAGAAACACTGAGGAGGGAGTTGTTGGCGGTAGGAAGAGACAGATATCGGTATCATAACCACCGGTGATTCCATGGTCTGTCGAACGTCTCGGACACATGCGTGGGGGAGTCAGACTGCCGATGTGAATCGCAGAAACACCCACACCCGGTCGGGCTTCCTGCACCCCTGGAAGCGGTCCGGGGGCGCTGAAGGCCTTCCCGGCGCTGCCCTGATGTATAGGCACAGTTCAAAGCCATTGCCGTGCAGATTTGGCTTGGCATAGTATGTGTACTTACCTATAGGGCACGTACACTGATCGTGCTATAAGTGCGGCAGAGGATCAGTCATTGTCTGGTGCGGGAGTATGGCGACTTACTGAACATTGTGGTGGAAAGTCTAGTGAGAGTATGATCACTCTACAGGCCGGGCATACACCAGTCGGAACAGCGGAGTGGCGTAGACAGCTTTATGAGCAATATGATGTGCACTTCCTGCATGCAGCTTGCGGGAATGGGTACCCTGGGCATGGACTAGAATGTTGCAGCTGCAGAGCTTGGACGGGATGCTGTCGACCCCGGCAGGCCTTCGGGGAGTGTTAGCAGCCTGCGGGCCTTCCTGGATCCGTTACCACTGCTGGCCTTCCGGGATACCATTCTACCTGCAGGGCCTGTAAGCCCCTTAACACCAGGACATACCATGGTGTGCACTCTGGGTCTAGTTTAATAGCGAGATGCATGGATTTTCTGTGCATATGATATTGATGGACGGGTATGACGCTGTGCTGGCGCAGTGATGAGCGAGTAGAGCGGTACATGGTATCTCGGTGCATAGTACACACATTAGTGGAGAGACAACGGCGTACACGACCGTTTCAACCAGCTGAGAGTAAGTAAGCATTGAAAAGCACTCATGGTAACCAAAGCCGTTGCTATTGAGGTGCATTGTCATGATGATAGGAGCGAGGTGGAAACATGCAGTAGGAATGCGACAATTACTGAAAAATACGAAGAGGACGGTGGCGGGAGGCCTGAAGGCAATACGGGGTGGCGGAGGGCGTGCGGGCTGTCGTGCTGGCGGGGCGGGGAGGGCGGTAGCGGAGTAATTAGCAGGGTGTATCATTCCTTGATCGACCTGCTTACTGGGATAACAATAGTAAGAGCAGAGGCATTGACGCCATCGTCCGTCATCAGGCGGCGGATTCCGGCGGATTCCGGCGGACTATCCCTCGTAACGCTTAGAATCTGAGAAGCCGGAGGGTGGCAGAGAACTGAATTGCGCTCTCGGAGTTAGCGCGGGACGTCTCAGGGGGAATGGACAGGGGGGATGCTGTCAAAACGTGGTACAACTGTCCACGCGTTCAGGGCGATCTTGAGCAACCTCGACGGCTCCGAGGGCGTCGGCGAAAAGATGAAAGAGCGAGGACGAGTCACAGATTGTGGTCGCCGACCGAGGGCGAGCTCGTCAAGCACGTTCTCCATCTTCGCATGCGCATACCCCGCAGCATCTGTGGGAAGTGCGACCAGGTGCGACCACGCACGTCTCGGGAAGATTTACTTACCCTACGGGAAGGAGATGGATAACGACCACAGCAGGGTGTTTGTGGAAAGTATATAATGACCCCGAGGGGCTGGTATGCTAGGGTATGAGAGAGAAGAAGTCCATGAGAGAATAGTTACATACACCTGCGACGACGCGAGGAAGGCAGATACAAGTACTATGCACTGGGTAATTAACTACTGCGTGACGGTGTGAGTATCCAAGAAAGAGTCTCAAGTCTGTCCGTTCTGCCGCCTCCACCGCTCGCCGGCCACGCCGTCCGTCGTTACTCACACCGACGGCGACAGTGACCTACTTATGTACAGCTCGTGCCGGGCGGGGCTAGCATGCCCCAGACCGAACATCAACCAGATGCCGGGAACCTGCCTCCTCCCACCGACTCCGACGTCCAAACGCGTCAGGGAAGCGGCGCCTAACGCTCGCCGCTCACGCAACAGTGAGCACCGAGCCGAGGACGCTGAACGCGAACGCGACCCCAAGGCCGAGCAGCGCCTGGGGGCTGCCGCCGAGGAGGCCGATCGCGCCGTTGTTGTTGTTGTTCCCGCCGCTCGAGCCGCCGGTGCCGGTGGAGCCGGCCGCGCCCGAGGTCGACGCGGGCGCAGAGGGCGTGAAGATCGCGGACGGGTTGGACAGGCAGGAGCTCGCGGCGGCGTTCGCGCCCGAGACGGACGAGGGCGCGTTCTGGTTGATGGTCGCGTTGCCGGAGAAGTCGCACGAGGTCGCGACGCGGTTCGTGAGCTCGTAGAACTCGCTCATGACAAACGAGAGCTTCGTGTCTGGAAAAGGAATGCGTCAGACCGGATGATGGAATTGGCGGAAAGCGGGTAAGCGGGAAAGCGGACTTACCGGGGTCGCAGAACGCAACACGGCCGTACGAGCCGGTGGTCCCGTTGGCAGAGATGTCGTCGCAGGTACCGCCGACCGAGCCGAGCGATGAGCAGCCAAAGTCGAGCAGCGAGCCGACGATGGCGCTAGTGTTCGTGGTCTTGGGCGAGAACACGCAGCTCAGGGTGCTCTCGAGGCACTTGCAGGAGGCGTCGTTGGGCGTCGGCGGGAGGGTGTTCGACGCGAGCCAGGTCGAGTTCTGGGGCGGGCAGCTCGGGAACTGGGTGGAGCCTGCATCGCTCTTGCTGGGAACCGTCGGGAACGTCACGTTGCCGAACTGGTCGCGGAGGCGGCCGAAGTCATCGTTGGGCGTGACGGTGTTGCCGTTGATGGTGACCATACCAAACTCGCCGTCATTGCTCTCCGCGGGGAAGTAGCTGAACGCGATACCGCCCGACCAGATGTCGGACATGGGCTGGCTGTAAATCGTGCCGACTTCCGTCCAGAGACGCGGGGGCTGCTTGACGCAGCCGAACTCGGAGAAGTACGCGGGCACATTGTAGCCAGCAAAGTCGCCGTTCTTGCCGCTGTACGCCGACGGGGTATCGTCACCGCACCACTCGCTGTGAAACACAGAAGGGCATGGAATGGTCAGGATACAGCGTGTTCACAGGGAGGTGCTGCGCAGCTGACGTACTAGTTGTTCAGACCGAAGAGGTCAATAGCGGACGAGCCCGAATTAGCGTTCGTGGGATCGCAGGACAGATATTCCGCGAGAGGGAGAACCCAGTTGTCGTCGCCGTCGATGGCAGCGTAGCCCACGAGAGCCGACGACGAGATGGAGTTGCTATACACACGCGTTTGTAGGGCGACCATCAGTCATTGGAGCGAGCGTCAGGCGGTTGTGACAAGCGCACTCACAGGTATGACCTGACATCTCGGGCGGCCGCCTTTATGAACGGTGCTGCGCCGGTCCCAGTGGGGTCGACGATGACCTCGTTACCGATGTTGTATGCGAGGACGTTGTCGTACTTGTTGAACGCGTCGATGGTGCCAATGTAGAGGTCGAGCAGGTTGGTCGTCCATGAGGGGTTCAGGCGGTCAATTGAACCGTTCACGGGCAGTGCAAGGTCGATGCTAGGGGCTAGTAAGCGAGCCACTCGTCAACGGGCGCAGAAGCGACGCACATGGTGTAAATGCCAGCATCGCTGAGGGCCTTCATGCAGTCATCGTGGTTGAGGGATGAGTTGACGCTGTAGATGCGAACAGCGTTCACACTGAGCTGCTTGAGGAATGGGATATCGCGTTGGCAGGCAGAGCCGTCGGTGAGAGGGTCAATGAAAGTGGAGGGTTCGGAGAATGGATTATTAGGATCCGTAGAAGCTTGGCCTGTATCAGAGAACACGAGCTCAGCATCCATTCCACCCGACTAAGAGTGCCCGACGTCGTCGTGCGTACCTTGCTCCTGGTAAGCGATACCCTTAATGAAGAACCGGTTTCCATCGTCGGTGTAAAGGTAGCGTCCTGCACGGGAGACCTTTTGGAGTGCGTGGGCACCGGCCGCGAGTACGAGGACGGCGGAGGCGAGTGCGGCCAGTCTTGAGAGCTGTTTGGAATACATGGTTCAGAGGCCTCTGGGACGTGAAGGATCGTAAGAGAGGAGGAGATGGGCGGCCTCCGAGGAAGAAAGGGAAGAGGGAGGATAAGTATGAAGGGAAGGGATAGGAACCGGCCTTGCCCAAACTTTGGGCTTAATAGAGATCGAGAGCGACTGAGAGCGAGGCCCAGGGCGCCTCCCGAGCGGTGCTGCCAAGGCCGCCCCCGGCCAACATACCCCGCAAACGGAGCGCACTTCCGGCCCTCCCGGATACTAGTAGAGCGTCAGACTCAGATCGACCCTTGCGTGGCTTTTGCGGACATCTTCTTGGACTACTTTAACCTCAACACAGCTCGCTGCTGGTAATTATGACCTTGGTGCGCTGTCTCGGGACTTCGCAGAGCAATTGCGTCTATGTGCAGTCTATAGACATTCATATACACAGCGTGGAATACATAACAGGATCGTAAATATGCAGTGTCCTCGTAGCAAGCATTGTTCGTTAGTTCGTGAAGAACGGTGTCCTTTGAGCGTCCAGCGCACGCGTAGGGTGCGCACATCATCCACGATACGTGCAGCAACTACAGGAGTGATGTCAGTGAATATGCGCCAAGTCTACTCACATATTCAACACACCTGATCATGTACGGCAATACGGACACCAACAGACATGCCCAGGAGGCCCAGAGGAGGAAGAGGGCACTTCCAGTCGAGACGAATATGCCCAAGGGCACCTGTGAGCCTGCCGTACCGACCATGATGTTGTTGACGCTCTTGCACTTTTCAATCATCACCGTCCATATAGTCGCCCCAATGAGCAGCGCCAGTGCTCCAATGATAGCGAACGCTGTGGATAGCAGGAACAGGAAAGTGTGCTTCAGGAAGCCTCTGCGACTCATGAGCCAATAAGCAAATCTTGGAGGCCAGTTGCGCGACGTACGTGATGAGGGCCAATGCAGTCGCGACGGTGCCAATGAGGACGAGGTAGTACGCGCCATTCGTGAAATCACCCAGATAGTCGGAGTCTATGAATGTCCCTTGCGTGATGATTGCGTCCGTGAACTGGGTGTAGTTCGCGAGCATGTCGGCCGTGATGACCATGAGCGGCTCGAACCTATTCGCTGCAGATTCATTCGAGCAGATTCCGTGCGAGCCATTGATATAGCCACAGTGGGAATACAACCCGAACTTGTAGAGTTGCCGGAGACCTTGCCTGTCCTCGAGGGGCGCGGAAGCGTTGTCTGTGTAGAGCCCTTCGATCGGGTCACCTAGCGCAACGGCGAGGCCTTGTCTATCGAAGATGAGAACCGGTTATTGTCTTGCGGAGCAGCTAAAGACGCACCCATATCCGGACACGTTCACCTGAACCTGCGTAGCTCACGCGTCAACCCCAATGCCTCTCACGTCGTGCGCTGTCTTAAATCACCATGGATATGCCTCGCGGTACAGTCGAGGTGTTGATTTGGCCGACCTTGACACCGGCAACGTGTAAGCGCGAGATAACAATTATCAGGAAGATGAGACGAGCACTCACATGCACGAAAATGAGCATAACCAACGCTGCGAAGCTTCGCCATGCGTCCGGGTTAGTCACCGAACGGAACTGAACAAACACGCGCCAGGCCGCGCGCAGTGTCGGAATACTTACGAGAGTACGGATGCGGAGCCGATGCATATTTCGCCGCGCATGGTATACGAAGGGGCGCAGAGAGATGGGAGGGAGAAGAAGGGTATCCAGGTCTATGGCGGACGAAATGAACGGGCGAGAGAGCCTCGAGGGATCCTGACGCGACGTGCGCGCCGCTGTGTCTTCAAAGTCACCTGCTTCAACTTGGACCACTCTCGGTTGCCAAATCGGGCAATTCCCAGGGTCGCGTACCGTTGGCGCCTGTTATCGCCTGTAGCGTGCGTGTGTCGCGGACTCGCGTTCCCCGCAGCCTCAGTCCTCCAGCTATGCCTCTCTGACCGACGCGCTCTTATTCCACATTTCGCCTTCTTTGTGCGGTTCCCAGTCTCCTTCTCTGTCTTCATCGTATAAGCCTCGCCGCCCATGGCCCCAGACGGACAAGCTGATAATCCACCCGCGACCCCAGAAGCGATCCCCACTGTCGTAGTCTCGCGTCCCGCCTCTCACTCGTCCGCCTCCGGAGAGACCGTCATAGACACCAAGGGCGGAGTAGTGAAACGCGCGATGGACAAGACTGCAGACAGGCTCGTCCGGGGAAAGTCCTTGCTCTCCCAGAGCCAACCGGCCTTGCCTCCAACAGGCCATAGACGCATGTTCAGCCTTACTAGAGGGAAGGGCAAGGAACGGCAGACCGATGGTGGGTCAATCCCAGTCCTCGTGATCTGACGAAGGAAGTCGTAACCATATCACCACCCTAGGAGAGCAACCCATTTCGCGCTCACAAGTCTTGTCCTCACCTCCGTCTTCGCCACCCCTCTCTCCTCGGAAGCACCCTCGCGTGTCCGGCGCGACTGGAGAGGATGAATCCCCGTTCATTACACCCAGCTCGCCCTCCTTGGGGCCCAGTCATTCTGAGAGCCGCGTCTTTCCAGGCTTCCGATCAGTACGTTTGTTTAGAACGTCTAGCATGTGTTTGATGCCATAGCGAAGTGAATCGTTGCTTTAGATGCACGCCGGTACACAAACTATCATCCAGGCGCTGCAAGCAGTACCATGGGCGGAAGACCAGGATAACGACGATGAATACATGAACCACGATGTCACCGCCCCTGTAGAAACCGAGAGCGATGGAGACGAGAGAGGTGAGGTCCCCGCAGACGCGCTGTCACACTGTCCTAATGTACCCTAGTGAACCGCCTCACTTCGTCTATCCACGCCATATATCGGCCCCTTGCGCGCATCAGAAGGGGTGACCCTTCAGCGTCCTCGTACCGCGCAGCGAAGACCCCGGACCTTCCGAGCCTATCTGACACCGAGGACACCCCTAGGCCTGATGAGTCCCCCGTATCGGACGAAGATACCGAGGGTGACTTTGAGCCCGCACATGGAGGAAACATCACTGGTCCTAGCCACTCCGGTCGTATCTCGCCCGAGACAATCCCCGACTTGGACAACTCGATCCCAGATGTCCCTGCCAGTACTGCGAGCGACCGGAGAGCGAGCCGCTCGGGCAGTATGGCTACTGTGCGGCAAAATCGACGGGCGCAACTGGCGGAGAAGCTCCGAGATGTCTTCGAGCTAGACAACATCAATGAGGTTGTAGCAGGTGAGCGTTACTATTACTCGTTCTCTCCATACCGCAAACTAAACCTGTATGAAGAGATGCCTTGTTGGCTACTCCGATCAGTCTGTGAGTACCTGGAATAGCTTGGACGGGACAACATCACTGAAGTGGTACTCAGTATTGCAGGGCTACATGTATCTCACCGACGCATACATCTGCTTCTTTGCACACTTGCCATCGCGAGAGGATCAGGTGTTGAAGTCAGGATCTCTGTTCAAGAAGGCGCAACGGACCAAGCGGTGGATAAGGCACTGGTTTATTTTGAAGAATGACGTGTTGTCATGGTACCAGTCCTCTTCGGTATGCCCCCCCCCCCCCGTCCCTTGGCAATGGCGACATTTGGCTTATGCTTCCTAGGACCCATACTTCCCGCACGGCGTTGTAGACCTCCGGTATGCCATCAGCTGCGAACCCGTGGGCCCGAAGGACATCCGCCTTAGGACGACACAGAAGTCTATTCGACTTGCCGCGGACTCAGTACCCAGCCGGGACGAGTGGGTGAAGGCTATTCGGAGGGTCATGCTGAAGGCCCAGAATATGGGTGACAGCATCAAGGCATGTATTCCCGTATTCTCGACAGTACTCGCCCGTTAACATCCAACGCAGATTGCTATTCCGTACACCGCCGTCGTGGATGTCGAGAAGTCGAGTGCGATGGATTTCAGTGAGACCATCGAGATTAAAGTGCAGGACAAGAACTCGGACCTCGCACTGGACTCGTACTTCTTCGCCTACTTCCAAGACCTCCCATTGGCGCTGGAGCAGATCCGCGATGCAGTCCGCGCATACCGCTTGACACCATCTGCACAAGACCTTCCCATTGTAGTTGACACCACGGCTGGTCCCCGGCCTCTTCCGGTTGATCGTCCTGTCTCCAGCCCACAGGCTGAAGGGCCAGCCAAGCCATCGCCGTTCCGGCTGACGTCCTTCCTGAGACCGCTCCAAGAGACGCTACCGCTGAGTCGCTCAGCCAGCGCACCGGGGGAACGCGACGCGAACGAGGAGTTCACGCATATTGTGAAGAAGAGTGGCTCATCGTTCGTGCCCGCGACCCACTCTGGGACCACCTCCCCCAGCGAAGGTGAGCCCTCGGGGCGCCCCTCTCCTATCCCCTCTTCGACCTCGAGTCTGACAATACCCACTGCCTCCTACCACACCTACCCTCCCTCGACATCCGCCTCGACTATAGACAGCCATGGGTCAGCCCCCTTGTCGGCGTCCGCTGGTAGTAGTGGCTGGTCCGTCGGTATGCCTTCGATGCCGTCTTGGCTGCGCGTGCCTTCTCGCAGCTTTTTTGGGACCCCATCGATACCCTCGCGCCCGATCATGGAGCATGCTGCGACATCGCCTCCACAATCATTACCTACGGTCACCGAAGTCGTGTCTTCCCGTGCGTCCTCGTCAAGCAGGCCGACAACCAGTACGTCAATTAGCGGCGACTTCGGGTACTTCAGTATTCTTGAGATGCCGGAGACGACCGTCGACGAGGAGACCGCGGAGAAGTTCCGTCAAGCATTTGCATTCGATGAGAAGGAGAACCTGCTTGGTGGTGAGTGCAATCCCCTCATACATAATGTGACGTTGTTTGACTCTGCCGCATCCAGTCTTCTCAGGTTTCTTGTTCCGGTTGCTGCCAATGTACGGACATCTGTATGTGTCGGACAACTACTTTTGCTTCAAGTCTAGCGGGCCTCTGACCTCGAGAACTCGGGTATGTGCTGGTGCAAGTTTATGCTCGCCTCCACCACTGACAGTACCCAAAGATGATGCTCCCGCTCAAGGACATCCTGGCGACAGAGAAACAGAAGTCTTTCCGGTTCGGTCATCATGGTCTAGTTGTGATCGTGAAGGGCCACGAGGAGCTATTCTTCGAGTTCGTCGATGAAGGGCGACGTGACGCGTTTTTCAGAGTCATCCAGAAGCAGCTGGAGGCGGTCCGTCATCGGACAACGTCTGGCGACTCGAAGGCTTCCACCTCGACGGACACACGTCACGAAGCGCTCATCTTGGAGGAGTTTGGTCCTCGGGACACGCTGAACATGAGCGAGTCGCGGGCCAGCTCAACGGAGTCTGCCCCGGCGCACATGTTCACGTCGCAATCATCCACTTTCCTCTCCTTCAAGCCGGACAGGTCGCTGCACTTCACCTTCCTCACCATCGGCTCGCGTGGCGACGTGCAGCCGTACATCGCGCTCGCGAAAGGTCTCATGGCGGACGGGCATCGCGTGCGCATCGCGACGCATGGCGAGTTCAAGGAGTGGGTGGAGTCGCATGGGATCGAGTTTGGCTACGTCGGCGGTGACCCTGCGGAGCTGATGCGAATCTGTGTCGAGAATGGGACGTTCACCGTGGCGTTCCTGAAGGAGGGTGTGCAGAAGGTGAGTGTCTTGGTTTTATTTGTGCGGCAGAGTGCCAACATGAGATGCAGTTCCGCGGTTGGATAGACGACCTGCTCAAGACATCCTGGGAGGCGTGCCAGGGCACGGATGTTCTTGTCGAGAGCCCTAGTGCGATGGCTGGGTACCATATCGCCGAGGCGTTGAAGATCCCTTATTTCCGAGCATTTACCATGACTTGGTCGAGGACACGGTGAGCGTGGAACCCCCTTCATGGTGTTGAGTATCGCATATTCATCGTCGTGTCAGAGCATATCCACATGCATTTGCCGTTCCCGAACATAAGGTACGACTTCTACCGTGCGGGTAGCATGCTAGTACTTACAACGCCCTGCAGATGGGAGGCAACTATAACTACATGGTGAGGATCACTCGTATAGCTTACGTGGATGTACACTCACACACGTACTTTGCCCGTAGACGTATGTTCTCTTTGACCAGGTCTTCTGGCGAGGAACAGCTGGACAGATCAATCGCTGGCGGAGGAACACATTGGGGCTCGCAGGCACAAGCTTAGATAAGATGGAACCTCACAAGATCCCGTTCCTCTACAACTTCAGTCCTACAATCGTTCCGCCCCCACTTGACTGGCCCGAATGGATTCGTGTGACTGGTGAGTGGTGTGGAACTCTCTCGTGGTCGCCTGACTCACAGCGTTGTAGGATACTGGTTCCTCGACGATGCTGACGTGAGCTCGAAGAAGTGGGAACCCCCACAAGATCTGCTGGAGTTCATGGACGAGGCGCGCAAAGCCAACAAGAAGGTGGTCTACATCGGGTTCGGCAGTATCGTCGTACCGGATCCGAAGGCCTATGACACGCTGTGTCATTGACGCTATTGTTGAGAGTGGCGTGTATGCCATTCTGTCCAAGGGCTGGTCAGACCGTCTCGTGAAGAATGCCCCAGCGCAGACTGAGCCAGAAGAACCGCTTCCGAGGCAAATCTACCCCATATCGTCTATCCCTCACGACTGGCTTTTCAAGCAGATCGATGCAGCTTGTCATCATGGTGGTGCGGGGACGACTGGTGCCAGCTTGCGTGGTAAGTCCTAGCCTTTCCCGGGCGATATGCTTGCTCACCACCAAGCGCAGCGGGGATCCCTACCATCATCAGGCCATTCTTCGGCGATCAGTTCTTCTGGGCTGACCGTGTTGAAGCTCTTGGTATCGGCGCTGCCGTGCGCAAGTTGACTGTGGACAGTCTCGCGCAGGCATTGCACGAGGCTACCACCAACCAGAAGCTCATTGACAGAGCGAAGCTGGTTGGTGAGCAGATAAGATCGGTATGTTCCAGGACCCCTACACCTCAACTGGGACGCACAACTCATATTCTGTGTAGGAGAACGGTGTCGCCACTGCCATCGAAGCGATCTACCGTGATATGGAGTATGCCCGCTCGCTCATTAAGGGGGCCGCAAGCCGCAATACGGAACACGACGAGTACTTCGACGCCGAGCATGCCACTATCCGCGATTATCCTGCCTCTTCATCGCCACCCGAGCATCCCAGCCCCAGCTGGTCTGCCTCCGGCGCCGTCAGTGATTGGAGCGTCATCTCAGATTCGGACGAGCCCTCTCATGATTCGCACTCTTCAACTTAACATATGCCTCGGCCTAGATGCCCCGAACCTTATGCATTATCTAACACACCCACGTCACGACCTTGCAATGCCCCCGCTCCCTTACCGCAGTCTTTGTATATCTTGTAGATGCCGCTGTTCATCTGTATATTCACCCTACTGTACCATCACCGCTATTTACTCTCGTCTGGACTCGTATATGCAATAGTTCCTTGCCTACATCGACGCTCCCGCTCCGTCGTCTTTGTAGTGCTCGTCGAATATCCGCTTGCTGAACTGCCCGAAGTTCTCCGTTGCAGAGAGCTGCTGGTCGACGTTCGGCTGCATGAACAGCGCGAACGTCTCGCGCGAGATGCTCTCCGCGTCCGGTGCCGCACCGACCCGCACACAGTGCGGCGTGGCGCGCAGCTTGCCTGCGGTTGCGAGCTCGAGTGCTTCGCCGGTCTGGAATGCGAGGCAGTCTGCTGGAATAGAGACCTTGGTGAGGGTTCCCCCGCGAGTGCGGATGTAGAGGCCGGAGGTAGGTGAGGAAGACTGGACGATGGTGGGTTCCCCGGTAGGCTCTCGGTGCAGGTACATGGCCTGTTGGTGGATTGTGAGCGATGGGTTAATCAAGCGAAACGGATGACCTACCGAGCACAATCCTGTGAGGAGAGAGTGGTCCAGGTGGAAGCCACACCAGCTGTCAATCGCCTCATCTTCCGCAGGAAGGGGGTTCTCCGGGGAAGGTGGGAAGTAGTGCAGCAGCCGAGCTTTGACAGTCTGCGAGGAGCTGATCAACTTGGCCAGTGACAGTGAGGAATCCGATAGATAGGATGATGCTGGGGAGGCAAGATGAGCGTGGAACAACATGCTGAGCTTCCTGAGGACCTCACCGAAGGGCTGACACGCTACAGCAAGCTGACAGCCGACCTTGAAGACGAAGCTGGGCGACGAGATCCACTGGTCAGTCAGATGTACCGTGCGTGCTCGGGTCATCCCTACCGTCCCAGGTCCTTGAACGCTTCTTCAAAATCCGCAACTTCCGCAGTATCGTTGGGCCCTAGTATTCTCTATTACTTTCTGCATACGCTGAGAACAGCCCTAACGCACAGATGTTCTTCCCGTAGTACTCGGGATACGCTTGCTTTAGCTCAGCAGAGACGGTCGGCTCGTCCAACACGGGATTGGCGTAGTAAGATCCCTTCATGGTATCTGCCAAGACCGGTTGGAAGGCGTGTGATATGCATATCGTTCATCTCCTACCTGGTTTCCCGTTCATAATCTCCTGGTTGAGATATGGGCTTGAGAACCCACTCGACAGCAATGACCCGGACAAAGCTCACCCACCTTACCATGAGACCAACCGAAACTGAGGAAGCAGTCAGAACTATCCGAGATTTTGGAAGCTTGGACCTCTACCTGTATCTGCTCTTGGGGTCTGCGTACCGCTCTCGGACACTGGGATCAAGGTTCGCAAAGCGGTATGCGAGCTTGAGCAGTCTCTCCCGAGCCGGGGCATACGTGGGAGGCAGGTCGCGGACAATGACTATCCCCAGACTGTCCGGTGAGACCCAAATGCCTTCTCTGTGCTTAAGGTCAGTGCCGTTTAACCGTCTCTGCACTGATCACCACTGACCGATAGAGGCCGTGAGCGACAGCGGGGAACGTACGAGGATGTTATAAGGAATGGAAACGGCGCCCTCTGCGGTGAGCGTGATGTTACCTTCAGCAGCTACGGTGGCCATGGTTCTGCGGAACAAGGTCCTTGTGAGGGACAACATGGAGGCCCGCTGCAGAGCTATGTGTGCACTGTGATCCAGGTCGAAGAAGCGATCGGCGTCCGCATCGTACACTTTGGATCTAGATCCCGGCTCGGCGGCAACCGACGATTCCGAACATCCATGAGGGTCGAAGCTCCGTTGATAGCATGCATGGTATAAGACTGACTACATAAGTTATCCGTACGAATGTCCCTCGTGATATGGCATGTCTACATATATAGAATCGTATGAGGTTGGCTTCAATGGGCGGAGCCGTTGCCCTGACCAAGCTCCGAGTCGGCGGAGGGGATGATCTGTGTCTCTGCGAGTGCGCTCTGCAGTGCCGCGCCCGTATCATCGATGGAGTGCAAGAAACGCAGGATCTCCCTGCATAGCTGCCAGTCCTGCGCACTGATCGCGCTGCGAAGAAGACGGATAGCGTCGGCGTTCATCCCGTCTAGCTGCTCCAGGCCATGCAACACGAGCAGATACGAGCCTGCCGTCTTCAGGCGGCCGGAACCGAGACAAGTCTGGTAGATCCTGTGTTAAAATTTGTCCCATACAGACATGGAATGAACGCACCTCGAACAGAATCTTGGGGTTGCCAACTATGTCGAACAGACGGGGCCACCTGGTCATCTCGATCTTCCTTGCGCAGCCCACGACTACATCCAAGGCGTCATCGAAATGGTCCAAGAACTCAATTGTAGTTGGCAGCAATGCCTTTGCCGCATCGCTGCCGTCCTCAGGTGTCTGGTCGTCTTCCTCAACCACAGTGTTGAGCAGGATCTCGAGAGCATGGGAAAAGTAGACAAGGTGCTGGTAATGTGAAGCGAAGGTGACAGCTTCCTTTCCTTGTGAGTTCTGAAGGTGGGTAAAGAGGATGTGATGGAGGAAGAGGTGTGACTAGCGGGAATCGTCAGGGAATCCATTAACGCAAGCTTGACTTGACTGAAGGCACTTACACTGGTCACATGGCGGAACATAGCGAAGGATAGGCTGGTCCGCGTTGCAGCTTCAACCTCTACGCCAATGATGATGCCCTTGTCCATGAGGACCGCTGTGGCACAAAGTCAACATCGAATGCGTGACGAGAACAACTCCGTCCTCACACAATGGATAGAAGTCCAACGGGATGTTCACGCTCTCCTTGACATGGTCCAAGACCACGCTCCCATCTTCAGTAGGAGGAGCGACGGACTCGATCGCCAAGGCGTTCAACCAGACACGGATGCCTTGTCCGTCGTAGCCCCACAGCGAGTTCTCGAGAGTCCCGATACCTCGAAGGTGTATCCAGCAAAACTCGATCCGGTCCGCGAGGATCTGCATGTCGTACCTGACCTCGCCTTCCTCCGACTGTCGCGTCCTCTCAGAAAGCGGTCAATGTTCTCGGGAGATGACGACGTACCTTGCGAGGACGGAGCAATACCAGCTTCCCGCCGACGATCATGAGGACGGTCGCTACTGCCAGGTCTTCAGCAGGGTCGCCCAGCTCTGTTCGTGTCATCGTCAGCCTCACAGGTGCTGATGAGCAAGAGTTTGGAACTCACGTTTCTGAGCGGAAGGAATCATCCAACTTAGAGCCCGGACCGCATTCGGAACAGCTATGACCCCATCGAAGGTGATACTGCCACATAAGTGTAGCTTGATCGAGTCCGCAGTCGGTATGATTAAGTAGTGGTAGAGCGTGTTCTCCGCGGTGTACACGAGCAGCGAATTGTCGACAAGGGACAATATGACCACCGCTGAGGGGATCATCTCTCGATGGAGGACGTTCTGATTGCTCAGCTCGAGGTCACGCGAATACAATCTGACCTGTGGATTGTGCAGTGTCAGGATCCGACGCAGGCCGCACATGAGCTTAAGAGTCAACGTACCTGGTGTCCGCCTGAGACCTCCACCGATGCGATCAAGACGTGGTGGAACCACAGCAGCCCGCCCTTCACGGTAAACGCCTGCTCTTGCCGCTCATCCGCGAACATCTTCCACCTCCCGGACGTCGAGCTGTAATGAACGAGTCCTCGACGGCCCGCAATCGCAATCAGCCTGCCGTCCGCACTTAATGAGGAGTATCGGATGGGCCAGTTGGCAGACATGTAGTTCTGCGGGACCTTGATGTGTTGCCACACGTCCGCCTCTGGGTTAATAACGCTCATGTCTGGCTGGTCTGCTCCACGATATACCAGCACGCGGTCGTCCATCTGCAGAAAGGCGTATTGGGTATTGTCCTGTACAATTGCATGAGCGACATCCGAGAGGATATGCAGCTTTGTTACGCACCGGAGATTGTTGTCCTGTAGTTGCGCTCTTCGCAACCGGTAGGACGAACAACTGCCCATCAGGTTCTTTGCGGACGAGTCACGACACGCTCGTTGCAACCAGCAGAATTAATGACGTACTGTTGGGCGATGATTGAGCTAGCATGACGAGTTCAAAATTCCCAGGTGCCCAGAACTGTCGAGCCTTGTCAGTGAACTGGCACCAGACGGATTGATATTCACCCACCAAGCTTCTGACCCCATACATGAAGGCATCCTGGAACCTCTCCTCATCAACTTCATACTCGACTCCGAAGCCCCACGCGAGGCATCGACCACCGACGCTCCAGATCGCCCACCCCTTCTCCCATCCGACGGCGAGCACGTAGCCGTCCGAGCTCCACTCCATCGTACAAACAGATCCTGTCCCTTCCCTAGCGTACATGTTCGGTATATGCAGCACCTGCGGCTTCGGCACGACCCCGTCCAGCGAGGGAAAGCTTGTGAACTCGACTGCGCCACTGTTCACCCCTTCGTCAGCGCAATGCCATACGGTGCAAGCGCGAGATGCTCACTTGAAAGTCCCGATGGCGAGCATAGAGAACTTCGGGTTTAGCGCGATTGCCATGGCTCGCCTGGGCTCGTTGTATGCGTATGCGCTGACGTCCCCGGGCTCGACTTGCTTGCGCTTCTGCACCCAACGTGGCGGTTCTACATGGTGTATGCACGTTCCGTGCCACTGGAACGGGCGCAACGAGCTATCGGACGATTGCCTGCTGTGTGCGAAGTGGCCCGCCTTACATAGTGGTCAGCCCAGGAAGGTGTGGCGTAGGGACATACGCACCTGAGCACGTTGTTCGTCGTCCACGCTGACCTCTGACGTGCTCGGCTGTACGTCGTGGTCCTCGAACAACTGAACGAGGTACGCGCGACCGTCAGAGGTGATCCACGTCTCGAAACCGGTCTGACGGTGGTACGAGATCTGTACGACCGAGACTGCAGGCGGTCTGAGCACACAGGGCGGCGCGTATGAACAGAGAAACATACCATCTGCGTCTACCAGCCAAGGGAACTCCTCCTCGCTGACGACCCAGGTATCATAACCTCCTCGCGCATGCCTGTCTTCTCCACTGACGTCTGGCCAGGGAACCCGCTGGATCGATGGCGGGCTTCCAGTAGAGAACAAGATGTAGTCCTTGCGAGGGGAGACACTGCGTGCAAGGGGGTCTAGTTCAGGTCGCATACCTCGACATACTCACGTACCTCAGTAGTGTACCCTCTATTCGTATGACGCCCTCCAATCTCAGACTCAGCGACTGCAGAGGCAACGCTTCTCCCGCGCCAGGCAGAAAGTGTCGCGCTGCATTCGGAGCAAGAGGCGGGGACTGGTACGGGGACTCCTCGGCGCTGTTCTCCAGGGAGACGAGGACGAGGTACGACTCTGTTGTCTGCGCGCACGAAGAGCACCGGCTCAATGAATGCAAGAGATACCCAAGGCTGTGGCGAGGACAGTGCACACCTGTATGACCAGTTTCTGTCCGTCTGGCGACCACTGAATATGCAGGTTCTCGCCGTGTTCCTGCAATGACGTCGGCGTGCGCGAAAGATGCGCGAGTACTGCGGAGGGCTACGTCCATGCAGACCACAGCATGCATTAGCTTCAGACGGTTCAGGTAGCTATTGCAATGCATGACATACCCGCACGCGCCATAGAGACAGCCCGCTCTTGGTGATCGCCGCGAACAGCGTCTTGCGCGGGCTTGGGACTATCGACAGGACAAGCTCACTTGGAAGTGGCAGCGCGGGCACGCTGGACAGCTGTCTCGCGGCAGAGGTGGGGAAGTACATTGCGTAGAGCTGCGGTGGACGCGGTAGTCAAGAACCTTGCTATGCCGCGAGAGTCGCGCAGGTGTGAGGTAGAGTGGCATGAAGCTGAAGTGGGACGCGGGGAAGCACCGAGGTCACTTCCCTCGGGCTCCGGCGATGATGTAGACACGCGCGCGTAACGCACCTCGGGTAAACATGCACATCCCTCTCACACTCTGCCGCCACGAATCGCGACCAATAGTGAACTGGGGAATGCGTAACTATGCAATTGACGACGTGGGCAATAAAAACTATTGACTACTGACTACTGACTACAAATACACGGATGGTACAGAGGAAAACAAGCACGACCAACGACAGCTCAGAAACAGACAACACTGGGCAAGACAGAAGGAGTAATAATCGTACGGAAAACAGTTCAATGACACACTGGAAGCGTCTTCTCAAAATGTTATCCAGATCGAAGCCATGTCTTCCACCGGGACCACATGCCTGTTCTCGCGGGAGGAGCAGCTTGAGAAGCATCTTGCTTGCCACTGTGCTCAGACGCCTCGTGCTGCGCGGAAGCTTTTGACTCCGTCGCTGAGTGGGAACGATGTGCGAGGAGGAAAGAGCTTGGGGCACCCATCGTCATAGGCTGCATACGAGACTGGCGGATGAGGTCCAGGATGATAGAGAAGCCCTCGCGAGACTATCCGCGCAAGTGAGCACCCCTGACACATGATGCGCGACGATGAAGCACGTACCCTTTGCAAGTTTGCCTTGAACTTCGCAAGCCCGTAGTTCTCGATCTTCTTCGTCAAGCCCCAGCCGAAGCCGGACATAAACATGGCCTCGGTGGTCTGCAACGTTTTACTTGAAGGGTCATGTCAGCACCCAAGGTCTCTCTCATTACTAGTAGCAGACGTACCCTTCTGCCGTCTGCCGAATGTGGATGTGCTCCTCGACGCGCATGACCTTGACATGGTCGAGGTTTTTCGTCGTGCAACGCATCACCTTGCCCAGCGGGTCGACCTCGCTCTCCTCCAGCACCCACGACTCGGCCCTCTGGATCATGCCCTTCGGAGCCCATCTGGGCAGCGAGCCGGTCTTGAGGATGAGACGAGTAGTCAGGAGCGAGCCCGAGGGCGTAAGCTCTCGCGAGATGACGTCGCACGAGAGGATGTGGGTCGAGTATGGGTTGGGGTATCGTAAGAGATAGGCAAGAGAGACAATGGACCAGGGATCGCTGCGAGGGGCGTGCTCAGCATGTGTGGGGAGCGCGAGGGTGCTCGTACAGCAGACCGAACTTACTCGTACAAGAAGGACTGGGTGTAGAACCTCATTGCATACGATCCCGGCGAGAGTGTTCAACGAAGGCAGTCAGGGTTGGATTAAGACAATACTGGGCGGCGTAAAGTACTCGGGTGGGTGATGTTGGCAGGGAGGAGGGTGTGGACGAGCTCGAGCTCGATGCGGCTCGCCCCTTGCCGTGGATCTCGTACACGTGCTAGCGCCCACGCCGAGACTTCGACTTCTTTACCCCGCATTCCTTTTCCAGTATCCACCACTTCCATGGCCTATCCTCGATCTGTCTAGACCTGCTCCTGCTCCTGCTCCTGAAATCAGTCCTATCACTCGTCGTACTCTCTGCCTTAGCTACTGCTTCACAGCGAAAGCAGGACACGCGCAGTATTGGCGCACTCGTCTGCCGAGCCAGCAGTTGCGTACGCGTTCGTGTTCGGCCGCGGACACAATGTGGGTCTGGCTGTGCATCCTTTCGGGCGATCCCATGACTAGTCATCATGGCACCCTGTAGATTCCTCATTCACTTGCACAGACGTCACTCCGTTCCACGCGGAGCCATACAACGAAACAAGAACGGATACCATTACGAGCCCGACATGGTATTACAAGAACTAGCCACTGAGATATAGAGTACACCGCCCAAGGAGAAATAGCGATAAAGTACAGTACATGACATAGATATCCGCCACTGGAGCCTCACGGGTCTATCAGAGCTCTCCCGCCTCCCTGGCATAACCATCCGCGGACACAAAGACTCGGAGCCCGTCGTAGCCAGGCCGGATCCAAATCTGCTCGCCCTCGAGATCGAGAGTTGCCAAACCCCTCTCCACGGCTTCGGACATCTCCGCGGGAGGAACCTGACGTCCTCCGACAGCCTTGAGGAGTGTCTCGTACTCCTCGTGAGCGACCTCGTGGCTGAAGCCGACTAGGTACGTCCGCTGTGAGCCTAGAAGCCTCGCATACTCCACCGACTGTTGCAGGCTGAGATGCGACTTGTGCGGCTTCAGGTAGAGACAGTCGAGGACCAGAACCGGGGTTCTATGAGACTGCAGCAGGTCCATGACATCGGGCGGGATCCTGGAGACATCCGACATGTACGTCACGGCGTCCTGGATGATGAAGCCGAGACATGGGAACTCCTCCTGGATAGGTGTGGACACGCCCGTTGCAACCGGCGTGCCCGGCAACCCCGAGGACCATGGACTAGACGAGTTCTCGAACGCTGAGGCACCGTGGTCCGGGAGGAGGGCCGCGGCCTTCATCCGCTTCGCCCCGCAAAAGCCGTGAGGGACTGTATAGTTGCCGAAAGAGTCAGCACAATGCACAACCCTGGATGTGTCGTGCGCCACACCTGCGAATGGTTTGATCGTGATACCAGTTCCCTCAATCTCGAATGGTTGCCGGTCGGCGATGAAATGCCATCGGAACTCGGGGACCTGCACTCAGTGTCATGAGCATTTTGTGAAGAGAATATGGGAAAATGCCTATTGTCACTCACATCGCCTCCACCTGTTGCGAACTCCTTCTGGACTAGGTATGGGAACGCGATCTTGACGGCCTCAAAAGTCTCTTCAGTCAGGTAAATGTCCACATGCGGCTGTATTGCGCCGCCCAGCGTCCATCCTGTAGCGCAGTTAGCATCAGACCTTGACACACGGCATTTCTGGCAGGCCGCCGCGCCACCACTCAAGCAAGCTCTAGGGTTATTCGGTTAGGCTTACCTCTCAGGTCGTCCAGACCGTTCATCGCTACGCGAGAGTCGGAGTTGAGCAAGCGGGACGCACACGACAGAACGACAGGAATGCGTACCATCCGCATGGCCGTGGGTAATGAGGACGGCATCAATCTGTCGGAGGCCATACTTCGGAAACCACTCCACGGCAGACTGCGTGAAGCTCTTCCCGACGTCTATCACGATCGTCCTGGGTGAGCAGACGCGTGCAACGGTGCGACGGAGCCGTCAGCGTGCCGCGCAAGAGTCGCACATTGCTCGGTAGATTCTCACTCACTTGGGTGCGCCATCCTGGCCGCGGACTCTAAGCACAGCGGAGGTATTGCCCTATCGCACACATATCAGATCCGGCGTCAGGGAAGACGCTCCCAGGGCGAGATATAGTGCACTCACCCGCTTGTTCTTCCTCCCGTCAGGCCTAAGGGTCGACGTGCAAGCCCTGCACTGCTTCGCGGTGGGTGGACGGGTCAGGCAGTCGACGTGCGGGAGGGTGGAAGAGGTGCCGGTGCCGAGCAGGATGAGCTCGACAGGTTCGGCGTCGGTGTGCATGGCGTTGCTCAGGGCGTCGATGGAACCCATGGCGGTGCACGAAGAGGATGAGGGGGAGAGGGGGTGTGTAGCAGCGCTCATGGCTGCTCAGGATGGCGAGCTTTTAAGTCGGAGGAGGCTGACCTGAGGCTGACAATCTGTCGGACTGCACCGCGCGCGATGATCTCATTTTATCAGTTCGCCCGCACGTGCGGACGGCGTCTGAGAGAGGATCATGGAGAGAGGCATGGTGTACACCGCAGTTGTGGGCGATAGAGGACCAGGACTGCTGGGTCTGCGGGGGCGGTGGTTCTGTGCAGCGGAGATACGGGGCGAATGGCTGCCAACTTACCCGCCTCCGACGTTGGCGCTATATGTGGATCTCCGATGCGCCTGTCTTCACCTCAGGGCCTTCACGTGGGCAGCGCTCGTGGGCGCGTCTTTCGACCCAGTCGGTGCGAACGGTCGAGATGTTGCGGTTATGTCTGCACAATGTACAAATGCATGTCGTCGAAGCTTCGTTGTGCGCGCGTTTTGCGTCAGATCGGGATGAGGGGTGCGGCGGAAACGGTGCCAAGGCCCGTCGGGCGGTACCAGGCGGTACCGGGTTTTCAACTGGCGCCTCAGAGTCCGTAGAGAGTACTCCCACTTGACTTGTACGGTTACGCCGTAATACGGACGGGCATGTGTAGGCATGTGTCTGTTCAGTAGTTGACACTTCATTATCGCAGGGAAGATCCTCCTGGTCGCGGTTTCGCCATTTCGCCGAACTGCCGCTGCCCCAACTTGTCGAAAATGATAACATATGTGGACAATCTGGATGATCCACGGCCCTCAAAGGGCACAAGGGGGTTGTGCAGTGACATCCGGGCGTCCACTCAATCGGAGGTTGATGAGGAACTGACCATCCTGACAGTTTTTACTACTCCGAGTATCAGCGGCTGCCACTGCGTCACACTCGCCGGCATTCTCGCTCGCCGCAGCTCTGTCCTGATCAGGATCAGTAGCGTAGAAGCTCCTACTTAGCATCTAGCAGATACGGCGAACAAGAACATACGGCAAAAGCTGTGTATCCACCCGCCACATATCATACACGCTATACATACCCTCGGCTTCGGATCGGCTTCGTTGATCATACATTTCGCGATGTACATCACCCCCTTCACTTCGTGAAAACTGTCGAAGGCCGCTCGTTAGTACAAGGGGAGCACAGGTCTCAAAGCATCCGATCCATACGTACTTGACACGACATCATCGTCCGCGACATGGTGGTTCAGGCCCACCTTCTGGGCATGCGGATTGAACTTCGAGGACTTCCCCTGATCCTGCTGTCAGAGCACAATTCATTCGACCCAAGTTGCCTTCGCGCTTACCCTGAACGAGGCAGGTGTCAGCAGGTGGCCACAAGGAGATAGAGGCGTCTCTCTACTCACCAGACTAGAGCATACCGGAAGTTGGCCGCCAGAGACCGATGAATACCGTTGCAGACGCCCTAACAGCCATCAGATACGCCCATTCCGAGTCCCTGAGGCGCAATGCAAGAACACAACATACCTCCACTGAGGCCCCCTTGCGTAAGCAGATAGGGTCCTCTAGATCGGGGTGTGCACCCCGTTTCTTGGTGTACACCTTAACGAGGTCGAGCTCGTCCCAGATGCGCTCGATGAGGTAGTCCAAGCTATTTTTGCCCTTAGGTCAACTTCGGCTTCCAATCTACCAGTAGAAAGACATACTTGAGACCAAGTTCGCAGCTGATCACTACCGTGTGGTCTTCCCGAGCCAGCTTGTCCATTTGCTCCAGGCTGATAGCGTCAATTTTGTTGTACACATCTGCCTCCAGGAACTTGAGTGCAATTCGGCAGGTCACAAGCCGGGGTTCTTACACAGGCACGGGACGTATTTGCGCGTTCCTACATTGCATCCAACACATCAGCCGCGGTACTCCCAGCAACAGCCACGTATCGAGGAACGTACCAATCAAGACATCTATGAATTCGTCGGTAGTGATCTGACCCCGGGGTATGTTAGCTGCGAGATTTGTTGCGGGCTAGGACAGAACCTACGTCTTCCCGGATCATTACGTCGCAGTTGTGCAACTTGTCTGTACCCCAGGCGATGGTGAGCCACTGACCGCATGGTCAGCTGCTAGGTCCACTCACAGCTAGCCAGGATAGACCGGATGGTCTTCTCATCGGTCTTGGTCAACGGTACCGTCTTGTTGATCTAGAACGTTTATGAGTAAATTGTCGCAGGTTACATCAACGACAATCTCACCGTAATCTGCGCAAAGGAAGCCGTCAATAAAACAAGGGACACTATTACGGCAAGGCGCAGCACCTACCCCTCCGGTGGTCTTGCGCTTGAACACGACGTCCGGCTTCTTCTTGTTCAGACGGATGCCGACGGCGTCCAGCTCGATCTCCAGCAAACGCCGCTGCTCCTCCGACTTCGTTGCGTCCAGCATGATCAGGATGAGATCGGCTGTTTTGGCGGTCGCCACAACCTGCCGTCCACGTCCACGACCCTGGCTGGCGCCTTCGACGATACCTGGCAGATCGAGCAGCTGTATGCGCGCGCCCTCGTACTCCAAGACTCCAGGAATAGCCTGACAGCGTTGGCAGCATGAGGTACCCAGTACGTAAAGGACAGATAGCAGACATACGGTGAGGGTCGTGAATTCATACGCGGCGGACTCGGATTGAGTGTGTGTGCATTTGCTGAGAAGCGTCGACTAGCGCGACGGGGTCAGCTCCGTCTGACAACAGGAACCGGGCGCCGGTGTTCTCGCTCAAACTAACCTTGCCCACTGAAGGGAAGCCGATGAGAGCCACTCTAGCGTCGCCGGATTTCTGGACGTCAAACCCGGTGCCGGCTCCGCCAGACTTGGACGTGGGCTCGAGCAATTGTGCTCGGTAACGCGCGAGTTTGGCTTTGAGAAGACCAAGATGGTATTCTGTGGCCTACTTCGCTGTTCGATGAATGCGCTGGATAAGAGGTATCATAGTGATCTCTCACCTTATTCTTCTGCGCTGTTCATGAAACATGCGCTAAGCTCTAGCTCCCGGAAACTGAAGCTGCATGAGACACTCACTCCTTGCCATCTCCTCTGGGCACAAAGTCAAGTTAGTAAGGCAGAAAAGAGGCCGTCAATGTATTAGAATCCGTGTCCCAGGCTCTCCACGAGGAGTGTATCTGAAACATAAGCTCGCTACGGTGGCACACAGGATATGCCTATAGTGAGCTGACCAGCGCTTTGGCCCATGGATCGGATGCATGCATGGTACGCTCGAGGAGGCGGTGGAAGAGATATTGTGCACTTGGAAGAGGGTTACGGCCACCGTCATAGCTGCAACGCAGACCACATGTCAAGACAGAGTAAGGAAATGTGGGCCGGCAAAACTACTCACTGAAGAACTCTAAGGCATGAGCTGCCTTAGCCACACAGCCAACAGTAAGTTGACTGACACTCCCAAGTGCACAACGCCCCTAAATGTGCTCCATTATGATATCCTGGTAAGCGAGCTTCGCGCATGCTACCGAAGCCTAGGTCATCAGTGGAGCGACTGAATCCCAATGCCGTGACCATCTCGAGGCCGACTTAAGAGCGAAATACGCTCTCCGACCATTCCCGCCATGTTGCACGTCTCTGCTGAGAGAATGGCTCACCCTCTATCTCCTTGATCTGCGCGAAGAGAGGCAATCAGCCACAGGGTCAACGCAGGTGCGCTGCACTCACTCACCTTCTCCACGATCCCCATCTTGTTCTATGTCTCTACTTCTTCTCTATCCCGAGGTTGGCTAGTTTGTATGCTTGTATCGCAGGTTGAGACGTTCGCGGATGTCGTCGCGGATGAAGAGGTAGAGAGGTCGTTAGCGCTCGCGGCAGGGCGGCTCGTCGAGTCCGGGTATGCATCATCCTCAACCTGGCCATTTTGCCTCCTCCTCCCATCCCTCTCCTCCTCATGCCTAACAAACGCCACCAACCAACACTCTTCACTCATCCGGAGCACGATGCCGACGACGAGGACGAGGAGACCTGGCAGTCTAGCTCTCGGACGCACCAGTACACTACATCCGCCGTCCATTCCGGTAGCCTGAAGAGTCGACCCAAGGGGAGACAAAGGAGCGCGTTCTCCCCAAATTCCTCAAATGCAAACATCCCGTCCACGTCGGCTGCGGCCACCTCACCCCCTCCACTACGTTCCAATTACACCAATATCTACAACCAGTTCGTGCGACGGTACAGGACCGGACAGAACATTGATGACGACCCTCGGAACGACCCCGAGACGCACTACTACCAGCGCGGGTTTGGCCAGCTGCTCGAGGGACCGGACAGCGATGACGAGGATCTGCGCGGAGGAACAGGGATGGGTGAGACTTCCGACCGCATGTCCGCCCTGATGCTCGATGCCGAGCCCATCGAACCGCAAACACTCGAAGAGAGGGAGCGACTGGAATGGCAGACGATGCTTGCGTCTGTCCTGGCCGGCGACGTGCTGAAGTCTGAAAATACGCGGATAGCTGTCGCGCTTAACTCGTCTTCCGAGGAGGAGAACAACCCACGCGCGGGCATCTGGCTCGGCATTCGTGCACGGTTCCACGGTCGGTCGTTGGAGGAGGAGCGACAGAAGCTTGAGGAGCGGCGACTGCGGACAGTCGATTCTGTCATTAAGGAGATCATGAACTTCCGCGTTCAGGACCCTCCCCCGGGCTTGTCGGAGAATCGCGAGACGTATGCGCTGCAGCAAGTGAACGCGGTTCTGCGCCGACTAGAGATTGCACACTCCCTATACCCCAGTCTCCGCGCGTTCTACCTAGACTATCCCGCGGCCACGGACGTCGAGTTCCAGTCGCGTTGCGACACGCTGAATACCTGGTCCACCGTTATCACATCACTCCGACAGCTTCTAGGCACCCTACGAAAATGGACTGGCAGCGAATCCATGAACGTCACCCAGCCGACGCCGTCCCTTCCGTCCACTCCAAGTGCGCCTAATGGTGATACTGCCGCCAGCTCTGGCAATACCTTTGTTGAGAGGTTACTCAAAGAGGAGGGTGTCCAGCGGCAGTTTGAGAAGGGTTCGATGACCACCATCCATGCACTCGTTGGAACTACTCGCGATGCGCACGTGAACCTGGCACCTATGTTCAGGAAGATGAACCTCCCTTCCTTTGAGCAAGAGCTGGTGCCTCTTGTCTCTTTCCTAACTGACCTCGCACAGGCTGTCTTGCGTGTGCGCTTGGCATATGCGCAGAAGCTGAAGAACCCCGATGTCCTCATCATCGACCAGATGACGGACGACCTGAAGGTCAAGATCGGTTTCGCGTGTACTCTGAAGAGGCAGTACGAGGCTTTCTTGATTCCCGACCCTGGAGGGAATTGGAAACTGCCTCCGTGCATCAGCGCTGACTACGACTCTACCATCCTCGAGGCCTTGACGTTCTTCTTCAAGCTCATTCACTGGAAGCTGAAGAGCGGGGCGAAAGGCATTCACTTCAAGGAGACGGACGTCATCGAGCAGCAGTGGGCTACATTCAGTGATGTCAGTCTCACCATTCCCGGAGGTGCTTCTCTCGTTGCCGAGCAACTCTGGTATGCACATCACGAGCCAAGCTCTGGGTAACATACTGAACTCCATCTCAGCGCGCTCACGAACAAGCTAATCGTCCGGGTGACGAACTACTTCGACACTTCGATCCGCGTTCCCGGCATGACCGACGGTCCTATATCCGAGGCGTTGTCTGAGCGCGTACGCAAGACCCTCCGGGCGAACGGACTCAATCGGCAAGGGGCGCAGGCCATGCAGCAGTCGCTCACTACCGGCGCCCAGCCAACAAATGCAGGTGTCCCGAAGGAGCGTTTGGTTGGATGGTACAGCAAGGTCCTAGAGGGCGTCAAGCAACGATCGCGAAAGTTGCAGCGTCTGGCCCGGTACGGTGTTGGTATCTGCTACATTGTATATGTACTGACGCTCCTCGTTCGGTAGTGTCCTATCGCATCGGTTCTGCGATTCTGCGGAGTACGATCTCGAGGACGTCAACATCGACCTCTTCATCGCGACCCTGGTCGAATCCGATCACTTCCTCGTGTACACGCAGAGCTTTGAGGAGGATGGTACCTACATTGTTGCGCCGCCGTCGCTACGTGACCATCCGGACGAGATCAGACGGCTCCTTGTGGATGCGTTCCATGTGCACGAAAGTGACGAGAGCAGTTGGCTCATGGAGAACGGTGACGCGGACCCCTATCTCGTTGACGACGCCCAGTATCTCCTCGTCCTCTCGCCACGGACACGCTTCCTGTGGAATGGTCTCGTGCTTATGTTGCAGCTTCCCAAGGTCGACCTTCATCTCGAGGACAACCGGGTACGCCTCATCGCCGACGGTTCGCAGCATCGGCTAGCGGCTGCGAAGAGGATGTTCTCCGAGCTCTTCATGCCGACAGAGGACGAGGAGACCGGGGAGCAGATCGAGCCTGTGATACCTCCATTGACATGCCTTGTCGAGCAGCAGGCCCATTTGCCCTCAGTCAACCGCGAGCTGCGCAAGATCACGCGAGCCACTAACCGTCTTGCGGAGTCTATCGTCGAGTCCATACACTACGTACGACAACAGTTGCAAGACACGAGCAACTACCAGGAACTCCTTGAGAACTGGTACGTGTTCGCGTCCGATCACGGGACGCACGTACAGAAACACATGGACGCTGCGACACTGCTCAAGTACAACCAAGCACTCATCAAGCTCGCCATCTCCTGGGTATCGTTCATATGCGACGACTGCGACCCGAACGACCGCAAGACGTTCCGATGGGCCGTCACCGCGCTCGAGTTCACGCTCCATCGGACACGCCGGAACAACATCCTCCACCTCCCTGACAGCCAGTTCGAGATGCTCCGCCAGAAGGTCGCGAGCTGTATGACTCTGCTCATCAGCCACTTCGACATCCTAGGTGCGCGGTCGGCCCTGGACGCGAAGAGGGAGAAAGAGCGGCAGGAGGAGTTGTTGCGGCAGCAGGCGTCCCACCGGCGGTCTGATGAAGACGAAGAGGAGGCTGCGTTCCAAGAGACACCGGGCACGGATTCCGTCTTGGCCTACGCGGACCCTGCACTGCGTGCGTTCTGGGAGAAGGCAGCCGTCCTCGCGCGCGAGATCGACGAGCACCGAGCACAGATAGGCACCGAATACCACATCATCGGACGCGTCCTTGACGAGCGCGTGCTGGTCGACCGCTCCGTAGTTTTCCTCGCAGGGTCCGCGTCGAATGTTTCCATTCGATGGCAGCAGCGGAGGTTCATCGGCGCAGGCTCCTTCGGCTCCGTGTACCTTGCTATCAACCTCGACTCGAACACGCTCATGGCTGTCAAGGAGATCAAGTTCCAGGAGACAGCAGGTCTCACCAACCTGTACTCGTACATTCGCGACGAGCTGCAGGTCATGGAGATGCTCCATCATCCCAACGTGGTCGAGTACTACGGCATCGAAGTCCACCGGGACAAGGTCTACATCTTCGAGGAGTACTGTCAGGGCGGTAGCTTGGCGGCACTTTTGGAGCATGGTCGGATCGAAGACGAAGGTATCTTGCAGGTATACACGCTGCAGATGCTGGAAGGCCTGGCCTATCTGCACTCGCAAGGCGTCGTTCATCGAGACATCAAACCTGACAGTGAGTTCCATTCTACTTGTTGCCGCGTACACGTTCACCGACTAAACGTCGTGATCAGACATCCTTCTCGATCACATGGGCGTTATCAAGTACGTCGACTTCGGCGCTGCGAAGATTATCGCCAAGAACCAGCGGACAATGCAGCGCTCGCGGCGCATTCCAGAAACACCAGCACCCGCACTGGGTACGAACCCACGGACGCGCCAGCACCAAGCAGCGGCCAATTCGGCGTGAACAACAGTTTGACGGGAACGCCCATGTACATGTCCCCCGAGGTCATTCGGAACAACAAGCGCGGACGCCACGGCGCGATGGACATCTGGTCTTTGGGTTGTGTCGTCCTCGAGTGTGCAACCGGACGCAAACCCTGGAGCAACCTGGACAACGAATGGTCAGTGATACCCTTGGCTCTCTTGGGGTTTCGCGCATGACGCTGATAGTGCGCTTTCCTTGACACCAGGGCGATTATGTTCCACATTGGTGTTGCGACGCAGCATCCACCCCTGCCGGACCCTGGGCAGCTGAGCGACATGGGCATCGACTTCATCCGGCAATGCCTGACCATCGACCCGATGCAGCGGCCGACCGCCGTCGAGCTCATGGACCACCCGTGGATGCTCGAGTTCCGCGAGAAGCTCCACAGCTACGAGGAAGCCGAGAAGATGGCTGACGGGACGAGCCCTGCCATCCCTTCTGAAGCGAGCTTCGAGAACGCGACCGTCGCGCGTCAGGCTGCTATTCTGCAGGAGCAGGAGCGCATGCAGGCGATCTCGCCCGACATGTCTCCGCTCGAGACACCTGAATCTTCCACCGACTCTGGCTCCTCGCCCGGGCTGAGCGGCCCTGAACCGATGTCCAGCGACTCCAGCCCTTCCTCGAACGGGGGTTCTTCCCCAGACCCAGTCAGTTCGTGACTTTGTGCCGCCCCGGCGGACGCTGTCCATTTCCATAGTCCTCGTCTTGTGTAGCCTACGATTCCCCGCACCGTCTCATATCTCGTCTGCCAATACCTCTTGCTCTGTCCTGCGCCCCTTCCGGTTTCTCATCGCTTTTCCCCGCACACGGTTTTACCATTGCTGACACCAGTTCCCTGTACCTCATGTATATCGATGTTCCAACACCATACACGACCATTCCCGCAACTAATCTCGAGCGCTTCGCATGCATGTACTACTAGTAGCACACAGAGCAAGGAGCTGAATTGGATCTACAATAATACACGCAACAGCAGCAAAGGGGAGGGGGACCACCCGGTGATCGGTCAGAAGTTGTACATGTTCAGGTATGCGCGTCAAAGGTGGCGGGGGGAATCAAAGAAGAATTACGTGCGTGCACCTCGAGCTCAGTATGGCGCCGCCGGTGGCCCCAACGTCGCGGCGTGCGGTCAAAAGCTCCGTATTCCATCCAGTTCATGTCATGCTCCAGGAAACGGCGATAATTATAGGGTCTACTCGATCACCCAGCGCTTGCCCCGCGTGGTACCCACCGAGCCCGCAGAGTTCTGCGAGCCCGCGCTGTTCGTCGAGGACGTGCTCCGCTGGCTGCTCCGGCTCGTCTGCCGGCTGAGCGTCGGGGACGGCGAGCCTGTGCTAAGCGACGGCTCGGTGTTCGTCGGCGTCACGAAGGGGTTGCTCATGTCCGAGGAAAGCGTCGTGCCCGAGTAGAAGCGCGGGCCCACGTTGCGCGGGGGGCTGAAGCGCATCTGCGACTGGCGGCGGGACCTCCTGCCCGGAACCGAACGTGACCGAGTACGTCGGGACGGACTCGTCGTTAGACGGAACGCGAACTTCTCAGAGTCGTACGTCTTTTCGACGGGCGAATTGTACTCCGAGTCGGTGAGCTCTTCTTGTGCGTTGACTGCGTGCGGTTGGGGTGGGTGAGGTGTCAGTTACGCGCGTTAGCAGGAAGGCATGAAGAGCTACGCACGGTAACGCGTGAGGCCCTTGCCGAAGTTGACGCGGCAGACGATGCCGAGGATGAGCGTCGTGAGGGTCAGCAGGACGGCAGCGGTCGTCATCAGTCTGAAGAACAGCCATGTCGCGTACGTCCAGCGGAACGTCGCCGCAATAAACATTGTCGCCCATCCAACGAGGATCAGGACCGCGACAGCAAGGAAGCCCATCATGCGAATCCTGTACTCCTTGCGCACGGAGATCCAGCCCTGTGAAGACATAGCGAAATATCAGCTATGTGGACGATGTAAGACACCGAAGGCGTGCACTAACCGTCGAGAGCCAGGGAATGAGCAGCTGATGGGAAGCGATCAGCGGACGCGTAGCATGATGACCGAACTGACAACACATACCGCCAACACGGTGATCATGACTGCCTTGAAGACATGGGGCGACTGGGTCAGACGACCGATGTTGCCGTTGTAGACCTGATCGATCCACAACGCGGCCGAGGCGCCGACGAAGAACAGCGACAGCTGGATCGCGATGGACAGCATCAAGACCGTGTTATAGATACGGTTGATCGTGCGCGACGCGCCGACACGCTTGAACGTCTGCCAGCCGAATGTCTGTTGACGAGTGTCAGTAAGGGGTTAAAGCTCTTAGAAGATTGCGCCTGTACCTTCATAAGCCTCCAGCTGAGGAATGCAGAGACGAGCAAAGCAAAGCAGTTGAGAGCCAAGCTCGGAATCTCTGCGTTCGAACGATCCTTCCAGTAGTTGGGCAGCAGGTTGATACCGCACGCGCCCTGAGTGGTCAAGGCAGTGAACTTGCGGTGGAACACCTCCGTGTTGAACTAAGCGGGCGGTGAGCGACATATTGCCGAGGATTATGGATAGACTCACGATCTGGAAGCCGCCCCACGCAGTCGCGAGGATATGTGTGAGCAGTGAAGCGACGCTGCGGGGCGAGTGAGTTTCGAGGCCCAACGAAGAGTTCGATTCTCTAACTCACATGTGAGGAATGGACTCGTTCAGCAGTGCGACAAGGGACATTCCAAGGAGCCAGATCTGGAAAGCGATGAAGGCAATATCCTCCCGCTTCGTGTTCTCGACGCTGGGAGCATATCAGCGTATGCAACTTCTTCGTCCACCCGTAGCAACTCACCTGTCAACGGGCCAGTTAAGAGCGTACAAGCACTTGCGCGGCAGGTCGACCTCGAACTTGCCGTCGAGGCCCTGGAGGTTCACCCTGGAGGTGCCGTTCAGGGCGAGGCGGATCTTGGTCTCGGGAAGGACAATGTCCCGCTTGCGAGGCGTAGCAGGAGCAGCAACCTCTTCCTCGTCATCTGACTCCTCGCCAATGTCGCTCTCATCATCACTCTCATCGTCGCTCTCGCTGTCACTATCATCCTTGAGGTCCACCTTCGGAGTGAAAGTGGGAGCAGCAGTGACGGTAAGGGTGCTGAGGGCACCAGTCGCGGTAGTCTCGACGACCGACTTGGTGACGGTGACAACCCGCACAGGCTGGGAAGATATCGAGATAGAGGAAGTAGAACGAGCAGTTGACGCAGAAGAGACAGCGGTAGACGAAACGATGGACGAAGAAGAACGAGCGGACGACGAAGAAGTAGCAGACGAAGAGGAGCTCGTTGCCGAGGAGAGGATGGAAGTGGTGGCCGAAGCGGACGTGACCGCGCCGGTTGAGGAGATGGACGCGCTGGCTGCATCGTCGTCGGTGTCAGGCAGAGTGGTGGCCTTCGTGTGACCGTCCCAGACGACAGTACACGAGCTCGCGTCCAAGGAGCTCGGAACCGAGTCGCACATGCGGAGGTCCGTGTTGTAGACAGCGAAGCCGGGGTCAGTGGCATTGCCTTCTACGATGAGACCTCCAAGGAACTTGGCGGCATCCGCGTTCGCGACAAAAGCCTGCACCTGGAAGACGACCTGGACGATGCAGTGGAGGACCGAAAAGATGAAGTAGATCTTCGTAAGCCGGGAGAAGGTGACGCGATCCCACTGCACAAGACGCGTTCAGCATGCTATTCCCGGAGTGGCACTGGTAGAGGACTGCGGGATTGGCGTCGGGCGTCGACGCAATGGTGGCACGGAGATACTGCGACCAATGGAATACAATCCGAGCCCCAACTTTGATGCCCCAGTGCCAACAATATGAATCACTCACGAAAAGCTTCAAGCCATGGAAGACCGGGATACGGGGGACAGCAGGCAAACGCATTGTGGATAGCTCTATGCATGCGCTGTGAGCTGCCGTCGGGTAGCGTCATTGTATGTTCAGGAAATGACGCACCAAGCGTTGTCGAGTCTGTAAACCTTGGCAGAAGATCGAGATGCCGCTAGGGCAGAGAAAGCGACGTGAAGCCCAGCCAGTGCAACTTCAACAATGTCGGAAAGGGAAAGCAAACGACAGACCCGCCTGTCGGCTGCGATCCTCAGAAAGCTTTGGAGAGGGGGGAAGGGGGGAAGGGAGGGAGTGGTGGTGGTAGGAACCAAGAAGTCCTGGTGCCGTCCAGAGAGTTGCGCGGGGCTCTCTTGCCTACTTACTCGCCGATCGCCCGTTACGCAGCCCGCCCGGCGCCTGCGTGAGTGCCGTCAATCAGGCAGCCAGTCTCCGTCTCCATGGGCAACCGCCTGCAGGCAACCACCCTCTGCCGCTCCTCCCGCCGCAATGCCCCTCATATCCGCTCCACGACACGCTTTCCCGGTTCTCGTATGCGCACGCCTCAAATCTCAGCCTCTGTTCTTCCGTCCTCGCCAGCTAATAATACACTGCGATTTGGGCAGGAAAACTACAGTACTACTAGCTTCAGCTGCTTTGTTTGCATATCGTCGAAGTTGCGAACACAAGGTCCCAATCGCAGATATCCTTTGGCAGTGCATTCTGGCCCGTTCGGACCTCGCTCTGGACACATCACCGACGCCCACAGGGACTGTTCCGTCATACTTCTACTCCCTGCACCGCAGTCGCACTGGTGCTCCCAGGAGGAGTGTACCTTCCGTGTGTCTCCCGCCTGTTAGCGTCGCAACCTTTGACAGCCCGTGCTTGCCGGTACGATGTTATTCAAGCGTGTGTATGCAAGGCAATGCGCGTGTACTTGAGGGTCAGTTCGCCCGATATTCAATGATGACAACGATTTGATTCACGGTGAGCAAGGAAACACAAACGACGGTCCGTGGATCGCGCTGCAGCTGCACAGTCTCAACGACATCACGCTCATATCGCAGCTTACATCCGTTAGTAAGAGTCATCACCGCTTGAGGGAACATGGAACTGCATGTCCCCTACCACGATGTACGAGTATTCCGCAACAGCCTGAGTACATGTACAACTCAAACAACGACCCGTTTGCACCTTGTCCAACAACTTTTGAGTGTGTCTGCCATGGTCTCAATCAACTTTGTGGATAGATTGGGATAGAACTACATACACGCCGCAGTCCGCTTGGCGTTTCAATACAACTGTCTTCTTGGACGGAAACGACCTACACCTGGTACCAACGCCTCCCACCGCTCGCCAAGAACCAGAAAGTAAACTTCTCCTCGCTCTCGTCCGCAGGCCCGCCGTCAAACGTCCTGTGCACAGCATCAACCCGTGGAGTGATGTACCCCTCCTCGTGCAGCGTCTGCAGCATCTCGCACACTTCCTGGCGGTCGTACACGGACCGCAGCCGCCACCGGATCTCCGCCTGCCAATGTCCCGAGTCAACACCATGAGCCTGTCCAACGAGGAAGAAGACGAGGGAACACAGAGGCACGCACCTGTGAGATGCCCGGGCGCAGGAGGACGAGGCCGAGGACGGACCGCATCGCAGCCTCCCACACGTCCTCCAATTTCCGCCCGTAGATGTCCAGCCAGCGCCGGGGGAAGATCATTGATTTGCGGTCCGGGTTCTGCGCATCGCTGACGGTCACCGTCCACGGTCTGATCGCCTTCGCGGACACAAGCACGACCGCAGCGTAGCCTGTCCAGTGCGCGAGCGGCACAGGAGCTTCGACCATGCGCTGGACGGCCGAGAAGAGCGTGGTCTCCGGGATGTGGAAGGTCTCGAGATTTGCCTGCGGTGGACGTACGATCCGTGATCAGCGTATATCGAGACTCTTTGATAGTTGCAGTGATCTCGAGACTGGGTACTTGGTACTTACCAGTAGCTGTCGCTTCGTGAGACCGGTGGACCCGGCCTCTTCCAACGCCGGAAGCAGCTTCTCCACCGCAGAGCACTCTTCGTCGTTCAGCTCTCGCAGCAAAGACGTCTTCGCTGTTTCGAGGCACGCATGACAGTCGACGAGACCATCCGAACTGTGGCGACAGAATTCAATTTCGCCGTCCGCTGGAGGACCATGTTCGGCGGGCAGGGAGGCCTCGTCCACCTCCATATCCGCCGCGGCGCCCACGTCTGGAGGCTCGACGGAAGGCTCGGGGATCGACGCTTCTCGGAGACCGCCGGGCACGTAGCAGACACGAACGGACGTCTCGATATCATCATCATCTAACAGAACCCTGTCAGCAGTCGAAACGCCGGAACGCTCGTGGCACACACGCACCCGCTTTCTTGCTATTCCAGTCGATCTGCCTCCGCATGGACTGCGGATGAGACGTGTCCACATCGAACCGAACCTGGGGACAGTCCCGTAAGTCGTGACGTGAATGCGAAATTGGAATGCCCAGGGCAGACAAACCTTGTTCTCGGAGGCAAGCTCGAGCAGGAAAGCGGTGTCCCCGTCCGTTGCCAACAGGGACCACTCCTGCCACTGCTCCCCCTCTTCTTGCTGCTGCTGCTGTGCTGCGATGAGCTCGTCGAGGGCCGCGGCGTCCTGGAACAGCTCGCGCGGGAGCTGGCCGCCCATAGCATTCTGATTGCTGATGACAAACGTCCGTCGTGACAGGAGCTGTGAGCACTCTCGGCAACCTCGGGGAACGACGGCGACGCGTACCTATCCGAGATCTTGAGTGTGCGTCCGGGCTTCGACTTCGTGGGGTCTCGGACTAGTTTGGCCAAGACACCGCGGTTGAGGAGCTCCGTGGTGGTCTGTCGGACCGGCTCTTCCCCGACACCCTTGAGGAACTGGGATGCTATGTCCGCATCGTAAGTTTCGTTCGGGTTCCCGAGGGCCATCTGCGGTGATGAGGGTGTCAATGGCATGGTCAATAACACGTCGCAGAGGGCACTGACCTTGACGGCTGCATCAGCCACCTGCAGGAACTCAGAGTCGTAGGAGGCGGTGGGCGGCATGTCCCCAATCTCAGCGGTGAAGCTGCAGTGCGCGAATTGCTTCTCGCGTGCTTCCTCTGCGACGACAGTCCACATGAAGTCCCATGCCGGTACAGTGGGAACTTTCTCTGAGACTTCGTAGTACTGCTCAATGTCTTCGAGAGAAGCTGGCAGATCGACCTTCTGGCTGTCCTGCACTTCGACGAATCCCACACGTCTGTTGACGGAAACGTCAGCGTGCACAAAGACGGAGGTGAGAGGGAACGCACATCGCATTCTTGTCGATGTGTTTCCGGAGGAACTTGACGTGCGTCGCAAGGTCGAAATTCGTCGCACTCTCCGGGTCCGGATCGGGCAGGTCATCTGTGCCCCGGTGTTGCACCCACAGGTCGTACCACTTGTCCTCAAGCCGCGCCAGGTACGTCTCTGTCCCCGGGACCTCCCTGAGATGAACGAGTCGTTGCCTCACAGAGTTCCGAGGAACTGCAGGGAAAATCTGCTCCATGGCACCCCAGTCGAGACGCGTTGTGCCACGGCAGCGGGCCTTGATGATCACGGATGCGTCCCGTGCCAGTTCGTCATAGTCGCGGCTCCAGAGGAAGCGATGTCGGCGAGGTGTCTTCACGTCTCCATCGCCTACGTATAGTCAACGCCAAGTCATTCTGAGGAAATTATATGGTCGGCTTACCCGTGTCTTTTCCTTTGCCCTTCTTCGTACGCGTTGTCGTGCGCGCGTCCTTGGGCACGCGAGGGCCCTGAGACGCGATAAGCTCGTCGACGTCCTTCTCCTGGATACTCGAAGCCACCGGTATGGGCAACGCAGGTTTCGCGACAGGGACCGGCGGGAAAAGCGGCGGGCGTGCCGTCGACAGCAGCTTGTCCGCGACCATGTCCGCTTCCTGAATCGCCTCAAGGATTCTCGCCTCCCACTTCTCGCTTGCCTTGCTTGACCCCTGCATGAACTTCACCTTGAGCCGATGAACGCGCTGAGCAGCAGACTCGCGGAGCTCGTCAGGATGTAGTCGAGCGACCATGGCTTCCCAGTCTCGCTCGCGTTGTTCCTTTGCCTCTGCGGCACGACGGGCGAGCACGGCACCCGCCTCCTCATTGCGCCCGGCCCTCTTCTTTCCCTTGTCATTCTCGGCGAGCTTCTTCTTCAGGTCGCGCAGGTGTTTTTGCTGAGCTTTCTCGAACCAATGGGCGACGACCTCCGGGGATGCGCTGACCACCCAAGCCAAGCGATGCAACAGCTCTGCCCCATGCTCGACATCTTGCAAAGGAGTGTTGCCCGTCCTGGGGTCGATAAAGCGGCGCAAATACTCGGTCTGCAAGTGTGATAAGTTATACACAGAACTCCATGACATCGGGCGGCGAAGCGTCTTGAACGCTAAAGTGATTTCCTCAGTCGCATCTCCGCCTGGAGGTAGGGCATCTCCTAGAAGTGCTTGAGCGTAAGTCGGATCGGTGCTGACCTTCTCGAGGTCGCTCCAGAACGCTGCAGCTTGCTCGCTGGTCAGGACAGGTGCCATCTTCCATACAGGAGGGACGCCCCGCCCAAGCGCCCATAGCTGGACAGGTACGATGTCGTTGAATCGCCAATACAAGGGAGCGACAGCGGGTGTGTATGGCCCTTGAGGTGCGATATCGTACCTTGCTGGATGTTCGGGATCAGGTGTGCAGGTGAAGATGGGGTTCTCCGAGTCAGAGGGAACCAGAGGGGTTACAAGACCGAGCACTCGCAGTAGGTCCAAGAGCGACAAGATCCGCGCTCGAGCCTTGGAATGTGCAGGGGCGAGAGCAGCACGAATACTCTCGGATACTGCTTGCACAGGCGTGTCGCGCGTCTCAGGCGAATGGATCAACTGTCCGAGTTCCTCGTCGGGCAGGAGGACGGCTACGAGCGCGCAGTAGGCAGAAATTGGAATGTCGGTGAAGTAGTGGGAGATGTGCACGATACGGTGCTGGTGAGAGACGACTTGCGGAGAGACATCACCCCTTTCAAAGAGCTCTACCGTCAGCATATGCAACGCGCGGGCTCTGGCAGCCTTGCCGACGATGTATCCATACAGCTGGGCCACGGTGTTCTTCTCCGAGAGCAGAGCGTCACGAATCACTTTGTCATCCTGCTGGAAGAGTAACTCCATGTCCATGATCTTCGCCTCCTGCGGCTCATCATCGGCGTGCTGGACCTGCTGAAAGTTCGAGGTGCGGCGGCGCCGGCCTGTCACTTTCTTCTTCTTCCCTCCCCCATACGCGACTGGTTGCTCGAAAGTCTTCATAGGGGTAGAGCTCGATTGAGGGAAGGGAGTCTGCAGGCTCTGCCCAAGCTCGGCGAGGTAGGCCTGTAATGCGTCAGCAGACACGTCCGGGAGGTATATGACGCGGACTTGACGGATGGTCTGCGTGAGCGTCGGCACCGCCGTCGTCACGAGCTTGATCCTTCCCTTGTCCACGAGGGTAGAGATCGTCGCATCCAACGTCCGCTTGTCGATCTTGGCTCCAGGACGGGTACTAGTGGGCTCACCGGCCTTGCTGAGCTTCTCGACCAGGGCGGCATGCGCCTCATAGAACTCTTTGGAGCTCGTGTTCATGATCCCATCAGCCTCCTCCAAGAGACGAAGGATCTCCTTCTCGCGACGCGGTTGGGAAAGGTTCCCCTTCGACTTCGTCCGCTTTGCCACTGGCTCTGCGGATGGCGTCTCAGGCCGGTCTCTCTTCTTGGAGGTGTCAGCAGGGGTGCTTGGCCCAGCTTCTGGTTCGGGTGTCTGAATCACCGTCAGCAAGAATTATCTCGTGCAAGGGCAATTAGCTAACCATGGCGATGAGCGAGTGTACATGGGAGAAGAATGAGAGATCGTCGGACTGCAGCAACGCAGGGTCGATAGGAATGCTCGCTTGAGCCTCTGCGTAGAATGGCACGGGTGGTGGAGGCATGAGGACATCGGGGGAGGGCGAGACGGGCTCAGCCGGAACAACGGTTTCCTCATCTGCCGCCATGCTGTTTACAGAAGCAGGCAGGTCTACTTCGTCTGCTGCTGGTGTTGAGTGCTGGGTAGGTTGCACCGCACTGGTTGAAGCTCGTGCTCGCTTTGCACTTTGTCGGGTAGGAGACAACGAGTCGCCGCGCTGTCGTACTTTGGGCGTTCTGGTAGACCGCCGGAGACTTGCCTCTGAGGGTCCGAGTGGAGGAGCCTCGGTCGGCGCAGAAGGGACACTAGGTTCATCGGAGGCCGCAGCAGCTGGTTGATTGCCATCCGTAGGATTCTCTGCAGCTGATTCCTCGAGCGCAGGTGTCGCGCGGATAGATGACAAAGGTGAGGAGGCTCCCGTCTCGCCCATTGGCACGTCCTCAATCGCAGCAGGAGGTGCTTCTACGGCATCGGTAGACGCAGAAGCAGTCGGTCCTGTCGAGTCAATCGGAACAGCATTGGTGGGAGCCTGCGACTTCCTGGGGCGACCGCGCTTCTTCGGAGCAGGAGCTTGCGAGGCACTCTCCTGTATGACAGACGAGGATCCGGCAACGCCCTCGCTCTGTCCCTCCGCAGCCTCAGGGCGCTGCTTTGGCGGACGACCTCTCTTGCGGGGAACGGTGGACGTAGCCTGGGACGGGCCCGCTTCGCCGGTCTCAGCAGGTTTATTCTTCGGGGGACGGCCCTCTTCTTCTTGGGAGGAGGTTCGCCTGTGCCCTCGCCAGAGGCCGCAGCATCGACCCCGCCTCCCTCGCCACCTTCTGCCTCCTCGCGCTTCCGCTTCCTCCCCTTCTTCGCAGGGGTTGCGGAAGCAGCTCCCTCTTCACCCCCGGGCTGCACCGTCTTCCTCGGACGTCCCTTCTTGACCGAGCCGTCCGGTAGAACGGGGTTAACGCGCTTCTTCCCCTTGCCCTTCGGCACGGCGCCCTCCTTGCCTGTGCTTAGGCGGATGTGCTGCACGAGCTGTTCTTCAGTCTCATAGAATGCATCCGCTCCAACAGGGCAGAACCCTCCAACGGCGGACATGTCGACATCGCGGTACTTCCGGTCCTCCACCTGCTCCTTCTCCGCAACGATGAGATAGTGTGCGACGGTGTAGTACTTGTACCGACGTTCGCGCCCGTGCGTCTCTGCGAGCTGCGCGATGCCGAGGTCGGCGAGGTGCGCCGGGGGAGGGTCCTTCTCGAGGCGGTTCAGGAGGAGGTCGATCGTGCGCTTGTCAAAGTCCCCGAGCGCGGCGGAAAGCTCGTTCAGCGTCATCCCCTTGGTACCAGCTTCGGTCAGGCAGTCGATCATCTGCCTGTGGAGAGACACATTGATCTTGAGACCTGTGTAGTCTTCTTCCTCCATATCTACACGGGAGTCAGTGTCTATGTCGACAAAGGAACTCCTTGTCGAACCTTCGATTTCATCTTCCTCTGCAGGAACCACCTCTCCCTGGACCTCGAAGCCTGCATCGTCTGCTATCAAGCGGATACAGGGAATCTTCTTGTGGGGGAAACGCTTCTGATCTCGATGCGGGACGTACACCTTCTCAATGAACCCTTGGTCCATGAGCTCACGGAGACGCGTGCGAAAGAACCTGCGATCAGTTCGCGTGGGGTTCACGAAGCCCTGTAGGTCCATTGCCGTTAGACAGCCCTCTCGCATTCGGCACAAGGGCAGTACTCACAATCTTGATCATCAGGTTGTTGGATGTGTGCATGTTATGCGGACAGTTCTTGAGCAACTTCGTCAGCCGCGACCGCAGGACTGGCATGCTCGAGAGGTGGCGTGCATCGATCGGGTCAAAATGGACTGGTGCGAATGGCTTCGTCTCCTCCTCGTCGATGTCTTCGTCCGAGTCGCCCTCGCCGTCCTTGGCTTGCTCTTCCGAGACCGCCTTCTTCTCTTCCGCGACTACTTGCTGCCATATTGGACTGCGCTCGTAGAAATACTTGTGCACGCATATATTGGTGCTAACACCGGGCTGGCGAAGCTTCAGACTGCAGATGGGTGAGGATTAGCAAACACCGGTAACATGCAATCACTCTCACGTACACAAGACCGAGCTCGACAAGCTGTTTGATGATGTAGAAGCACGTCTTCTGGTCGTACCCGGACTTCTTGCCCAGATCAAGTACACTAACACCACGTTCCCGACCCCTGGTGACAATTTGCAGAGCCATGTATATCATGGGTGTTAACTTCGATGGCTGCATGCGCCCAGGAGTCGTCAATAATGTTCACTCGTCCACTACCCTCAGCCAGCTTACCCGGATATGTGAGCCTGTGAGCGCAGCGAAAGTCGTCTCCGGGTCGACAGCAATTCTAAGCTGGTCGCCATACTGCTCCCTAAGTTCGTGGAGCGGCCTCACGGCAGCGTCGTCGATGATATCCAGACTGGTCGCAGGCGCTGGCTCGTCAACGGCCTCCTCGCCCTTCGCTTTGGCTTTCCGGATGGCGCTCGCTTGCGGCGCTATGTACACCTCCGTTGACCCGCCAGCCGGTATTATCCCGACGCGTACCCCGGGCTGCTGGACGATCACGGACCAGACGAATGCACAGAAGGCGTCGTCGACTGTTTGTCCGTGGACCTGGCTCGACGACGGGTGCGAGTAGAATTCGGTGATGAAGTCCCGTAAGCGCGAGACATCGCAACCTGTGAAATACCAGTTAGAACACCCCGATACGAGTTGACTTGATAATGGGAAGGTTATCTCGCATCAGCCCTCGCCACCAAGGAAGCTCTCATCAGGGAGCTCAGGGCTTCGCAAGAGGAGGCTTTGCTCGCTGCACGAAGGCTCCCCACTCTGCCCACTCATCTGGAGTCTCACAGGCTTGCGCCGATGACATCTGGCAGTCAAGGCCCAAACTCGTAGCTCTCGAGGACGGACGCCAGTGTAATATCCCGTCATCCCAGATTCTCTCGATGAACACTAGCAACCCGCAAGGAAAGACGACACCATCGTCGTCAGAAATCGCAACCTTGTAAGAAATGACACAAAGATACGGTCCCTCCTGGGGGTTCGAACCCGCCGACAAGCGTGTCGCGACCCGGAGGAACGCGCCTCGCTTCGAACACCGCGATCACATGCATTGCGAAGAAAAACGCGGCGACTCACCCAAGTCGCCGTCGAACGACAGTTCGCGCAGGCAGTGGCGGACAAGCTCGTCCATATCTCCTCAGGGGAGTCCCCCTAGAAAGCTGGTTCCTAAGCTTCTGGCCGTCGGTGCAGTGTCGCTCTTCGAAACGCTTCACCAATCAGCCCGGGCTGGAGCTACTGTTGCTGAGCTGGCGATATTCAGGTGAGCAAGAGAGGAAGACGATGAGGACGAGGAGAACGATGAGCGACGCGTTTTGCGATTACGCCACGGCGCACCAAGGCGGTCGCCTGCCTGATTTGGATCGCTCGGCATTGGCCGGCATGACCGCTTTCCGGAGCTTTGGTCTTGAGATCTTGAGACCTTGTGCCATTACATTCTCACCGGGATGCCGAGAGGACAGCTCACGCACACGGGCTCAGCGAGTCTGGGAAACGGATATATCACAAATCGGAGACACAGCACTACTCAAAGCAATGCGACTAAGGATGGGGTAGGAGGAAGGTAAGATGGTGGTAGGGTGGAGAGATCGAGAGATGTTCGACACAAGCGAGGTATCTAAGGGAGCTCGTGAGGACATGGGAGGGGTGGGGGAGATCATGAAGGTATGCGGGGGGTAGAGTACAATGAGCGTATCGTAATATCATGAGTTTTGCGTCCCGCCGGACGCATTTTGCTGAGTCTACTGGGAACAACGTCCTCTAACCCGTCTAGAGCCGCAATGCAGGGATGGTGCACGGTCTCCATCCACCCGAAGTAAACGAAAGGGAAGGAAACCACACGTACGTGTGACAAAAAGCACGAAGGCGAGCACGTAGCCCACGCCCTCGTACTCACAGTCACTGCGCGGATTGCTGCTGATCCCGCGCCTCCCACAGCTGGCGGAGAACGTCCGAGAACCCGAGCTTGCCCAAATGTGCGTTCTGCTCGAATCGCTGTACTAGCCAGTTTTCGAGCTTGTTCGCCGCGCTCTGCCATAGTGCCACCCGCGCCTGGATCTCGGCCGTCTGCTTGAACGTCGTCTTGCCGTCAGGCGAGGGGGAGTAGCGTATGCTCTCGTAGCATGTCGCGAATTGGGAGAGGGAGAGGTTCACGGACGTGATCGTCGCCGTCTGCGTCGCCGGGTCGACGAAGGACACCTCCCGGACGAAGGCGTCTTCAGAGCCGCCGAACAGCTATGAGGCAATGTCAGCGACGCCGGCTTCTTCCATGCGTCGTGCGACGGACGCAGAGGGTGGGCTCACCTTGACTATCCATACTGGTGCCTTCTGCTTGCACCCCAGTATCCGCTCCGTCCGGATGACACCCGTCTGGGGGTCGATGGAGCGGTCAACGACGTCGATGCTCATCACATGGCTGCAGTGTGGGTTTGGGTACTTGTGCCACATGCCGATGACGACGTGCGACCATGGATGGCTGCAGATGTGCGAAGTATGCGGGGAATGCGGGGTAGCGGGAGGGCAGACGAGCAGCAGGAGGAGAGTCATTCTGATCAGCAACCTCTCCCACAGCCATGCATGCAGAGACAAGGACTTACTCGTAGTTGAAGAGCTGGGAGAAGTAGTGCATGATGGTGTTCGTGGGTCTAATGTGTTCTTTGTCGAGGTCTAAGGGCGAGTGCAGGGAGGAGTGGGTCTAGACAGAATTAAGGTAGGTCTTGCGAGGAGTAGTCTTGAGGAGAGATGCGAGCGCACACGAGCGCGGGATCCCGCTCTGCTGTGGTGGCGGTGGAGGGTCCAATCAGGTGCCGACTGGAGCATGATTACGTGAAAATTTGGATCGTCCTGTGGTCTCCGGTCCCTTCCGATTCGCCGACTCCCGTCCAATCGCACGCACCCGATGACCTCCGATGACGTCTTCGGTGCACCGGTGCTTCTTGCGGCAATTTGGGCAGCGGCGGTCTGAGGATCGTCCATAGAGTCGAGCTAGCGTCTACCCGTGCCCTTGTCACGGAAAAGCCAAGGTGCATGAGTCTGAGCTTGGTCTGAGCTACTTATCCATGACCCCGGCGCACTCGGGGGGCCTGCGCCCCCCCTCGTGCACCGCCGTCTCAAATGTTTGCATTGATTGCAGCGAGTGCGAGCTTGAACTTGATGGAAAGTCAGCGTCGATCGCTATCGTCCCTTGTCAGCGGAGATCATGCCGCCTAATGGACTGTGTAACTCCGCTGAAGGGTCTTAGAAGTCCGCTTATATGTTGGCTTTCGGGAACGAACCCCACGATGCAAGCGCTGGCGGGCGCTCTCTCCGATTTGATGGCTGTGGCTTGCCGACCTCTTGAACTACCTCCACAACGCTTGCAGACGGTAGAGAGGGAGTTATACTTCCATGACATTGCAGAATTGCACGAAAGAGAGCAGCATGTGCCGCTCAATACGCTAACTTACCATCTCTGGAAAGTGCACTTTCCTAATCTGTTCGAGATGATTTACTATAGAAGATTGCAAGCCTTGGTGACTCGAAGATGCACCTGTATTGTAGTTCTTCTGCGAAGTTTGTCCGTTCGATACCCATGTCTGATGTGACCGTCGTCATCTGTAGTCCTGTTCTCCATCCATCAAGTCATCCAAGTGCTTCAGATCCTGGACGTACAAGAAGGAATGCTCGGATGCCTCACATGCGTCTCATGTAACTGGGAACCCCTTGTAATCCTGCTTGGATGCCGGTTGTGTGTCCCACTAACTCCACAAAGCTTCGAAATGGTGATGATGTACATCCAGATCCATAATAAGTACAAGTGTCCGTCCGTTACATGACATGCGGACATATCCTCCGCACGGCGCAGACAAACTGCGCACACAGCGACAGAGCGAGGTATAAGTACGCTCTAAACCCGAGTCCGCTCGGCCGCGATCTCCTGCAGCTCGGCAAGCCTTGCCTTCATCTTCGGCCTAGAATTCCCATGGATGATGAGTCCTCTTCCGTACCGACAAACGTAACGGAACGAAACTGGGACTTACACCTCGAGCAGCTTCAAATCCAGCGCCTCCTTCTCCTGCTGCAACGCCAGCCGCTTCTCCGCATCCAGCTTCGTGCTGCCATCGCGTCATGGTTCACGGTAAGTGGGAACGCACAGGCCGAGGAAGGGAATCGGCACTCACAAGACGTACCCACCCTGCCCGTCGTACTGCAGGATCATCGAGTGGTACTTCCACAGCGACGGACGGTGCGAGACCGTCAGCAGCGTGATGCCCAGACGCGTCGCGTGCTCCATCATCATGCCCTCCATGTCTGGGGGCACGAGCGAAGTCGCTTCGTCCAGGACGGCGTACTGCACACACGCATGCATTTGAGAACGAGCAGAGAACCCCTCGAATGGTGAGCGGACCGTACCTTCGGCTTGTGGTAAAACAACCTGGCCCAAGCAATCTTCTGCTGGTCGCCCCCGCTCAACGCCTCGCGCCACTCGCGTGCTGCATCCCAGCCGCCCTCGCGCTCGACGATGTGCTCCATCTGGACAACCGCGAGGATCTCAAGCAGGTCGTTGTCCGTGATACCTCCTGTACGCCGGACCAAGCATCAGCATGCAACCTAGATGTAAAGCATGTAACAACGCACTCCGTTCCATGTCGTCCTTGCTATGGGGGTAGATGACCTGATCGCGAAGCGTGCCCAGCGAGAGGTACGGGCGCTGGGGAATGAGGATGAACTGGTCTGCTGGAGGCTTGCGCACGATGCCGCCGTACACGGGCCAGAGACCACCCAGGATGCGGAAGAGCGACGACTTGCCGCAGCCGTTCGGCCCGACGATGAGTAGGTGTTGCTATCCGGAAGGAACATGGTCAGTGCCGGTGACTTGCACGAACGAGGAGGGTGGACTCACTCCAGGCTTGACATAGAAGCTGAGGCTGCGAACGAGAATGTCGCCATTCGGCGTTACGATTGGGACGTTCTCGAACTCAATCTCCTCGGACTCATACACAACACCGCGACCCTTCAGGACTACATGAACGACACGCAGCATGAGCTATGCACAGGGACCGGGACCGGAAAGGACTCACTCTTGGCGTTCTCCTCGACGCTTGCGCTGCTAACGAGGGCCTTCTCGAACTTGCCCTTCTTGACGTCCTCCATGGTTTCCAGTAGGAGTGCTACACGAGTGGTGTAACCCGCGAGTTCCTGCAGATCCTTGTAGGAATACATAACACGGCCGAAGGCATCTATACCGACGTAAAATTAGCGACGTCGCACTTAGAGAGAGTAATCCGTACCTGATGAGGACAACAGAAGGCGTCGGTTGGTCACGAAACCCTCCGTACGCCCTCCCAGGTCAAGAGCCGCGACGCCGGGAAGCTTGAAGAACACAGGAATAGCGCATATGCATAGCTACGAAGAGATTCAGTTCCCACCTTATGCTACTGAGAGTTATTGAGTACTTACTCCGAAGCTTCCCCATAGCCACTTGACGATACCTTCCTCCACGCAGCCGTGCCACCATCTTCTCCGAAGTACGTGGTTCTCGTGCTTCACCAGTCCCGCGTACTCACGCTCTACTAGCATCTTCTCGGTCTCCTCCCCGCCGAAGAACGCGATCTCTTCCGCAAACTCCGCCAGCCGCGAATGTGTATGGCGGAAATTGCCTGATAGCTGGGCGGAGAGCGCAGTGTACTGGCCAAACGGAGGCGTGAGGGCCCTCACTGCGATCGTGCATGTCAAGGACCAGTGGTGAATGTGAATACGACCCTACTCACGAAGTGCCGCAGAAGCTTGCACCAGGACAGTCAGGAGAACCAGACCTTCTGCCCCGACATTCTGCGAGAGTTGATAGTTGTACAAGATGACGTCAAGCACCGGCTTGGCGATGTTGGCATAAATCGCAGCCAGGTGAGTTGAGAACCGCTGGATGTCGTGGGTAATCATTCTGACTCGGGAGATGAGCGCGTCGTGATGTATTCACTCAGGTAGACTCACTGGTCAGGGTTTTTTATCCTGTCGTCCAGGTTTGCTATGGGCCATCAGCGACGCCTGAACGACAGTGATGAGTTCGGGACGCTCACCTAGCTTGTAGAAAACCTTGACATCGCTCGGGTCCTTCTCGTCGCCCAGGTATTGCTTCATGACCTCCTGGGTCAAGCGTGTCCGGTACGCCAACGCGAGCTTATTCTGGACATAGCTGAGCCAGCTGTTTGTCCATGTCGCGGGGATAGCGACGAGTAGCCATCGGAGGATATTCAGCAAGAAAGGGACGGGCTGTGCGCGTACGAGAGATGCGACAATCCTAGCACACAGAGAGGAGGGTTGAGTACAATATCAACTGGCTGTTACGTCGGTGAGCTTACTTTCCATCCAGCGCGGCGACGTATAAGGAGATGACCGTGCGGAAGATGAGGAGGCTGGAGTGCATGAACAGCAGCATAGCCTCCTTCGAGCGCAGGCTGGGGATCACAATGCGGAGTATGCGCGACAGCCTCTGGTAGAACGTAGCATCGACCTACACGAGATGCACGGGGAACGGTGTCCAGTATCAGACCGCGGTTGCAAGTGAAGACAAGCCTTGACGCACCGCAACCCTGGGTTTACTCGAGCTCTCCCCATCTTTCCCCTTGCCCTTCCGTTTCAGTGAGGATGCGGCCGGCCTGGCGGAGAGGCCTCTGAATGTGGTCGAGATGACATAGACTACGAATCCAGCGGTGAGGGCACGCTGGACTAGAGGGCGGTGTTGCGCGTAGGCGTTAACGAGCTGCGCGATGCGCTCCTGCGAGGGCCGAAGCGTAGACTGTATTGCCATCAGCTACGCGTCGTATGAAGCAGAGTAGCTCGTTGAGAGACGCCAGAATGCCTGGTCGAACGAGGAGGTCGAGGAGGAGGAGAGGATGGGTTGTGCGTCAGAGCGAGACAAGGTCCGCATGCATGTGATAGAGCGCCATACGCGACGCGGGGTATGATCTTGATTGCGCGGCTAATCCTCTTCTCCGCCCCGTTCGGCCATGGTGCCAGCTGAGAGCCCTTTAGCTGTCGGTGTTCTCGCAAATGACTGCTGCGACTGCTTCAAGTCTGTTAACATCCTTTGGCTCTGCTGTACATCCTGCATCGTTCGACTGTAAGACCAGGTACCAGTCGCGCACCTAACCTATTCCTTCAGCGTGATCCCTCCCCTCACGTCGCTATCCACCTCCTGGCCACCATTCGCCGCCCTCACCAACGTTCCCAACCTCGCGCTCGCGCTCGCATCGATGAACTCGACGCTTTCTTTGATCCGCACCCCGTCGAGCCCGCTAACATCCTGTTCCTGTTCCTCTGTGAACCTCAGGACCCAGATCAAATCGTTCTCCACCACCTCATCGTTCGGCGCCCCCTTCGCCATGAGGAAGTAGCTCATGTGCACCACTGCCGTCCGCTTGTGCTCATCCACCAGGATATCGTGGACCTTGGCGCTCTCTGTAGGGGACGTGAGGTAGCGCCCCGACGACGCGAGGTGTGCGGCGAAGGCCGCATTGTCCATGCGATCCTGCAGGCCCGCGTTGTGGCGGACGAGGTGGTTGTGACCCCAGGCGTGTATCGCAGATGGGTGACGAATATAGAGGAGTTCTTCGGCGTCGCGCGGGAGTGAATGGGATAGTGCGAGGGAGTGGAGGCGGGCGTAGAGCGGGGAGGTGGCCTCGGGGAGGGGTTGGGCGGTGAATGTCATGTTCGTCCTTCGGTGGTGGTTAACTCTGGATGGACTGGAGGTTGTGGGTATCATTCCTTCCGGATACTTCTTCCAAGTTATACCCGCAATTGACGCTCCATAATGCTGCGATAGTGATCATGGTTTTGCGCGGGGAAGAGCTCGGATTGACCGAGACGCGTGACGGGGGTGACTAACACTGACCACCGCAGCCGCGTTCGGTTCCTTCTCCAAGGACCACCATCAACGGCGACAAACTCCCCTCAATTGCAAGCGATCCCCGGCCCGCCGCTCTCTTCCCCCATGCCAAAGCTTGTCCCGCAAGGATCACCTCTATGGACCAGGTCGAGAGCGGCGAAAGAGAGGGATCGCGGCCACGAGCAACCTAAGGCGGCCGCGTCGCGTTCACATCCGCAAGTACCGTCAAATGCTCTGGACGCTCCTCCAGTGCCCGTTTCAAGAGCCAGATCGCCCCATCGCAAGATCGCCAGCGGTCTACAGATTGAGCAAGCTGGCGAGCGGCGTACGGTACAAGTCGACCGTGGCCGTCCCAGTCAGGTCTTCCAGATTTCACCCCTATTCGCCCCGCTCCCGGTGCCTGTCGCCAAGAAGAAGCTCGAGGGAGGTATCAAATCGTCGGCAGGCGCACGCCAGGTCAACGCGAAGGCTCCCAGTCCGCACGTCCGCTGGTTCGACGACACTCGCAACAACCCGCGCGGCAGACCTGCCGGCCGATCGAAGCCCGTATGTGATAGTGTGGTCCATGTATGCGGCTAATGTACCTTCTTGCACCATGCACAGGCTAGAGAAGTGTTATCTCATGTCGAAGTCCCGCCGCTGCCGCCCGACTACGCTCGACCGACATTACGCCCTCGCTGTCAGTCACAGGCCGGAGAAGTATCCTCTCATGTCGAAACCTCGTCGCTGCCTCTCGACTGCGTTGCTCGACCGATATCACGCCCTCGCTGTCAGACCCGCTCTCGCTCGCGATCAAGATCCCGCTCTCGGTCTATGTCTCGTTCTCGCCTGGCCATTGTCAACCCTAGCGCCGAGTCACTCGTTCAACGGAATTCCTATTCTGAGGCCACTTGCTTCAATAGTCACGGCCGCGCATCCGGGCCCACAGCTGCGTTCAATCAGTCTCGCCGCCCGTCCGAACATCTCACCAGCTCAAGCAACCCCAGGGAGACCTCGTCCATTCCTGCGATGCCGCCGGGAGCAAGGTCCGCACACATGCAACGCAGACCGAGCGTACGTGCCAACGCCCAGGTCGCGGCTCCGCAACTCATCGCTCAACGCTACGACACCAACGCTTCTCGTCCGCCCGGCTACCTTTACCTCGCGATCCTCATCCTCCTCTCGGCGCTCGGTATCGTCTTTGCCTATGTGGACGCCCCTCATCTCTCCGCTCGTCTCTCGAATGTTGCCTTGAATCTGAATCTCGGCTTCGGTCTATGGTAGATTTCTCCAGTTCGAAGTTGTGTCGCTTGGACCGTGAGGTCGCTGTCATCGTCGTGTATTCTGGTTCCGTCTGTGATGTTGTCTGCAGCTCTGTCTCTTGTTTAGTCGAATTGTTGTCTGCGCTGTCGTCGGGTTCAAGCTCTCGTTTCTGTATAGCATCCCGCTGTCTCCAACTTTGTCGTCAAGTAATACTTGTGCATCTCTCACATTCAATTGATGCGATATCCCCTCTCCCGCAATGTGTCTGCTGTGCTGCACACCGTCGTGCACTGTCGGCAGTCAAACAAAGCATGACAACAGTACATATGCACACCAGCGTGTTTTAGACAGTTATCGTTGTAAAGACGACATCACCGACATCGAGAGCCTTGAACTGCGACACAGGCGACCATGGTGCCGTCGAGTTCGAGCGTGCCCGCTCGTACACCAATTTCACCTTTGTCTTGCCCCTCGCAGCGCCATCAACCATCACCAACGCGTCGTTGACCTGCACGCTCACCGCCTCGCCTCCATCAACGACCTCCGCCGAGACGCGGTTGATCGGGTTCGCAAGGTCGAACTCGGCCCCGGACGCGCTCGTCACGCTCACTTCGTACGTGCCGTTGCGCCCGCCCTTTGCCTGTATAGAGAGCGGGGCGACGCCCGAGGGGAGGCGGAGGTCGCCCGCGTCGGGCCCGAACCCGAGGTAGAGCGCGTCCGGCTCGACGAAGAGCCGCGAGGTGTACAGGTAGCGGTCGTCCGCGGGCGAGGGGCGCGCGTGGTGCGGGTAGTAGAGCTCGTTGGGGGTGGCGCTGGAGGCGACGATGGAGCCGTGCCCGGTGGAGTAGATCGAGCGGGAGGCGTCTTGCGAGAGGACGGGGTTCGAGCCGGACTTGTAGTATGGTCCCGAGACGGAGTGCGCGTAGGCGTAGCCGACGCCGTAGTCCGGGGACTCGTAACTGGAACGCGATGGAGATCTGTCAGTACTAGGACGTGCAAGGAGACACGAAGCAGTAGGCGTACTTGTTCGCGCTGTAGGTCAAGAAGTAGACAGGGTTGCCGTACGAGTCGTACCGTTTGATCGTGGTCGAGCCTTCGGACCACCTCCGGTCCTTGAGCGTGCCCCCACTTGCCGCATGGTCGTTGACGTGCGCGTTCTCCCAGGCTTGTGGCTGCAGCGCATACGATATGACCGCGACCCAGCCGTCCTTCCGTGTAGGGCCAGGGAAGGACGCGTTGACGGACGTCTGCCAGTCCTTGGGCTCGTTCTTGTGCACGTCCCGAAAGCTCTTGTGCACCGCGGGGAGCGTCTTCGCGTGCGGGTCGTTCCACCACGCGTCGTCGAGTCGGACGGCGTAGATGTTGCTCTCCTCGATATATTTGCCGAACTCGTCGCTCCAGACCCAGTTCCGATATGCATTGCGCGAGAAGAAGAGCCAGATGCTGCCGTCGTCGTCCCAGAACACGTTCGGGTCGATGCTCGGGATGTACGTCCCTTTGGGTGCGGTCAGTCCGACGTCGTGGGTGGGCGGCTCGAGGTACGGAGGGGACATAAGGAGATTGATGTCGTAGTAGTCCGGGTCGAAGGGGTAGTAGTCGATAGGGCGGTCCGCGATGGACACGAAAGGTCCGGAGGGTGAGCGCGAGACGGCAACGCCGATCTTTGATGCCTCCTCAAAGTCAGGATATCTATGGCAATTCAGTAAGCGTCGGTCTCGGACGCAGACCATGACAAGACTGACTTGAAGTATTCTGCGATCTTGCTCGAGTTCAGGAAACGACCTGCATGAAAGAGGAAGTACCACCCAGTCTTTTCCTGCATGAATGTCTCAGCAATGCACGACCATCAAGTATGAAGGGCCGCTTTGATCAAGACAGCACAAACACGTACGTTGTAGTAGCATTCCGGAGCCCACCACCAGTCTTGGGCCCAGATATTCGCGGAATTGGTTTTGATCGCACCTCCAGGGATCTTGGACCATGTCGCGAGGTCGGGAGACGTGTAAATGCCGTAGTACCACCCCGGGTCCGCACCCTCGGTACTGTACGCCCAGTACGCGCCTGTCTTCTCGTCCCACCGCACATACGGGTCTGCGGCGACGGTCGTGGCGTTGTTGATGTACGTGCCGTTCGTGTGCCAACGCGAAGGCCTGGAGGAAGCACCTAGCGCGACGGGTAGGATGCCTGCCACGACGGCGAGGAGTACAGAGAGCTTGAACATGACGACACCCGCCCACGTCAGGGTGAGACGTCGACACAAGGAGGACTCAGGAGGGGCTCTCTACGCTGCACATCGTGCAGGACGATGTTATATACGCGGCGCGGCGCGGAGGTCAGCTGGTCAGGCGGACCACTATGGCTGGTGTCCGAGGTGCGCGTCGGGGCCATCAAATTCAGAGTGGGTTCGGCGCGATAGTGCTAATACTATGGACGCGACCTGACGCGATCCCAGACCAGCGTGCCAGGGCCAGGGGTCGGCGGGGAGAGGGCATATGGCCGCCATCAGACTGCGAACAGTGAGATTTGCGATCATGCAAGGTCATGAGGTTATCTGCGCTCACCGGCAAGCCCATTCGCTCATTATTGGACCGTCTCGAATACTTCGCCATGCTCTCCGTCCATGTGAGGCTGAGTAGAACGGGTCAGAGCAGAAGCTGGCAGAGCACGGAAGAGGCGGTCCTGGTCCGACGTAGCGCTACCGTAACCCCCGAGCGGACACCCGAGATCTCGATCCAAGTCTGTGCATCCTTCTTGAACTTCAACCTGTATGTACTAGTACGTGTCAATGCGGGGACCTGCCTAGAATCCAGCCTGGCGCAAAAGAGTATGCAACGCTAACAAGGGCAGGAGAAGGCATGACGGTCCCATTAACCAGGGGCACCCAGAAGCTATCCAATTGGACGGTTCTTCCATGCCTTCCGGACCCAGTAACGGAGTCGTCACCGCATGTCGGAGGCGTGTTCAAGTTTCGTGGCAGCATTCGTCAATTAGACCATGTGTAGCAGCACTTCACCTCCTCAAGGACGAGCTCTACTGCCAACCCCTACCCCCTTCGCTGCCATCAGGAATGGGCCAGCTCTGCTGCAAGAGCCGAGCCATGGAAGACGCTCCAGAGAACCGGGTAGAAGAGTCAGTAGGTGTTGCGAACCCGATCATGTACATTGTTGATGAGCTGCGACAGACCAAAGCCAATATGCCACATCAGTACGAGCACACTGGACACAGGAGACCATCCCTTGGACATGTCGTCAACCGCTTCCCCTTGTCACATAAGGCTCGTCGACTGCCACGCCCTGACTACAGCAGACACTCTGCGCATCGTCGAATCTCCAGACTTTCCAACCGCCCAGTACTCTGCGATATCATACCCTTGGCGTGGCGTCGTCGTTGACCCGTCGTCTTCTGGCCGTACGTTCGCTGTACGAGGTGCGGAACACGCCGACCCGGTTGGCATCGACGCGCTCCGACATGCATGCACAGCATCCCTGCTACGGGGGATACCCTACCTCTGGTTGGACAGATTGTGCATCATGCAGGACAACCGCGAGGACAAGAGCTGGCAAATCCGCCACATGTACCGGGTGTACAAGTCATGCAGCCTGTGTATCGTTCTCGCTGGCGGAGTCCAACGTCTGGTTCGACTTGACGAAGAAACGTCGTGGATACATCGCAGCTGGACGCTGCAGGAAGTCCTCGCTCCTCCAGAGGTCGTTGTCTTGATGGACTGGAAGCTCGGGCCTGGCACGAGCCTGAGCGGCGGTAGGTCCATACCTATCCAAGAGGTCATCCCCGGCGAGTCGGCCATAGCCCCCCTTCCCCTCGTCCTCGAAGCATGCACCGTCGGCTCCCTCTCTTTTGCCTCCGCGTCCTCCGACACCTCGTCCGCACTCGTCGAAGCATCCATCTTCAGCGCACACCCCTCCAAACACTCCCACAACGATATCCCTTTCTGGCGCCCCCAGAGGAAGATCCTCGCTCCAAACGTGTCCGCACTCTCCATCGCCATGGACCCCGTCCTCACAGCGGACGCAGACACCCGCGCGCACGCCGTGTGGCAGAGCGCCCTCATGCGCACCTCCTCGCGCCCCGTCGACATGGTCTTCAGCATCATGGGCCTCTTCGACGTCACCCTCGACCCCGCGCAGTTCCACAAGGACGACCGCCGCGGGGCGACGATCGCGCTCGCCCAGACGATCCTGCAAAGGGGCGGGAGCGCGAGCTGGCTCGCGCTCGGTTGTCGGCTCGAGCCAGACAGGTCGTTGTCCACGTTCCCGACGTTCCCCCGCACGAGTGTCGCCGGGGTTGCGTTTGTCCAGCGCGGACAGCGGGTGCAGGAAGTGTCGGAGCTCGTTGACCCGGTGTATCCGGTTGCAGAGGCATTGGTGCCGTTCCCCAAGGGCAGCATGGACGATGCAGGATACTTCACCTTCACCGCAAGAGCCGTGCCTCTTCGCCCTGTGGTGCCAGGGGAGACAGGCCGGGTCCTCGTTGCTCTCGACGGCTCCCGCTGGGCTGTGCGTCAACCGTCCGACTCTGGAGAGATCGCACAGAAGGAGGAGGTCTGTGCCGATGCGTACGCAGTGCTGGTGGGGTGGTTCAACCGGTACTACCCGGGCCAGACCTCTGCGCTCGACAAGGATAACATCCGGGTGATGCTGCTGGAAGAACACCAGGCGGGGATGGCCCACGTTCGGTCGTACATCACGCTCAGCCAGACCGACAGAGCGTACGTCCTCGGATGGTCCGAGCGCGAGTTCCACGTTGGAGGCCCTGACGAGGCGGCCCTGCTCTCGCAGCCTTCTCAGACTGGCCAAGAGCTCCTTCCGACCTCTTCATTGGAGGAGGTATGGCCCCGCGTTCCCAATAGCAGACCGGTGAAGGCACTGGAAGACGAGGTGATCCGTAAAGCCAGATGGGCGGTCCCTCAGCGAGTGCTGGAGCGCTATCGGTCGCGGAAGGAGGCATGAAGAAGCACGAGTTGCTATCCCCCGTTGGTGGACACGGATATGCTATCAAGATACATTGCAACGTTTGGATACTACACAGTACAGTCAGAGTCAATGCGACGCATACAGACAAAAGAGAGAGAACGAAAGCACGGTGAGATAGCAAGACGAACAAGAACACCAGAGGAAAGCACCAGGTACCGTGCGCAGGGCGCGCCAGAGACAGCATCTACACCTTGTATATCATCCCATCAGCGAAGTAAATCTCCTCCCTGGAGTTCATGACGTCGCACGCCGCAGTCGCCTCTGCTGTGCCAAACGACGGTGCATCCGCCGGGAGGCCCTCGTTGATCGCCGGAAGGATGAGATTCAGGTAGATCGAGTCGGCGTCGACGTGCGATGTCGACATGAGGTGCGCCAGCCTCTGCCTGAACAGCTTCAACCTACAGTACAAGAAGGAAGTGTGTCAGCGCCGCTCTCAGCAAACAACCTCGGTCGCTAGCGGGACTCACCTCTCGGGGCTCACGGCAGCGTTGTTCGCATCAGCCTGGCCGTCAGCTACACCAGCACCATCGCCCATCTCCACATCGCCGTCGCCATCCCGCTCTGGCTGAGGCGACGGCGAAGGTTTCGCAGCGGCAGGCGACTTGCCCTTGGGCATCGGCATCCGTTTCTGCTTCCTCCTCTTCCTCATCGCTGCTCTCGTCGCTCTCTTCATCGGAATCTTCCTCGTCCGAGCCAACCGCACGGACACCACCGTTGTTCAGCTTGCGCTTCTTATGACGCTTGCGTCGGAGCACCTCCTTGAACAGCGCGAAGCGCAGGATGGACTCCGCCACCTCCGCGTCCTTCCGTTCGACCTTGTTCGAGAGGCGGGCCTTTGCGTGTGCGGTCGCGAGACGGATGAGCGTCTCCAGCGTACGCGCCGTGAGCGGGGAGGTCTGCCAAACAAGCACACGAGTAAGCTCTCTCTTCCTCGCTCGCGAATACGCGTCCCAAGAGGAATACTCACCCGCTTCTTCCGCGCCTCGAGGTCCTCGTTTCGGAGCTCCGCGTACACGGTGACGATGTGGTCCGCAGCGTCCCTACAGAGCTTGGGTGCGGTCTTGCTCTTCGCATACTGGATGTACTTCTTCACGAATGCGATGCTCAGGACCTCCGGGTTCTTCTTTTTCTTGCTCCGCGTGCGCGAGAGCTGCGTAGCGGCTAGGCCGACGTGCAGAAGCGGGTCGTACTTTTCGAATGGACTCGGCTCGCCCTCGTCTGCGTCTTCTCCGGCGACGTTGGGACCGTCGATCGACAGCTGCTGTGAGAGGCTGTCGACGATAGGCGTGCCCTCTTCGACCCCGGGTGGCAGGTACCGGTGCATGCGCAGTACATGGTCCGCAATCGCGCGGTCGCGGGTCTCGTCAACGTCATCCGTGACGACGAAAAGCAGGTCGAAACGAGAGAGCAGCGAGTCGGGTAGCGCGATGTTCTTGTGCGGATCCTTGTGTACGTCGTACTGTGAAGCGCCACAGCGAGCGGTCAGATAGGCATGCACACCCCCGAAACACAGACGGAAATGTGCTCACCTGGCCATAGATGGGATTCGCCGCGGCCACGACGCTGCAGCGCGCGTTGAGAGTGGTGTGGATGCCCGCTTTGGCGATGGTGACGGTCTGCTGCTCCATGACTTCGTGTATCGCAACTCGATCGATATCGGACATCTTGTCGAACTCGTCAATACAGACGACGCCCCGATCGGCGAGAACCATCGCGCCCGCTTCGAGCCTTCGCTCCCCGGTATCCTTGTCAGTCGTCACCGCGGCAGTGAGACCGACGCCGGAGCTCCCGCGACCGGTGGTAGCGATGGCTAGCGGCGCCGTCCCGAGCACAAAGCGGAGCATCTGTGACTTTGCGGTAGACGGGTCACCAACCATTAGGATGTTGATGTCTCCACGAATGTGCGTTCCGTTCGGGAGGTTCTTCTCGGCGCCCCCAAGAAGGAGGAGCAAGATTGCCTCCTTGATTCTCTCGTGTCCGTATATTGACGGCGCGAGCGACTGGGAGAGAAGTGTGAAGACGTCCTTCCGCTTGCCGATGCTGTTGATTTGACGGATGTCATAGTCCTGTGAGAACGGTCTGCGCAATGCCGCCTCCGATCTTGGAGGAGAGCAAGTTGATGTTGTTGGCGAGGATAAGCGACCTGGTGTGATCCCGTGAGTACGAAAGGAACGGACATGATGGAGATCGGGGAAGAATCAGCGGGACACGAGAGAAGCTTTCAGAGCTTACTAGGCACGCCAGTTCTTACAACACGATGGGAGCCCGCACTGCCATATGAGGTAGATCGGACTGTCCCAGAGGACATCGCATTGACATTGCAGGGAACGGCGAGATCTGCCCAGCGTGCCCGGACGCATTCACGGAAACCACCAAGCACTGCTCCGTATCTTCCCCGCACTCCCAGCGCATGCTTGAAGTTTTCCCAGCAAGGCCAGACTTGTTCGGCCAATGAGGGCGACAGGAAGCAGGACGGAGACGAGGGCACCGTGCATGCCAATAAGGCGAAGAACGTCAACACTCACTTGAATGAACCATTCGCGCCGCCTCCAACGCTACGATACACGCCCACCAGTTGTATCCGGTCCCCGGGCTTACATTTGTCCACCAGGTCTCCATCGAGGATCACGTCCGTTGCGCGAGGGAGCTGTCCGGCGGGGGCGCGCTCCGGCATCTCTTGGATGCTGATTCTCTGGTGGTCGCGGAACTCACAGTAGCCGTACTCCATCTCGAGCGGGTGGCCCTCATCGTCCTGCTGCGGCGTGACCGACGATGTCGGAGGGAGATTAGACGTGCTGGTCGTGGCGTCGCGGTACTCGCGTGCGTGGAACATGCCCGTATCCGGACAGAAGTGCACCGATTTGAGCATCTTCGGGCGCACGAGCGAGCAACGTGTCACGATCCCCTCCAACGAGATCATCTTGCCCAGCTGCGCCGCACGTAGATGACGAGGACTGACATGATGGTCGCCGAACGAGCCGCTGAAGCCGACGCGATAGGTCTTGCCTTTCACCTCGTGTTTGAGGGGATCGTGGAGTCGCTCGACGACCTTGGCAAGCGCGTCTTCCAGGGCAGGAAGGTAGTCCACAGGTTGCTTGAGCACGCCGTCGGCAAACTCGCGCTTGTAGTCGCGCAAGTCGTCGATGTTGATGATGAGTCGACGCTCATCCTTGTTGAGCATGGTCTTGATGTCCTCTCCATAGCTGAAGGCGGGAGTACTGGCGTCTAGGAACTCCTCGAAGACATGCGACCTGTCTTGCATCAAGTCATCGTGGGTGATGGGGTCATCGAGGAGCGACATGGTGGTCGTCGTGGATGGAGGAAGAGGAGTGTCGCGTCGCGTTCAACGGCCACGCCCATTAACGCGTCGAGCCGCGAAAAGGCCGGCCCTGAATAGGGCACGTGAGCCCTGGACCACCGCGTCTCCACTCAGACTTGCTTCCGCTCCGTCGCGCGCAGCTCCGACATCAGTCCGAAAGCACTCGAACGGACGTCGAGATTCCGAGATGGCACTCAGTCAGCGAGGAGTTTTCAAAGTGCGTATTCACTTAGGGTGTGTTTTGCCGGGAGAGCATGATGTACACATATAGTACAAACGTAGATTAATCGGCCGAATAAATGAAGCAACAACGAGCGGACGCGACACGGGGAAGCAACCAACCGTCCGCTGGGAGATGTACTACAGAACCAAGGACAGCAACCGGGAGAATTCCAATGGCAAGACTGCAGGGCACGGTGCGTTGGGATTTGGTGGATGTATTTGAAATGTGTGGCGACTCACTAGACAAGATGCGCGGCGACACGCCGGAAGCGTTTGCAAGAAATGCCAGCGGGGGTGGGCCGTTCAGTCACAGCCATTCCTGCCGTCGGGGCAGCTGCGTGCCTGTGGGATGTATTGTGAGCCACTGAGGAGATGTTAAGAGTGGGCACGGGAGACGTACCTCCTCCGGTTCCCGCTTGTATCCGCTGCAGCTGTTCGAGCCGTTCGGGCATGACCTCTTCCAGTTACTGCAGCTGTTCGAGCCGTTCGGACATGACCGCTTCCAGGACGCGTACTGGCCTCCACCGCCGGGGGGTGCACGAGCAACCTAGAGCGAGAGAAGAATTGAATTGGGGTTGGGGAGACAAGGGGCAAGCGAACGTACGAGCTCGTCGGAGTCCACCTGGGGTTGCAGTCAGCATACTGCGGAGACAGCGGAAAGCGGGGTTAACTCACGGGAGCAGCAGACGCGAGGGCTGCGAGGAGCGCGAGGGGGACGAAGGCGAGGAAGAAACGCATGGCTTGGTGTCGGGAGGGAGGGCTGTAGAGTAGCGTCTGTCGGGGGATGGTGAAGATAGGCTGGAGCAAGGGGGCACATTTATGACAAGTGGGTTTGGCAGGGCGGGGAGCACGTGGATGGCGGAAAAGCGATCAGTGGATTGTCACCTCATCAAGATTGCAACCGCATGCGCAGGCTTGTGCCAGGCACATATTGCGGTCCGGGCACGGCGGGCGCTCTCCTCCCAGACCGGCCTGACCCTGCGTTCCTCTCCCTCGGCCCCCCGCGTCCTTCTCTCGGCTCCAGCCAATTCTCCGCCTCTCTTGATATGTAACCGCACTGCAGCACTCAGTCGCCTGCTTTCTCTGCAAAGTCTGCAGTCCGCGACGCTGCTGCCACGCCCGCACGCCCTGACGGCATATCAGACGCAGGGCCGGAAACTCCTCCAGGCCGAGCGGGGGGAACTGTATCTCGCCGGCTCAAATTGTGCTAGCTCGGTGATGGGTCCTGTTCCGCGGAAGGGGAACGGGGCGCCTAAGCAATGTTGCAGCCGCCAGCAGCCACAGCCCGTCGCTGCGGCCGCGACCTCGCGCTGTCTGAACCCTCCGTCATCGCGTCGACCGTCTCGAGACACGGGAATCTTCGCTGTCATCTCCTCTCTGCACCCGTCGCGCTTCCCCGATCTCATCCACGCGTTTCCTGTGCTCGCCGTCACGGGCTCTTGCGCTGTTGCCGTGCCCGCTGACGATGATCACCGCTCCTCCACGCTCCGACTGCGTATGTACAGTACTTACGCTTTGGGCTCTGATGCCACGTCTGCGACGCACCGGGCTGGGATCTTGTCACCCGTCCAACCCCGAAGGACTTCGTACCAACATATACTCACGCTCAAGCCTCCGAGTCCGACTTTCTCGCGCCCCCGTCCACGGCGATGACCCGCGCTCTGTCAAACAACCTCAGGCATCCCGGCCGGGCGGAGCTCTCTGCAAACGCACATACATACTTTTTTCGTACTATGTGTTAGGCGACGTCGACGCTTTTCGCAACGCTGACAGCCCAAGAGGTTGCAGTTGGCCAGCTCGCTTCGTTTCAAGGCACATTTCATCGATTCCGCCGCCACCACTTCCCGAGCTTGGCCGACCCGACTCCTCCTGACTCGCTGGTGGATCCTGCCCTATCACCTTCCGTCCTGCTCTGTCCAATACTTAGTACGCGACTCCTAAACAACCTCGTATGTGGCGCACGCCGCAGAGACGTCTTCGACGATCTCCGGCTGCGCTATCGGGCAGCGGAAGGAGCGGATAGCTCCTCCAGATCTGTTGATGCGTGTGTACTCCCGTGCAACGCAGAGGGAATCGAGTAGCGTCCGCACGTATACAAGCCATGGTGCTCTTCCTTTACGTTTAACGTCTCAACGCATGCTCGCCTGCACGCGTACGATACATTGCTTGTCTCTGCTGCTCGGACAATTTGCCTCTGCCCGGCTGCCCACCACACCGCTCCCGGTGCGGCTAAGTAAGGGGCTGGGGATCGGGGGGAGGCATCACGGCGGATCCAAATCCTTGCATGCCTCGAAGCATACATCCAGGTCCCCAGCTGCAGGATGTTCAGCGGGGCCGGCCACCCGCTGCTCGCCCGCATTCCCCGAACCCAGCGCGTCGAGAGCGTACTGCATTCCGCACGTTCTACCGTCCCTTCCGCGAGACCACCCAGGCAGGTCCCCAGACATAATGTGTGCATATGCATACGACGGCGATTCGCCCCCGGCGCCCAGAAATACGCGTACATCCACTCTGAGCAGATCCGTCCGCGATTCGACCGCCCCTGGGCGTGGGCCTTGCGCGCAGGCGTGAACCTGCGTGAACTTACATTGCTTAGGCACCCCTCGCGGGGACACATATTCAGTAATTACGACACTGAGATTCGATTCGGCACGCTAGACGCAGCCCGACCGTCCGAGGAACGCGACCGCGTACCACGAAGCTTCCGCCCTGCCGGATAGGCCCGTTCCAGCAGCCAGTAACGTTGCGGGTCTGGGCACCAGGCCATGGCAAGGGGCAGCAGGCGGAGTTTACGTACACGTAGACACGGTCCGGAGCCAAAGTTTCTATTAATCAGAGTTCCACAAGAATTGGACCCCCGGTTGGTAAGGATTTTGAAAAACTAGCAATGCAAAGCGTTGCAAAGCGGCCGTTTTGCAAACACTTTGCAAGGAATTCGCAACAGTTGCAGCGGCGTGGACAAGCTCCGGACGATGTTCTGGTAAATTCGACATCATAGCGCCCACAATGTTTCGAGCATTTCGAGCAAATTTCGAGCATTTTGAGCGTTCATGACAACAGATTAATTGAGACTGATGACGAAATTATATTCCTATATAACACTAGCTACATACACGCATACACGTACTACAACATGGATCATGATGTGGTCATGTCAGCGAGGGCGCGGGCAGGTGGAAGTTGGAACTCACCTTGGGGACGACACTTGAAGCTTGACACACACTGAGTGGACTGTGGAGACTCAGAGCCTGAGCGCGACACCGCTGCAAAGCAAGGGAGAGGAGGGGAGGAGAGCGACACAGAGCAGGGTCGAGTTGTTCCTCCGAGCTCCCGGCCTTTTGTAGGTCAGTTTGGGCCGGGATTCGGTCGGAATCCACTATGACGTCCGGGCGAGGATAAGCGAAGGTAAGTGGGGAGCCGGAGCATCAAGCAGAGCTCACCGAGCCCGGCGCGCCGGGTCCTGCAAATCCTTGCAAAATGACCGATAGAATTGATTGCAAAGGCTCGAATGCTACAATTCTTGCAAATGGCCCGTTGGCCGTGTAGATGCATGACAGAACACCTGGTGCGCGCGCCACGCCGTCGCCAGGCCCGCACCGTCGCATTGGCCCTGGCAGGCTTCCGGAAGCAACAACGGAAGAAGATCTGCTTCGACGTCATGCGAACATATTGTCCTGGCAGGACCCGTTGGAAGACCTGATTGGTGCGGACAAGACACGCGCGCGGGGCATTGACCACGATATTGTTATCGTCCGGGTCTCTTCGCCAGTGGTCCGGGCATGGACTGCACAAGACTCCCGGCACGCCCTGGACGAGGCTGCTCATCTGACACCCACCGTTCTGATCCGCAGGCAAGCATGGGACGACCTGCAGCGGCGGCACTACATGCACACTCTAGCATCCGCCGCTGTCGTCGTAAAGAATACTTGCGGCGCCTCGTCCGCCCTGACGCAATGTGCCCCGAGTTTCGGGATTTGATCTGCAGAAGGCCGCCCAGCGCGGGCTGCCTCAGATCAAAAGTCAAGTCGCTACGGCGCGCCACAAGCCTGGCGTCCGAGCCAGTCGATCACAACAGATGTCGACGATATGGAGCCCGAGACAGAGCAGGTTGGGGTTATCGAGAAGCCGATCAGTCTCGAGATCGCCGGGACGGGTCTGCTGAAGACGGAAGGAGGCGAGGCAGGTGCACGCCTCGTCCTGCGGAGAAATGGCTTCGGTTCGGAATCGCCAGTGCCCTGACGAGCTCACCAGGTACGACTGTACCCCGCATTTCCTGACCGTGTGCGCGTGGCTGCGCCTTCCTTCGCGTACTCTTCGGCCTTCCCAAGAGAAATGGCGATTTATGGCGCGCTCAAGAAGCAAAGATGTCCGCTGCAAGCGCGATAAGGGACGCCTTGTCGTGCGTCAGTGTTGGAATAGCCGGCACTGCCAGACAGAAAGTTGGGCAACAAAGTGCAGATGAGTACTGTACACATCTACAGGTGCATCAATACAGGGTACACGCAACAGCGTCCATCAGTCCTGCGATGGGCAAACGAGGCATCAGTCTTCCTGCGACGCTGCAAAATTTGCGGCGTATGACGTACCCAGAGCTTGATCAGTCCGTCCCACGATCCCGTCACGACCTTCGACTACAAACGCGCAATGTAGCATGTCAGCAGGCGTCCGGAGATATCTTTAGCGCGGAGGTTGAGACATACCGTTTCGTGCGGCAACCACTCGTGGGCAATGACGACTTTTGAGTGCGCGCGCAGACGAGACTTGATTCGCCCGGTCTTCCACTCCCAGAACACGACGTTCCCTTCACCATCTCCGCTGCTGATCCACTTGCCGTCGGGAGAGAACCCTACCTGACAAGCGTATCCCGCAACTGAGTGGCCGGCGAAGCGCTTGTTCCGGGCTTGGCGGAAGTTATCCGTGCTGTAGACCAAGATCTGATTATCCAGGCTCTGCGCGGCGAAGTACTTCTCTAACCACATAACCGATCATCAGCGGTCTGTCCAACAATAAACGACGGCAACTCAAACTTACTGCTTGGATGCAGTGTGACAGCTGGCATGGAGTGCATGTGGGGTTCCGCGATGTACTTGATGACCACCGGGATGTCGAAATCCCATGCGCGGATCGTCTTGTCGTCTGATGTCGTGACGAACCGCCTGTTCTCATCGACGAATGTGATGGTGTTCACAGGACCCAGGTGCTGGTCGTATTCTTGCGTGATTTCTCCCGAGTTCATGTCGTACTAACGCACAATCAGCTGGCCGTCACGAAGGTTTCACAAGGTGCCCTGGAGAAGACTCACCTGGATGATCTTCTTGTCGGACATACCCGCAAGGAAGATATGCTGCTTGTCCTCATCGGGATGGAAACGCACAACGTAGGGAATTTTACCGTTGCTGAACCGCTTCAGGCACTGCCCTGTCTCCGTGTCCCAGAGCTTCATCTGACGGTCGTAGCCACAAGACAGGAACTTGCGACCATCGTTGGAGAATGTGACGTCCTTCACTGCTTTCATATGCCCATGGAAGGTCCGCAAGCAGTTCCCGTGGGTATAGATATCCCATAACTGTACTGGATTGAGCACCAACTCCGGGCAATTGTCGTAGAAGTCGGCGTACCTTGATTTTGGTATCCATCGACCCACTCAGCAGCAGATGGCCTGTGTTGGGGAACGTACGGAGAACCGAGACACCCTGCGTATGTCCGGTCCAGGTGTGGATACAGACCTTCGGAATGAAGCATTCCTGCGACCCTGGCTCGAGCTGCAATTGCGGAGCTTCCGCCACCGGTGGATGCATGTAAGTCCGGCCCTGGTAGTCGTACATCGACTTGCCATGGAACACGGAGGACTCGAGTCCGGGTGCGCCACGTTTCGGCTTCGCCTTCTTCGGCTGGACCACTTCCTCGGGCTCTTCTTCTGACTCTTCCTCGTCCTCTGCACCCTCCGGCACCATACTCTCCGGTCTGTCCGTCTCCCATGCCGCCCAAGGACCCTCGTACGCACCCTCACCATCCACAACCTCCACATCACCCTTTGGCCTCCGTTTCCGCTTCAGCTCGTTCTTCTTTGCCTTCGGCGCCTTGAGCATCCCAATTGTGGCGAAACCGTTCTCCGCTGCCTTCTCCACAGACCCGATGATCGCGGGGGCGTTAGGATCGACTGAGGGGTTGGCTGAGTAGCCCAGGATGGCGTGAGTGAGGTGCTGTTGCCGGAAAGCATGGTCTGTCATAGCCTGCTCCTCCACATGTCCCGCCAGAGCATTCTGGTTGAGGAACCTGTTGCGGTCGCCGAACGGATTCTCCGGTCCTTGCACTGGCAGCATCATGTCTTGGTACGATATATTGACATTCATCTGCGTGTCCGTCGGACGCGTTATCAGCGCAGTTTGGTGCAACGGATCCTATATGCAAAGATGTCAGAGCAGTGTCTTGCTATGCATGGTGGTCGATCACATACTTCCGCAAGCACATCGGGTGCGGATGTGGGGGCAAGAGAGATGGATGGCCCGTCGACACGGGGTTTCTTCGCCGCATGAAGAGAGGTAAGACCGAAAGCATCGTTGGTGGGCACCTGAGGGACGTCGTCCTCGTCGGAAGAGTAGCCTTGGACGAGAGACATGACTGCACGAGCGAGAGCAAGACAGCCTTACGTAATCGAGAACAACGCGCAATGAGTGCCATGGGCGCTTACATACCCCAGAATGTCCCTGTCTACTTGCTCAACTTCGTACTCGACCACCGCTCTGTCACTGTGTGGCCCCGACTGCTCGACGACCCCTTGCGGAGGAGTAGATGAGCGAGAGGGGTATTGGGAAACCATGGACGACCGAAGAAGATAATCTCCTCATCCAGGCGGTGGCCATACATGGGGAGAACGATAACTGGAAGGCAGTCGCATCCTTAGTCCCAGGAAGGACCAACAAGGCCTGCAGGAAGGTAGGTCAATGACAGAGTCTTGATTGTTGTATTGCGGCTGACGGGTTGTCGCATAGCGCTGGCTGCACTCATTGTCTCCGAATGTCAAGAAGACAGCTTGGACTCCGGAAGAGGACCAGCTCTTGCTCTCTCTGTACGCGACACACGGCACAAAGTGGTCCGTGATCGCTCGCTGCATCCCAGGGAGGACAGATGACGCGTGCTCGAAGCGATATCGGGAAGCCTTGGATCCGTCTCTGAAACGCGACGACTGGACCTACGACGAGGATGGGAAATTACTGGAGGTGTACGCCCGGCTCGGGGGAAAGTGGGGGCTCATCGGACAAGAGCTCAACCGAAGCGGGCTTGGTTGTCGTAACAGGTATAGCTATGTCAGGAGATTTTGCACGAAAATATGCTGAATCGGCCACAGGTGGCGGATGCTCGAGCGGAAGAGAGCTGCGCTCTCGCGCGACGCCACATCTAGGGGAGAGGGTCCCTCGACCGCGTCTGAACCTCCAGGCACATCGGATTCCCAATGGACCTCCACTCACGTTCAGGAACCACAGTTCTGGGATGGCCGCAGTCCCCAGTATGTCACGCCGTCTGTGCTCTACCAGGGGTCTCCCCTTCACTCGCAGGAATCGCATGGCACGACCTACTCTCCGGAACAGATCTTGTCAGGTGCCCATCTGAACGGTTCCTCGTCTAGCCAGCGCGACCTCCCGCCCTTCCAGTACCCTACTCCGTCCCTCAGCGCCGCGCTAGCTCCTATCGCGCAGTCACGAGAACCTCATGACTACTACCGCTCGGAAGCTTATTCACCTGGTCATGGTCGTTCTGGGCTATCAGCGGTGAACACGTCAGCACCGACGGCTCAATCCGGAACGTATGGCTCGCACGAGTACGAGTTCATGTCTATCGACGATAATCATCACAGCAGCACGAGTCCTGAACCATCCCACCATGACAGCGGCCATGGCTCTCACAGCGCCCCGGCAATTGAGTACACAGGGCCATTAGAACTTGGAATACCACCGCTCACCATACCCGACACACCCGCTTCGCCTTCACCATGCGGGTCATCCTCTCCGCCGGGCAGTCCAGCAGCGTATGCTGGCAATCAAACGGACGACCCTGCAGCGTCCCGGGTCTCTGTCGACCCTCCAGATTCGACTCGGAGATCCTATTACCGTACTGCTGAGGAGAAGACCGCCAGTCAGCCTCCACCACGGCCATCCGCCCAGCGCCCTGCACGCCTATCTTCCACTCTTCCGGCTACTTCAGAGTGAGCCATCTCGCCTTACGTTGAGCAATGACCTGTGACTGATCTATTGTGCCTGCGCCCGCCCGGTCGCTTTGCCCCCTCAGCGCGAATGTTCTGGCATATGCATGTGGTCACTCTGACTGCTGGCCCGCTGGTGCTTCGAGCAGCAAGAACGCTTTTCTGACGTCGAAAGAGTTGTCAGACCACAACAGATTCGTCCACGGAGGCGATCTCGGGGGAAGCAAGCCCTTCAGATGTGGCCTGGCAGGCTGTGAGAAGAGCTGGAAGGTACGCCCCTCTGCTGCGCCGTACTGCGGTACTTTTCGGTGAGCGTCGTTCTGACATACCATCCACATGTCATCGTTGTGGTCACACAGAGCCCCAACGGTCTCCAGTACCACCTACAAATGTACGTCAAGCGACCCCTGACTGTCCTCGGTCACACGCCGCCCACGAATGTACTCATGGCCCCATTTCTGCTCACACCGGTGAATTTCCCTATCGCCGCGCACAGATCCAGATACCACTTCCAGCAAGCTCTAGCGACGCGGGGCGGCGATCCCCATGCGCCCGGTAGCGTTGCGCCCACTGCGCCCACAGTAGGGACTCCGCGGAGTGACGGCGAGCAGTCGTCAACTTTGCACAAAGACGACATACCACGCTCGAGCGCAGAAGCGCGGGCGCAGACACAGGGGACACCAGCGACACCAGGAACGTTAACCGCGCCCAACCGCGAAGGCGTCGCAGAGAAGAGCACCCCGGAGAAGCCGAAGCGCAAGTTGCACCCCTGCCCGCGCCCTGGCTGCACCAAGGCGTACAAGCAGCTGAGCGGGCTGCGATACCACCTCACCCATGTGCGTTCTATGCTCGTCTTCGTGTGTTATTCTCGCGTGTTCTATCTTTCTGACATGTCATGTCCTATGCCTTCTCATGTTCAGGGCCATGCGGACGAGCTGCCGCTGCAGCTGGACGTCGTGCCGCCGACGCTCGCCCGGCTGGTCGCCGAGAAGGCCTCTGGTTCTCCCTCTGCGCCGCGGACCTAGGCCGCCTCTGTCGGTGTCTTTGTCACAACTCACGGCCCCAGTCGCGCTGCTGCTCGAACCCGCTGTTCTCCTGGGCGACTGCCACTCAAACGGCGCCGTTTGGGATACACGACGAGATCCCATTACTCCAACATGACCGCAGTAGTTGCCGCTGGTTGTGATTTGCCCTGTGTCAAACAGTTCGGTGGCGCTCCGACAGCTACATACGACAATCTCTGCGTCTCGCAACTCTCGCTTCGCTGATTGCGAGGTCATGGCAGATGCCTGCATCAGAAGTTAGAAAATGAACTGTTCACGCATGCAGCGCAGTACGCACTAGCTACTACAAATGCCGGCCTGTTCAATCTTCAGCGATGACACTGACAGTGGCGTTACGAGGTGGCGTTCTGGAGGTTACCGGCAGCGCTATGTTTTGGATTCGCTCATCACGACTTACTTCAGTCGTGCAGTGTACTCAATGCTCGGCCTTGCTCCCCCGGCTTGCCGCCCTCGTCCTGTTCAAACACCAATGGAAAGAGGAGGCTAGCCTCAAAGAGGATGGATGACGGAACTGGTGAAGAGACCGTGTGGCAAGTGTCCGTGTATCGTGGGTGCACCTCCTCTCGCATCGCTCACTCGGACGGTGACATCAGCATGACCTGGGAACGTCGCGAAGGATGAAACTCATTATTTATGTACGGAGTTGAGTATCATTAACAGGAGGCTGAGATACATCGTAAAGCGTCAGTATGGGCTCGGGCTCAGCACACGGTGTACCGTAACATGAGCGCACGAGCAAACTCCAGCACAGATTCTCGTTCCTCACAGCTCCGCCCATCCCGCATCCGCCTCGTCCGACCCACTCATGAGCGCGAGCACAAACACGACCAGCCCCGCACCCACGCGCATGCTCAGCCCGCGGTACAGCTGGCCAATTCCGCTATGGCGCAGCCAGCTCTCGCTCTCCTCCTCGACGGCCACTGGCTCCTCGTCGTGCGTGTGCGCGTGCGCGCGCTCCTTGCCCTTGAGCGAGCTCCGCCGCCGCTTGCGCTTGTTCTGCGGCTTCAGCGGGAGGTCGGACCGCTCCTCGGTGAGGATGTGCCAGAACGCGTCCACCATGCCGTTGTACGGCGCGGGGCGCAGCTCGACGCATGCCTTGAGAGGGCGCGCGGTGCCACGGGGCTGCACCTGCAGTCGGCGCCGGACGGTTTCGAAGGGGATAAGGACAAGGGCCCCGGCGACGGTCCCGAGGAGCTCGGCGACCTGCCACTGGATGGGTGTCGCCTCAGGGGACAGGTTTGACCCGAGGCCGACGTAAGTCGCGACGAGGCCTGGGAGTGTAAGCGGCACCAAGGCGCGGAGTGTGCAGTCGAACAGGGTTGGTATGAGTAGGTGCGGGTGGAGGTACACGCCACGCAGGCCGCCTTCTTGGGCGAGGATCTGACGGAACGCGTCTATGGGACCGGAGTACGTGCGGTGTCTTGGGACGGAGGACTGCACCATCAATCTTGTGCGGACAAGGTCGAGGGGCGAGAGAAGGAAGCCAGTGAGAACTTGGGAGGCGACAGGGAGGAGGACGGATGTCGTCCCGAAGGGATACGAGAAGGTTGCGGCGGGGGTCAAAGGAGAGAACACGGATTGGAGGAGGGAGTAGATGGCAGGTTGTAGAGCTCCGGAGAGTGCATTCGTGACCGCGGAAGTCAACAGACCTGTGGAAGGGAACGTGCTCGCACTCTTGCAACGACCAGAGGACACAGGACCGCGACTCACCTTTCCACAGTGCGAGCCAACCTTCCGACCTGAAGCGTCCTACGCGTTTCATCATGCCCCACGTACCATCCGCGCTGCCCGTTGGGATCACGTATTCTGGCTGCGTGCCTTCGTCCAAGACAGAGTGCCGGATGATGTAACCTTCTTCATCGGCCTGTCGAGGCGGTCGCGGGGGCCTCTCGGCAGTGGGATCAGCAAAGTACGAGTCGTTTTCGTTCGAAGACGAGTCGCTGAGCTGGATGGGCTCTACATGAAGCCAATGCAGCAAACGCACATAAAGACTGACGTACCTCTTCCTCTTCCTCCACTACCTCGACACCCGCTTCAGGCGCGATGTCTGCGGGATCTCGAGGCACCCATTGCACCTGCAGTAGCGTCTTGCCGACCTCCCATGGCTGCGCAATCGCCGAAGTGGCGTATTGCAGGAGAGCGGCGGCGAGAAGCTCCTTCGCTAATGATGTAATGTCCAGACCGGAGTCATCGTCCGTCAACGACGAAGAGAGTTCAAACAGCGGGTTTGGTGCGGAGCGCGTGGACCAGCCGTTCAGTGTAGAAGGGCCCGGCGCGGGAGGAATGGAGGAGGAGTTGGTATTGTCTTGAGCGAGAGAGGGGGGCACGAAAGACCAGGCGTTGGAGGGAGTGGTGTATAAGTCGCGGAGAGATGCCGGGGCTGGGGCAGCCATCCTTCAGTCTTCACCCAGTCTTGACCGTGCAGTACTGTGAGCTCAGAGGTAGACGGGATGTCGCGACATGCCAGGCGGCGGGAGCTCCGAGCAGACGCACCTGCGCGGCGTCACGGCTCTCGGCCAGGGCGCTGTTTACCCGTGTTTGCACTTGTACTACCTCTCTACGACCTCCCTCTCGTGCTCCTTCCGAACAACAGCACAGAGCCAGTTTGTAGGCGATCCACAACAAAGTACATGAACTAGATGGACATAATAGCGCGAGACGACATCTCAGCGCTCGCAATCCTCCCGTCTCCGCAGTATACCCTGCACTTCCTCCCTCGGGAACTCACACAACCCAACCGTATCGAGCATGACCTCCTCCCACTCCCCGTCGCTCGCCATCCCAAACGTCGCATCCACAATCTTCGTCCAGGCGTCTCCTTCTGCAGCAAGCAGCCTCACAGCCTGTAGGAACGGTCGCCATGGCGCCTCAACGCGCGCATAATCCTCCTTCAACGCGACTCGGCATGTCTCCACCCACAGCTCGGCCTCGGCGAGAACGGTCTTCGCCTCCTGCGGCGTTGCCCGTGCGCGTCCGCGGTAAAGTACTTGGCGTTGGACGAAGTGTGTGGACAGACGTGCTGCGATCCGCCTGTACAGAGACGTAACTGTGGCTCGGGGAAGTGTGCCGCGGAGGAACGAGAGGTGCGAGGACAGAAGGGCAAGCGGGCCAAGCAAGGATTGCGCCAGGGCGATGTCATCCGACCCCTCAGAGCCGGTCGCAGGCGTAACTTGTCTGTTTCAATGTCGTCAGTATTGAGAGAAGTACAAACACCGTGAAGAACGCACGTAGAACCACCCTGAAGATGCGGCTTGAGAGCACTCTCGACCTCGCCAGTTATACAAGTGACTATCATCTCTTCAGCACGTGAAGCGAGCGAATGATAATGCCGGATGAGCTCTTCGAAGATGGTGCCCTCAGGCGGTTCGTCTTCCGCTCCATTAGGGTTGGGTAGTGACGGGATAGACTCTGCCTTGGTGCGGAGGTTGGCTCTCCTATTGATTTCGGCCCACAACTCAAGGAAGAACTAACAGGATGAATCGCGGCGTCAGCGGCTGCATGCAGCGGTTGGCCCGGAATATACTCACCAGATCCTCTCCCCACGTCTCCATCGCACTAGCCAAGTACTTTGCGCTCACGAGAGCCTTGCACAGCCGTTGCACGCCCTCGACACCAGCAGTAAGCTTCCGCCCGTCCCCTCGTCCGTCCCCGGTACCAAGCGCGCCTGGTACAGCACGCATGAACGTGGATGACAGCGTCTCGAACGCGTCAAGCGACGAAGCTATCCGGGCATGGTAGGCCTCGAGCAAGGGCAGTTGCACGACGATGAGGAAGCGTGTACGGTGCGAGTGTTGTGGGAGCGGCGAGTAGCGGTCTGGAGGCAATGATATCAGCTACACTGCCGCGGAAATGGCTTTCAACACGCACCAGTGACTTGCTCAACCAACGCCTTGACACGACGGGCTGAGTTGGTAGGCCGGAGGTCACGATCTGCAGGGCGCGCATCGTTCTCTTCCTCCACGTCGTCGTCTGCAATGAGCCACGCATCCGAAGCACCGATGATCTCAAAGTACTGGTCCATCGCAACTATGGACGCGCATATAGTGAGCATATCTCATGGGTAGAGTGAGGGGTAGCGAAACTCACATTTGCGTTCGCCTTCGACCCATGCTTCAAACCACTCATTCCTGCCTAGGATGACCTCACATACACCCTCCCAGTGACGAGTCTCCTCGCCATTAGCCGGGGAAGCGGTCGTTCCACGCAGATCAAACCCTTCGTCTTTGAGGGCGGTATCGAAGGCGAGAGCCTGGTATATCGTGTGCGCCAGTATCGGCGGATGAGAAAGCAGCGCGGGGATGGTCCGACGGAGCTTTCGTTCCACAATTGGTAGCATCAGGAGCGTGAACTCGCGCTGATGTCGCGTTGCGTCAGACAAAGCTTCCGACGTCGCGTAGAGTACAAAGCAGTACTCACCCATGCGTTCACCGTCCGGTATTCTGTAGATGAAAGAAGTGCCTGCACGATCGACTCCATGAACGGGCGATGCTCATGAGATTCGTTGACGATATGTGTGAAGTACCACTCCGGCTACCAAGACGTCATCAGTCGGCTCCAGCACGAAGTCTCTGATCAATGCTGAGATACGTACCTTGTCAAGCCTGTTCGTCTGCCGTGTGCCTTCAAAGTGATACTTGAACCGCAATGCAATCGCCTGGACGAGTGCTTGCAGCGGATATAAGCCCTCCCTAGAAGAAGCTTTCCGCTTCGATGCGTCCCGGATTTTCTCGCCCATAGACTGAAGTTTGAGGAGATTGTAGAAGGCATTCTCAAATGCCTTACGCTCGTTTGGTGCGACTGACGCATAGTCGACCTTCATCGGCCACTTCAATTTCTCCGCTGCTTCCAGGAGCGTACTACATGTGCATAGGTTCAGCGCGTGAAGGAGTGCATATAGCAGGAGGCACAGAGCGACTCACGATGACAGAACGCCCTTGATGTCCCTCCACGTCTGCTCAACGACACCCTCGAGGAACGCAAGTATATGGAGGTCAGGTTGACTCGCCACGCTTTCGACCTTGCTGCATGCCGAGGAGACGGAGACAACGAACGCTTGCAGGTTCTCGTATTCCGTCACCGTCACCGTGCTGGAGGTGCGCACTTGCTGGACCGCAGCTTCGCTATGTATTCCGTTCGTACGTGCGCGTCCAAGTGGATTATAGAAGTACGACGCACCTGAGCTTCAGCGCATGCTCAATAACCTGCACGTATCCCTTCACGCTCTCAGCTCCTTCAAACTCCGGTGCAGTGCCTCCAAGTCCTCCAACAACGTCGGGCCCTCCTCCGGTCCTGACAGAGACGAGACCAACTCCCCAGAGAGAAACGACAGCTCATCCGCAAGCGAATGTCGTAGCAGCGAGAGCTCTTGCGCTGTGTGCAAGTGCTCTGTGGCTTTCTCGCGCGTCCGGGCTATGACAGCATCTACGCTGGACTGGGAGTGCGCAAGCTGAGCTGCGACGGGCGCATATGAGACTTCGTCCCGCCGCACGAAGGCGGATGGCGCACCTTCCTGTCGAGATCCTCCATCTTCTGCCGTGCCTGCTCGACCAGAGCCTCCAAGTCCGTCTCCCCGTCCAGATCATCGAGAGACTCGTATGTCTCGTTCAGGTACGAGAGAGCGCGTGAGTTAGACTTGTTCACATTTGGCGGCTGGTGTAGGGTGCGTATCTGAACAGACGTCATACTAGTTCTGTATGTGCGATGGTAAGGCGTTGTGCCAGCAATGGTGGTTGTCCGAGACTCCGAGCAGCAAGGACTGACGTATGCACCATATTTGGCAATAGAAGCGCCTACGAAACTGGCTAGTAGCTTGGCCGCGTGTCGCGTACTGTAAGTACTCTACACGCACGAATCGGCACGATGCAGACAGGCCTTTTGAGGTTATGGATATAATCGATTGGAAAGCGAGATGGTAGCGTAAGCGTGCAAAACAGTCGACTGTGATATGTACAGAGGAAAACTGCGACGAGACTAAGAGTGCTAGATAGGGAGCGTCATATAGTAAGAAGCGTCCGTGGCGAAGCCATTCGATAAGTATCGTATACGGTCATGATGTTACATTAAGAGTCCATGGCTCTAGTCGTCCTTGTCCGCTCCGCGTCGTCGGCTGAGCGAGAACCGCGAGGGAGAGATTGGAGGTGCCTTCTCGCCGCCGGTCAATGAGTGGAGGGACGCACGAGAGTTCTTGGTGGAGAGCGGCGTATCCGGGTCGTACTCGAGGCGTAGGTGCAGGAGACCCTGGCCTTCCCGAAGTTCGATGGTAAGGTCTTTCGCAGGGACCGCCTCACCTGGCTTCAGTTGCTCCCAGATCTGTAGGACTGCGTGAGACCACGTTCGACGAATTCTAGGGCCAGATACTCACGTCAATCTCGGCGGAACCGAGCAGTTTGTCCTTCCCCAGTGTCTTGTGGTCGTAAACCCATGCAAAGAGCTTGGGCTGCACACCAGGGGCAGCAGAGAACACGAAGGACTCGTTCCTATGACACGTTCAGCACCCACATCACACAAAACATGTCGGTGGACGTACCATTCGGGCGTAGCCGTTTTGTGAGCGTGCTTCGTCTTGTACTCCTTGTCGCCAACACGTACGACGACGTAAGGCTTGATATCTGCCGTAGACAGGTCTTTCGCATCGTTTACGACAACCCGCAAAGTCCCCGGTTCTGTGTTGCCAGTCGGTGCGGACGCAGGGAAGGCCGCGGCGTCACTCTCAGCCGCATAGTCAACCTGCTTCGAGACAACCCCTGCGGGGAGTTCACGACGCCCGTCTGATGACTCCGAACTGCTGCTGTTGCGACGCTTGAAGACGCCAGTGACACCGTGGATGACACCCTTGCCAGCGCCCACAGGGAGGTGACCGATCTGCGTCATAGCGCGGCCAGCAGTGGTAAAAGTGGACGTGTTCTTCCGCGACTTCACGATGATCTCCGGGGTGAAGAGAAGGCGGACACGAACCTCGCCCTTGTCGCCATGCTTGGCTGAAGAAAGAGCGAGGGTGCGTTCCACAGCGGTGAAAGGCTCAAGGCTCTCCAGGTCGATCTTGCATGCACCCAGACTCTTAGCTTGCTCGATCTGATTCCAGTCGAACACTTCGAGTGTGAAGTCGGAACCTGCACGCGAAGGCTTTCAAGGCGAAATTCAGCAAGAGACTGGTCAGGGACGGATGGGAACTTACCACTTGCACGACGAAGTTCTCGTTCCACTCGGGGTTGAGCGTCTTCTTCTTCGTCTGCGACTTATACACACGCTGACCGTTGAGTTGGAAGACGACGAACGGATCAGATTTGCCTGTTGAACAACTTGTCATATTATGGCAAATGGCACTCAAAGCAGCGGTCTTACCTCCTCGGTCGATGCCATGGATGTTGTGGCCACCAAGTAGATCTACGCGCAAGAGACCCTGGTCTGTACAGAGACATCAGTGACAACTTAGCACTGATAGTCCACATTGACGCACTGTTGACACTCTCCCTCGCCTCGAGCTTGATAGGCACGGGCAAGTACCGGGCCTCGATTTTAATGGTAGACTGCCTGTCCTCGTCATCTGGGTCCACAAGCGTGAACTCTTGGGGACCATCCTGCAACCCCACGTCAGCTGCAAGCGTACATGACCAAAAAGCCGTCACGCACCAGAGTCCTTTCCAGGAACGCCTTCGCATCGCCCTTCCACTCAGCGATGATGTCGTCCTTGTCGCCTTCGTCCGCCTCATTCAGACGTAGCCACACGCGACTGAAGTCGAGTTCCTTGACGACGCCTTCTCCAATGTACTCCCAGTTCGCGTTCGTGCTGCGCGCACGGACGGTGCTGAACGCTGGCCAGTAAGCATCGTCGAGCAGGACTTCGAGGCGAGCCTTCTTGTGCAGACGTCCGGATATCACATTGAAGATGATGATACCGGCCTCTGTGGTAGGGAGATGTCAGTAATTGGGCGTCATAACGATGAAAGCTGGAGACACGTACGGTGCTTGAGCAGCTCCTCCTTGCTCATCTCGATGCCTTGCTCCTCGGGTCGCTTCTCGTCCGCGGTCGTACCTGTTGTGTTCACGGTACCCGTGGTCCGCGCCGATGCAGTGGTGTCTGTGGACTTCGTCTTCCTGTGGCCAAGCTCTCCGTTTGCGACCTCGTCCTCACCGACGGGCTCCGCAACAGTGAGGCCGTCCGGTACACCGCCCTCGTCTTCAGAGTCAGTCTCGTCGTGCACGGTACCGCCCGCGTCGCTATTTGGTGATGTTGCTCCGGTACGCTCTGCTGCCTGCTCCAGCTCGCTCGGACCAGAGTCGAAGCGGATGCCGCGCACAGCGTACGCAGGCACGAACTCAGCCACGTAGTGCAACTTGCCCTTGAATGCGCCGTTTCCGAGCCTGAGCGGCTCTTCAGCCTCACGCTTGCCGGTGGACTGGTATAGGAATTCGCCGCTCTCTGCAGCGTTTGGAACAGCTAGATCGGAAACCTTGAGCTCTGTGTATCCGAGGGAGCGGTCCTGTAACGACACAAGTGAACACCCTATTTACGAACGAACAAGGCGTGGTGGCTCACCTTCGTCAGATGCTGGTAGTCCATGCACTCGAGGAGCATCGTCTGGTGAATGTGTCAGCATCGGCGGCAATCGAGATTGAAGACGTAGTCGTACTTCTTTCAAGGAATGTACTGCGGAAGGAGGTGAGATCAGGTTGTTCGAAGTCCATACATAGACACTGAGCACACATACCAGGGATATAGATGATCTGGTCCCACTCCGGGTTCAGGTCTGTGGACCAGGTAATGAGTTGAGCTCAAAGTTGAACGGAAGCCTACACTCACTGTTGTTAACAACCTCCGTGCGCCCTTCAGTTACGTTGTTGACCTGCACACGAACATATGGGTCGCTCTAGAAAGGGGACGTCAGCACACGGCAAGCTTCGCTCTACCACTGCTGTCTTCTTACCTTGCCACCAAGCGTCGCCTCGACATTCCTAGCGGAATCCAGTCAGCTGCACTGCACAATCGAACAAGTGGAATCCGACGTACTTGACATCCGTCGCGCGCTGGATCCAAAGCCGCACGACGCCGATCGGCGGCACATATTGATCTGCGCCGTGAAGGCTGCCGGCCATATTGAGCGGCTTCCAGTCGGCAGTTATCCTGATCTTGCCGCTGCGCGCTCCGCTGAGCGGCCACCAGTCCTTACCGGTAGACTTCGCCTTGAGGAGGTCGGTGAGGCGGATACTCATGTAGCCAAGAACGGGGTCCTTGAGGAAGTCGCGATCGTCGATGACCTTGGCGATGACGACGCTGGACTCCTTGTCTGTGCAGAGGAACTCCGTGCTGTCCTCCCAAACCGGGTTGTTCGTGTGCTTGACCTTGCGCGTTACGTACATTGGGTGCTTCGCCGAGCCAGTGAACAGTTTGACGAACGGGTTGAGATCGCCAGCCAAAGACTTCGACGAGTCGAGGTCCTTCGCCTGGTGCACGGTGAGACGAACAATGCCGACCTCTGACAAGAGACGCTCGATTAGCCCGGAGTAGCCATGACCAAGGTTGTACCTTACTCGTGTCCGGAAGAGCACCGTTGCCATCAGCGTCGACCTCGGGCTTGAGGACTGGGTAGAAGTTGACATCGAAACGGATGATACCACGCTCCTTGCCATCCTTCAAGATCGGCATCTCAAGATTCTCTTGCGTAGCATCCGCTTCGAGCACGCTGAGGTCGAACGAGGCAAAGCCTAGTTCCGTGTTCGCGCGGTGATCGTTGTAGTCGAGAACCTTGAGCAGAAGGCTCTCAGTCAATGAGTTAACCAGAATGAACTTCGTCTCCATCCATGTCGGATTAGACCTGCAGACGCCCAATCCCATCACAGGTCGGTCAATATCAAACCACATACGTCACAGACTATAATGACGTACGTGTTCTGCTTCCACTTCGTCTTCGCAAGTTCTGCGCGCTCGTTGATGCTGAGAGAAACGAAGGGGTCGGGACGACCGCCGCCAAGCTTGGAACCCTTGAGGTCGCGCGCGCCCTGGATGGTGACTTGCAGAACGCCAATGGCAGTGTCAATGGGCTCGCCCGACAACATCTGCTCGAGATTTAGAGTGAAGACATTCGGCTCGTACATCATGGGACCCAGGACGCTGTGGACCGTGTCGCGAATGAAAGCAGACAGGCCCGGGATCTATACTCATAGGCCTATGAGCATTCGTTACGGAGCAGACATGAGGCTACTCACATTGCCAATATCGAATCCGAAAGTCTCGCCACCGATTGGCTTCAAGACGTAGTCGAAGACGGGTTTCTCCATGAACGACAAGTCGACCAGTTGCACGTGAGGGAAGTTGGTCATGAGTTTTAGGCGAATCTTCATGTGTCCGCTGAACATCATATCCTCGAGCAGAATAGGCATTGCTGCACTGGCCAGCCCCTTGCCGACACGAACGTTGAGGATGATCTTCGGATTGACCTTGTTCAGCTTCTGCTTATCCGTCAACTCGGAAACGTCGTTCGGCGTGAACGAGAACCACCACTCCATGAGGACGACATCATCTTCGGTGCGCGGGAAGGTCTTGACCTTGTCGACTCGAGGAGCCTTGGTACCAAGCGTGAACGTGCTGAGCCTCAGCGAGTCGAGGAACGGTGGGCAACTCTGGGAGAGAATCTGGTCGACCGAGGCGACGATGGTACGCGAGAGCACAGGCTCGTAAATGAGCCAGAAACGGTCAAGGAAGTTGTTCAACCAGTCCGCAGACTCGATCTCAAGTTCGCTACTTAGGCGGGTCTTCACAAGTTCGCGCTGGATATCATCTCGAGCGCGCCGCCGGGTGCGGACCATAGACGTAGAATAGTAGGTGTTGCAGAAGGCAAGGATGATGAAGACCCATCCGAAGCCGAAATGGAAGCGCGTGAGGAAGTGGGTGACCAGGACGGCCTGCTCATCTCATAAGTCGCGGTCATATGCAGTGACGGTAAGGTACTCACCACCACAACCATGGCAGCATTATGATACCACTCTCCATAGAATTGTTCGCTCAAGAAGAGACTGAGGAGCTCCTTGTCCTTCTCCTCTCCCTCCGCTACCTTCTGGCGGTCGATGCCCGAGACGTCACGCCATCCAACCTTGTACCAGTCGGGTATCTCAGGTGCTAGTCCGGCAGGCATCGCGCCTGGGGGTTCCGGTCCGTCCGGGGACGTCGGCGAGGTTGGTGACGCTGGCCAAGCCGGGGAAGTAGGTGTCTCCGGAGGGTTCTGTTGTGCCTGGCTGTTGATGCGGCCACCAGCCTTGTCGACGTCTTCAACAGTGATGGTGGGGAGGATGCTAGGCTTAGTCTTGCCAGTGTCAATGGTCATCTCTGCTATATAGTAGTCAGCGTGCGTCCATGGACAGGCCGAGCTACGCAGCAGGAGTCCGAGGCCGCGGACGGCCACACGCAGGTGGCACGTCGTCGCTACAGTACTCGCAGACGTTGCATACAGTGCAAGTGCTGGTGGGAGGACGCCGACTGACGGAGGCTCGCTGCGACGGGACCAATCAAGGATGGATGTATGCACTCGCCTTTCGCACCGGACTTGACATCATCCCGCTCTATACCGAGCTTCTGCTTCTGTTTGCCGGCGTCGGCGGCCTTGGACTCAGGACTCGCGTCGGGGTCGAAGGTGTGCACAGGCACACGACCCTTCGCGGCATCGTTCTCGACGATGCCGTTAACCTTGGCTTGGACGTCTGCAGGGACGGACGTGCCGTTCGCGGAGGCCATGGGGGCGGGAGAGAGGAGGACGCAGGATGGGCGGGGTGAGGCGACGGGCTAGTCGTGGTAAGATAGAGAGAAGGAGTTGAGAAGGAGCGTGGAGGGATCGAGCGTGCTGGGCGAGGCCGTGGATGAATGAACGCTGCCCGTTCGTTCCTCGATGACGTTCCGCCACACGCGCCCTGTGTCCCCGGTCACTCCGGGGTCCTGCGAGCTGCGGCTGCGTTCCCACTGCTGCGTGTCCGCTGTCGCCGTGGTTTGGAACGACGGGTTAGAGAACAGAATTATGTGCTGTCGCTCGGCTTGCTTGGGCTGTTTTATCACTCCAACTGCGTATGATTGCTTGTGCGCGGCAGCAGAGTGCATGGCCTGCTTCCGGGGTCCAGGGGCGCGACGCGACAGCCACGTGAGGGCGTGCCAGACGCGCCACCCTCCCTGCCGCCACCTACCTAACGCCCCACAGCGAGTAGTACTCACTCACTAACCTCCAGCATGCGCCCATGCGCACGCACAGCGCGCATAGTACTGTGTCCTTGAGCCCTTGAGCCCTGGGGTCTCAGCTGAGGGTCCCAGTTTTCGGGACATCGCGTCAAGTTGTCAAGCAGCCGCAGACAAGAATATCAACGAAAGAATGATACCCTATATTTATCTACACAGGTTTGTTCCTCTGCTGCACATGCGTAATATCTTCCTCTATTGTTTCCTGACGTTGCGCGGTGGAAGTGCCCGCCTTGAAGGTACCCAAGTTTTCAGAGCAGCGCAGTGCAGTACACAGTACTCACGCGTCGTGCCTGACGGCGATATATCTGCCGGCAAGCTACTCCAGCTACAGCTCATCACATTGAAGTGAGCCTTCGCGACATTGCATGAAAATATGGATTGATCATATCGGGAGTAGATAGTGCTCAGGTACATGCGTAAGATCACCGTTTCAGTGTAGACTTCCGGCCTTGTTGGTCGTTCTGCATCCTGGCTACGCAAGCGGGTCAACAAACATCGACAGGAACATATGGTAGATGGCGTACCTCTCGTGTATCCGTCCAAAGTACAGCAGAAGTCAATTAGTGGTCAGACAACCTGTCTTATCTGGGATACAAGTGAGCGCCGTGTTCCTCGCCGACGTCACGAGAGCACCTCGCCCCGTCGCGCGATAGAGTCCTTGTGAGACGTACCTTGCCCGTCTCCACCTCATACACCCAGCCCGTGATCTTTGTTCCGGGGAGCACAAGGGGGTTCTCCTGGAGGAACTTCACATCAGCCTTGACACTCTCCTCGAGGCCGTTAAACTCGTGGAAGTCGATCTCGTCAACCGCGTTAAGCGCAGGGTTCGAGGGGTCAGAGTCCTTCACGAGCTTGCGCAGCTGCGGAGTGTCGAACGTGAGCATCCCGCAGCCGGTGTGGTGGAAGACCGCGATCTCGCGCGTCCCGAGGAGGCGTTGCGAGATGATGATGGAGCGTAGGGCCTCCTTACTGGCGGGCGGCGTTAGCATGGGTTTGCAGGAACCAGGGCGACTCTGGAGCGCAATTGTTACTCACGCGTCACCGCCTGCATTCCTGACGATATGCGCCTCGCCTTCTTGGATGCCTAGTTCCGCGTAGACGCTATATTTCCGAATCTATGAGTCAAGCGTGGACGCGAGGAGGCCGCTAGACTGCCTCACTTGATACGTGCGTCCATGCAAGTGACTGTTCTCGCGAGTCCGTCAATATTCTGAGGAGGTCCAGGCCGGGTGCGATGACTCACTGATGAGCAGCTTCTTCGCTGGAGGCAGGGGGAGCTTGCCCTTGTCGCCGAAGTTGGCGACGTATTGCTCGTTCGCCTTCGTAAAGTCTTTGTAGGCAGACATGTGTGTATCGCGTAGCGATTCAGGAGGGTTGAGCGCAGTATGATCGTCCTCTAGCGCTGGGTTTTTCTACGCAGTTGCCAACGCGCATGAGTCAAGTAAGCCTCGTCCCAGTTGGGTCCGGAGAGGTCATTTCGCATAAGAATTGCGGAAGAATGGCGAAGAAGCTCCTCTCGTGAGATCAACTCCACGTCGATACTGCCCGTGCTGACGAGCGCGTGGTATCCTGCTAGCCTGAAGCGGCACGATAGTGAATCCGTGCCTCCGGCGAAGCCAAGGTTCCGAGACAAACTAACACAGACTCGGAAGTTAGGGTACAGAATGGAACACGTACAACATCGTTATCTCCCGAGAGCTTCGCCGCTGCGACTGAGCAAGAGCGAGTGAGGGCCGGGTGACCGACGACGCGCGGAGCCTTGCTGAGGAGGTGGGAGGTACTCTTGAGGTGGTTGAAGCCGCCATTGTACAGCCTGCGCGAGAGGACTTGCATGTCACGCCGACGTCGGTCGTCGCTGTTCGAGGTCAAGCTGCAGACTGCCCTCTGGACGAGCGGGTCGCATACAAATCGGCGCGATCTGACTTGATCTGACTCGTGTCGGCCATTTTCTCACGCTAGACGCGTCGACGTCATTCGACGCTGTAATCTCGTAACCAGACGTTATACGGCGCGCTCCCGCAAGGTGCCGGTCGGAGTCGAAAGCGGAGAGACAAAAAGAAATACAGGACCTCGCCGTATAACGTCTGGTGACTTTCGTATAGAGGGGTGGGGGGCAGCCCGAAGCGCCCACCGTTCGCTCCTCCTCGCCGATTCCTGCGCTGTTCCTCGCCCGCCCGACCCCGCACAGCGTCCCGCCAGGTCCCGCCGCGCCCTCCTCCCGACCAGCCCGTGCGACTTGTCTCTTAACCTCGCGACTCGGACGCTCGGCCAGCATCAAGGCCTCGATACATAGCGCGAAGGCAACTCGGTCACCCAACTCTGCATCTCTCCGGGAAGTGAGCAGGGAGAATGTCCATTGCCGCGCGCGACGCCGACGTTGCGCGACCCGCGACCCGCGAGAGCAGCTGCGCGAGACCCTGCGAGACCGCCTTCCGACGCGCTGACGTCACGGAAGAATGGGCGCTTCAGGCTGCCCCCCACCCCTCTATACGAATTTCACCAGACGTTTAGTAACGGACCCTTGCATTCTTTGTTCGCTCTCCGCTTTCAATGTCCGAAAGGGTCAGTAACTAAACGTCTGGTAACGAGACTATCGACGCTGGAGTCCCCCGCTGGACCGACGTCGTCAGAGCTGGTCAGAGGGCGGACGGGCGAGCGCAGATGTCCGAAGTACTTGTATAACTAGTTGCTGGTCAGGATTCTTCATTGCAACGGCACAGATGTGTGTGTAGGTCGCGGAGGTCATGATCATTTGCAGGGACATTGACAACTGCCCGAGCGCGATTGCATCCTCCAGGCTGCCATGTAATACTGGACACGGCTTCGAACGACCAGCTGACATCGACCGACATCAACCGGTCAACAGATTGCAGCATGGACGGTATCTTTCCCGGCAAGTACACCGCGGGCATGTACGACGCGTCGCGTCGCGTGAATGACGACATGCAACGCGAAGCACGTGCCCGCGTCGCCGGCGCGAAAGAGTCAGACTTTGCAGTCGGTACGACTTCCTTTCCTCGCGATCGCAAAAATATCAGTTGCTCCGGTTTTCTTGCTCTCATCGCGCGACCCTCTACAACGTTCCCGTTTGCTACAGCCTACACATCATGGCCGCGATCTCTGGCAAGAGCGCGTATGATCCCAAGTTACACATTACAGAGTCAGGACATGCAACACCGAGGACGGCGGCGCGTCCGGGAACGGCGCTGGAGGAGTTCATCCACGACGATAACCGGCCTGTAATCGCGATCGACATGGACGATGTCTTGTCGCAGACGAATGAGGCCGTCGCGGAATGTGAGTAGAGGCGCGGTGGGGAGGTTCTGACCCGGAAGAGACAAGGTGAGCTGATGCCGAAGACGGTGGTAGGGCACAACGACGCGTACGGCACGAAGATGACGCTTGATGACTTCTACTGTGCGTAACGGCAACATGATGTCTGCGCGAGATGCGAAAGGTTGACCACCATATGCGTACCACAGACTATTACTACTGGATGGTCAGTCTCGTTCTAGGCTCGCGCGGCATAGCGAACTCATCCCTGCAAATCCCCGATCGCAGAACCCATACTGGGGCAACCCGGACGAGACAGTGCGCAAAGTCGAGGAGTTCTGGTTGACAGATTACCTTGACCGCACGCCGCCCGTCGAAGGCGCATACGATGGGCTCGTCGAGCTGAGGAACATGGGCTACCGGCTGGTCCTGGTAACCGCGCGCCAGCAGCGCGAGCTGGAACGGAGCCTGCAGTGGCTCGAGAAGCACTTCCCGGGGCTGATCGACTGGATGATCTGCACTGGCCAGTCCCAGGAGACACTCGCAGATGAGAAGGAGCTCCTCACTAAGCTCTCTAAAGCTGACGTACGTCTTCCGATCGCCTCCCTACAGCCTGGTACTTGCTGATGCATGCGTGCTCACGTATGTGCTTGACACAGGTATGCAGGAAGATTGGCGCGAAGTTCCTCATCGACGACTCGGTCGAGAACGCGCTTAAGTGTGTAACTGCGGAACCCCCAGTGCCTGTGCTCCTATTTGGCGACTATCAGTGGAACAAGCGTGTTGGACGCTACAGCAACATCGCGTCGGAGGTGAGCTTCGAGGAGAAGCTGAAGCGCGAGGGCGGGCGCGAGTTCTGGAAGGAGGAAAGCGTAGACAAGGAGATCCCGCCAGGGGCACCGTTGACGAGGGTTAAGAGCTGGAAGGAGGTGCTCGAGTGGGTGGAGAAGAAGCGAGCGGCAGGAGAGCTCTGAGAAGATCTAGAGAATGTATGTATCATACCCTCAGATGTAGCGCGGCGGTTGTCGAAGGGACGAGAGCAAGATCACTTGCCTGCAGTAGTCAGAACACGCTAGTCTGAGAGCACGCAGCACATTGCACATGAACGGAGAGATATCATTCAAAACGTAACAGACGTGATTCATTCGCTTAGTGTACAAAATCGTGCAGCCGTGAACAGAATACAAGGGGTGTGCGTAAGACCTGTACGTGCGAAGGTGAAAAGAGTGAAACGAGGGTACATGCGACCATGAAGGGGGAGGGGCATGGAGGAATATCGTGCTATAGACCAACGGTGAGGCCTGGAAGAAGAGTTCGTGATGCTATGAAGACAAATCGTAATGGAATGCGCGGGGATGGGAGATGCAAAAGAGTAAATGTACATAATGATACTACAACGTAGCGACGCCCTTATAGCGTCGCCCGACCAACCAGAGTGGGGAACGTAATGCTACATGCACCATACCGGGAGCGGACGAAACTGAAACTGAACCTAGACCGAAACGTCTATGACCACTCCGTGGGGCCGAAGGGCGCACTCGCGACGAGGCGCGGCATGCCGATCGCGTCGAACGTGTTCTGCCACACGGTGTTCCCCCACCAGGTGAAGTTGATGGTGCCGCTGTACTGCAGGGCGAAGAACACGATGACGCCGCCGACGGAGACGCCAATGTCCAGGCCCGCAGAGAGGATATAGTTGAATCGCAACCACCAGCGGAAGTGGTAGCGACGGATGAACCACTGGAAGAAGGCGCCGACCATTGCCCAGGACGAGTAATTGATCCCGGTCGCGGGCGGGAGCACCGCGAGACCAGCGAAGCAAACGGGGATGTTCACATAGCGCCAGAACGACGTGGGGTAACGGCGGGCGAGGATGTAGAAGGGGATCGGGAGGAGAGCGCCGATGAGGAACCAGTACAAAACCCAGTTGTACCTGAAGAACTCGTCAGTAAAGAGTTACGGCCATGAAAGGAAGAGTGATATCTTACATTCCACCGGGAGAGAAGAGGCGACGAGGACCGATACCGCCCCAGATGATACCAGCAGTTGCAAAGGTATCGATGTCGTTGCAAATGAACCCATCCTTCTGGTCGGGAGAGCAGAAGTCTTCGATGTTCGCAAATTGCCACACTTGTACGCCAACAGAGACGAAGCATGCGAGTACCGACGCGACGACCTGCGACATGAACATGATGCGAGGCGGGATCTTCTGGTAGTGACCAATCTTGAGATCGTTGGAGAAGAAGAGCGCTTGGTACATGGGAACGAAGCCGAAGGTCTTGAACACCATCGCGCCGATCGGGCGGCCGGGAAGAACGTAGCCAGCGACTAATTCCGCAAGGACGTTGGCGGCGGGCAGCTGGTTCGTGATGGCACGGATCAGGCCGACAGGGATAAGGAGGACCAAGCCCATGACGAGCGACAGGACGAGGGCCCAAACAGGGAATTGCGTTGGGAAGACCTCGATCGCGACGACGCCGAAGATGAATGAAATCACGAACAGCAAACCGTACCACCAGATGGGGACCTCGGGGTACGCTGTCATAAGACGGGCATGCACGTCCTGCTCCTCGCGGAGCGAACGACGGAACTGGCGAACGATGTCACCCCTGTACCAGACTGAGGTTTGCATTAGCTTTGCTCTCCGGATAGAAGTGACCATCAAGGAACTCACGGAAAGTGTGCACGATAACCGCGGTTATGACAGCGAACTGCGTGCCATAGGCGAGCTGGAGAGTCGCCGACAGGTATAGGGGGGAGTATGCCTTGTACTTGGCCTCATCGAAGAGTCCGTCGGGAGTGATGATGGCAGAGATATTGTACGGGAGGCCCAAGTTGTCGAACGCTCCAGAGGACGAGATGGGGAAGTAAGCCGTGAACAGGACGTTCTTGACTAGAAAGAAGCAGTGGTGAGCAAAGGGTCAACCAGGAATGCGGCAACACTCACAGTACATGATGGGTGCGATAACCCAGTAGATGATAACAAAGGCAACGAAAATGTTGGCTTCGGTCCACCACTACACAAGAACAAGTCAGCTTGGAGACGCGGAATGGCCCATCGAGAACAACTCACGGGAGAAACCAGAGGGCTCCCGAGCCAGGAAATCATCGACCAGTCGAAGGTCAAGAAACCGAAACCGAGACCGGTGTTGTATCCGAACAACGTGTTGACCGTCTGGTTCTGAGGCGCAATCCAGCACACCCAGCTGAACACGCTCAGGCCGGTGAAGAGGAAGCCCGGCACGAAGTACCAGAGCGTGCTCCCCACAGCCACGATGAGGAAGAACTTCTCGCGTGAAATGTGCTTCGTCTCCTTCTTGCCCCAGTTGCGGTTGAGCGTATTAAGGAGCGCACAGCTGACGAGCGCCGACGGCCAGATCATGCTGGAAGGCCAGACCAAGACCTGACGAACGAGACCCGCCCACGAGTAGCCGATCATTTGCGACGAGAGGGTGAGGAGAAGCTGGTAGCCGATTCCAGGGTTCTGTCCATAGAACACCTTCTGAGCGGAGAAGATCGTGGTCGCGTAGGTGTCGGTGTAGACGGCGTTAGCCATGATCGTGATGACGGTGTGCTCCTTGACGCTGAATGGGCCGGGGTTGAACGACCAAATGAAACCGAACGTATTGAACTTAGTCGTTGGGAGGGCCCATTCGAGTAGCTTGCCGGCGGGGAGAGCGATGAGCTGCGCAATCAAAGCGCTGATGAGAACCGAGGGCCCTGGACAGAGATGAGCGGTTTACTGCGAACGGAAAGTGCGAGATACTCACAACGCGAAGTGAAGAAGTGGTTCAAGCCCGAGAGGACAACAGAGATGATAATCCCCAAGAACCAACTGCACAACCAGATAAGCGCAGTTCAACCGAAACGAAGGGCATAGGACGTACACTCGGAAGGTGTTAACCGGTATCGTAGGGTCGTCATAATTCGGAACGGCCGCCCTTACTTCTGCGTAGGGAGACTCACTGCGACTTCGTCAGCAACGCTGGAATATGGAGAGGATACGGGAGAACTCACTCGTTGAAGTTTTGAGCGGGTGCCTCACGAAGGTCCAACTTCGAGGGCCCTCCGGGAGTCGAGGGGTAGTTGGACGACTCGACGTCAGATGAGCGATAGGAGTGGTCAGTCCAGGAGGACGTCTGTCTCTTCTCTTCAAAGCTCGTAACGCTAGCGGATGGGGAAGGGCTGGAGAAGTCCCAGTTCGGGTCGTTGAAGTGGTCCATCACATCCTCGGGTACATCAGGCGCGGAGTTGCGCCGACGAATGAACTGAGAAAGAGAGAGGGTGCGCGCCCTAGCCTCCATGATGGCAGTACCGGACTACGAGGTCTCCGCAGAAGGGGGAAGGGAGGTTCGGGGAAAGGGGGAGGATGGCGTTGTTACATTGCGAAACGCTGGCCTTTTCAATCGTAGTCGCCGTCGCTGAGAAGACGGCGCACGCATGCGCCTCTCAATTGTCTTGTGTCCCGGCACTAGCTAAGCGACGACCTTGCCCGTCGATATGACTGGATAGATGCCAATCCAAGTCTAGAAAGCGTGCGGGATAGATGGTCAAAGACAATAAGACGTGAGATCGTTCGATCGGGCACAAGACCCGCTGAGCGTGAAAGTGATCCGCCCGCTCGACGCCTATAGCTAAAGATTACCGAAGAGGTAAACGCACTGGATATGCAGGCATCTTGTACAGGCTCCCGAACCGAGATGCTCGTCATTGCGAGGTATGCCTCAGGTTGTGCATTATCTGAAACGGCCTCGTGGATCTTTTGTCGGACGCAATGCGTAGGATGAATACCCTGTGGGTGAAAAGTAAGTCAGGTACTCAGAAGACGGAGAAGACATGTCTTATTGTCAATGCACGCGGTTCCGCCTTCCACAGGGACATCGGGAGGACCCGACACAATAAACACGTCCGAAACGGAGGCTGGTGATCGGTGGCTCGGCCCTTCATCAAGCGCCGGGGGAATCGCTATCTCATCGGAGATCCGTGCGAAGGGGAGATTAGATGGGCTTGCCTCTGCCACCATCTAATCTTATCTCGCCGGTAATACTGACCTCGCCCCCATGCCGCGAGTGTGCCGCAATTGGGTCCCGTGTGTCGTGATCCCCAGAGCGGACCGCCGTCGCTATCCTGTGGGACATGGTTATCGAAGGTTGCTCAGCACTCGCCAGGATTGCGCGTTCGCTATGGCGTATGGCGAAAGGACGTACTTTAAATGCTCCAGAGGAGGCGTCAATGTGGACTTGTCCCCTCCTCCTCCCAGATCGGACACTTCGCTCCTGCATTGATCGCCATGTCGACCGTCGAGACAATAACCCAGGCGCTCCCGACGCTGACGCTACGGAACGACCAATCAGAAACGGAGAAGAAGCAGGAAGAACCTTACAAGTATGCTCAGTTCTTGCCGGTTTTCCCCAAGGACGAGCATTATCCGCCCTTGACTCCGTTCGAACACGTCGATCCCGGACATCGGGCGCTGTCGCACCCGAACCCGCGGGCCTTCCTCGACAATGCGACTAGCGTGATCGAGATAACCCCTCGCCTGGGCTTGGAGGTTCGAGGTGTGAACCTTGCACAGCTCGATAACGATGGACGTGATCAATTGGCTCTGGAGGTTAGTGATCGCCAGGAATCTTCTCATCCATGACGCACCTGTTCATTGTCCTTCGCGCGAACGCCTTGGCTGACTTGGTGTAACAACAGGTCGCCAGGAGGGGTCTCGTGGTCTTCCGTGACCAGCAGGAGTTCATCGACCGAGGTGCGGACTTCTACCGTGAGTGGGGCAGGTACTTCGGCCGCCTGCACATCCACCCGACCTCCGGCCACCCCGAGGGCCTTCCCGAGCTGCACCTCGTATACCGCGATGCCAACACCACCTATAACTTCGAGCAGGACGACCGTATCACCTCGACAACCTGGCATTCGGACGTGTCGTATGAGCTCCAGCCCCCTGGGCTCACGACGTTCTTCCTGTTCTCGCAGCCGACCAGCGGAGGCGACACCCTCTTCACATCGCAGGTGTCGACTCTCAGCCGGCTCTCGCCCCAGTTCGTTGAGTTCCTCAAGACCCTGAAGGCGACGCATTCGGGCTTCGAGCAGGCAGAGTTCTCACGTTCCGGCCGTCGTGGAGGTGTCGTCCGTCGCGAGCCCGTCGAGAACGTCCACCCGGTCATCCGCCGGCACCCAGTCACAGGGGCGGAGGCCCTATATGTGAACCGCCAGTTCACGCGTCGCATTGTCGGCCTTAAGCTCGAGGAGTCCAGTGAGTGTCGGAGCACAGTACATCGTGAACACGAGCACTCACCGGTACCCGTAGATGCCATCCTTAACTTCCTGTACGACCACATTGACAGGAGTGCCGATAACCAAGCCCGCGTCAAGTGGGAGCCCAACACTGTCGTCATCTGGGACAACCGTATCACTGCCCACGTAGGTTCCTCACTTACGCTATGCCATTGGATTTCCACTGAGTCCCGTTGTAGTCTGCCATCATCGACTACGAAAAGACAGGTCAACGCCGCCACGGCGGCCGCATCACGCCTCAGGCGGAGCGCCCCATCCCGGCTAACCCTGACCTGAAGTTGTGAACATCATGTTGTAGCATCGAGCCAGGGATGAATATGAAAAGGATTGTATCAAGTAGGCCGTATATATCATGTGTTGGATTGCTTCCGCTGGAATCTTAGCACGAACAAGTGCTCTCGTCCCGCTCTGCGCTGCAATGCGACCTCATGGGGAGTCAGGAATTGTGTTCAAACGCGACGCTGGTAGAGACACACCTTGCCTTGCAAACCATGCTGCTCGAGCATCCGTCGACATATGTCTCGTATATCGTTCTGCTTCACAGCGACCAGGTAGAACCGGCCGATTCGAGACAGCAGATCCTGAGCACTGCCGTTCAGTATGTCGATCACGCAAGTATCCGCGTGTACTACCTCAACCTGTTCAAGCAAGATATCTGTCAAAGCCATCCCATCGCGACCACCTGCCCAAGCTCCCGCAATATCCGCGTGTTGCTGCGCGTTATCCACCTCGTCCGAGTCTGTCGGGACATATGGAGGATTGAAAAGGAGGATATCGACGGAGTGCCGTAGTCGCTTGCGGAGGGGACCCGCGAGTGAGGCTTGTACTGGCTCTATGGGAACCTACTGAGGACGGGTCAAGGTTACCTGCAAACAGGGATGGCGACAATGGCAGAGCTCACCTTGTTTTGCACTCCGGTAGCTTTAGTGCTTCCGCATGCATGCGGATTGATGTCTGTAGTCAGGTATACTACTGCATGTCAGATGGATCCAGACTTTACGAGAGGATGTCGTACGGGATGAGCTAGCCCCCAGGATACTGCCAAGGAACGCAGTAACGCATCCAGACCCAGACCTGCGCACAGTTGGAGAGAGGAAGGTGTTGGAAGAGAGACAAGCTCACCCAATCTCCAAGCATGTTCGCGGTTGCAGCTCCCTCAACTCGTTCGCGTCTTCCTCTAACGCGTCCAGGAGAATGAATGTGTCTTCTGAATTCCGTGCGGGTCGTCACGCGTGCGGTCGATGCGCTCTGTGCGAGGTCGCTTACCTGCTGGTTCGTAAACATGCTCGTAGTCCGCACGCTTCAGATGAGACAGGTCTGGAGTCGGAATCATGCTGTAGCTCTGTTGACTAGCCTAGTGGTGGATGTTCGGAGGAGGAACGCAGGACTGGAGCGCCCGCGCGACGTCGCGATCACAGGCCATGCATATGTGTCCTGCACCTCGACCGTGAACCGCCATGTCGGCCACGCCTACGCCAGCGTACTATGTCGCCTTCTGCGCAATTGCGGTAGCAGTACTGAAGGCAGTAAATGAGGAGGTTACGAAGCCCTACATGGTACGTCTTGAGAGCTACGTCGTGAGGCTATTCACTGAGTGCTGAGGTACATGCACTCAGGACGAGCCGTTCCATGTCCCGCAGGCGCAGGCGTACTGTAAGGGTGACTACTGGGCCTGGGACCCAAAGATCACAACCCCGCCCGGTCTGTAAGTGACTGCACACGTCTTTGAGTATGCGCGGATGCTGAAGAGGGTTCTTCAGCTATGTGTTTAGCCTGGTGCTCAAGAAGATCTTCTGTTCAAGTGCACCACCCCCATGCTCCGTCTAACCACTATGCTTTCTTTGCTATCCCTTCCAATTGCTCTGACACCTCTCATCTGTTACCATAAACGCGAACGCCCGCCGCAGTCTCTGGCCACACCTATGTTGGAAGCGGTGATCCTCGCCTCGTTTCCCCTCGCCTGGTTCTTCGGCTTCCTATACTACACAGAACTTCCCAGTCTAGTGTCCGTCGTGTCGACCGTAGTGCTCGCCTTGCAGGGGAGGCACTGGCTCGCTGCGTTGGTACGTCCTCACCTGCTTGCCCGCGCGTCCGAGGGAGCATTCACGGAGAACAAGTATGGTAGTCAGGACTGGTCAGCTGCACCTTCCGCCAGAACAACATCATATGGGTTCTGTATGCCTACGCCATGAGCCAGCTCATGTACCTCCGGTTCCGGCGCGCAGCCCCGAATGCGAAGCAGCCGGCGAAGTTGCACGACCCTCTGGCCCTCGAAGCTGGTCCAGGTCTGTCTCAAAGTCTGATTGAGTTCCTCCTCCATACTAAAATGAGGCTGCGTCTGTCTCAGGTGATCTTGCGCACTCGGTCCTGAGTGCACCGAAGGTCCTTCCGGATATCCTGCCCGCTTTGGTACCCTACGCCCTCGTTGTCGCAGCCTTTGGTGCATTCGTGGTATGGAATGGAGGGATTGTCCTTGGTGCGTCACTGCATTCGTCTCCATTCCCTGGCCTAGGTCGACGCCTCGATGGTGCTCACGTAGAGATTCAGGTGACAAGTCCAATCACATACCAGCTTTCCATGTTCCGCAGCTGTACTACTTCGTCGGCTTCGCGACTGCCTTCGGCTGGCCCGCCTTACTGAGCGGCGAAGGCGGCTTGGTCGGCTTAGCTCATAAGGTTCGCGCGAGGATGTTCGGGAGCAAGAGGAACGCCGCCGTGACCGGAGTCGTGTCTGCGGTGATGTGTTTCACGATCTACAAGTTTACGTCCGTCCCGACTGTCCATCCGTAGCCGCGCTGCTCCGCTGACGTTGTCGCCACCAGGATCCAGCACCCTTTCCTGCTGTCCGACAACCGCCATTACACCTTCTACATCTGGCGGCGCGTCTTTCTTCTCCATCCGTTGATTCCGTACATCCTCGTTCCAGGGTACATTGCGGCGGCGTGGGCGTGGTACATTCGCATTGGTGCGTTCTGCCGTAACTTCTGCCACCCGGAATGCGAGCCGTGGTTGACACTCCTTCGCGCGCAGGTCAGGACCAGACGCTGTTGCAGAGTCTGCTTCTCCCGGTGTGCGTGGTTCCAACATTGCTCCCCACCCCGCTTCTAGAGCCGCGGTACTTCCTGATTCCATATATACTGCTCCGCGCGCAGGTGAAGGACGTTCCATTGTGGGGTCTTGGACTGGAGGGTCTGTGGTACGCGGGGATCAACGGTGTGACGATGTGGGTGTTCCTGTACAAGGAGCGGGACGGCGTAGGACGTTTCATGTGGTAGACAGGGTGTTCTATAGCTTCATACAAGCTGCACATAGGGCTTTGGCCTGCGTCGAGGATCATGCGCGCGCAACAAAGGAGCGCGTCGCGTGACGACCGGACGCGCGAGGGGGCGACCGGCGCGCGGTTGCCTGTTCAACTTGAACCTGGTTCACACGATGCCGACATCACGACTGTAGCGACGACTCTCGACGACGCCCACCAAATATCATACCTGCTTCTGCTCCCATCCCTATACCCCAACACGACCTTCACGAACACGCTATCCGCGCGGCACATATATACGCTTCCATTCGCGCCGCCATGTCCACATCCGCTGGTGGCGCGTCTACGCGGTCCAAACCAACCACACGCAGCTCTATCCGCCAGTCTTTTGGTTTCTCCTCGGTCGGCAAGGCCATTGCGGACGCCATGCACAAGGACTCCAAGGAGAACGACAAGGACAGGGAGAAGGCGACCAAGAAGAAGGACACCGCTGCACGCCGCACCAGCGCCATCCACGCACCTCCCGCTCGCCCGTCCACCGACAAGGCACCCGCGAAGAAGAAAGAGATCGAGGACTCGCCCGATGCAAAGACCATCACCCGCCATACACGCAGGCAGTCTGCGCTGAAGAAGCTCGCGCCCCCACCAGAGGAGCAGACCAAGTCGCCCGCGGACAGCGCGAGTCCCAAGGGCTCTAGTAGTGTCCGAGTATCGGTACGCAACCGTAACTCTCTCGTTGGGTCCGGTCTCCCCAAGTACAGACCCCGCTCTCTCCTGGGCGAGCCTGCTATCGTACCCCCAAAGAAGTCCCCGACGCCCACTCAACAGAGCAGGCGGCGCCGGCTGAGCAGCTCAGATGACGAGACAGACGAGGTCAAGACTCCCGAGGAGCTTGACACGCTCGATGTCCCCTCTGCAGACAAGTCGGGGCGCCCAATTTCTCCTCTCCCTCATCGCGCTGCGTTGAAGGTCAACTTGACCTCCGCTATCAACGTCAGGCCAGTAACTCCAGAGAAGAAGGACAAGGGCCTTCCTCAGCCGAAGGGCTCTCCCTCGTCCGTGCGCACCACGTCCACAAAGGCTTCGAAGACGGACAAAATCTCTACCCCTCCTGTCGGGGGCTCGGGTTCCACTCGCTCGGCTCTTCCTCGTCCTCCGTCCTCTGCGTCGTCATCCGTCTCCGGCTCGTCTCGTACACCTGGCACTCCCGGAACTCCTACCATGCTTGGTAACATCCTTAAGGGTCCTAGTTCACTTCGCATGAAGAACGTTGCCGATGGGAGTCCCAGCCCCCTCCGTAACGGTCTTCCCGCTCCTCAGGATTCACCGCTCGGTCGTATCTCCGCCCGTAAGAATGGCAGCTCGAAGAGCGGTGTCATCCACATGCGCGGTGCATCGGTTCCAGCTACACCCACACCCAAGTCCATATCGGCAGATAGCAGCATGGACAGCATGGATGCAGATAATGTCGAATTCATGCTTGGTTCTGCGGTATCACCTACCGCGCCGACTCCTGCAATCCCAAGGATAGTACGTTCCAAGGGAGACGCTGGACACGGTGATCCTCAGACTCCCACTCGTTCTCCATTCCTACCCACTCGTGCCCACCTGTCGTACGCATCCCCAGCTCATCCGTCCTCGACTGAGAGCTCTCCCTTCCTACGTCCAAAACCGCGTCATCCTGGCAATGACCGTGGTTCTATCCTTTCATGGGAGCAACTTGCACAGCACAGCAAGACGCTCGACGACGAGGACGTCGAGCGGATGATCTCCGAGATCCCTGCACCATTCCGCCCTGGCGCTATCTCTCCCGCTCTCAGCGTGATAGACATCCCAGACAGCCCGAGTCTCAGTGCCCTACCCTCTCCCACTGGTTACGGTTCAATATCGCAAGTGCTCCTCCCAGATGTCACACCATCACCAGCCATCCACAACACCACACACCTCTTCGACAACATGGGGCCACCCACGCCTTCAGCGGACAGCGCTGCGGCGACACTCCTGCGCCTGCAGCTTGCGGCAGCGGAGAGTCGAGCACAGGAGCGTCTGATGCAGATGCAGTCGCTCGAGGAGCAGCTGCACGCTGCGAAGGAGGCCCGCATGCGCGATGCCGAGGAGCTCGCGCGGCAGATCTCCGAGCTGGAGCAGCAGGTTCATGGCAACCTCGCGATCGAGAGCCAGCGCACGGAGCAGATCGCCGTCCTCGAGGAAATGCTGCGTGAGGCACAGGTCGCACACGAGAAGTCCGCCAAGGACGCGGCGCGCAAAGCCGAGGATGCGCTTTGCGCGTCGAAAGCCGCCGCGCTCCAGGCACGGCAGGCGCAGGCGAGGTCCGAGGTCGCTTCTGCCGCGAGGCAGGCAGGCACAGCGTGGTTCTGCGTTCGTGACGCGGCGGAGAGCGAGCTGGAGCTTGTGCACTCGAACCGGGAGATGCTTGCGGTGCTGCTTGCAGGTCTCAACCACAGCCTAGCTCAACTATCTTGCAAGTGATCACGACCAGTGTCATCTGTGAGTTCGCTTTCTCTCCAGTCTTGTTTCTTACCTGACGAGGTTTGCTTCAGACTAGCCGTCTTCGTTCTGTCATCCTCTCACAATCTCTTCATCTGTCCGAGTCATTTCTTGATATTTGTAGTCTCATATCATTGCATTTATGTCCTCATCATGATTTCTCGGGACTCGAGCAGCATCACGACTAACGACTGGCCCGCTCTTATCATCTGTACAATGTTCACTGTATATATCCTAATCATGCATACTGTTCTGTTGCCTGAACACAAGCATCCAAGAAGCATCCGAAGTTGCGTGCCGGAGTGACAGTAGATAAACTTTCCAGGAGACCTTGCAAGATGACCTCACTCCTGCAAATTCGCAATGATAATCAGACGAAGCCTTGGCAGAGGTATGTTAAACGTATGCGTACTGTAGATTGCCGTAGGCGACCTTGACGTCCACCTTCAGACCGTGCACGGACAGCGGCCACCGGGCGTACGTATCTTTATCCAAGATGAACGAGATCAAAGTTTTGCCCTTGATGCTAGGAAGCATCACCGTCGCGGTCGCCTTCAGGTACTCCTGCTGATGATCGTCGGCGACGCTCTCGACCACCAGCGGATACTTGATTGCGAGGAACGTGAACTGAGAGCGCAGCTGCGCGCACGACGACCAGAAGTCGCCTAGGCGCTGGATGATCTGCTCCGCTGCGTCAGAGCTGTGTGCGGATCGCCAAGGGAGAGGAAGGGTGACGCACCTGCTTGAGCTCGAGCTTCTTCTGTGATTCGGAAATGAGGGCTTGGGCAGTCTTGACGATCAGCGCGGTGAACCGCGGGAAGGAGTCGCGCTCCTTGAGCTTGGCTTGGGTGTACATGGCGACGCGGACCTCAGGACATATGGGGGTATACTTGGTGCAGGGTATAGTGACATGGTACTTGTGGGCATAGACGAATTCCATGAGGTCTGGAGATAGCTTCGCGATGTGCCAGAGGTGCATCTCCTCGAGCGCCTCGAGTTCGGCTGCGTACATGAATGTCGGCTTGGTCTTCTCATCACTTGACAATGTACAAGCGACTCACCCTTGAGCCTGAACACCTCGGCACTCGTGCTCTCCTTCTGTATGTGGACAATATGTCGAGATTGGTTGATGGCAGTGGTTGCCTCCTCCTTCTGCGATTCGATCTCGGCGAGCTTCTCGTTCAGGCGTTCGAGTTTCGCTTTCGCCTCGGAGACATCCGCCTTGAACGCCTCGATCTCGGTGCTGCAGGAACAGGCGTCAGTCAGTAGAAGGAGGATGCAGTCCGCTGGGCAACATACCTCTGCTCAGCAATTGTAGCCTTGAGCTCGTTGAGGTAGTCCTTATCCGAGTTCTCGATCTCGTCAATGTCCGCTTGCTCTTGGGCCAGAAGACGCATCACTTCCTCATACTCCTCCCGGAGTTCAGGGAGCATATCCTGAGCTTCCTTGATGATGCTAGCGAGATATGTCGCATCCTAGATGGTATGTTGAGACCTGCATCTCAGCGCGAGCCATAAGACACTCACAGACTCGAGATTGGTGAAGCCCTGCGATGCGCTCTCGTACAACTGCTCGACCCACTGCAGCTTCCAGTCATACCATTGGGACTTGGCGGTCCCGATGTTGTTTGCCTTGATGAGCTTCAGTTGGTGCTATGCGGCGGTCTCCTGTCAGCGCGTGCACTCCCACACAAGACCATCAACAACGACGCACGATGAGCATAGCTTGCTCGCCCTCATCCACGCTCGCGAACTCGCGGAAGAGACTCGGTGTGTCCTTCAGCGCCTCCTCCTCGGCCTCCTTGTATATCTTCTTACACTCCGCGATGTACGCGGTGAGGTCTCGCGTGATGGCGGTGTACAGATCGATGCGAGGCATGTCGACAGCCATGGCAATGGCGAACTCAGAGAGAGGGATAGGCTCTTCCTCCGCGGTACTTGCACCGAGGTCTTCAGCGGCAGACGACCGCCTCCGCGCACGAGGGCGGAGCTGCCCAGGACCGACCGTTGAGCGGCGCGGCCGAGGCATAGTCAGCTCGTCCATGAAGCGGATGCCGGTCATTTGGAAGAACTGTTCGATAGAGATGGCCGGCTGGTCCGCGTTGCGTATGAGCATCCGCGGGTACGGTGGGCGGATTGCTTCGACTCACCTCGTCATCACTCTGCATGGGCTCTTCAGGCACGCCTTCTCTCCAGGATTGCGAGACACCTGCCCCGGTCGGTGGCGAATGATTCGTGATGTCACCGTCGGTGTCCATGGCCATCGAGACGTCGATTATCGGCTGGGAATTCGACGGCTGGCCTATGTGCGTCACAGGCGATCCACCAGCAGGTGAGGCACCAGCGGGAGAGTGCACACGCTGGGGCAATGCCGCAGGTATCGCTCTCGACAAAGCAGGGGCTGGCGTAGGACCCAAGGCAGCAACTGCTTGACGAGTTTCCTCACGTTCACCTGCCCTGCCTTTGCCCTTGTCTTGGGAAGTATCGGAAGCGGGACTTGCTGGCCGGGCCTCCGACGCAAGCTGGGAGAGGTCGGGGTAGAGCGCCCCGTCAGGCTCTCTACGATTCCCTGCCGCGATTTCGGGGTCGCTCTGCGTTCGGGAGAGCGGCAAGCCAAGCCCCAAACTAGATGGTTGTGCCCCCACACTCGCGCGCGGTTTGTTCAGCCCAGCACCGCCGGAGACCTTATCCGGACTGCCTGCACGAGTCGCACCGGGGTTGGACGGCAGTGCCCCTCCGCCCAGACTCTTCCGCTGAGCGAAATAACTGGACGTACGGCGGACAGCGCTGATGCTCACGCGGCGATTGCCTGTTGCGCCCGCCACTGGTTGCGACGAGGACTGACCGTCGGCCTCAAAAGCCGCCGTCCTAGCAGGTGAGAGCCGACCAACAGCAGGGCGCTGTGCTGACCCGTGTGCATCGACAGAACTAGCTGCTGGATGGTTGAGTGACTTCGGTATTGACGGTGGTGCGAAAGCAGCTGTCCCTCGATGTGGTTGTGGCTGTGCGGCTATCTTGGCCTGCGGTGCTGCAGACTTCGAAGGTGAACCGGCGCGGGGTAGGCTGAAGGTGAATGGCTTTGGAACTGTAGCAGGACCCGGGGACTTAGCGGGAGATCGGGGTGCGGCATTGCCGTTGACGGCTTTGGGCGTGGCGGGCGGAGGAGCAGAGAAAACGCTAGATGAGAGGGCTGGAGGAGCAGGTGCACTGAAGACGCTGGATGTGAGAGGTGCAGGCGTGGGCGCGCTGAAGACGCTGCTAGCTGGTGGGGCTGGTGCTTGGGATGTGGATGCTGTCGGCGGTGGAGCTTGTTGGGCAGGCGCAGGTCCCGGAGTGACGGGCATCTTCACAGGAACATCGGCCTCGTCCATAGATGAATCCTCGAGTGTCCCGAGACTGGTGCGCTGGGTGATATTGATCGTGTGGTTATACAGGTCCGCAGACTCGTCCCCGAAGCTGTCTTCGGTACTGAATGTGTCGTCACGCATCTCCACCTCCGGCTCCTGGTCCTCTGTAAAGCTATCCTCATCCTGAGAAGGCGGAGGTCGCGCCGCAGTACTGCGTCCCGGGGAAGCAGGAATACCTAGCGACATACGCGCCTTCTGAAGGCGCGTCATCGCGGAGGTCAGGTCCATGTCCTGTTCGCCGTCCATGTCTCCATCATCGTCGTTCGTCTGCGCTCCGTACATACCTTGAGCTGGAGACGGCTGGATGAGAAGGGCATCATCATCCGACTCAGGCGGAGGTGGTTCGTATGGCTCGCTGCCAGCGTGGGTCATTGCGCGTAGCTGCAACCACAAAGGGTCCGGCTCCTTGGGCTGGCGCATTGACTGCAGTACAGGGATGGTGAACTCCATGGGTTCGCCGCTCGACCCTTCGGACATGTATGACGAGCCGGTGTGCGCTGATGAGGCTGTCATGTCCTCCCCATCCGCGAAGGACTCCCCTTCTTCAGGCACGTCATCTCCCTGGGGCGGTGGCAGGTTCTCTCGCTGGTGCTGGGTCGCCGTAACGACTGAGTTTCGCCGCTGCCGTGAGAGTGACGCTCGCTTGCCGCCCAGCGAGAGCGATCGTTTCCGCTCGATGTTCTGAGCAATCGCCTCGGTAACCTCCATGTCAGACTCGTCATCTTCTGTTTCGGTAAACTCGTCGTCTTCGACGGCACTGCCATCAACGAGAGCACCCCTCTGCGGCAGGAAGTCTTGAGGAAGCGGCGCGGTGTCGTCTACGTCCATGTCCATCGACCGCTCACCGAATTCGCTGAACGCGCCCGACGACCTCCTGGGGATGCGGCGATTCGCCTGTCCTGGGATGGCATTCTCGTCGTTCTCTTCGCGAGTGATGAACGCGGGCGGGGCGGCGGACTCTGGAGAAGGAGCTGCAGGAGAAGATCCGTTGTTGACCCCCGCAACATCGGGGCTCTGGATATGGAACAAACGGACGTGGGTGTGGGCAGCGAAACTGACGCGACGGGAAGCAAGACTCTTCCGCGGCCCGTGTCCGTGAGTTTCAGTCAGGTCCATGGACTGCGTGCCCGTCATGTCCTCTTGACTGCTTGAGACAGTTGATTGGGAGGCATCTGAGGCTCGGGGTTGCGACGGTGGGAGATTGATCGATGCCTTCAAAATGCTCTTGCGTGGAGCCTAGGCAGTCAGAGCTTCAGTACTTGGTTCTCGTGCTCCTCGATCGACCACCTCCACCCAGTAGCTAATAGCTCGTATATTGCGCGAAAACACACGACTCACCAGAAGCCGACGCGCTTTCTGGGATGGACTCAGCCGTTCTCCGGGTGCGATGCTGTATGCGCGCCGCCTGTGGGTGGTGCCCTTCGCATGGCCATGGCCCATGACGGCGATGGATTGTCGCCTCTTCGGCGAGTTCTTCCCCATATCCAAGACGAGTGAAGCAAGCAAGAGAGTGGTTGGGCGGGGCGGGCGCGGAGGAGATGGTGGTCAAGGGAAAACGCGGTGGCGTGTTGGATCGCGACCGTGGCTGGACGCGTCGGGCACGTGACGGACGCGCTCCTCGTGGGTTGGCCTCGGCAGCCACCCGAGCCTCACAACTGTGGCATCGATCCCTTGCTTTTCCACCATCTCGCCTCTCCCTCCACCATCGATATCGCCGGCCACCTTTGTTCTGAACGGCTATAAGATCTCGTCTGACGACGAGCCAGAGGCCCCGACGACAACATGGCGAGCAAACCGAAGACCACCCGCTCCTCGACCCGTACAAAGACCACCACTCAGGCGGTCGATCCTCCTGCACCCACACGTACCACCCGCGGAGCCTCAAGGACGACGGCGGCAGCCCCTGCCAAGAAGACTGCCACCCGGAAGCCCCTTGTGAACAGAGACAACTCTCCGGACGCAAAGCCGTCCAGCCGGAATGTTGCTTCCAAGCCTGTTACGAAGGCAGCTAGCTCTGTCGAGCTCCCCCCGGACACAGACAGAGAGCCCATTAAGGTGTGTAACTACTCAAGTTCTGGTCCTTTGCACTGCATCCGCATGCTATACTGTGGCCCGCGTAAAGTATTGTCTCGCGTTGCTCCCCTGCTCACCGAGCAGGCAAGCAATACACGAGTCTCTGCAATCATAGCTCTGGCTAGATGAAACTATCATGCTGACATTGCTGCTCTAGGCCTACCTACGGATCCGACCTTGTGTAGACGATTCAGAGACTGGCTATGAGCCGTACCTTGAACCACTCACTGATACATCCGTCCGGATGACTGACCCATCTTCATCTACCACTCATTCCCGTATGTCTACGATCAATCCCTCCTCAATCTTCACCTTCTCGCATGTCTTCCCGCCGGACACGACCCAGTCCGATTTCTTCAGCAAGACAACCCTACCTCTAGTCCGCGATGTCCTGGAAGGGCGGAACGCCTTGCTGTTTGCCTACGGCGTCACCAATTCTGGGAAGACATACACAATCCAGGGAGGAAGCGAACCAGGGAGCGCAGGTATTATACCAAGAACGCTAGATGTCATCTTCAACAGTATCGAAGGACTGCACGGAGATGCGAAGGTAAATACAATCCGCTTGTATAACACAAATGCGGGCATCTCATTGACGGTCCGTTAGTACAGACCGGTCCGTCTGCAAGGCATCGAACTTGCCGCTGAGTCTGACGAGCCAACGACGATCCGCCTCCCCAGCAAGAACGGCTCTCCCGCACTCGCTGATGTCCTCGAGGATGACCTTCGCTCATCATCGACGTCCGACGCAAGCACCGACCCGACGGTTTTGAAGGTTGATCGCAACTATGAGTACACCATTTGGCTCTCATATGCAGAAGTGTACAACGAGAAGGTGTATGACCTCTTCGGTGCTCTCGAGTCTGGTGCATCAAGCACAGCCCAGACCCCTTCTGGAATACCGCGCCCCACGTCGAACTTCCTCAACATGCCCTTCCCTTCCAACAAGGCCCCATTGTTGCTCACTCGCAAGGCACTGACAGTGAAGCCGTGTCCAGTGAGAGATGCCGATGGGGACGCCGCAAGCGCAGGCAAGTACGTCGCGGGCCTTCGGCAGGTGCAGGTCAAAAGTGCCGCTGAGGCTAAGGAGTTGCTCCGGGTCGGCCAGCTTCATCGCCGCGTCTTTGGTACTCTCGCGAACAGCCAGAGCAGTCGAAGCCATGCCCTTGTCACTATCAAGGTCTTGCGTGTGCACCGTGGCGAGCGGAATGTGCGTCCAGTACCGATATCACGTTCTAGCGATCTAGCGATGTTGCTGACCGGCATTCGTACAGGATCCAACATGCATCCAGACGGCGCGTTTGACGCTTGTCGACCTTGCTGGCTCCGAACGTACGAAACACACGCACACCTCGGGCGAGCGCCTCCGTGAAGCCGGAAACATCAACAAGTCACTCATGGTTCTCGGCCAGTGTATGGAGACACTCCGGGCGAATCAGCGGACACTGGCTCGTAGCTTGCAACAGGGCGTGAAGCCCGGTTCGCAGCTCGACACACGCGACGTCAAGCGCGGCCTGGCTCTGGTGCCCTTCCGTCACAGCAAGCTCACGGAGGTCCTTATGGACTACTTCGTAGGCGACGGACGTGCGGTTATGATCGTCAACGTAAACCCGTACGACACGGGGTTCGACGAGAACGTGCATGTGATGAAGTTCGCAGCCCTCGCGAGGGAGGTTTGCACGAACCCTGCCGCAACTGTACCGCGCATCCCGCCGTCGCCGACGAAGCCTAAAGCGAACGGGACGCGACCACCGAGCACCTCACATCGCAGAAAGGTCACCATCTCCTTGGGCGGTCCCGGCAAGAAGGCGAGCGAGGCGCACCTAGAAGTGCTTGAAGGTGTGCAATCTTGTGTCGTTTCCGTTCTAGTCCGTTAATCAGTGAGCAGAGGATGAAGAGCTAGACGATGGCGAGGAGACGAGCGTTGAGGACGACGAACCGATCAACCCTCTGGTCAACGCCCTCTTCGACGAGGTTGAGGAGCTTCGTATGCAGCTGTATGACGCGCATCTCCGCTGTGCACTGATCGAGGCCGAGACTCGTGAGGAGGTGATGGTGGAGATGGAAGAGCGCATGCGGGGCATGGAGGACATGTTCACGAGGCGACTCATGCGGGTGGTGAGTCCGTCTTTCACACTGTTCTGTTGTGGTGATTGTCAACCGTCTTCCCCGTGCGTAGATGGAGTCCAACGAAGAGAAGATGGACGCCAAGCTTGATATGATCCAGCGGTCGCGCGTGCTCAACCGGGCGGCTGTCCCGCGTTCGGAAGGTGGTTACTCAGACTCCATCGCGGACTCGGTCGAGTCTGATGCGATCGGGCAATTGAGGATGAGCGATGTGGGCGAAGGCGAGGGCGAGTATGATGAGGCCGAGTCGTCAGTTGCAGGCGTGAGTGATGGAGTTGTCCACGTCGTGATTGACACTGACGTGACTGCTTTCACACAGCGGGATGGGGACTACGAGAGCAACGACTCCGATGCATACGTCCACTCGCCGTCTGACGCGCGGAGCCGCACCCCCTCACCCCTTGCAGGCAAGGGCAAGCCTGCGCCAAAACGCCAGTCTACCCTCCGGCCAAACACGAAGCCCTCCGCCAGGGTTGCGTCCGACCCCGAGATGGACATCGACGAGACCGAGACGGACGAGATTGAGACTGCGAGCCCGGATGACGGAGACTCTGAATCAGAAGAGGACGACATCTCCGACGAGCCTACCCAGTCGGAATCGGAGTCGGAGTCTGATGAGTCGATCGAGGACTGGACGGAGTCGGAGGCGTCCGATGCCACCCCTGCGCGTGAGAAGGGCAAAGGCAAGGCTCAGGCCCCCGCGAACCCAGTGGTTGCAGCGAGCACGCCGCTTGCGGTGGCGCAGGCGAAGCGTGCACAGGCGCAGACACAGACACATCAGGGCCGGAAGTCGACGAGAAAGGTGTCCAGGGCAGTCGCGGAGCTCGAGCAGGAGCTGGACGAGCTCTCGCTGGGGGATGATGACATCGACCCGGAAGACTCCACGGTCATCGTTCCCAACAAGAAAGCACGCGAGGAAGCTATGGGTTCTGGACTGGAGTACGTGCCCGGGAAAGGCGAGGTGGACCCTGGCAAGAAGAAGAAGCGGTAAGTTGATGCTTGCTACCGCCTCCTACGCGACACGACTGAGTGATGTACGCAGGAACCTGGGCAAGAACAAGATGATGTCCGTAGCGGACCTTGGCGTGGACCAGGACACTGCTGGGGGTATGAAGTTACGTCGCAGTACTCGAGGCAACCGATGATTGAGTACTCGAGTACTGTGGTGTTGGGCGTGTTGGTGGTTAATGGACCTCGTAGATGTTGGGTCTTGTGTGTGTACATGAGCTGGCCATGGATGTAATGTACAACAGTCCTCACAACTCCTCCATAGTTCTGGAGTGCGTGCAGCGGTAGCAGAGTGAGTGCGAGCCCTCTGCAACTGAAATGAGATCTGGGCTGTCCGTACTGGGGAGAGGCGACAAAGTAGGGGACGGCGACGGACTGCTCAGTCAACGCATGCACAGTATTGCTTGGTATTCGAGGACGAGGGGGTCAACCACTTGAACAGGCCCTAACAGAGTAATCAACGAGCCTGTGCATGCATATCGCGGTGAGACATCTGCGAGTTCAGTGTCATGAAGCTGCAAGTTGGACGGGTAGATGCCCCCTGATATGTCTGCGTTTGCACGTTATATCGACCAGATCGAGGTGCAAGTCCGAAGAATGTATTCCTACAACACTAGATCGAGACTGCCACCGAGGAGACCCAAATACACAGCAAGGTATACCTCTCTAAATGCCGCAACCTGGAACTCGCAACTCCGCCTCACTGAGCTCCACCGAATTGGCTCGCCCTGTACAGTCGTCGGTCAGCGGGGGGCATCGCAACTCAGGTTTCGGATCGCGGTACTCACAGGTCCCGCAAAGTAGGGTCAGACATCATCTCCGCCATGCTCGGCATGCCGCCCCCAGACTGCATACGGTTCATCTGCACACAAGCGGGAAGATCAGCCACGTATCCTCTGCACACCAATATGCAAGACACGCACCATGTTGGCGAGAGCAGGGTTCTGCATGAGACGTTCCAAGCCGCCGTTCTGCATCATCTGCTGGGCAGCCGCCATCATCGCAGGGTTGTTCAAGAGCCCCGCTAGGTCGGGCATACCACCGGCTCCGCCCGCACCTCCTGCACCTCCCGCACCGCCGCCCATGCCCATGTTGCGGAGCATGTCGGCCATACCTCCCAGGCCACCGGCACCTGCGGCTGCGGCTGCGGCCGCACTGGGGTCCGCGCCGCGAGTGGGTGGGGGCTCAAGTGGGGGCATGTCGTCGAAGTTCTCCTCGGGGACAATGCGGGCCTCCGCATTCGAGAGGCCGGTCTTTAGCGAGGCGTTGGAGGGGTCGACGTCGAGGCCGCGGCGGAACGCCTCTGCTGCTGCCTTGAAGTCACCAAGCGAGTAGTGTGCGTGCCTGCAGAGCATCGTTGCCAACCGTCAGTTGGCGCAGGTAGGTAGAACACGGACGGACTGCGCACCCTAGCCGGTGGTATGCCTTGACGAAGGACGGGTCCGCTTCGATCGCCTTTTCTGCGTCGAGGACCGCGGAGCTGTGGTCGCCCTTGCTCGAGTACGCGGCGGCACGGTTGGAGTAGTAGACTGCGTTGGTGGGATCGAGGGCAATCGCCTGAGTGTAGGACTTGATTGCCTCGTCGTATTTCTTGGCCGACATGTGCGCATTTCCGGCAGCCTTGAGCTTCTCTGCTGCCGCCTTGTCCGCGGCAGACGGTGCGGCGGGCGCAGAGGATGATGCAGCCGGCGCAGAGCCAGAGGGAGATGCGAGCTTGTCCTTTGTCTTCAGGAACACATCGAAGATCGAGAGCAGGCTTGCGGGCTTGACAGAGAGACGGTCGACCTGCGCTTGGTCGCTGGGATCGACTCCGAATGCCTCGCCTATGCATTGAACTGTGCGAAGGGGGATGGTTAGATGAAGACGACCTGGGCGGACACCGGGACGCGAGACGCACTGGCAACCTCCAAGCTCTCCCGGTCATCCTCCTTGATGGTACCGTCCTGGATGGACTGGTTGAGGAACTCGATGATTGAGAGAACGAGACGTTGTTTGCTGGACATGGTGGTGTGTGCAGAGTCTCGGAATATCCGCGACGGACGCGCGCCCTGCAGACGAGGGCGCGGGGAGACGCCGGCGGCAACACGCGCAAACAGGGCGCTCTCAATCTGCGCGGTGGCATGGGCGGGCGCCAGACACCTTCAGTGGTTCATCTCCACGCCCGCCCGCCCGCTGCCCGACAAAATGTCCTTCTTCTGCTCCATCTCTGGCGAGCCGCCCCAGGACCCCGTTGTCTCAGCCAAGTCGGGCCACGTCTACGAGCGCAGGCTCATCCTCAAGTACATCAACGAGAATGGGACGGACCCTATTACCGGAGACAAGTTGGAGGAGGCAGACCTCGTCTCTGTGAAAGCCAGTAAGTGCCAAAGACCTGCGGCCTCCTTGCATGCGTGCTGACTGCTACGTGATTAGACCCAAAAGCAGCCCCGCCACGACCGCCTAGTGCGAGCTCCATCCCGGCCCTTCTCCAGACGCTCCAAAATGAGTGGGACGCAGCCATGCTCGAGACTTTCGCGCTCAGGCAGCAATACAACTCCCTCCGCCAAGAACTCAGTTATGCTCTGTACGCGCAAGACGCGGCGCAACGCGTAGTAGCGCGTCTCATAAAGGAACGTGACGCGGCCCGGGAGTAAGTGTCCTGCTCTTCTGTACTACGAGACAATATCTGACTGCTGCTTTCACAGAGCGCTGAGCAGCGTTGCCGCTACCATGAACGTCGACGTACCTGCCTCGGGAGGAGATGTGGAGATGGGAGACGCGGACCAGGAGGCTGGAGGGTTGCCCGGTGACGTCCTCAAGCAGATTGACGAGACTCACCAGAAGCTCTCTGCTACGCGCAAGAAGCGCAAGGCCCCAGAAGGGTACGCCACGCCAGAGGACGTGAAGAGCTATACTGCGAAGCACACCTGTTCCCTCTCTGCACTCTCCCTCCCCTGCTGGTATCACGTCTCTCGCTGTCTCCTCCGCACACCCATCTCAATTCCTCACTGGCGGCAACGACAAGATCGTCCAGCTGTACGACCGTGACACCGACAAAGTGCTCGCGACGCTCAAGGGGCACACGAAGAAGGTCACGCACGTCGCGCTGCGCGAGCGTGAGGGCGACTCCACGCTCATCCTCTCTGCCAGTGCCGACAAGATCGCGAAGGCGTGGGCACACGACGAGGCTTCCGGCGAGTACATCCCGAAGGCGACCATCCGGACCCACAAGGGTGAACTCACCGGTCTCGTCGTACACCCCACGTCGACTCTCATGGCCCTCAGCTCTGCCGACCGGACATGGTCCATCCACGACCTCAGCTCTTTCTCGCAAGTCTACCGCGCGCCAGAGTTCGACGATCCCTTCAGCTCCCTTGCCGTACATCCAGACGGTGTCTTGCTTGGTGTTGGTACGCCAGGCGGGAGCATCCGCGTGTACGACCTCCGTGCGCCCTCGCAGCTCGCTGCGGCACTCGCCCCGAGCGACGGGACGCCGTTCACGGTCAACACGTTCTCGTTCTCCGAGAACGGGTACCACCTCGCTGCGCCTGGCTCGCTGTCGTCGGTCGCGGTGTGGGACCTGCGGAAGATGAAGATCTCGAAGTCCATCCCGCTCGGCGACGCGTTCAAGGTCAACAAGGTCGTGTACGACTACAGCGCGAACCTGCTCGCGGTGGCGGGCAACGAGGGCCTGCGGGTGTTCGCGAACAAGAGCTGGGAGGAGCTTGCGCGGTTCGAGGAGGGCGGGGAGGTGTCGGACGTCGTCTTCGGCGCGCAGAGCAAGGAGATTTGGGGCGTGACTGGGAGGGAGGTCAGGATCTGGGGCGCGGCGGCGTAAAAGGCGAGCCTCCTTCCGTGCAATCATTCTGTTACCTTACTCTGCTTGACCATTGCTGTTGTTTGTACTGCTCTCCATCAACGACTCCGAGCTCGTTCGTCGAGGTGTCCTGAACCGCGTGTGGTTTTGTTTGGGCGGCTCTTCAGCCGGGTAAATGGGGCGAACATGCTGACGGCACAGGGGCGCCGACATGCCCGAAATACCCGGGTACGTTACTGAGTTTGCCGTGCGTACCTTTGCACTCTTCCACCTTCGAAGTCGCAAAGTTGTGCTCTCGGTCGCTTCGCAGATCTTACCTTGCCTCCCAGTCATGTCTGAGCCTGGCGAGGAGGCCTGAACTCGTTCCGGACACAACTTCAGTGTCTGTGCGTCTGTACTTGTGCCTGGCCGTTGCCTGCCGCTGCTCCGACTCTGGGCGCCGAAACATACGGACCGTCGATGGTTGGTCGATGGGCCTCCCATGGCCGTCTTGATCAGCTACATGTACCGCCGGCATCGCGTTTTCAGCTATGTACTTGCAGCCAGAGCCAAGCGCATCCGCCATGCGCGCACACATATCTCCAGGTCCCGCCAGCCGCAATCCTCGCTCCTTTGTGCTCCACCCCCCACCTCCCCACAGTCCCTTACTCCTCCTCGAGCCGTAACCCTCACCGTCCCCAGTCCTCGACGTTCCTCTGTCTAGAGGCTCTCCCTAGTCGCTCGTTGGAACTTTCAGCCTCAAGCTCGGCATGATGCCCTCACGATCTGCGCGGGCAAGCTCCTCCGCGTCCTGGCTCTGCGCGGTGTTCACCATGATCGCGGCATGCGTTGCGTCCGCGGAAGCGGCGTACATGCCTGTGCCGTGGGTGTTTACGGACCCCAAGAACGACCCGTTCAACCCGCTGCGGTACATCGCGAACAACACCCTCAGCGCGATCGCCATATGTGCGTGTTCTCGTTTGCCTCTTTCATTCCTTGTGGCTCCGCGCGTACACTACGCTTTCCTTTCTCGTCTGGAAGCGTGCTGTGGGAGGTGGTGCGGAGATGAGTGGATGGATGGGAAGTCGAAGTGAGGCGGGGGAAACTGCGGTGTTATGGCATCGTGTGTCTGCACACTGAATGGAGGCGTCCCCGCTTAGCGTTCTTCTGCGTCCATCGAAATGAGACGCTGTCAGCTCTTACAGGAATGTGCCTGTTGTATGGATGGTTCACTGACGTCGTTCGTATACAGCTTTGGTCCTCTTCATTGCGTTGACGCAGACCGTGCTGCTATGGAGGTACGGCGGACGGTGTATGCTGTCGATGCTCATCGGTGAATTCAGTGCGTATGGTCCTTGCTTTCTGTGGTTAGTGCCGCGCTCATGTGCATTGCGTTCATACAGCTTGGGCCGTTGGCTTCGGTGTGCGGTTTGGTCTGCACGTCGATCCTGACAGTCAAGGGAAGTACATTGCGTACTACCTCTTCATCGTGCTCTCGGTATGTGCCCGCAAATGTGCTTCTTGACAGTAATCTCACTTCGAGCTCCACTTGTAGCCATGCGCATTCATCGCGTCCGAGTACATGCTCATGGGACGCCTCGCGCGATACATCAAGTCGAACAAGCATCTCCTCATCCGTCCTCAACGCATCACGATCGTCTTCGTCGCCTCCGACATCACTACATTCCTCGTACAGGCGGCGGGTGCGCTACTGTCCATCTCGAAGAACCAGAAGCTCTCCAAGACGGGCGAGCATGTAAGTCCAGTCTTCTGACGCTTTCGCCCTAAGGCATGCTGACCAGCCCGGATGCATACTAGATCTTCTTAGCTGGACTCGCACTGCAGCTGGCGTCCTTTGCGTTCTTCGTCCTTGTGTCGCTCCGGTTCTTGTACCGCGTGAAGACGAGGGAGCCGAACACTTGGGCTATGGACGCGGACAAACCGTGGCACAGAGACTGGCGTTCCCTCTCCTACGTCCTCCTCATCAGCTCGGTCGGGATCCTCGTAAGCACCTTTGTCCTCGCTCTCACGGAACCCGCAACTCACTTATCCGCTATCCGCGATTCACCGCAGATCCGTTGTATATACCGTGTCATCGAGCTCTCCCAGGGCTACCGGGGACACCTCGCGACGACCGAGGCGTTCTTCTACGGCCTGGACTCGCTCCCGCTCTTCGTCGCCGTCGCGGTGTACACGCCGTTCTGGCCCGGGCGGATGATCCCTTCAATCGACACGCTCGCGAACGTGGACAACATCGACGACGCTCCCGTACCCGCCATAGAAGAGAGGAGCAGCGGAAGCGAAGAGGCTAAGGTATAGACGTATTGGTTCGTGCTAGTGAGCTCCCTCTCCCGTTCCCTCCCGTTCCCTCGATCGTACATACCTACTATCACAGCGCATCGTATTTGCTCGGAGACCTTTGAATACTGTTCGGACGGATTGCTTCGTTACCCATATGCACTGTATATCCATCTACTACAACTACTAGTCGGAATGATGCACGTATTCCCTGACACTCGAGGTCCATGCCTCGACTTATACGAGACGTGTGGTAAGATGTCCCGAGGTGAAAACGCGTGCTTCTCGGAAATCCACGTCCGTTTCCGTTGTTCCCGTCGTTGTTCGCGCGACGGCACCGACGGGACAGCGGCGATCCCGTCACAGAGCGTCGGCTCACAAGTTAAAGTACCTACACAGAGAACGATCATACATAGCAGGAGGATCGACAGGAAGTTTGGGGGATAGACTGGGGTTAGGGGCAGCAGAGGCGCTCGGAGGACGTCACATCCCCAACGAAATGGACGCGAAAATAGCGTTGGGACTCTGTTCGTTGAACGCCGGATGCCGACCTAGACACGCACCGTGTGGGGAACGTACGCCTTCAGTCCTCTCTTTCCCCACACTCCACCATGGCGGCCAACAAAGGTGCGTCCTCGTCGTGCCCGACGGTGTGCGCGCATCCCACAGCATCGCTGACACGTCGCGCGCAGAGCCAAGCACCATCGTGCCTTTGCTGTCTCGTGCCCTCCATCGCATCCGCTCAACCCCGCCGCGAATTATCGCTTCGCCTGCTACGCGTACGTTCACCTCCGTGCAAGTGTGCACGACGTGCTCTGTTCTGACTCCACGCACACAGAGCCGCGTCGCGCTGCTGTCGCAATTATCCTCCGCGTATCCCCGCCGCCCACCTATGTCTTCCCGAAACCACCCGCCGATCCCTCGTCACCTGCAAATCCCCCCGCACCGTCCTTGACCGAGTTTTTCCAGTTGGATTGGGTAAATGCTCCTGGTGCGCGGCCAGAGATCCTTTTCCTCAGAAGGGACAAGCCTGAAGCCGGCACCGACGGTGGTCGCATGAGCGGGAGTGGCCCGAATACGCGTGAGGCGCACGTCGCGTTCCCCGGAGGGAAGACCGAGGAGGGAGACGAGGGCGGTCTGTACACTGGTGAGTGACGCTATGTCCGCCTCGATATGCCTGGGTCGCCTGCCATTGTGCTGGTCTTCGCTATCGCCCACCGCGCCAATTGTTCGAGACTGAATGTTTTGCTTTGTAGCTATGCGGCAGACCTGGGAAGAAATCGGCTTGGATTTGGCCGAGTCGTCCTACACACCTATAGGCCAGCTCGATGACCGCGAAATTACGACCTCCTTGGGGAAGCGCCTACTCATGATTCTGTCGCCCTTCGTATTCCTCCAGTTGACGCCAAGGACTACGTCCGTTGACCCGTCACCTGGGACCTCACTCCATTGGGTGCCCCTTTCTGCGCTCCTTCCTCGGCCAATAGGCGATGGCCCACGGTGGTCGTCTGTGTCTGTCGACGCGTCGTCCAGGTTGGCTCCGCGACATTCTACCATTCTCCGGCTGCTCGTACGCCTCTTGGTTGGCAGTATGAAGTTCCCCGCCATTCTCATCCCATCATCTCCGATGTCCGTCACAGCCGATACCCCCGACGAGAAGACTATGGACGTGAAGCGTGCGCAGGTAGAAACGGCCGGTTCTGCCCCTCCGTCGATGAAGCGGCAACGGTCACGATACGCACCGGACGAAACGCTCAAGCTGTGGGGACTCTCGCTCGGCATGACCCTCGATCTGCTCGCAAATATGGCACCTCCCGACGCTCGCCGGGGAGGTGCAGGAGCAATGTTATTGCCACCCGATGCCGAAGCTGAGCTTCTTAGGGTGCCCGTGTTGGCACCGAGCCTTGCCAGCGTGTTCCCTCGATTTGGCTACCCGGATGTGAACTTCTGGATCTGGGTGTTTGGCAAGCGATATCGTGCTGTCATTCGCGGTTGGGAGGCTAGCGTACGTGCAGCTGGAACGAATGACAGGAGGTGAGCCAAGGATTCCTAGTGTTTTCTGTCTGGTCACTAACATTTGAACAGGATAAACTGGACCGGCTCTGCACTCACGACCTTCTACGCGGCGGTGCGCAAGGCACTGGTCGTCGTGATCGTAGTGCGCGCGATCTTCGTACTTCTCGGCCTTCTCCTCGGCAGCTGGGTGCTGTTTTGGCGGTGACGGTCCGTCTTCGGTGCCTAGCACATACATATGGGCGCACAGTTTGTATAGACTGCGCAGGTTGTTGTACCTCTTTCTTTCCTCGTGTTGTTGTGTTCCCCACTACGTTCTGTTCGCAGTATCATTATCTCTGGAAGGTCTGCTTGCATACACGATGCTGCGTCTCTTGCATCACTACGTACCTACAGGCACCCTGATTGTTTGCACAGGGAGTTGGTATGAAGGATTCCGAGGAGACGGCTGTATTCTTAGAACACTCCTTAGAGCAGATCGGCTGTTCTTGTTTACGACCTCGTTATGACCAGCATCCCTCTCACTTCGTCGTCGCCGACGTGAGCGTCCTGTCATAGTCGACATGCAGACTGCTTCGGTCCGCCAACCGGCGGGACACTCGGACACGTGATGACAATGAGTACGCGACGCGTCGTGGCGCCTGTTGTGTGCGTTCGCTGCTTGCTTCTTTACCACAACCACTGTCTGCCACCCGGCCGACTGTGGTCACTATATATCGTCCTCTGACCAGATCTTGTACTGTGGAGTCCCCTAATGGCCCAGCCAAAGCAAAAGTACTATGCTGTTCACAACGGCAGGCAAGGAACGCAAATCTACAAGACTTGGGAGGAGGTGCGCCTGCCGCAGCTTCTACGAGCTGTGGCCACATCGCTTATCGGCAACATTTCGGTGCACTAGACGAAGACAAATGTGAGCAATGTGTGAGACTGTACGAACAGACGAGAGTCCTGACAAGTCTTGCGATATCCAGGTAACGAGGGTGCCCAACGTGATTTACAAGAGTTTCCGAAGCCTGGAAGGTGCGCAAGCATGGTTGCAGGGCATAGCAGATGCCACTGCTGTAGACGCCCCTCCTCCATATCACTGTATGTCTTAGGCGACCACACGAGACTGATCGTGAGCTCATGGCTCCTAACCACAGATCCGCAAGGCAATCAGCCAGTGCAGCAGCACATCCCACCCGCGCCACCTGGAAGCGCTGGACCGGCTGCCTATGTTGCTGCTCAACAGGTCTCACACATGGGAGGTGACAACGACGATGCCATGGATGTGGATAATGAATACTCGGACGTGGAGATTCTGGCTGGGCCACCCTCCGCTCATCCGCAATCCGGTTACTATGAGGAAGACTCGGATATCGAGATTCTGGACGGACCTCCGCCCGACTGGGGCACACCATCTCGTCCGCAGTCGCGTACGCCTCAACGGCAGCAACAGCCGCAAGCAGGGCCCTCGAGGCAGGCAACGCCTCGTCAGCACCGCCACCCGCTGTCAAGCAGGAACCGAAGCAAGAGCCAGCAATCGCGACTGGGGAAGGCAGTAGACGATGCCCCTGCGCCCACCGCGCCTGCGGGTCTGCTCGCAACAGGGCCTGTGCACGACATCCAGCTGTCGCCCGACCAGCTATACGTGCTCGCGAAGGTCAAGAATGGGGAGAGCGTGTTCTTCACCGGGTCTGCGGGCACGGGCAAGTCAGTGCTCATGCGTGAGATCATCAAGCATTTCGGAGGCAGGCCGAGCAACCGGCTGGGCGTGACGGCGTCGACGGGCATCGCGTCCATCAACATCGGTGGGTGCACGCTGCACTCGTGGGCGGGCATCGGCCTGGGCAAGGATGACAAGGACGGGCTGGTGGCCAAGATCTATGGGCTCAATGCGAAGGCGTACAGGCAGACGTGAAGCGACGCAAGGAGCTGTGGGCCAAGAAGGGGAGAGGGTTGGCGCTGACTTGGGAGGAGAGGAGTTCCTCAACACGGACCCATCTGAGACGAGCAAGAGCAAGGTTCTGGAGAGGTGGCGGCAGTGCAAGGTGTTGATCATTGACGAAAGTGCGTCTTTCTTCATTGGAAGATTATTCAGCGCATATTCAAGGCTGCCATTCCATAGTCTCGATGATCGACGGGAAGCTGTTTGACAAGCTGGTGAGTGCTTCCAGGCGGTGGTTATGCTAGATGCCGAAACCTGACGGGCTATCGCAGGAGTATGTCGGCCGCAAGTTGAGGAAGAACGAGTTGCCTTTCGGTGGCATTCAAGTATGTCGCCCCCAGCGTTCGCTCAATGTGCCAGTGAGGCTGATGATCATCGTCGCAGCTTGTGCTGTCAGGAGATTTCTGCCAGCTCCCGCCTGTACCGGACAAGAGCGCGACAGGTGCACAAATCCCAGCTTGTTTCGCGTTCGACTCGGATGCTTGGAAGCGTTGCGTCGGCCCACCGATCGTGCTGCAGAAGGTGTTCCGGCAGAAGGACCAGAGTAAGCACCTAGAGCTTCTGGGGTCGGACTACTGAACGTGAACATCTTTCCTCCAGAGTTTGTTGATATGTTGAACGCGATGCGGTTCGGCAACCTGGACGCGGAGGCTACTCTCGCCTTCCGAAAGCTCTCACGAGAGGTCAAGTACGATGATGGAATCGAACCGACCGAGCTGTGAGTCTCGCATTCTTCTACTCACGATTGCAAGCAACTTACGCTTTCCGGCTTCGCTGCTCAAGTTATCCTACACGAGATGAGGTTGAGAACGCGAACAGTAGACGCCTCAAGGCACTCCCAGGCGAGCCCACGAACTACCCGGCTCTCGACGCCCCCGGCCGAGATGACAATGGGCGAAAGTACCCTCCTGAGCGTGTTGAACGTGCTCTGAAGGACGTGATCGCTCCGAAGATCCTGCCGCTCAAGGTCGGTGCGCAGGTGATGTTGATCAAGGTGGGGGATCTCCTTGTCTATGGCTCAGCAAGTCATCTCAAAGTCATCTTGTCCACATTGTTCGGATGTAGAACATCATCCAAGGCCTGCTTGTGAATGGCTCGATCGGACGTGTGGTTGCGTTCTACAAACCTCGAGATGCAGTCGCGAAGGGTGCACAGATCGCGATACCCGACAACCAGCAGGACTGCGCAAGGCTCTCGGCGTCGAAGACGAGAAGACAACTGACGCTGGAGCAGGAGGGGAGCTCGACAAACTGCAAGAGAAGGCACAGGCCGACCAGCGCGAGCAGAAACTCAAGGCGATCCTCGCAAATAACAGTGTATGGCCATGTGTGCAATTTCACTCGGGGCCGCTCATGCTCTGCGTGCCCCTGTCGTTCGAGGTCATCAACGCCGACGGGAACATCGAAGCTGTCCGCGAGCAGGTGTGTGATTCATCTAATGCGGACTGTCTCCGTGCGATGGGTGACTGATTGCTGCGTGCGCTGTAGGTCCCGCTGATCTTGGCGTGGGCGTTGAGCATCCACAAGTCGCAGGGTCAGACCCTCGAGCGCGTCCGGGTGAACCTCAACAGGATCTTCGAGAAGGGGCAAGGTGCGTGACAAACTCCCATGGCGCGGGATCAGCATGGTCGTCAACTCTCCTTGCGCAGCTTATGTCGCGTTGTCTCGAGCAACCCGTATGGAGACCTTGCAAGTAATCAACTTCGACCCCTCCAAGTGCGTGTGTGCCTGCATTCCTTCTCCATCCGTATCCTGACCGGTTGCAACAGGGTCCGCGCACATCCTCGCGTGCTCGAGTGGATGTCAGAGTACATGCCGAAGATGCCTGAACTTCCGTACCTCCCGCGGGACGAGATCGACGAAGAGCTCGAGTACTGGGCAGACATGATCTAACTCGAACCTAGTGCGTCCACCTCTTCGTAGTTCCTCGTTCTCCCTCTGAACCTTCAAGCTTCAAGTCGCAGTAGTCGCCGTCGCTATCTTCTGTACACATGTTCCACTCATCTCACGCACTGCTTGTATACTACATTTATTGGCGACTTCGTGCCAATGTCATACATTGCGCTATTCATTCTGTACCATTGTCCCACTACTGCAACGACCAGAGCACGACCACGGCGCTGCAAATACAACCCAGACAAATGAGTAGTAGATTCATACAACATGCATACGGTATGGTAGGTACGAGTAAGACAGGGCAATTACATGGTATCATCAGACAAACACAAGCTAGCCGCGGCCAAAAGAACCCAGCGGGAATCCAGTGTCACATTGGTGTGCGTGCACGAGAAAAGAAAGGAAATGAGGGGGAAAATGCAAAGTGGTAGAGCTACAGTCCCGGAACGCCACGATGAATATTGGATACTGACTATCCAACAGGTCATCCAGTCGTCATAGATCGTCTCAGCTCGTTAGTCATCAGCGATAGCGATGGGAAGCGTGATATGTGCAAGATGGAACGGGAAGTGTCCAGAGAACGCCAAATCATCCAGAGCCGGTGCGTCCGTGCCCCGCAGAGTGCTTGCTTGGGCTCGAGTGTCCAGAGTGAGAAGATGAAGCTGTCGGTGAAGGCGTCGCTGATGCGAACGCAGCGGCGGTGGCCGTTGACGACATCTCCATGCCCGAGTCGTGCGACGGCCTCTGAGCGGATGTTGGAGGTGAGAACAGGTCTGGTTGGCTGCCATCGCCAAACCTGTCATGGAGGTCGAGTGCGGCAATCTGGCGCGACGACCGCTTGGACGAGGGCTCTCGTGAATGGGAATCCGCGTTCGTGGCCGAATTGGGGGCCGTGCTCGATGTGAACGTCGAGGTACCCGACAAGGAGGACATTGAAGGATCCTCCTCGATGCGCGGCGGAAGCGGTGGCGGTAATGAAACGGAGCTGCCGTTCAGGTTGCCCTCGTGGGACGACGTGGAGCCTGGTGGTTGTACACGGAGCTGGTCGTCAAAGAACTGCCCCGTGCGCACACTTGGAGGTTGTCGCGCGGGAGAGCCTGCATGCGGTCCGGCACGTAACGAAGGGTGAATGCTATTCGCAGGACGCGGTGGGAGCTGAGGAGTAAAGTCTTGGGGCGCCTGTGGCTGCAGGAACGGCCGCGGCGCATCGAAGGATGAGCGAGGTGTCGAAACTGAAGCGGACTTCTGATGATGGTGTTTTCGCGGTGACGACGGTACAGGCGGAGGGGGCATGTTGGTCACCTTCGTGTGCGTGGATCCGTAGGTGACTGGCGGTACAGGTTCATTCAATGGCGCTGCTGGAAGCGGCGGGGATCCACTACCGCTTTGCTGGAAGAGGACACCGGCATTGGTGATGAGGTCTTCCATGAGTGAGTCCTGGGGGAGGGATCATTACTACGAATGTACGGGAGATGGAACGATTGCTCCCACCTTCCAAGCCTGCATTCCGAGCAAGTCGGCACCCTTGGGGATCTCGTCTTCACCAAAGATGACCGATCCGAAGACGATCGCAAGGTTCTTGGGATCCATCTTGTTCTTGTCCGAATGTGAAGCCACTCTTGCGAGGTGCTCCACTAGCGCCTTCAATGTCGCCTGGTGAATGGCTGGCAACCGACGAATCTTGGAGCGCAGCAGAGCAAAGTTATTCGAAATATGCTCGTCTAGATGATATGTTGAGACGAGGACACACGACAGAGTACGACAACGTTCACGTACCAATACCCTCAGTATGTTGTATCCGATCCTGAAGTGGGAATTTGAACACGGGCTCCGGCAGCTCCCGCAGGTACATCTGTAGAATCCGGTGAACAAGGGAACGCATACGACCTACTGACGTGTTTACCTTCAGGAAGGACGACACACTGTAGACGTCATCCACGGTGGGATTGAACGAAAATGCAGCCTCATTGCGCTCAATCTTGTGTTGAAGCTGTACGAATTGGTCAGAACCAGCTCCCGAGTGTGAAGTAACAAAAATCGCGTACCTCCTGTACGGCTGCATGCCTTCCCGAAACCTGCACTCTTTCGTCAAGCCACGACAGTGCATGCTATGATAGCCGGTACTCACCCGGTAGATGCCCTCAGCGTCCAAGCCTCGCCGGTCAATATCCTCAATGCAGATCCGCACTATCTTTGGGATTTCGCCCTCGCTGAGGCCGCGAGCGGTCGCATAATCCACCAGACTGACGCCGAAAATCAGATCCTTGCATTCGCCGACGTTGTAATTGTAGTAATAAATCGGTTTCGGCGTGGTCGCTGCCAGCAGGCGGGGAATGCGTGCCGCTATTGCAGCGCTGTCCTTGGTGGGCGAGATCTTCTCGACCATTCGTCGACCGTGTTCGCACAACTGGCTCTGTGTCGCTGCAGCCGCACTATTGTCGCGTGAGCCGCAGAACCTTAGATTGGCGTGCCGCCGGGAGGAAAAGGACCCACATCAAACTATCCGTGTAGACCTCGAGAACCTTCCCCAGCAAGTCCGACGATTCTCGCACGAAAGATTCCAGAGACTGGAGGATGCGCTCAGGACGTGACATGGATGGCGCGCGGCGGACAGCCTCTCACCTTGAAGCCGGATTCAATGATCTTGACCCTGCGTAAGCGAAGAGTTTCAAGCCAATGGACGCCCTTCCTGTACTCCTTATCTGCATCCCGGGCGACATCAGCCGCAAGGCAGATAGACTGGGAAGAATGGACCAACCAGCCTCGTCGGCTTCGCGTTTGGCGCGGACCTGGCGGAGTGCATTATCGGAACGCGTTCCATCTCTGTCCAGAAAGGTCATTAGTTGATTCAGTTGCCGCTTTCCTTGATGCGCCAGGTCTTGGAGGGCGGTGGACGTCGCCGACGCCGAAGGCGATCGGTTTCTGTGCGCGCCCTGGGATGGGCGGCGGTCGAGTGGACGCAACGGCTGCGGTCCGGTGACGACTGGCCGTGCACCGTTCGCGAGCTGCGAAAGCGGTTTGGACAGAGGAACTGCGTTATGCGGATCTTGAGGAGAGGTAGGCGACAGCGGAGCATTAGCGGATGCTGCTGCGGACTTGTACTCCTGAACCGCACGAATGCACGAGAGCGGAGGAGGTCAGCCGAGCCGTAGCACCACCACTGGTTTACAGAGACAGCGAGTACAACGCACCTCAACCTCCTGGCATTTCTTGAGATATGCTCTCTTCAGGCGAGGGAGTACGTTCTCGGCGTAGTCGGTATGTGCATTAATTGCTTCCTTCACATCGTCCCGAATACGTTTGCGAATCCGGTCTTGCTCCTCCTGCACAGTCGTCTTGGAGGTCGGTCCGGGGGAGTCAAACGGACATTACGCACCTTGAAGTTGGAGAGCGGATCGATAACGTGCGTGCCCAGACTCTCCAAGAAAGCCGTGTGGGTACCAGCCTCTGAACTCACCCCGCCCTGTGAATTGCAGTCCGCGCGGGAACGAAGGGGACACGCACCTCGCTCAACATTATCCGTGATCTCGTTCCAAGCAATCCTGCTCGTACTGAGCTCCATCCGATCATCCATGTACGAGTCGATGCTCTTGGACTTCCGGTGAAGCCTGAGCAGCGATGCGACGCTAGATTGCGTCATGTTCACGGCGCCGCCACCATGCTCGATGCGTATTCACTCACTATTGCTCCTCAATTCTCTTCCTGCACGACCTGGTCAGAGCTTGGAGCGGCAGATACAGGCTCGCGAACGCGTACCTTTCTTGGAAGAACGCCAGGTACGATTCGCTCAGAACCTTCATGTGTGTGTCGAACAGCGCCGTCGCGTTGTGCGCCGCGTCGACAGACGGCGCCCTTGCGGCCGTGGCAGCCTCCACGGTGGAGGACATGAGAGAGAGTGGGAGACAGGAGGGTAAAGTGGGTGTATGCGCGGCAGAGAAGGAGGGCTTAAGGAGCTAAGCCGAGCTGCAACACTCAAGTCGGACTGCCTAATGGGCGCCTATGCGGAGATCAACCTGCACGTGGAAGAACGTCACATGCGTGCACCTCATCTATACGACGCGCTCGTCTCTCGGAGAGATCTCAGAGAAGCAGTGGCCACACACCCACTGTATGCCATGGTGCTGGATTGCAGCGTGCTCTCCTCTGACCTGCATGGCGCAGGAGACAAACGAACTCTGCTCGATGATTGGAAGGCGTGAACGCAGCCGCAACATCATACGCCAGACTAAGATTATGCTAAAGTAATACAGGATAAGCAGTACACTGATACATTACATAGGCTCAGATCGGCCAAGCGTCCATGCCACGTATCATACCACTTCGATATGACATGACGAACAGTCGACCAAGCACTGCACGAAACCGTCCTAGTTGGAGCGTACGGGATACAAGTCATGACGTCAACGTCAACGCGTCTGCTTCGTCTCTACCAAACGAGGTCAGCACAGGCCATTAACACACTGAGGCACAGCAGAGGAGCACTCACGAGACATCGTCCGACTGGCAGTCCGGACGAGACCAGCGCTCATCTGTGCTGTGCGGCCCAAAACCGCCCCAAACGACCTCTTGCGAGGACTTGCCGGCGTCGGCGCCATCGCCTGGGCGGGCTCCTTCTCCTTCTCTGTATCCGCGTCGGCCTTGCCTGCAAGCTTGCGCCACAGCTTTCCCCGCCGCGACTTCCCGAGCTCATGAACGACGCGGGTGGCGGCGTCGACGGAGCCACGGGAGAACTCGAGGAGGACGTCGCTGACGTCGACGATTGGGAAGAGGGGCAGGGCGAAGTCGATGGAGCGAGCCCGGGGATGCTGGATGGTACAGGCAGCGTTGCATGTTCCGTCTTCGTCGGTGAAACAGCGACGGGGATACCCTGTGCGTCCACTTCTGTGTCCTGGTCGCGATCAGTGTCGGAAGACTCCTCGCTCTGCACCTCCTGCACGATGACCTCCTGGATCGAGTGAATGGTCGAGCGCGGGTCCTCGTGAGAGCAGTGCCGCGAGTGGTGATGCGAGTGGGAGTGGTGCGAGTGATAGGAGCTCGAGCGACTGTGGGTGTGCAGGCGTCCATGGTGGTTCCGATGTCGTTCTCGGATCCGGACGACGTACGCCTCCGCGCTGCTGTGTCCATCGATGGCAGCATGGTCGCTCTCAACATCATCGTCTTCGTTGGCGGATCGAGTGGTTTCAGTGGGCTTATGCGACGCGCCCTCCCCGTGCTCTCCACCATCATCCATCTCGAACACGCTCTCCGGCGGGAGGAGGCTTCTCGGACGACGATGATGGCTCAACACGGTAGTCGTGGGTGACGCGGGGAGACTCGACGAGAAATCCCAGCTGTCCATAGTCGCGTGCGTAAGGATGGAAGGCTGCTTTACGCCGTTCCTGGCGCTGCGTGAGAGGGGGTAAGCCGCGCAAGATCGTGCTGCACAGGTAGTTCGGCTTCCGCGCGTTCCGGAAGAAGGACGTCTGGAGGAGCTCGGCCGCGCTTGGTCGCTTCGTAGGGTCCTTGTTGAGACACATCGCCACGATCTCCGCGAACGCGCTCGAGTACCGATGAGTCCCGGAGTTCCGCTCGAGCTGAGGAGGTTTCTCCGTGACAGTCATTAGCAGAACCTTATGGGGGTCTAACCGGGATCGCGGCGCACGGCCTTGAGCAAGCTCGATCGCGGTGATGCCGAAGGACCAAATGTCAGCGGAGGCGTCATACTGCTTCCCGTTGATTACCTCCGGCGCCATCCAACAAGGTGTGCCCACGAAGGACTTCCGCTTGCCCAGAATGGTCGGTCTTTGCACAGGAGCGGGTGCCTGGTTTCGCTGGTGGTTATGCCGCTGAGAGGAGTCGAAGTTAATCGTGCGCGACTTGCTGGACTGGCCGGGTTGGCCCGTGTTCGCACTCTCCGAGTCCCATAGAAACGCGGCTACACCAAGGTCGCCTAGCAGGACTGTCCCATCGTCGTCAATAAGGAGGTTAGCCGCCTTTACGTCGCGATGGATCAGGCCGTTGATGTGGAGGTAGCTGGGGCGGGAAGTGTGAGAAGAGAAGAGCCTAGGAGGTGATGTGCTTACTTGAGGCCTTGCAACGCCTGCTTGAGGATACACCGAATCACTTCCTCCTCGAGACCTCCTTGCCACTGATACCGCATGACATCGGCGACACTCCCGGCTTTCATGAGACGCATTGCGATGTAGAGCTTGTGACCGTCCACCCATGTACCACGAACACGAAGCACGTTAGGATGTTTGGACAGAGACATGAGTTGTGTCTCGTTCTGCAGAAGTCGCAAAGCACTGGGTGGGAGCCGGTCCAGGTCAAGCACTTTGAGAGCGCAAGGGATAGGTTGTGAGCCGTCGGACGGCTTGTACGTCGCAGCGTAGACGATGGAGGAGGCGCCAAAGCCAATTGGAAGGCCAACGGTATAATCGGAGGCGTTATTACTACTCAGTCCGTCAGGGACGAGTAGCTGAATCGAGAGCGAGGAGACTCAGACCTATAGAGCTGCCACTCGTCCTCCACCGCTCCGATGAACTTCTTCGATACGTGGTCCGCCACCGAGGTCATCTTGGCGCATTCAAGAGGCTAGTGCTGCGAAGGCGATTCAAGAGCAAGGATCGAAGTATGGGTGTGACAATTTCCAGAGACAAGATGACGGAAGATGGCGAAGGTGGCTGACGGGCGAGGCGTAACAGAAGACAGGGTATAACACGTCGTCGACTCAAGTCGTGAGTATAAGTACAAGATGAATTGGTGTGTTCGGGAATACAGTCAGCTGGTGGTGATGGTGGTATGAAAGCAAGCCGGGTTGCAAGTCGCGTAGCGGCGTAAGTGACAACGGCCCTGTGGCCGGTCGGCAGCGCTTGCGAATCCTCCAAAGATCTGATGCCCTACTTATCGGGCACCCCCGATCTTTTTCTATTGCGTCACCGTGCACTGCAGCAAGTACTTGCATTCTGCGAGCGACGCCGACCGCAACAGCTGTATGTGCTTAGCTTGGTCGCCAGGACGTTCAAGCTCAAGCGACGTAAGGCCGAGTCCTTCTCCCACAAGTTCTCGCACATGGCGGAACGTTGCGCGTGATTGCGCATGCCACCGCCGGATCCCGATGCTTCGTAGAGATTCGGTCCTGATCCGTTATCTCGGAGGCGCTATGCCTTTTTCGCGACTCAACGCTCAAGTACTGCTGGATTCTCGACTAAAGAGGCAACTGTCTGCAACTGTGCGGCTGACTTCGGATCTACAAATATCTACACTGGTCCATTTCCCGCTCTTGACGACCACCTACATTATCGGGCGAAGAAGAAGGTCTGAGTCTCGCTGGTACATGGTAGGTTACAGAAGTCGTTCAATCGCTTCGACGACCGCAGGCTTTTGCATGGCGCACCCGTGACCTTGCAGCGGTCCCAAGTCGACAGTCAGGTCGCACGGCAGTAGAGTAGCAACGGAGCATCGTGAGTTCGCTTGCACAAGGGAAGACTTCGACGGAGCGGATTGGGTATTCTTCTGTCCGAGTACAACAGGACAATGATAAGTCTCTTCGTAGCTCTCCCTAGCTCGTTGAAGCTACGCGTGTGGAATCTCAAGCTGTTTCGTTGGTCGATGGCCAAATCATTGAGATCATATTCTCTTGACGAAGTCCGCGTCCGGAGGCGTCCCAGCGTTGCTAGTCGAGAGAGCTCTCCACAGCGGATAGCTTTCTAACCCATGATGCATCAACTGCCATGGCGCGCCATATGACCCATGTACGTACCTTCCGGCTGAGAAGACAGAGATGCGCAATGTCACAAAACCTCTAGGTTAGGTACTACATAGGATGGTGCGTCATGCCCGGAGCCAATATGCCAGATTGGTAACGGTGTCTATGACTCTGGACAACTCGCGAGCCCCACGAGGCGTCTCTAGTGGTAGAGAAGTCGAAGTGACCTATAAGCTCACTGAATGCGAGACACTCAGGAGCTCAAGGTCCTCCCGGTCGCTGTGCGAAGACGCGGGGTTAAGGAGTACGTGCATATCCCGAACGGGAGTACCCTAGAGGCTAGTAGTAGGAGTGGCTCCTTAGATCTCCTTGGCATGTTGGCCGCTCCCTGTTGCTCCTCGTTGCTCCTTGACATCGAATTTCACGAAGCCCCAAAAATTTCATAGATCGAGGGCAAAGGGCTCCGCAGATCGATGGACCATGGTGGGCAGAACGGAAGACGAGCTGAAGGTTGCATCGGACGGAAGAGAGGTTCCGATCGTACAAGAAAAGCCGTAGGGGAAAGAGATGAAGCCAACGAATCATCCAACTGGTCTTTCAACGCATGTGCTGGGGCTCCGGAAGCATCGAAGACTGGTTGCTTGGTCATGGAATAGGCCGCCGGTGTAGGTATTTGCGGACCAATCGCATTTCCTGTCTCCTTCAGCTTGCACGGGGACGATCGATGTCCGACGAGCAGGAACGGTTGACTGCAGAGGGGGATGTCTGAGCGCAGAAACAACGGCGAGAGGGTGTCGGTCAATTCTCCGCGCCCTGCGCATGACAGCGCAAGGAGGAGAGAAGGCGCGAAGATTCTGCGAGTCGGGAGGGGACGGGAGGGCTGGAGTCGCGGGGAGGCGCAGGAGGCGCAGGTGGATCGGGCTTGCAGAATTACGTAACAGGCTGGTACGGCATGGACCCGGGACAATCGCGGGGCGCTGATTGGCTGTGGGGGCGCGATAAGGAAGGCGAGCGAGGTGCTCGATATGGAAGGCTGATGTAAGGGCCACGGCGGGCTCTGAGCCTGGGTTGGTTGATATCTGCGACTGCCACCTCTGCACCGGCCGAGTGCTTCCTGTCCTTTCTCTCTCATCTCCGTACATGGCGCCCAAGCAGCCCTGCGCGAAGTACCAATACGTCGTCACCGCCGCCGGTCCCAAGATCGTCCCCGTCCCCGATGTCTGCTCGAAGGACGAGGAGTCTCCTGCAGACTACAACTCTGGGGGCTATCTCCAGGTCAAGATAAACGACACCTTCAAGGATGGCAGGTACCTCGTCCTCAGGAAGCTAGGGTGCGTCATCCCTCTTCCCTTCCCACCGTCTCGCAGAGGTTCCAGCCGCTACCGCGTCCTCTGCAGACGGTCGCGAGCATCCTACTCACATCACACGATCACAGATGGGGACACTTTTCCACCGTATGGCTCGCGAAGGACAACGCGTACGTCTCTTTCTCGTCATCTTGTCGCCGCATTTCCTCCCCGTGCGGTAGTCCCAACGAGTCTTGTCCCGTCCCGATGCGCTACATAGCCAAGAGGCTTGTCTCTCCGGAGTGCACCCATGTCGCGCGACACCATGGACTTGCCCGCCACATGTATCTGGCTGCCCGCCACCCACAGCATGTCCTTTGTCATCGCTACGCCAATATATCATACACCTCCGCATCCTCCTGAGGGTCTGGCCTGTAGACCTCGAGGGTGCAATCAGAGTCACGCGAGGAGCTATCTATCTATGGTTCCCTCTCTGCGAGTCGACAATTGGCTCCGTGGCTCTCTCTACATGCACGCCACCTTCATGTTGTCGAATGAACAGCATTGTGCGTCGGAGCGGGACGAAGCGGGTCAGGGAACTCCGTCTTATGGCATCCGGACTGCGGTTCGGATCAATTCTGCGAATCTTGCAGTTCGTACGAATATGCAACTCACGTCTGTTCGTTCAGGAATCGCCGACACTGCGCGTTGAAGGTGGTCAAGTCCGCCGGCCGTTATGCAGAGACCGCGCGCGACGAGATCAAGCTCCTGCGTCAAGTAATGGACGCGAACCCCTCACATGCGGGACGGAACCACATCGTCTCTTTCCTCGACTCATTCGACCACGTTGGCCCGGATGGTAACCACATATGCTTGGTTTTCGAGCCCTTAGGCGAGAATCTGCTTGCTCTTATTGAGCGACACAAGAAGACTGGCGTCGCCGTCGACCTGGTCCGGGTCATTGCGAAGCAAATGCTTCTTGGTCTGCAATACCTCCATGATGAGTGTGACCTGGTTCACACAGATATCAAGCCGGAGAACATTCGTAAGTGCCTCACCGCAATGCCGTTCGTGCACAATTCTGATGACCGAACGTGCCCTTTGCAGTCATTTCAATTCCCGATGTGGAGGCGCATATTCAGTCAGAACTCTCCCGTTCACCATCTCCCACATCGAGGAAGGTCGTGGTACCTCCGAAGCAACTATCACGCGCCTCCGTCGCCATACCCCATCAGAAGAGAAGTCGCGAGCGACAGGTCCAGATCTTTGACTCGCAACCTCTCGCCAGCCCCTCTTCCTACAGCTGCCCCAACTCTCCTGCTCGCCTCAGTTATATCTCGCGTGTGGCCTCTGCACAGAGCGCGCTTGCTTCATTTGGCTCGTCCTCGAACTCAAACAGAGTGAACGACGTTCGGAGGAAGAGTGTCGGCAAGCTCGCGTTGACTGCCGGTCACTTCGACCCCACCGCATCGACCTCGGACGGCTCGTCTGACGATTGTAGTGCGAGCGGCAGTGGCTCGTCGAGTTCGGCCTCTCGGTACGGCTCAGTTATGGTGTCATCGAGTGTCGCCACGTCGTACACGCCTCCTACGTCCGTCGCCAGCGTGACGAGCGGTCTCGGCAAGATGACATTCACTGGCTCTCCAGAGGCGGAGAAGGTCCCATCTCCGTGCACCTGTACGTGTGGCGTCGAGGAGGTTGCTGCGACGACGGAGGAGCAAGACTCCAAGCCGGCCCAGCAACCTTCAAGACCCGCCGCCGGTCCCTCTCTACTCTCCCAGACTGCTCCCCCTGATCTCAAGCCACTTCCTTCCGCCTCGTCATGTTCACAGCATCCACACTCACCCTCACTATCACATCCACACTCCGACACATCCTCAACATCCAACGCGCTCCCCGACGAACCTATCCCGATACCCCCGCCACTCCCTATCTCCATAAAGATCGCCGACCTTGGAAACGCGACACCGACGCGCAAGCACTATACCGAAGACATCCAGACGAGACAGTACCGTGCGCCCGAGGCGATCGTCGGTCGGACGGACTGGGGAGCGACAGCGGACATCTGGTCCGTTGCCTGCGTGTTGTTCGAGCTGCTCACCGCAGAGTACCTCTTCGACCCCCAGAGCCAAGGCGACCTGTTCGGCAAGGACGACGACCACTTGGCACAGATCATCGAGCTCCTGGGTGACTACGGCGAGACGAAGTGGGGTGGGAGGTTCAGCAGGGAGTTGTTCGACAGCTCAGGTACGTGGCAGCCTCTTGAGTGCTTTATATTTGTTCCGAACTCGATGCTGCGACACATACCTTTCTGGGATGGCTCTCGGAGTTGGCGAGTCCCGGGCATACACGTCTCCCATTGCAGGCCATGGGCGCGCCGTGCTGCTGTGCTGATGACGGAGGCTGATGATCGCGTTGGTACCGACTTCCTAGTCTTCTCCTAGACGTGTGTGAGAGTGGTGCCTTGTCGCAGCTATCCTGTTGTGGTCCTTCATTCTTGTGGCGTCGACCATGAACATAGCATCGATACTCACTGACGCTCCTTTTGTGTATGCACAGGCGCGCTGCGATACATCCGCAACCTGAAGCCTTGGCCACTGAAGCGGGTCATGGTGGAGAAGTACCTCTGGTCGGAGCGCGATTCGGAGGCGCTCTGCGAGTTCCTCCTGCCGATGCTCACCATCGACCACCGCGAGAGGAAGCACGCGCGCGACATGGTGAACCACCCGTGGCTGGAGGTCGACCCGCTCAGCGAGGACCTGTGGGGCTGGTGAGTGCCTTCCCAGACGCTCTCGCCGATAGGCTGCGCTATGCGGGGGGCAAGCGTTGGCGAGCTTTGCGCTCGGTATTTATCGTTCGGTTGAGCCGCTGGACGATGGGCGGCTGAGCGGTGGCGAGCGATTATGGTGGATGTCGGGAGATGGCGTGACGCTTCCCCTCAAGCGTGACGTGCTCGCGGTTGTCAGTGTGGTGGGACCTTCGCCTGTTGGTGGTTACGTGCTTTCCAACTTCCCCCGGGGGCGGCGCGTGACGGCATTTCTTCGCTACCCCGCATGCATGGGGTCCTCGTTGTTTCGCCGTGTTGTGCATTGCCGTTTTGCTGCTTACTTTATCGCCTGCGCGCCGTGCCCGGTTTATCGTTTTGGTTCCTGTTCTCGTCCGTTCTCTCATGTTCGCGCTTCGTTCTCTGCATCCGCGTTATGATCCCATGAACTAGAGCTTTAGACTGCATTTGCTTTACACTTCCATGCATCGCCTTACTACATGTGTCACCTCCCGCCTAATCTTACTGTTACCGCTATCGCTACCGTTCCGTTCCATTCGCCCCCGCGCAACCTCCTCCCATCATGCTTTACTACCTCTCTTTTCTTTCATCCGTCTCCTCCTCTATCATCATGGGGCTGTACATATGCGTATCTTCTCTATTGCTCTCTCTCTCTCCCTCTCTCACTTACAAATTTTCCCTCTCTTTGCTGCATATCGGTCTGGGTTCCGTCACCTGCATACTATACTTCATAGACTTTCGCGGTAACGCTCGTGCGCGTCGTGTCCTCCCCTCTAATGTCTGTTTCTGTAAAGGGGGCATGCACGCGCGGAGTTGTTGCATTGCTTTCGCACTGTAGCTATGGTTTTCTGTTCTTGACATAGTGTACATAGTTACTTAGACCATCGAATCTCACAAGCGTTCAAACTCTATGCCGCTAAGTGATTGCTGCGAGGTTTGCCAGGTGGTTTGTAGGACCTGCACGCAATTGTGCTGTTCAAGTTACGGAGTAGTCAAACTGGCCTTCTGGTGAATCTCTCGGCCCCGACGAGAGGCAATTGTTGTGTATGATACAAGATGCGCGTGCATTCGTCGGAGAGTTCAGTGCTGCTGCTCCTGAATGAACTTGGCCTGGAGGGCGAGAAGCTTCTTGACGTGCTCGCGCTCAATCAGCTTCTGGTGCCACCTGCAAATTGACCGCGTTGAGATCAGCGGGGGCTCGACTACTGTGACGAAGAGTCTTACGCGTAGAGGGCGGGGAACTGCTTCGGGATGTCGACACCTTCGACGTCCTTGAGCGCAGCGTTGATTGCAGCGTTGTTCCAGGGGATGAACGACAGGTCGGCGACGGTCGGCTTGCCGCCAACGAGGTAGCCTCCGGGGGCCTTCGCGAGCACGCCGTCGAGCACGCCAAAGACGCGGAGAATCTCCTTCTGGTACCGCTCGACCGCGCTGGGCACCTTCTCGGGGTGGAAGCGCATGAACCAGAACGCCTGGCCAAAGTACGGTCTGCGGGGCGGTGCGTCAGTCTCACATGCGACTGTAGGGATAAGAACAGCGGCAAGCAGGGAATTGGGTCCGGAACTCGACGCACCCCTGGCCAGACATCTGGAAAAAGAGCCACTGGATGAGCTGGTAGCGCTCCTTCTCGTCCGCGACGGAGATGCGCTTCTCGGTGTCGTACTTGTCTACGAGGTAGAGGATGATCGCGCCGGACTCCCAGATCGCGAAATCGCCGTTGTGGTGGTCGACGAGCGCGGGGATGCGGCCGTTGGGATTGATGTCGGTGAAGGGCGGCCGCTTGTGCTCGCCGGCGTTCAGGTCGAGGTAGACGGGCTCGTAGGTGAGGCCGAGCTCCTCGAGCACAAAGGCGACTTTCCTGCCGGGCGAGAAGGGGAGTCAGAATAGCTTATTCAGTATGGTGGGGACATGGAGGAGGCTTGCCAGCCGTTGGGGCCCATTTTGTGGGTGTACAGCGTGAACTGCTTGCCGTGAGACATTGGGAGGTGAGGAGGTTGATCTGGGAGATGATAGGTGTGGTTGGGGCAGTCGAGCTCGACTGTCGATGGTCCATGTCCAGCATACTGCTGGTCCCTTTATACTACGCGGGCGTGCTCAGGGCCTCACGCGCTGTCTTGGGGTGGTAACGCGGTAGTCATCCGAATTGACACACGGCGGGAAGTTGAGTAATATACTCATCGATGTACACAGTGGGCAGAACGACGCGTGTTCTGTGTATGTGTCAGCGATCGTGTCCCGATGAACTCGGACGGAGTGGGTACTTGAACGTATAGCTTACACAGCCACCGCCATCGGGTACCTACCTCAAGTTGGATCTCCAGATATAATGAGGGAATTCACCTGGCTGTTTTGAGTGCCATATCGTTCAGTGCAAACTCACGGAGCGCACGAGACATCTCAAGACGATGACGGGTCCACTGCGCCTGACATACGTTTGCCAGTTTTGCTGCACAGAGCATACACCGTATCCGATAAGTACTACAACCTCGCGGCTGTTCGGGAAATTTGCTTACAAACTCATGCTACTGGGCGTACCTCGCCAGACCCCGCCGTCCCTACGATCAGCGCAGACTTGTGATGCTGATACATGTAAGTATGTCGCTGACGCGTTCTTGCGGCTGGTCGCAAGTTCCACGGGGTTCTCATGGAGGTAGCCGGCGGGAACGTCGTGAGGTGACCCTGCAGTGCGAGGCCCCGCTAACTTGATGCCCTGGCCATCTGTAACGCCTAGACGCCTATGAGGGAGAACAACGAGCAACAGTTTGCGAGTCTAAGTATACTTCGCACCGACGTACCATAGACGGTCGAATCCATTTCCAAGGACAAGGCACCCGACACCGGTAAGTACTCGTGCGTATGAGACTCCCCGGGAGAGAGCAAGTTGAAGGGAAAGAGATGCGAAGAGCGCTCAGCTTGCATCACGTCCCGTCACCTGCATACTATACTTGATAGACTTTCGCGGCAACGCTCGTGCGCGTCGTGTTCTCCCTCTGATGCATATGTTCCTGTGAAGGCGGCCCCATGCGCGCGGGGCGTTCAAAGTTGTTGCATCGCTTTCGCGCTGTGGCTATGGTTCTCCGTTCTTGATGGTTACTTAGACCAATCGAATCTCACAAGCGTTCAAACTCTACGCCGCTGAGTAATTGCTGCCAGATGTTGGGTCGAACATGCGTGTATACATCTGCGACTAGCCAACTCACGCGGTAATCGAAGTGGACTTGGGATGGATTCTCGGGCCGATGGGAGTCAATCGTTGTCTACGGTACAAGATACTACTTATCATGAGATGCCCGCGTATACGTATGCGCCCTGCAGAGTAGTCCAGGCTCCTACTACTGCTGCTCCTGGACGAACTTCTCTCGGAGGGCGAGAAGCTTCTTGACGTGCTCACGCTCAGTCAGCTTCTTGTGCCACCTGAAAATGCGCCGCATTGAGATCAGTATGAGCTCGACCACTGCCATGATGGGGAGTCTTACGCATAGAGGGCGGGGAACTGCTTCTCAATGTCGACCCCTTCGACATCCTTGAATCCATACTTGATAGCGGTCTCGTTCCAGGTGATGAAAGAGAGGTCGGCGACGGTCGGCTTGCCGCCTACGAGGTAGCCTCCGGGGGCCTTGGCGAGGACGCCATCGAGCACGCCAAAGACGCGGAGGATCTCCTTCTGGTACCGTTCGACCGCGCTGGGCACCTTCTCGGGGTGGAAGCGCATGAACCAGAACGCCTGGCCAAAGTACGGTCTACCGAGCGCGTGAGTCTCAAAGGTCAGGGAGCAGCGGCGAGCAGAGAGACGTACCCCTGGCCGGACATTTGGAAGAAAAGCCACTGGATGAGCTGGTAGCGCTCCTTCTCATCGGCGACGGAGATGCGCTTCTCAGGGTCGTATTTGTCGACGAGGTAGAGGACGATCGCGCCGGACTCCCAGATTGTGAAGTCACCGTTGTGGTGGTCGACGAGCGCGGGGATGCGGCCGTTGGGGTTGATGTCGGTGAAGGGCGGCCGCTTCTGCTCGCCGGCGTTCAGGTCGAGGTAGACGGACTCGTAGGTGAGGCCGAGCTCCTCGAGCACGAATGCGACTTTCCTGCCGGGCGAGAAGGCGGGTCAGAATGGCTTGTTCAGCAGTGTGGGTACATGAAGCTTACCAGCCGTTGGGTCCGACCTTGCCCGTGTAGAGCGTGAACTGCTTGCCGTGAGACATCGCGAGGTAAGGAGGTTGATCGGGGAGGTGATGGATGTGGTTGGGGCGGTTGAACTAGGCCGTCGATGGTTGATGTCCAGCATCCTGCTGGTCCCTTTATACCTGGGGGTGCTCAGAGCCTAACGCGCTGGTAACGCGGTAGTCATCCGAATTGACATACAACGGAAGTTGAGTAGTAATACTCATCAATCGCGCACACGCAGGGCGAAACGACGCGTCTTTTGTGTATGTGTCAGCGAGTGTCCCGATGAACCTTGAACGTACTCAGGAGGGTTAGTTTACACAGCCACCACCTAGTCGTCCAAGCGGGTACTTACCTCAAGAATCTCCAGATATATTGGTTCTGTGGAACTTGAGTGATGATGAGTGCCATGACATCGCGGAGCTCAGGCGACATATTAAGACGATAACCCACTGCACCCGTCATACGTTCTGCTAATGCCATATGCAAGTGCATATGCCGACGTATCCGATGCTTCAACCTTGCTGTTCTCGAACCATGCTTACAAACTCATGCTGCTGGGCGTACCTCGCCAGACCCCGCCGTCACTACGATCAGCGCAGACTTTTGATGCTGATACATGTATGTCGATGACGCGTTCTTGCGAATGGAATAAATTCCACAGAGTTCTTCTGGAGGTAGCTGCGAACGTCGTGAGACCTTGTGAGGCCCCGCTAACTTGATGCTCTGACCATCATGAAACGCCTAGATGCCTATGGGGGAGAACAATGTTAACGAACAAGAGCTTGCGAGTCCATATACTCAGCAGACGTACCATTGACAGTCAGATCTACTTTCAAGGCCAACACAAGGCACCTGACACCGCTCGTTTCGCTCCCAACGCGTGAACGCTTGAAGTATGATGTATGAGACTGGAGGTCACGGCTGTCTCTTCCACAGACGCGACCAGATGTAGAGAGTCTATACAGTGTCTTGACTCGGACATGATCCAACAGGTTCTGGTCGCATGGCATCTAGGTTATCGTTCTGTCGAGACGAACCGAAGGGCCTAGGTTTCCACCGTGATGCCGCGCGGATGACAAGCATGTCAGATGGCAGTCAACAGGGGTGAATGGAGCCTCCGATGCCCTGCGTACGGAAGGTTTGGAATGGAACAGTCCACATGCCAGCCGGTTTAGCCACTGGACATTGCGATTGGCTTGGCGCCCCTGCAGCCGAGGAGGAACAAGACACTGGAATGGTTCCAGCGACTGCCTTCGTTGACCGACCCTGTGAGCATGTGGCCTGTGCGTGCGTTCGAGCGACACCCGGAGAGAGCAAGTTGAAGGGGAAGAGATGCGAAGAGCGCTTAGCTCGCAGCACGGGCCGAGGCGTCGCGGGCTATGATTGGCTGGGGCGGGCGGTCGGAGCCATTACTGGCATGTGCCCGCTGGCAGGGCGTCAAAGAGAGAGTGTGCAAATTTGGAGGGGACGCAACTTGCCTCCGCTCGTCATCCTCGTCTTGCATGGCCGCCTCTCCTCTCGCTGCGCCCGACAGCGAGCATACAGTGATCAAGCACTCAGACTCTTGGAACCCCATGGACGTCAACGCCGCTCATATGGGCCCCGGCGGCGATATTGACACAAACGGCGCGCCCCACCCCGCCGATGACCGCGTTGTGGCCAACGGCGATGGGGCAGGCTATCCCACCCCGGACTCGGTCAATGGAAATGGGGTCGACAGCGCCGCCGCTGCGGCTGCTCGTGCCGACGCTGCCTCGCGTGGCGAGAAGATTGTCAAGGTGCTTAATTGGTCTCTGCTTTGTGTGGTGTTTGTTGCCTCTTTCCTTACTCCCTCTTACCTCCCGACGTCGCTCTCTCTCCTGTTGGCCGCCCTTTACCCTGCTCTCCTGCTTCTCTCTACCCTCGTGCTGACACGTCATACCGCACAACACCCATCTCGCGCGGCCGGAGCGTGCCATGGTCCTGCTTGAGATTTTTGAGCGTAATCATCAGACACTGTGACATGGCAACCCCCGTTCGTGATCGTACCCTTCAGTGGCCATTGCGATATGTTGCGGCGCACAACTTTCTCAGGGCCATATGCACGTCGGCGATCTAGGGCTTACTGAGGAGGCGCCCCTGTCCTGCTTGAGGGCTGCTACGGGTTTCTCTCCGCTATTCTTGATTTCGTCTCCCGTCTTTCTGCTCGCTGGCATCCTCGCGTACACGTTGACTGACGGCTTTCTCTCATGCTACTCCTTCCTTGGGGATCCGCTGTCGCTCTACTGGGACTTCCAGCTGAACAAGGTCTACATCGGTGGCCTCCCCGAACACACCCGCAAGGAAGACCTGGAAAGTTGCTTTGGCAAGATTGGCAACATCGTCAACATTGAGTTGAAGTAAGTTTCCTCCCAGCGAGCGCAGAGGATGTCACGTTAACAAGGCGATGCATCGTGCGAACAGGGTTGGATACGGATTTGTGGTAAGTTCACATAATCCGCTTCTAGACGTCGTTCTGGGCCTGATCAAACTCTTCTACAGGAATTCGACAACCGCGAGGCAGCGGAAGAGAGTGTCGCCAAGTACCACGAGGGTTATTTCATGGGAAACAAGATACGTGTCGAGATCTCTCATGGTGGTGGAAGAACCGCCAAGTACAGCGGCGATCCTGGGGCTTGCTTCAAGTGTGGCCAGATGGGTCATTGGGCAAGGTCAGTCCTACCTTCATCGTTGGTTTGTCCAGATCTGATACCTTTCCTAGGGAGTGTCCAAACCATTTGGCGAGCGGGTATGTGGCTCAGTTTCGAACTATCGCTAGTATGATGTAACTGACGCACTTGCTTGATTGCGCAGACGTCGTCCGAGCGAGGCCCCTCTCATCGATCGTATCCAGCCGCCTCGGGATTACCTCCCCCCTCCCCGGGATTACCCTTACCGTGGAGACTATGGCCGTTACCCCCCAGTAGGGGACCCTCGTTACTTCGACTATCCTCCGCCTCCGCTGCCGCCTCGTCGCGACGGTCCGTATGGTCGACCGGTGTCTCCGCCACCCAGAGACTTCCGTGACTACCCTCCCCCTCCGGCGGCTGTGCGCTCTGCTAGGGACTACGATGAGTATCGCATCAGAGGCCCTCCGCCACCTGCACCCCCGCCTGCTCGCTTCGAAGCTCGTGGCTACTATCCTGAGGGTGAGGCTGTTCCTCCCCCTGTTTACCCTCCTCGTGGCTATCCCCCGCCGCCTCCGCGGGACTACTATGATCGTTACGACCGAGCCCGCGCTGCACCTCCCCCGCCGGCCGACAGATATGGATCTTACCCTACGCCTGCCGCCAGGCCACGGACTCCTCCTGGTGTACCGCCCGCCCGCGCTGCTCGCGACGACTACGATCGCCCTCCTCCTCGGTACGCTTTTCTTGGATGTGCTCCCTTGGTCTTGTCTTGACCTAAATGTTCCAGTGATTATCCCCCTGCTGATGCTCGGGGTAGAGCTGCCTCTCCCACGCGCTACGACTACCCTCCTCGTGCCGGCAGTACTGAAGCGGCTCGCTACCGGTTCGTCTCCCATCTGCTTCTGCCTGGCTCGGACTGATTGATGCCCCCATAGTCGTCGTTCTCAGAGCCCTCCCTCCCGTTCGGCTTCTGGTGCTCCTTACGACTCTGCGGGCTACGGCGCTGGCTCTGGTGGCGCCGCCTACAATGGCACTTCTGGCGGCTACGCGAACGGCTATTCCAGTGGTGCTCCTCCGCCCCCCAGGAGCTCTGGCGGCAGCAGAGAGTATGCTCCTCCCCGCGCTCGCGACCCTGAACCGGCCGGGAGCTACAGGCGTGCTTAAGTCTGCAGCCGACGTCGTTCCTCGCGCGCACACACCGTCTCGAACGGGGAACAGCGGTCTACATCCAAATACATCGAATTGTTGTCTTGCGTTCTAGTAGTTCCAGAAGAGAAAACCTTGTCTTGGCTCCCCCGTATCTATGGCATCTGGTGGGCATAGCTAGTGGACGGACCTGGTTCGGGACACCAGAGAAAAGCCCTTGCCTTGCTCCTTATGCCTGTCTCGTCTTGGCTTGTTGTATCTACCGGCATCTGGTGGGCGTTGTCAGTGGGTCGGACCTGGTCTAGAAGCACGCCAGAGAAGATCCCTTACATCGTCCCTTATGTCGTCTCGTTATATGCTGTCTGTATCTCGTTCTCGTCATCTCGTAGCTTCCCTCCCCTCTCTCCCCCACCTCGCTCTCCTCCACACCACCCTATACTCCGTATTAGTACTGCTGCTCTGTATTCTGCTTGTAAATGAACAATATACTCGTCCCACCCTTACTTGCTGCGCCATACCGCTTTGTATGTCCATGTGTGCATCACTGAACCACACGGCTAAAGTGCAATCGGACGATGGGAGAAGAACGCGACAATATTATTGCACGGTCTAGGTAATGTACGCCATCTATCAACCAATGGTCATCTTGCCCTCGGCCTCGTTTATATCGTACTGAGGAACCTCGAGGTTGAGCTGCGGGCGAAGAGGAATGAGACGCTTGCGACAAAGTTTGCATGACACTGGTACTCACAGGAGCGGGGCCCTTGCGGATACGTCCAGCTATGGACAAGCCGGTCAGAGACGCAAAGACGCAAGTCAGGGGCGCAAAGCGGGCCACTCACAGATATCATAATGCGAACCGTGGCACGGGCAGAACCAGCCTCCGTAGTCGCCAGCCTCGCCGATGGGGACACAGCCCAGGTGGGTGCAGACACCGAGCATGACGAGCCACTCAGGCTTCTTGGTGCGCGCCTCGTCGCTCTCGGGGTCGCGGAGGCTCTTCCAGTCCGTGTTGCGCGCCTCCTCGATCTCGTCTGGGGTGCGGTGGCGGATGAAGACGGGCTTGCCGCGCCACTTGATGATCACGTTCTTGCCCTCGGGGATGCTGCCCAGCTCGATCTCGACCTTGGCCATGGCGAGCACGTCTGCGGATGCGGACATCGTCGCGAGGAACTCCGTCACCGTCGACTTGGCCGCGGACGCGGAGAGCAGGCCGAGCGAGCCGATCATGAGGTACGCGAGCCCGCGGTTCGTCGCCGGGTCCTTGGCCTCGTACTTGGAGAAGTCGGGGACCTGCGGCGCGTCCCGGACGACCGCAGAGGTGTGCATCAGGCTCTTCTGGTGGATGCCGGTCACGGGGGCTAGTGCGCACGACGAAGACGGGGTGTGTGAGCGTTGCGTCCGGGCGTGCTAAGTTGAGAACCCGGGCCTGCAGAAAATGACGCGCCGAATAGGCGGACGTCCTGCAGGCCAACGGAACCTACAGCTACAGAACTCGGATGAACGACTACTCACGGTACACAAAGCTCTTCGAGAGCAGCCCTGAAGACGTCCGCGAGACACCGCCTGCCCACCTAGGAGGCACGTCGGAGCGGGGGCCTGAAGCACCATGGCCGTGTCCGTGGCCGCTCCCGGCGGACCCACGGGCAGCGAGGTTGACGAGGGGCGCAACAGGTACGCCAGAGGAGAGAGTGCGGACGGTGGTGGGGATGGTCACGGCCTTTTTGGAGAGGTGGACAGTCGCCATGGCGGTAAAGACGGTGAGGAAGGTGTCGAGCTCGCTGTCGGTCGTGACGAGCGCAAACGTGGGCGGAGTTTTGAATCTGACGCCCGCTGCCTCCCGTCCCGTTCTTTCCCGCCGGCGCTTGTTCAATCCTCCTCCTGCGATTGGCCCGAGGTCGCCGACCGTGGCCAGACTTCGCCTCGACGAGGTCTCTCTCACTTATAGTTACATAGTCGACCCACTCATTCGCGCACACGATGCGAACTGTTGCTGCGTTGCAAAGTTATGGGTATCATGCAAGCTCGTCATTACGGTCGTGTCCTATCTAGCGTCTAGCGGAAACGGTACAAGTACAGATATACTCTACTACTTAAGCGTACTCTAATCATCCCCACTCATACATACTGATACACAATCTTGTCACCGACGACAAAGCGGTGGACCCTCTGCTTGTGGAGATGCCGCTGCAAACACGTCAAGACTCGCTGCTTCGGGAACTTGGGGGCAACGGGCAAGCCTCTTTGGTTCGCGAGCCGCCGGACGACGTTCGGGTCTGCATACGAAGAGCGTAACGCGTCAAACATTGTCATGCAGCTCGAAAACCAGGAGAACGTACAGTCAGAGATGATGCCGTCGACGTTCCAGTCCAGCAGCTGCTCGACGATGTTCAGCCGGTTCACCGTCCACGGCTTCACCTTCAGGCCAAGCTGGTGCGCGCTGTCGACCATCTCCTTCGTCGTGAACGGCGTGTACCCTTCCATCTCCGGGTCGGCGACCGGCGTCTCGAACGAGGACGCGGCGGGAGAGAGGATGTCGGCCCCGATGCTGTGCGCCGCTTGCGCGACCTGCTGGGCGAGGGTCGGGCCGGGGAAGGCGTCGAGACGCAGACCCGCGAGCCAAGGCGTGGTGCTGTTGTCTGAGGTGAAGGCGGTCTCGCTGGGAGGAGTTTAGAATTCATGTGGCGCCACTGACACGATGTCTACGTACTCGTCGATGAGAGCCGAAGTCATAATGGAAGGGTCAAGCTCCTGCAGCCGAGAGTTAGTAGAGTTCTTGCTCCTCATAAATCAGGACCTGCCTTCATAGCAATGATGGTCCTCCAGTCGAAGCTTTGGTACTAGCACGCAAGACCTCAGCCACAGAGCTCTTCCGAACGAAACACCTGAGCCAGTCCTCACCGTGATAGAACGCTTATACGGACTGCTGTTAAAAATCTCGTACTGCTTCTGCACGAAGTCGCTGACGCCCAGCGTCCTGTTCGGGTACCGCGCGTCGATCTTCGACTCGATGTTCCACAGCACCTGCCGGGCCGGGTCCGCGCACTCGACGAACTCGAACACCTCCCGCAGGGTCGAGATCCGCGTCCCAGGATACGTCAGCTGCATCGCTACACACGCAATTGCAACGAGAAAAGCGCGTCAGCCGGCCGCGGTACCTGAGCGACGCACTGAGGGCGGAGAAGAGAAGACCACTCACGATAGCCGTGCTGCCGCTTCGAGCCACAGTCGATCGTGCGTAGCTGCGCGAGGGTCAGGTTCGCGATGTACTTCCCTACGTAGGGATAGTCGGGATCGCCAGGGAACTGTGGAGCGGCGCGGCCGGGGTTACTCCTTGCAGCAGGGAGAGGGTCAGCCACGAGAGGACGTACTGCGGGGTGGGTTTCCTGGCACTTTGCAGGGGTGATCTCCTCGTCGTGCCAGACGACGACGTGCCCGTCCTGGGAGGTGGGGAGTTCGTAAAGGAGCTGGTGCTAGACGGGAGAGCATTCACCTTCGTAATCCCATTGTCCAGCTCGAGCGTTGAGGAGCCGTCAATGAGACCCCTGCATGCCAGCGCAACCTGAGCGTCCGCGCAGTCGCGAGCTGTCGCCAGCCTCACCATGCAAAGCTCGGCAGCGTGTTCTCGGCGGTGTTCCCCCGACCGCCTCGGTGTGCCTACGGCGACGACGTGAGTGATGCGTACGTAAATGCATCAACGAGGTTATCTCTGCTCACCTGAACGTCGTAAAACCTATCGTGGCGCTGCAGCGCAGCAGGAGTCTAGCGGTCGTTGGGCCGGCGAGGCAACGATGAGCATTGCCTCGCTGGCCAGGTTGGCAAGGAATGCGAGAGGGGCGAACATGATAGCGGCGTGCTACAGGGCTCCGGAGGGGGATAGCAAGTGCGAAGGCTCGCCGAGTCTACCCACCGCTTGTACATAAGCTCGCCGCTGTGGCCGGTCGAAGACTCGAAGTCGGTGGGCGCATCTTGTCAGCATCACACGTTCCACGACGATCCCGCAGAGCTGCTCGACCGCCACAAACGTTCATGGCAGACCTGCCGTATATGGGAAAACCCGGGCCACATATGGAACGCACTGCAGCGGAAGATTCCCGGCTTGTCGTTGGGTGTGCGCGAATAAGTGGACAAGTGGGACGGGGACAGCTCTCGAGCGCGGAAACGTGCGGAAAGACCCGGCGAGGAGGCGTCGAACGTGCCAAAACACGCGCGGAGATAATACTGCCACTGGCAGTGGTGGCAGTGGAGGGACATAGGCCTCTAAGTCACCTCGTACTCGGAATGGCTCTGAGCGATAGGCGAGTACTGCGATCATTGTTAACTATGAAAGAAAAGGTCAGTGGGCGCATGAGTTACGGAGCGGAACGACATACACTGCGCCTTAGTCCCTATGCCAATGCAGCGATAGAGGCATTTGGAACTCTATATTCGAGCTCGAACGCCTCATCGACGACGGGATATAATTTAGATATGTCCTTTAGCAAGAGTAACCGCGAACACACGATGGGCGGACGGTTCCTCTTGACGGGCAAAGGTCGAAACGGCAACAAGAGTCGCCGTATGTCCCTCTAGATGTTCCGACACACATGTTTGATCCCCTAACGATGCTGAGTCTGGCGTTAGTCTCACCTGACCTGAGATAATACCCGGACATGTAGGAGTGGGGTATGGAAGGTCGAAAGGTCAGCGGGGAAACGGGTGAATGGCGAGCTGTGTGTAGTAGCGACATTACAACGGAATGTGTGGATCCCAACGAGTGTAGCATATACGAGCGAAAGACAGAGCTGGACGACAAACCGGACGACTGGGTGGACCGTCATACTTTCGGCCTGTCCTTCGGGTTGTCTTTTGCAACCGTATTGCTCGCGGGCTCGCCAACACCATTGAGGCCCAAATTCTTCCACTCATCGCGCTCCATGAGGCCGCTTGATTGGCAGATGAGAGACACACACATGCAGCACGGTAGAGGGGACGCACCGAGACATCCGACACTCCAAGTACTCCTTGTTCAGATGCCGGCAGGGGGACGAGTTGCTGCCGTTCTTGCGCAGGCAGTCAAGATATGTCTTCATGAAGTCCTTGCACTCTCCTGCTTTCCGGCGTTACGTGAGTGAAATGGCGGTAGGGGTAATATGCCGCGACGCACCATAATGATCCAGAGGGAATGATCCTCGGTCCTGCTCGTGTGAGAGTCTGTCAGCGAGATGGGGAGCTGGTGCTTACTGGAGCAGACACAGAGAAGCCTCCTGAGAGTGATGGTGGACGACCAAACGACATGGCGTGTGCAAGCAGAGGCCACAGTGCGCACTGCGAGGAGCGGAGGACAACAGACTGGCGCGGGCCTCGATCAGGATCCGGACCTGCGGGCGCCAAGGACGCTGCAGGGAAAGAGCGGTCACGTGTGCTACGCTCCCATAAGGCACACGGAATTCCGAATTGGAGGCGAATGCAGATTGGGCCGAGTAGCAATTCGGAATTCGGCAGCGCTGGCAGAGTACATAGCTCAGACCCAAGAGCCCCCCGTGCGGTCCTCTCTGCACCCTTCGCTCATGGCGGCTGCGCTCGCCCCTTCCCCTTCTCGTCCTTCCCGACCCGGTCCACGTCCATCGAGCTCTCCCGACTCCCCCGCTGCGAGTGCGACCTGCTCGATGTTCCGCTCCGTGTTCCCTCCGGTCCGGCCGTTCCGCTACCGCTACCGCTCGCCTGCACCCCGCTGCCACTCCCAGACCCGGACGCAGCGGACGACGGAGACGGCTCAAGCTCGGGCACGACGCCTGCTAGCCGTTTGCTCTTCAACATCACAATCTCCTTCAGCCACCCGTTCTCCCGACGCAGCTCCGACGCCTCGCGTTCCAGCTCCTCGACCCGCCCAGACAAGTCCGAGATGGTCCGCTCGAGGTTAAGCGTCCACTGCTTCTTCTTGATCCGGAAGCGCGCTGCAGGGTTAACCAAGGTCAGCAGATGGTCTCATAGCTTGATAACTGTGCAAGTGGGAGTCTCCCGGACGATCGGACTCCACTGCTTTGCTGATTAGCCTCTCCACACATACTGGCCAGCTCAAGAGCACCTCTATGCACGGCAATGACTCATGACAGCAGAGATGCGCCTTCGGCACTGGCCAGACGAGCGCGAACTCGACCCGTAACGTTGCGTCCGATGGTCGGCGGCCACCGTATTGAAACATATCACTGGCGAGCGGGCCAAACTACGTTGTGCGCATATATGCGTGCTGCGTGCTTTGGCCCGCCATCGCGGCGGAGCCATGCGTTCATCTTATGGCCACAACCGATTGAGACACGGGACACTAGCGATTGAGTTGGCTATGTGATGCACAGCATGACATTCCTATCTCAGTGAGGCCAGGCTTTGCGACCTCTGGTTGCAAGCCTCGGACTACAGAGGAGAGGTACACACCTGAAGCCGCGGTGTTCCGTCGTCGTTTGTCCTCGGAGATTGCGATGGAGTCCACTTCCGTAGGGTCCAGCGCCTCGGGTGACGGTGTATTGCTCACTGAGCCTTGTCCTGGAGGCGGTGGCGGAGGCATCATGGCCCCCGCGGGCGAGCTAGGCTCAGGCGGCGGGAGCGTGCCAAAGTGCCCTGGCGAGAAGGAATGGCTAACCTGCCCCTGCTGGTGCTGTTGATGTGGCGGTAGCGGGGCCATGAAGTCGAAGGTCTGCTGCCGAGGCGGCTGCGATGGCGGCCTCGGCGGCATGCCAAAGGGGTTATGCTGCATAGGGTGCGGTGGCTGTTGCTGCTGATGCTGCAGTGGGGCTTGCTGCTGGTGTGGAGGAGGTGGAGGTGGAGGGTGCTGGTGCGGGGGCTGCTGAACTGGGCTCGGGCCCTGCTGCTGCTGAAGAAATTGGAGATACGGCAGCGCCGCGAGGAACATCTCTGTCAGCTGCGGAGACGTCCCGGGCACATGCATCGGCGGCTGTTGTCCAGACATTGGCATCTGCTGCATGGGGATTTGCGGGAGGTGCGAGGGATGGTGCGCGCCCTGGGATGGAGCGTGGGCGAGTACGGGATTAGCAGGCGCGTCCTGCTGCATTGCGCGCAGCGCCCTCCCAATAGCATCCTCGTCATAACCCGTGGGCACCTGGAACATCCCACCCCCAAACCCACCCCCTGGCTGCATCAGTCCAAAGTCTATCTCCGACAGCTTCGGATGGCGACGCGACGAAGAACGGGAGCGGGGAAATTGAGATAAGGACGCGTTTCAGTCAGCAGCGCAACCGGGAGGAACTAGACGTACCCGAGGTGTGCTGGGCCCCGCCGCGGGCTGCTGCTGGCTCTGCGGTGCGTTCCCTGGCTGGCTGGCCGACCTCCCTCGCCGCGGTCTCCCTCCCTGCTTGCCGCCTCTCTCTCCTGCGCCGCCTGGGTTGTTCGGGTTGCTGGGATGGCGCTCCATGTCGTATGGGTCTGCGGGGTCTGCGTCGAGGAGTGGCCCGGGGCTCGGGCTTGTGATAGCTTCGAGGAGTAGGCCCGGCATGCCTTCATAACCTCCCCTCTAGGTACGACAGAGGTGCGTCGACGATTGGCAAAGAATCAAGATCCGGCCTCGCGAGCGGCGCGTGTTCCGCGCTGTCGAAATCGACGGATAATACAAATTCGAACAGAACACCGAGTTGGAGGTTGCGCTGCGCGCGCGGGGAAATCAATGGGATCAAGGAACCTTGGGGAACACGCAAGCAGCAGGGATTCGAAGCAGTCGGAGCGAATATGGCACGAAGCACGAATTCAGAATGGGACAGCTCTGAGCTCACAGCAGCTCGACACCGTTCACGACTCGGATGGTACAACAAGCACGAGCGCAGGGCCCTCCGTGGCGAATGGGGGGATGCGCGGCCGGGCGCACCGCGGTCGACGTCGCCCATCTGCCTCGCCATCCGCGATTTGCAATAGCTGGCAAGACGGCGCGACGTCGACGCAAGCTTTCGTGCAGCGATGAGCATTGCGCACGAGCTGATTCGCGGGACGTCTCCGAGTGCGCCATCGAGCGTACGGATTGCGACACTCGACCAGCCACTTGCGCGACGCGACGCCATCACGTGCCCTGGCGCCTCCCGTCATACATCCGCGCACAACGCGTCGCGACGCGTCCCTCGAGGCTACCGTCCCACACTATGCCGGCACGGCGCGGGCGTGTCTGTCGGATATAGAGCGAGGTTGACATGTATATTGGGTGCGATGTGAGTATGTACTGTACAAATGCGTTGTAGACTACTCTGGAGGTCGATGGGTAATACAAGGCTTCTTGTTCTGCACTTCCGACGGCGTGCCGTGCGCAACATCCCTAAGTATATACACGTACGTGACGCTCAGAGAGGGAGGCCGCATATCTCGCAGTCGCCCCCGGAGTGCGTATTCTCGAACGTGCAATGCGGGCAGATGCGCACGTTGGAAGCTCCGCTCGGCGCACCACCATTATCCCTCGCGATCTGGTCGTATACCTCGGGCGGTATGTCGTCGGTGTCCATGGGCTGGTGGCCGCTGCTGGAAGGGAACTGTCCGCCGGATGGTCTTTGCGCTAGAAAACAGCGTCAGGTTCACGGCCTTGACACGGGCTGGAGATCGACTTACGTGCTGACTCCCGAGCGAACGTCATGAGGGTCTGCCAGCCATCCGTGCGGATTAGGTCGTCCAAGGCCTTGTCGTCTTCGATGTTGGGTGCCGTTGCCGTCCGAATCAGCACTCGCATGTCATCCTGGAGCATGTTGAGTAAGTCATCGTATGCACAGACGGCACAGACGTGACTCACCGGCCCTAGGAGTCCTGTGGTACCAAGGAACGCGACCAAATGCCAGTCGCTGACAAGCTTGGCGACGGCTTGTCGTTTCGAGCGGTCGCCACCGGTGCTGCTCTCGTGAACATCGTACGCCTGGATCTCGGCGAACTTGCTGAGAGCATTCTGTATCGTCTGGTCTTCCAATCCCGGTCGGTTTTCGATCTTGTAGCTGACGGAGCGGAAGAGTGGTGACGGAGATTGAGGGAAGCCATGAGATACCTGCCGTGGCGCAGACGTCAGAAGTCTGTACCGTGTCATGGTAACGGACTGTACGCACATTGACCAAGAGATATTCAACCGGGAAGCACGGTTTGGCGTTCTTCTGGACGTCGAGACCGTACTCGTTCTTGTAGCGGAAGAATACGTCGGGGATGTACCGCGCAGAAGCCGGGTCAGGGTCCTCCTCCTTCACCCGCACGATTCCGGGGTCTACACTGGCCTCAATCATGTCCGCGTCGACCATCGCGCACGCTTGCTCTGATACTTGATACGCAGCGATGTCGACGCCGCCCTCTTCCGTACCAGTCAGAACGGCTGTGACCATCCGCGAGCCAAACTTCCCCGTGAAAGAGGCCTTGCTCGGTAACGGGTTGGCGTTCTGCACGGTAGCTGCAAATATGGCTTCCAGGGAGGACAGGTAGAACGACTGCGGGTGCCGCTTATACCTAACCTTTGTCCTGTCTTCCTGCTCGGGCTCGAGGTCGGTGAAGATGTAGCCCACGATCTGCAGAGGTGTCGTTGCCTTCGCTGCGAGGTCGCGTATGCGCGGTTCGTCCTCCCAAGGCAGGCCGAGCTCCAAGCCGTCAATCTCGCCCTGTTGTGGAGGCTCGTGAATGGCTTCCACAACAGCCTTCACTCCCATGGGGACGTCCGGATATGGCTCGAAGTGACCGATGAGCCAACCGAACCGCTGTGTGCCTGTTGCGCGCCATGCTTGGAGGAAGCGTTCAACGATGTCTTGTGATGCGATCTCAAGGTGGTCGACCATACGGAATGGTTGGCTCTGCAGCGTGATAGTGGAAGGCTGACATGCGGTACAGATGCCACCAGGCCAAGGAGCATGGCCACCGGTTGGACAAGGGACTTTGACCTTGTACGACGGGGGAGTCAGAGGGGGGAGGACAGAGGTGATGGATGCGGATGAAGAGGATTTGGGCGTAAGTTTACGAAGATAGGCGTGGTACGAAAGGTGTTTGATATTGTTCTTGGTGTGGTATTGTTGGTCGTAGGGTTCGAGGGGCATGCAGTAATCGCACATAGCATTCGCACCGTGTTTGCAGAAGCGAGAGTCGCGTCCGCGGGGGATCTTCCCTTCTTGGGTGCGCCAGTATTTGTCGACAGGATCCTCCTCTGCAGCTTCCCATGGGCGCGTGGCTCCTTGAGCGGTGGCGTCCGACGCAGCTGCAGTGCTGGGAACAGAAGGAGCGGGTTCGGGTTCGGGAGCAGAACGTGTCTGGTACGAGACAAAGAGCAAGTCGCCATGCCTGACGGCGAGATGGTAAGGCCGATTGAAGGCAGTCAATAAAGAAATCAAACGTACTTGAATCCCAATGTCTGCAGATCACGGCCAACTAGTGTCGTTACAGGCACCTCATTGCCTCGTGGTTGGTTCGAGATCGTAACAGTGTGTGGATCAGCCTCCGGAGATGTTTCCAGGATCTGGTGGACATTAGTTGCCTGGTCGGCCGTCTGGACGATATGAAAGTACCTTTGCTACGAGTTCCGACATGTCAGACGTTGGCTGAAACTCGAAACGGAAGTTCCCATCCCTTGATCTCAACCGGATTAGCTGACCAATATGTCAGAGAACGTAGCAACTAGAATGTAGATGAATCTGCGTACCATGGTGTGAGGATGGATGGAGGTAGACAACAAGAAATGAAGCTGCAGCTGGACGCGACGCCCGCGCGATCAAGATGACCTCAGTGCGAGATGACGCGTCGCGTGTTGCTTAGGTAAGCACAAGTCTAAATGCGCGGGCACGTGACAGTCCCCATACTGAACAACTCCGACTCCGAGGAGTCGACTCTGAGTCTCGAGCAGCAAAGCCCCAAGTTTGCCCCAAGTTGTGGCAAGAGCTCTTGCAGGTCGCAAAGTACAAGTAACTGTCGTCGCCTAGACGGCATGTACTCAAGGCATCGTGATGTATGCTCGGATGTTGTGTTCTCTATCGATGCCTAAGTTGGCCCAATGCTGTGTGCAGCAGTCACATAAGTAGTTGGCTCGGGGTGCTGCAACTTGAATAAGGCTGAGTGTGGAGGCTTTGAGGACCCCATCGCCTCTCCCTTCTCCTGCAGGTTCCCTGTGTGCTTCTTGACCACATACACTGCAATCAGTCGAACTCTGCATGGTATATGCATTGGCCATAAGCTCAGCCCAAAACTGGATCGGCGGGCAGGGCATAGTTTAGCGCCCATAAATGAGCGGACTTGGATCTGGAACAGGCCATCCCCTGGCCGCAAGCAGTGTCTCCTCTCTTCCTCATCCGTCGTCCCCGCCGCCCTCGCTATCTGCCCCGCCTCGCACTTTTTCTCCTCTTCCTCGCCTTCCGCTGTCTCACTCTTGTTGCATCCGCTTGACGAACAAATCCATCCGCCAATCAAATCGTTACGTGCCTGTCAGTAGCACTGGATACCTTGGTCCTTGTTCGACGTCCATGCTCCACATATAACGCACCATGTCTGCCCCTCAAGCATCCTCCTCGTACTCGGATATGTCCTCTCCACCCACATCGGTCTCCTCCGAGGGTGTGTCTAGTGCCGAGACCGAAATTACGCAGCCCGAAGAACCTCCTCGTGTCTACGACCTCTACTCGTACACGACCAAGTCCCCTAACACTCGGATGGTCTACATACAAACCGTAGAAGCCGCGGAACTTGCTATCTCCCAACTCAGTGCGAAAGTCCTTGGCTTCGATCTCGAGTGGAGGCCCAACTTCGTCAAGGGAAACCCGGAGAACCCCGTCGCCCTTGTCCAGCTCGCGAGCGAGGATATCATATTGCTCATTCATGTCGCCCTCATGCCCAGTAAGTTGTCCGAATCTGCATGTGTATTTCTCTCACGGGCCGTCCAGCGTTCCCAGAGAAGTTGAAGGGACTATTGGGTGACCCAGACGTCGTCAAGGCCGGTGTAGGAATACAGAGTGAGTCATTTCGATCCTTATGGGTTGTTGAAGTCGACGAAGGAGGAGCGGGAAGGTTGGGTTCTCTTGGACTACTTGCAGCATGACCATGCAGTAGTGAAGGCTTCCCGTCCGTGCAGCGATAGGGGTTGTGGCCCTGCATGGATTGTCGCTGTGGTTTATGACTCTAGCTACCCTACGCGCTCGTGCGTGTCGCTGACCCTGATACCGCATTTGCAGAGGATTGTAAGAAGTTGTATATGGACCATGGCGTGGATACCCGTAACTGCGTCGATCTCTCCCTCCTCGCGCGAACCGTAGACAACAAGCGGTGGAAGGGCAAGTACGCCAACCCCATCGGACTTTCGCGTCTCTGTGAGACGTATGAGGAGTTGACTTTGCACAAGGGCAAAGTGCAGATCAGCAACTGGGAGAAGCCTCTTGACTCTCGCCAGCAGGAGTGTGCGTATCATTTCACCACTGGCACTCAACGCTACTATCGTTCATGGCGCTCATGGCTCGCCCTATACTACAGATGCTGCAAATGATTCTCATGCTGGACTTGTGCTCTACAAGAGACTGGTGGCGATGGCAGCAGACGTGTCTCCTGTGCCCCACAGAGTGTGGTATTCCTTCGACACCATCTGCGGTCTCCTCTACCAACCAAGCACAGGTATCATGTGGCACGCATACAACCCGTACTACGACCCTGGCCCCCCTCCACCCCCTCGTCCCCCACGGCCTGACGATGAGTTTTTTATGGGTCATGATGCTTCTGCCCGACCATTCCGCGGCTTCCGGGGTCGACACAACCGTACACGACCACAGCGTCCGCTATCTCCCACGGCTCCCAACTTCGTGCCTGGCGCGAAGGAGCACTCACCATCGCCATCTCCCAGCCCCGTCCCTGGATTTGTCCCTAACCACCGACACCAGCAATCGTTCCCTCGCGCGAGTGAGGTCAGATCAGTTCCGTCTGGGTTCTCTACGGACATGGACGGGTTCCCGCGGTTGCCGCGTTCACCAGCACCTCGTCAGTGGCAGCCTCAACCCATGCGGCCCCGCATGTTCCGTGGTGGTATGCCCGGCGTCGGATCCGTACACCCCCAGGCAGGTCGGGGCAGAGGTCGGGGCCGCGGATATGCTGTCGCTGCCCCGACTGGATAGATATCGCCTCCTATGCCTCTATGTCTCTTCTCTGTGTCTCCTCTTGTTGTTACTGTACACCCTCGTCTTGATCCTCACCGCTCCTGCTCTCGTCCCTTACCCGTATATTGTCTCACACCCCGTCCTGCCCTTGCGTGCTAGTCAGGACTGATACTCACCTCTCTCATACCAGGCCGTCAGATTCGCTGTTGTCGTATATCGCTTTTCTCCCTCTCCACTCACGCTCATGTCTCCATGCCCTTGCAGACTCGCGCCATATATGCCCACCGCTCCCCTCGCCCATTGTCTTCGTGCATTGCTCACGCGGGTATACTCTTGCTCTCATGTACTTGTACAGTATACCAGTACGTACTCGTTGCAATGGTCGTTGCTTCCGGATGAACTTAAGCTGTCGTGGCGTCATGCAATATCGTCAGGTAAGCCGGTGCATGTCTGCCTGCGAACTGACGGCGACATTTAGGACACTTCGCGGCTACATTCAGCTTCCACAAAATGTGTAAGTCCCGTGTACTATGTGTCAGACAACGGAGCTGATGCGAGATGCCGCCCACTGTAGACCAAGGTATAGGTCTCAACGACTCCGCCACATACCCCCTCCCCTTTGTGTTCCGGTGTGGAATAGTGGCCAATCCACAGTCCGCGGTGCGATACTAGCTCAAGGGATGTGATAAGGGCCATGCTTCCATCAACAAATTCCGAGCGCACCGCTATGCCAGAGGACCAGATATGCTTTCCGGCTTCCGACGAGGCATGGGGTCCTCTCACTCCCTTCCAACCGGTCAAGGTCGGCGACACGGCTCTCTAGCATCGTGTCGTCCTTGCACACGTCCTCCGCCGTCACTCTGACCAATACGCACATTCACACAATCTCGTCGTGCATGGCTGTCGTCCGGCCTTAGTTCCTGGGACCCTCCCACTGTCCGAAGTGATGCTTATAAGACCACATGTGAGACGTTACTTCCGTTCCTCTCACATTGACTGTCGTGGTAAGTTTCACGCCAGCCACCGTCGCATGCCCGGGCTCACGGAGTGGTGCAGACATCCGGGGATATGTAGCTGCACGCCATGCTGTTCATGGCGCAGGCTCCAATGGCCTTGAAGGCCCATCCGGACCGCTGTGCAAGACGGTCAACAGATTGACACCTGTTGTAGGCTCGTTCTCAAGGACGCTGAGTTGTGGTTAGGGCCATCCAAGCACGGACTTCAGGGTTAGTCCACCTTCTTTGGTAGGCCGGTGCATTTCCTAGAAGACCGATTGCCTGATATCTTCGAGCAGTTTGAATATTGAATATTCCGCATGCCGTGCCTGGCTGTCCATCGTCGATCCTGGAGTTGTTGGCGACAGTGCGCCCATGGGGAGCAACCGAAGACGTAAGTAATACCGTGATCATCTCACTATTATCATGAAGCATGAAGCCACGACCTCGATCTACAGTTCACAGCCTCCGACGGAGCATATGGGCTCTGCGACCGTTGGGCTCTGCCGGGAGAGACACGCAGGAGCAGGATGTTGCCGCTGACCGGGTAGATGACCTACTCATGTATATTGGTGAGGATAGTCAGGGACATATCGGCTACGCCTCCATGGGTAGCTCTCGGGATATCGCAGAATATTATCTTGGCTGGTTTATCGGGCTATGAGTTGAGTTTTCAGGTCCGAGTCACTAGCCAGTTGGTGTGGAATCATCCCCGGTGTCTCACCTCAAGCATGCGGCCGATGGCACGATATCTCTTACACTACTGTGCATGGCTACCTGCCTTGTACTACCAGGACTATTATTGATACAATGGTTATGGGGCCGCCGGTAGTCGGGGTGTGTACACGTATGTATGGTAGGTAAGTACTAGCTGCGAATAAGCGCCCAATATACTGCAGATCGCGGAACAAGACGCTTGAGTCGGACATCGCGATTCGCACTTCCACCTACTACACGTGTATGATGTCGCATAGCTTGTCTTTAGCCACCAGGTCCACAGCGTTCGGGGAGTAGGAATGGATGGAGGTGCGTCTCTGACTTTGCCTCCACAGCGGACGACCTCGCTTCTGGGCACTACGGCGAGTGCGGACTCTAGTCAATCTCTAACCGATGACGTAGCAGCGACGTGCGGCCCACGGGCTCTTGGATACAGCTGTCATAGGTGTGGGGAGATAGCTAGCCCAGGCTCATCCCACCGATTGGACCTTGAAGCGTCCACGCGCAGTGTTTGGGCCAGATGTGAACACCATGTCTATGGTATGTGGCCCCTCCTAGTACGCGTACTACAGCAACGCGAACGTCGCCGAGCATTCGGACTTTGCTGCTCCTCTAACCCAAAGCAGACTTAGAGTGTCTGGGTCGGAGGTACGCCTTCCCTTTCTCCGGACCTGCCTGGCATGACCTGATGACTGCTGACAGCGACGAGACCGGGCTAAACCATCGGAGCTGGGCCGAAGTTCCGTCTTAGCTCTGAGACTGCGCATACATTGCAGCACAGTAAGGCAAGTGCTGCTCACAAGTTCGTATTCCGATTTTTTCGTACGTCGTCGTTTCTGATACTTCGCTCCTATCCAGGCTATAGTGCATCAGCGCTAGCCTATCCGGGTCCTAACGGTTTATGGTGGGCAATAACACTCAGCCAAAACCGTCGGACCTCCCGCTGACGAACGCATCTGTTGCCCTTCAAAGGTCAGTGAATTGCGCCAAAGGTTGGTAGCACATGCACGGGCTGCTCGCAACGCCGTATATGGTGCGAGCTTGATGGCGCCTGAATCCATGGGACGTACGGCTATCTCGCTGATCAGTTCACCAGGACGCATCGAACAAGCGAAGAGACGGAGACGGAGTTCGGTGCAGGTATGCCGTCGAAGTCGTAGAAGCTGTATTCTGCGAAGTTGGAGAAGGAAGACCGGCCTCCGTCCTAGCTCCAGGCCAAGTACGTGACCTGGCTACAAATTGTTCTCTTCGGAGGCCTGATGCACCAAATCCTCATTTATCAGTGTGAAAATGGGCAAGACGGGGCCAACATACACCTACGTCGTATCGAGGATAGCTCAAGACTATCCCAACTTCGTGTATCTCTAGCTGTGGTTCACTGTGGCTTTCGGCGGAGATGTTCACTTGATCACCCGGAAAGACGCTGTACGTCATCATTACACCGCCGATCTGATATTTTTCCTTCTTACTGACCTGAGGTACTTACAGTACGCCGTACCTGTGGTCGCGGGTCCTTCCGACTGACGATACCATCCGCGCCTTCTTGTTGCCGCGGTCCCTCATGTCCGCTGGACGATATGCCCAAGAAGAGGCTATCAGATGTCGAGAAGAGTCTGGGAGGTGGTTCTGCCTCGGCCCGCTAATCCTGTCAAACGTAAGTAACATCATTCATGACAGGTATCCACGTGAACCTTGACTGCTTGAACTCTGACGAACTTCGCTGTTATTGCTCGCAAGCCGGCCTCCCCATGGGCGTGCGCAGCGAACTGCCACCCTTGACACGCTCTCACGGTGTAGGCTACCCAGTCCCACAACCAGTGAGTGGCCTAGACAATGCTTCGCGGACGATTACTGTTGATTCCATACGTAACAAACTCCTCGGCGTTCGTGCGGATTTGCCGCTCCTTCAACGCCGAACGGGACTTCCGCAGATCCGAGGTTAGATTAATGCGTCCGAAAAACGGCTGGCTAGAAGATCCTGCAACGTATCCACTTGTGCCCACAACTGCTTAGGGCCGTTTCTGATCTACAATTTCACGACGACACATATGGAATGCTGTTACCACTGGGCCTTTTTCTCCTCTCTCCCTAGGCACGGTGATGTAAAGCAGAGGGACCATGCTGTTTCAATCTTCCGTCTTCTCACAGTGGGTTGACAGATTTATAGCGCGGAGAAGCCATGCCAGCAGCCAACGGACAGCCATGTTCGCCCCTTCCTCCTCGTCCCTTCTCGCTCAATGCAATGACTCTCTCCGTCGCATTCAGCGCAGCCTCCCCGTATCTCCTGTATCTCTTCGCGACCAGCTCCTCCAACATGCCTACACCCTGTACCTCTTCACGCGCTCCGATATCAAGACCATCTTGGTCCCCACGGTATGTCACTCGACTACTCCGAGAGAAGTCATCAATCTGACGCATCCATCAACAGCTGCTGTACGGCACGGCCGCTGCCCCAGGGCACCTCCCTTTCTCCCAGTTGAGCTTGAGGCTCCTCTGGATATGGGTGCACCTGCTTCAGTTCTGCATGGCCAACCAGTGCGTCGGGCAGCAAGAGGACTCGGCTAACAAACCCTGGCGTCCCATACCCTCAAGGCGCATGACGGCCGCCGCAGCATGGCGACTGCGCTGCGCGATGCTTGTGCCCTGCCTGCTTCTTTCAGCTAAATGCAACGTGCCACTGGCGAGCACCGCACTCATCATCGCGACCCTCGCGTACAACGAGCTCGGGCTCGACGTGCATTGGGTTCCCAGACATGTCTGCAACGCACTCGGCTATGCTGCGTTTAACGCGGGTGCGACGTACGTCGGCTGCACGGGTGAGCTCCTCGTCGTCTTTCTGAAACACCGGCAGGTTCGCAGCAAACGCTGACAATGTTCGCTTGCATGCCTGTTAGGTAACCTCTGCATCCCGGAGTCTTCGATATCAGCCGCCCAGCTCATCAACGCGCTCGTCGTTCTCACCACCATTCATGCCCCGGACTTCGAGGACACCGACGGAGATAGGCTGGTCGGCAGGAAGACCCTCCCTGTGCTCTTTCCGCGTGCAAGTCGCATCCTTACGCTCGGTATCCTCGTCGCCTGGTCCATCTTCATCGTCGGATTCTGGGGCACGGGCGTAGTGCTCTCCGCGACGCTGGTCGGCCTCGCAGCGCTCGTCGGTGCCAGGTTCGTTGCTTACGACAAGCCGGAGTCGGACCGTGTGTCGTTCCGACTCTACACTGTGCGTGCTCTCTTCCGTTTGGGAATGGCCTCGATGCTGAAACGCCTCCGTTTGATGCAGCTTTGGTTGTGCACAGTGCAAATAGTTCCTTTCTTGGTCAAGTCTTGAAGCCCCGAGCGGGCATGGTGTATGATAGTGTACGCTCGCAGTCGCAAGGTTCGTCCATGTCGTAGTGATCTGCGGTCGCGTCGGACGTTGACAGTGAATCCATCTTCATCGTCAGCCAAATCAACGCGTCACTCCACAGCCTAACTGTACACTAGTATTTGAACCCGTCTGCGGGCGGTGTTTATCTTTCCAGGGTCGCGATACGTCTACGTCAATCGCCGCTAATCCTCCCAATGACATTTGTAACGCACGCTAGACGCATGTACGATAGCTAACGAATAGTAGTAGATACCTCCTAGGTGGGCTTCTTGACGCCAATCTCACGCCGACTTCCAACTTCTAGGGCGTCGCTTGCAGGAGGATGACGGCGCGACTTGCAAGCGAATGCACGGGAGATGCAAGAGAACGTGGGAGGGATGGGTTGATTCGCGACGCGTATCTGACATGGATTCATTATGCTCCATTTGCAGTCGACCCAAGTCTACCCACCGGATCAAGGTCCCCGCCCGAACGCTAGAAGCAGGAGGTCCGGTCGGACCTGGGACCTGAATTGAGCAAGTCCGGCTCGCTTGAACAGTAGCACTAGCAGTTCATCGACATCTAGACATCCGCGAAGCTGACAGTGATGTCAGCTGGGGAGTTAAGTATGCTTGATGCTGATGCTGGCTGCGGCGGACTTGGAGGGCGTGGTTGCGACCCCCACTGTTCGATGCGATGGGTCCAGAGCCTTGCTGGTCATGATACGAAGCCCAGCCTACGACATGGCAGGCAAGTTGCCACAGCAACCCAGCGGGAGCTCCTGGCAGGAAGATGCAGAAGCAGGAAGGTACGTCGGTGTGTCGCTTCAGGTTGACACTGACATCCGCCGCGGAGTGCACCAGTGATGACCGGCGCAGATCGAAGCGCACCATCGAAGTCGAAGCCCTCGGCGACGGTTGACGATCCCTGACGACTCGCCAATGTGCATGCGAGTGCGTGAATGATGACAGCCAGGAAGCCTTCGCTGTCTGGATCGCCGGCCGACTGATGCTGTCAGCGGCCCCGCATCCCGATTCCCTGGGCAGTGGTAGCTTCGCCTGGCTCAGTTGCTGCGATTGCCGGTGGGAGACGTCGACATTTGCCGGTGTATGACAACGAGGCTACCGTGCGCATAGAAGTGCGTAGCAGAATCCGGCGATTCTCTGGTACGCGAGGTCCTCGGCGGAGAACTCAACGCGCTCCAAGTCGCTCTCGCTAGTATGACGCTCTCACTACAGTGAGGGATACCAGCGTTTGTAGGGACTCACAGTATCCGCGTTTCTCCTTGGGCCACCTGTACAGCTGGCTTCAGTACACGTCCCCAGAACTGCTACGGTCTCTCCTTGCAATTGGATAACCGTGCCATTGCGACTATTGCGGCTATGTTGAGGACATATACTCAACCTGTCAAGCGTTATGCGGTCTGGCATCCGCGGGTCAGTGCAGATTGTATCGCAGTCTTGCTGGAATCACGCACCGACTCATTACTTCCCGAGGCAATTGCGTCCTTCCGCAGTCGGTCATCGAGACTCGCATCCTCGTCTTCAGTCTTGTGAAGATCGAGGCAACGAAGCCCGTTTCTAGCTCAAAGATCGAAGACGAACATTGTCCTGGTCGCCCATTTACTCAGGCCGCCACCGTCCCAGGGTCTTGATCTTGAGAGAAGTGTCCAGTTCGGAGGGTGGGCGCGAGTGTGCACGTCTGTGGTGCTATGTACTTAACCACCTGTCCGGTTGTTGACGGCCAGATACGCGCTGGCCCTGAACATATCATATGTACAGAGGGCGGCGGCCTCCCTCGGGTTTCCCTGTGTCGTCAGCGTCCGTTTCGGCATTCTGGAAGATCACCGTATTGTTTCGGCGGGATCAGTTGTGTCGGGTCCTATTGTCAAACTGGGGCTTGTGTTGTCAACATTGACGATCGTCCCTGCCGGACATGTGCAGTCAACACTCACAAGCATACACCGTTACGGGCAATTGACATGTGAAGACTCCGCTGCATCGTTGCACGGGAGTGTCTCCGTGCCTCTTGACACCAGCATGCCATCTTCAAGTTCCTACGAGGTGCCCCATGCCGGCGCTATTGACTACTGCGGCCATAGTCGACAAGCTTGACTGTGCATGTGAGTACTTATCGCCGGTCGCACGTTGTTACGCAGCAGATGCCACGCCATATTCGCGCGGTCTTGGGAACGGACTGCGGATTACTGCAAGAGGACTGTGATGGCCATTGCGCACGCGCTTGTTATGCTCCTGTGAATGTTAAGTACATGGCGGCGAGAAGAGAGAAGGTTGGTATCGCGTGATGTCATTGTCGATGCTGTTGCCATTTTGGTGTAGGCGCCCACGGAGGTCCTCGGTCGATGTCCTCCTCGTGCGTTCCTCTCTGGCAGTGCGCAGACAGATGTTCGTCGAGGTCTGAGAGGAACCGTGAGGGGGCGCTCGGGAACGACGGAGAGAACTCAAGCTCAGCTTTGCACAGGCGAGACCACCAGGGCGCCACGCGAGCGGCCGGCCTGTGTGCACAATCGTGGGCGACGCTCGCAGGCATCGCCGCCTACGGCCTCCAGCCCTGCTATTACCCTCACCTACCACCCGTCTTTCCCTTCGACTCTGCAGTCCACGCCGCCATCACTCTCTAGCTTCCTCTCGTATTCTACCTGGGAACGGCGCAGCAGCAGGCGGCGTGTCACTGTCAGAAGTCCCGGGCAATGTCGCGGTCCTCGATCTCGCGTAGGAATGCGCTTCTGTCCACGCTAGCAGTTGGCTTCCTCTGGGTGCAATGTCTCTTCCCGGACGTCTCGGCGAAAGTCGTCGATGCCATGCAGCAGGTGAGAACGACACTTTCCGTTATGACCATATATCAAAGCCGATTTGACCGTGTCTTACTGCGTGCCGGATCAGGGCTTCTACTTTGCTTGGTCGAGCAATCAAGCCACCCCAATCCCGATATCTGGTGCGTGCTCCTGGGAAGTCATTCATATGGCGCATCTTAACGTCTGTTGACGCAGCGCAATGCGAGGTCTTGCACATATCATGGAATCGTGGGTCTGCTAGTGGGTGCGTGTTTCTGTTCCTCCGTGTCCTGCCCCCGTTTCACATTCTCGTACGCGTCTGCAAGTCCAAGTCCTGCTGCACCATACTATCTCCAGGTCTACACTTCGTGAGTGAATTTGACTGCTATTCCTATATGGGGATGCTGATCGTACCTCCAAGGGCATTTGTTGTTCCTTTTGTGATCCCCGCTGGAAGCGGAACGACATTCGTACGTCAAGCCATGCAAGATTGTCCGCGTATGAAGGCGTTCATTAATGAATCTTGTTTAGGATTGGCCTGTTCCCTTCATTCCCGGGACCCAGGTAAGTGATTGCTGTGCGCATATAGCGAGCAAGGGTGCTTATAGGGAATGTTCAGTTCCAGATATGCATGGTAAGTAGTTAATTCGCATGCTGCGGGAACCATACTGAACATCGTACCAGATGGCGAGCAATGGGGTTTCTGGAGGATGTCAACAGATATACACCGTCTATCAGCCGCCCAACACCACGCTTGACAACCCTCCAACATGCCAGAACCTCACCTACCCAGCAGGCGCGTTGGACGTGACGGCAAAGACTCAGGATGGATCCTGGTCTCAGTATGGCTGGATTGATCAGGTAAGGATCATGGGCACGCTTTGCTAAGTATCAGCGTCTGAACGACTTCTCTACTCGCAGTGCACCGACATCACTATCAAGCCAAACAATGGCACGGCTCCCTTCATGTACACCGTGCGCATAAACCCTCGAAGTGCGCTTCGCCTATCCTGACTGCTGAACCAGATCGCACCTGCTCTCCGCCCTCCAATCAACTTCACATCCGATAACAAGGATACGGTCGATTGGACGGTGTCACTCGTACGTACTCTCCACCTGCTCGGTGGACTTTCGCTCACCTTAAGTTCAGGCGTTTGGTCTGCCGTTCTGGCTCACTGTCATTGACTCGTCTGGCTACACCTGGACGAATGGGCCTCTACATTCGGGCGGCGGCGGTTCGACCGCATGTCTGTCGAAGAGTATATCAGAGTCGTAAGTCCATGTTCTGTGTGCCAGCGCATCTCTTAACTGACGCTCTCTCGGGTCCAGCGACAGTGGAGTCTCAACAGGCGGTGCCATCGGTGCAGCGTTCGGTGCGCTCATCATAGGCCTCATCGTCGGCGCCCTAGGCTTCTTTCTCTTCTATCGTCGCCGCGGAGGACCCGACTACTCCGCCGTCGGCAGCCTCGCACTGCGGCGGAAGTCCTCGGAGCCGCTCAACTCCTCCACATACGGCTTCGCCCAGCCCCCGTCTTCCAGTGCGTCCGGCACGTTCCAGCGCACGCACAGCTCCGGGCTGGGCGAGATCGATCCCTACATCTACTCTCCCGCCAGCGAAACGCTCCCGTACAACCCTTACAACCCCACTTCCTCAACCTCTCCCCCAAACTCCGCACACCAGTCCCAGAACCCTCCTCCTCCGACCGCGCAGGACCGTCGAGCCCCCCGCTGGAGCAGCAGTCCGCGCACGCATACATGCCCAGCTCATCAAGCAGCGCCGCCACGCTCGGAGGCGCAGTATCGCCGACGAGCACGGTCGCGCCGCCCATACCTATGCCGCGCTCGCCCATCGGCGGGTCTGGGCAGCACCAGCACGTGTACGTCGTGCACCACGATGGAGGGCGCCCGCCGCCGGTGACGGTATTCACGTCGGACGGGACGGAGGTCGTCGAGCTCCCGCCGCAGTACGAGCCGCCGCCGCCTGGGGAGGCCGCGCCGAGGGCACAGCGGCCGACGCTCGACGGGCAGCGGAGGCAGCCGAGAGGTTTGCCCGCAAAACAGCCTAGGGTGGCTTCGAATGGTGGTGGGTAGCCGGACCAGGACTCGCGTTCGGGAGGTAGAGAGCCTTTGGGGAGTGATCTGTGCTATATGGTGAGTGTCGGTGGTTCGGTATATACTGTAATTTTCTCGGGTAGTACGTATACCGGTATATCTCTACGCTTATTTTGGCTTATTAGTTGCTTCGTCTGTCGTGTCCAAGGTCCGCATAGTCGCTCTCGGTAATTGTTCAGCATGTGTCGTGTATGTTTTTGCTTGCTTACGCCTACGTCACGTCCGCGTCCACGGTCCTTTTCGTCGTCTCCTGTTGCTTGTTTCAACCCTTCCCTTCGGTCGTGGATGCTGTGGTTACAGTGTACATAGTCATGCCCCGTAGGACGTTCGCGGACGTTTCCCCCCATCATCTGCCTGCTCGGACATGCAGGTTTCCTGCCCATCGCCACGATCTTTACTCACCTACACGGCCGTCCTGGATCTGTATATGCTTCTCCGGACCGGGCACCGCCCTGTCTTACAACTGTATTCTACTGCACCATCTACCAGAACTGCGGACATTCATACCAGTATCTGCGGTCGTTGGAGGACCGGATCCGATCGCGGACCTTGCGCACGCAACCTATGGCGATCATCCGAAATTGAAAGCGGGGCACTACATACGTCGAAGCTTGAGCTTCACGGACAAGTGACATAAACTCCGATAGGTGCGGGTCGCCACCCGTCCCGCTCGCTCAACTTCCTCCAACCAGGCGGCAGCTGCAGGACCTCCGTGGAGACGCGGGCGTCCGAGGTCGTCGTGGATGCTGCGTCGAGCGTGTCTGCAGAGTCGGCGTGCTGGAGGGCGAGGAGGGCGTTCAGGCGGCTGTCCATGACGGCGACGACGTTGTCGTCGTAATCCTGTGGTGGTGGGATCTCGCGATCAGGGATGCGTGAAAACGTGCGGGGCTGGGAGGACGAGACTGACCTTGGATGACTGTGCGGGATTCTGGGATAGGATGGACAGCGCGGCTGCGAGCTTCGGGCGCTCTGCGGAGATGACCTGCAAGAGGGCGTTCGCGCTACACCCATCAAAGTCAGATCAGCCCACCGCGAACCGCAAACCCAAACAGCAGGAACAATCACGCACGCTCTGGACGCACCGCCGTCCACCCGGTCTGGGCGGAGGGCGGAGACGATGCGCACGACGATGTTCTCCCGAAGTTCGGCCGCTTCGTCGGCGTCTGCGACGCCGCTTGTGCAGTTGTCGACTAGCCACTTCGCCCAGCTTGCGAGGCACATGTCGTATGAGGGGTCTGTCTTCGGCTCGTCGACCGCCATGTCGAGCGAGACTGAGTCGGCCGTAAAGTCCGTGCTGGATGTTCCCGGAGAGACGGGGCGGGAGAGGTGGGTGGTGATTGCTGCAACGAGGTGCAATGGGAGAGCGGGGTGCAGGGTCTGGAGGTGGGTGAGCAGCGGAGACCAGATGGAGATGGAGGAGCGCGGGAGGGCGAGGGAGCCCTGGTCGGGCGACATCCGCTTTCTGCAGGCGGTCGTTAGCAGCACGAGCACACGGTGAGCAGCTAGCGGACTGACTTCTTGGACAGGGGCACGAGCATGCCCTTCTCCAGCAGGACGTCGGACAGCCTGTCGAGCGCCCACTTTTCCCGAGCGTCTTCCTCCGAGTCGTCGTTCTCGTCCGGGGCGACGTCGTCCCATGCGACGCCTCCTGTTGTGGCGGAGGACGCGATCTTGGCCTCGGAGATCCATCGCTCGATGTCTCGCAGGGCTCTGGTAATGTCTGCGCGGTACTGGATGTGCAAAGTTGCATCGCGGGTCGTTGCCTTCAGGAGCGATTTATACTGCTTGAGCAGCGGGGCGAGCGGGCGTAGCGGAGGAACGGGAGCCGAGCTCTTTGCACTAGGGTTAAGCGTCGGAAGGAAGTAGTTGTGAAACAACCATGTCATGGCCTTGATGAAAGCAGGACGGTCAATAATCTGTGTCTGTGGATGGTCGACCAGAAGTATGAAAGTACGAACCTCTCTTGCGGCATCACGCAGGACTTCCAGGCTGGGCAAGTCCTCGTGCGTAGCAGCGTGGCGGAGCTCGACAAGCCATGCCGGAAGCCCGAGCTGTTGGGCTATGCTGTGAATGGATCTGGCATATGCACCGAGTTGGAGCGGGTCGACGAGGCCGTTCACGAGTCGGATGATGGCTGACGCGTAGCTCATGCGGAGGGAGAGGTACGTGGAGGAAGAGGCCACAATCCCGTCCTGAAGGAGCACGCTAAGGATTGAATGTGCAGACTCCAACGCGTGAGGAAGAGGTACGGCGGCTCTCCATGCGGCCAACTATGAATGCAAATGCGTCAGACAGATTGCACAAGGATGGAAGTTGTGTATAATGCGATCACCCTGTTTACGGCGTGTTGTTTTGCCTCGAAATCATGTTCGTCGGTGTATATCCATGCGCAGACTTGCTCCAGCTCCGCGAGGCTCTCCCATGGGACGCGGCGGGGAAGTTGCATCCTGGGTGACGATCCCAACCACAGTGAGCGAACTTGGAAAGATTTCGGTCCGACACCTGCAAGCGCTTGCTGTGCCACGTGGCGGCCATGCGTTCGAGAACCGCAGCGCGTTCAATTCAACCTCAGAGTCGCAGCTCCTTCAGACCACGACTAGATGCTTACATTACTACATGGTATGCAATTACCGCACACACGCTGTCCGAAACGACTACAGGCTGCATACCCTCCCGCGACATATCCGACCAGTGTCTGTGCTGCTTCGGCACAGCCCTACGCTCATGAATCATTGTCTCGCCCCGCAAATCCACTAGAGTTGTATCGACGACGACGACATCAGTGCTATGTTCTCTACTCATCCATGCTGATCATAGTGATCGATTCAAGAGCAGTGTGTAGCGCACATCAGACAAAAATACGCTGCCCACCTTCCACGGAACCGTCGCAAGGCGGTGCGGTGCGTGCTAGCGCCCACCGACCTGCGCGGGGGTCGCGGGTATGTTCAGTTCGGTGGGTGCGTTCTCGGGTATGTCGATGGGCGTCCGACTCGACTCCCTCGTCCGGAAGACTTTTTGGCGATACAGCCACTGCTCTAACGCTGTCAGGGATCACAGCAACAGACAAGCCGACCCGCGGGAATGGTGGGTTTGGGCACTGGCGCTGCTTTGCATCTTCCGAGCCGAAGACGTCCTCGTGCTAGGACAGACAAACGAGTGCTTCTCGTAACACTCGACATACCCGAGCCCACGCCGTTTATAATGACCTACTTGCAGCCAGTGAGCCGTTCCCTATCCTCCTACCCTTCTCTCTTCTCACATACCCCTCCTCCTCCTCAGATCAATGGGCCTCGATGCACGCGGAAGCATAGCTGCGGTGGAAATCGCCTTCTACATCCCAGTCCTCCTCGTAGGCGGGTTCCTCACATTCCGACATGGCTTCGCACGCAAAGCCGGTTGGATATTCCTTGTCATCCTCTCCATAGGTACGTTGCCTCGGCTGCTCAAGGTCTTGCATCGCAGAGCCTGACCGTCCTCGTCTTCACAGTCCGAATCATTGGAGGCATAACCCACGTGATGTCAGAGAGCGACCCGACAAATTCGACCGAACGCACTATCTACTCAATCATGGAGGCCGCCGGGCTCTCCCCGCTCCTCATGGCGTCCCTCGGTTTCCTGCGTACAGTGTGAGTTGTGCCCCAGTAGCCGCGCAATTATCACCTCATTCACCACCCTCTCTATCGCCCCGCAGAACGCAATACTCACTTGAGGACAACAACCTTATGACGAGGGGCCTACGGATATTGGGTCTCGTCGGAACGGTCGGCCTCGCACTCGCCATCAGCGGAGGAGTGAGTGCAGGCGACGCGACGTCCCAGAGCAGCCTCAACAGCGCACTGGACCAGCGTCATGCCGGCTCCATCCTCTTCGTCGTCATGTACGTCGGGGCGGTAGGCCTGACAGTCATGTGCTGGCAGAACCGGGATGTCATCCTGCGGTACAGGCGCCAGGTCAGTTTCCAACCTATTTCCGCACTGCAGACTGTAGTACCGACACATGAGCTATTTTCCTGCAGCTGCTCAATGGCGTCACCGCTACGCTCCCCTTCCTCGGCGTCCGGGTGCTCTACAGTATCCTCTCCTCGTTCGCCCCGTATCCCTTAAAGATCGTCGATGGCCAGCAAGAACTGTCGATCCCGAATAACAGCGGCCTCGGCAAGTTCACTTCTGTCTCGTCCGAGTGGGGCATCTACCTCGTCATGTCCGTGCTCATGGAGTACATCGCCGTCATCATCTATGTCGTGGTCGGCATCATGACCCCCCTGGGCAAGGACGCGCCGCCAGAATACGTGAAGGATGAGGAGGAGGCACCGGGCCAGTCGTATGCGATGGGTAACCAATATGCGGCGGGTACCCAATATGCGGCGGGTAACCAATATGATGGCCAATGGCGACGGTAGTCGTGCGCGGGGATGCTGTGGCTTGTCTTTCCTCTCCGGTCTAGTAGTTTAGAGCTTGCATAATGACTGATTATTCTCCTACTTGTATTCTCCCTCTTGATGCTGCCAACCAACCCGAGGCGCAGCAGTTCGCGATACTCCATAGGAGACCTATGGTTCACTATTGGGGACTCTTGACAATTCACATGCGCTTTCCGTACATTGACATCCTGCTCCTGTGTCATCTCTCCTTACTTGAATTGAAAATGGGCGGTACCGGTTATGTGTAGAGCAAGCGAAGAGTGAGGTTGCATTCCCCAAATCATTGCCACGAGCATGCATCTGCAACAGTTACTCCACGGTCTCACATCACCTGTGGTTGACAAAAATATACAGCAGCTATACTAGTGTTAAAGACCACAGCACCAGAGCACTCGGTCCGAGGATGTGAAGCAGTAAGCGCTATCGGTGCTGTATATCTTCCTGGGCGAGGAGGTTATCGTCCTCGGACAGACAAACAAGTGCTTCGAATTCTAGCATCCCCAGCTCACCGCCGTGTATACCACCTGTTCACTGCCAGATCAACCATTCGCACTTCCTCCCCATCCGATCCCTCCCCTACAGCTTCTCTTCATCCCAATGGGTCTCGATGCGTGTGGGATCATCGCGGTGGTACAGATGGCCATGTACATCCCCAAGCGAGGTCCTCGACCTGCGAAACGGCTTCTCACGCAACGCAACGCCGGCTGGATATTCCTCGTCACCATCTCCATATGTGAGTCCCCTCCCGCAGAACCCTGGGGCACTTGTGCACGCTTCGGGGTCTGACCGCAGCCCCAGTCCGCATCGTCGCCGGCGTGACCCACGTTCTGTCAGAGAACGACCCGACGAACAAGACCGAACGCATCATCTACAATCCCATGGAGTCTGCTGGGCTCTCCCGGCTCCTCATGGCGACCCTCGGGTTCCTGCGGACGGTGTGAGTCGTGCTCAAGTGCGCTGTGCGTAAGAGACTCACCGTTTCCTTGGTCTCTCTCCAGCACCCAGTGCTCGCTCGAGGACAACACCCTCATATCGACGGGCCTGAAACTGGTGGGCCTCGTCGGGACCATCGGTCTCGCGCTCACCGTCAGCGGAGGAGTGAGCACAGGCAACGCGACGTCCCAGAGCTCCCTCAACAGCGCGACAACCCAGCGACACGTCTGTGTCGTCCTCTTTGCTCTCATGTACCTCGGAGGAGTCACCCTGACGGCCCTCTGCTGGCAGCGCCGCTCCCTCATCCTGCGGCACAGGCGCCAGGTGAGCCTCAATTCTCGCGCGCGCCGAGCTGCAGTGCCGACACAACACACCTGGCGATTGTCTGCAGATGCTCAAGGGCATCGCTGCCACGCTCCCCTTCCTCGGCGTCCGTGTGGTCTATGGTGTTCTTGGCGGGTTCGCCCCGAGCCCCTTGACGATCGTCAACGGCCGGCAGGTGCCCTCGGTCCCGAGTAGCGACGGCCTAGGGAGGTCACCTCTGCGTCTTTCGAGTGGGGCACCTTGCTCGTCATGTCCGTGCTCATGGAGTATATCGCGGTGCTCGTCTACGCAGTCGTGGGCGTCGTCACGCCGCTAAGCAAGGACGTGCCGGACTACAGGAAGACGGACACCTGGAGCGATTCGTACCTGTTGTATTCCAAGTTACGATAGCAATGTTGCCGACGGGTTGAGCATACGAGCCCTCGTAGTGGACCTGCTTTGAATCTTTATGAATGCATAAGTAGCTTATCGAAGTCTACTAGCATTAATCCGGCGAGGCGCAGAATGAAGTGCGTGCTCACCTCTGGTACATCGTTACGACTCTTCGACATGTAGGTGCAGAGCGGTGGGGAGCCACCGCCCCGCTGACCAGTGCTCAGTTTGGAATCTAAGCCAGGGTGGCTTAAGGAGAGGAAGGGTTTCAGGCGTCTATCAAAGCTATGTGAGCCTGCCTGCGCACCGGGCCTGCGACCACCACACATATGCACCTCCGTCATTTCCGCATTCCTGACAGACTCATCTTATCGTGAGCCCATACTTCAGTGAGAATACTACTAGTACACCGGGGGACACCCGACGCGTTGCCTGATCGAGCACGGCGTCGGTCCGTGTCCGACGCAGGCGGACGCTGGCCTGGGGTCCTCCTCCTCGCCCCACGTAGCATACGCATGCTACGTAGGTCTCATTCGAGCGAGCTATAAAGCGAGGACAACGACGACTGAGGGGGAGAGCATGTCAATTTTTCTCTCCCACATCTGGTCTTCCCGCTTGCGTCTGTAGTACACTCAACTCACTGGCGCAGATGGGCCTCGACGCCCGCGGAATCATCGCAGCAGTCCAGGTCGCGACGTACGGCCCGCTGCTCTTCGTGGCATTCTTCCTCGCCTGGTGGGAGCGCGACAGGAGGATGGGGTGGCTCTTCCTTGGGGCGATGTCCGTTCGTACGTCCTCCCATCTACAACAGATGGTAGCGATCCAGACTGACAATGTTACGGGCATGACACTACGCAGTCCGGCTTGTGGGAGGTATCACGCACATTTTGTCGGAGTACAACCCCACGAACGTCGCAGAACGAACGATCTACATCATCACTGAGGGAGCGGGACAAGGACCGCTACTGGCGGCGACACTTGGGTTTCTGCGCACGGTGTGAGTTCTCGCCTCTTAACTTGTGACCTATGGGTATAGCTCACCACGCATGCTGCAGCGGGCAGTATTCTCTCGACAAGACCTTCGTGTTCTCGAGAGGCCTGCTCGTCGTCGCGCTGTCTGGCGCAACGGGCGTGATCCTCGCAATCGTCGGGGGCGCGAGAGGAACAACGGCGACAACATGGGATGAGTACAACGACAACGTCACACTCCGCCATGCCGCCATGATCCTCTTCATCATCCTTTTCTTCGGCATGTTGTGCATCGTGCTGTACTGCTGGATGCATCGGAAACGCATTCTGAGGTACAGACAGAGGGTAAGTCTCACTATATGCACCTTCGTGCTTGACGATTACTGACGGGAGTGGACATACCCAGCTACTCATCGCAATCACCATGACAGTCCCGTTCCTCCTGGTGCGGATCCTCTACGGGGCACTCTCCTCGTGGAGCCCTGCGACTGTGACTTTCTTCGGGGGACACCAGGTTCCGGTGCATCCGAGCAACTCGGGGCTGGGCAAGTTCAGCGCTGCATCGTCGCGTTGGGGCATATACCTCGTCATGTCGGTGATGATGGAGTATATCGCCGTGGGCATATATCTTCTCGGTGGAGTCTTGATCCCTTTGCGGAAGGAAAAGATCTTGGACGAGTCGGAGAAGGGTGAGGAGAACTACTGGAGTCGAAGTCAGGTAACTACCAACAAGAACGGGGTGGTCGTCGAGCCAGCATAGGTCACTTACCATGGGCTTACTGAACGGAATAGGTGTCTCCTGCATGGGAACGTACCTGCTGTCTTGTGATCTGTGTGCTCCAGAATTCCACCACAGTCGCACTGCACACGCACGAATGTTCGAAGGTGAGAAAGAGACGAATATATTGGATGAATGTGCGAGCTACATAGTCAAGCACTTCCCACACCGTCTGCGACGAATCGCGAGGCGGACTAGAAAGCGCTCCGGCTTAATTGAGCTCAGTCGGTGTGATCTGCCCTCTGTCCACGGGTACCCCAGGCCACTTGTAGCAAGACAAGACAGAGAGTTGCAAGGCGAAGCAAGCACCCAGCCGTGGTGAGGGAGAGATGAGAGAAGTCTTCCCGCGCCTCGCGAGCTTTATGGACGCCGGGAAATGCCGTGTGATCAACGCGTGCCTATTTGGCAGGCGATATAAGTGCAGGGCTGAGGGATGTCGTCATCGATGTATGCACGGTTGCGCGCACTCGCCCACCATCTCTACCCAACCCTCAGAACAGCCAGAATGAGCACCGTCCACAACACCAACCAGGCCTGCTGCTCGATCCCCCCCGTCAAGTCTGACTACGCCCCCAAAGGCTCCTACAAGTCCTATGCCGGCTTCAGCAAGGTCAGCTTCCCCGCCGATCATCCATATCAGCTGCGAACGCGAATCGCTGAACTACTGGACAGGTCTACGTGACTGGCCCTCAGACCCCTGGCAAGGTCGCCCTTGTTTCCGTCTACGACATCTTCGGGTAAGTAGCCTGTCATAAGCGGAGGATCGCGACGCTGAACGGACCGCAGGTTCAAGCCGCAGACCCAGCAGGGCGCGGACATCCTCGCCGAGAAGCTGGGTGTGCAGGTTCTCATGCCCGACTTCTTCGAGCCGGGCGAGCCGTGGCCCGTCGACCAGTTCCCTCCCAAGACCGACGAGGAGAAGGCCAAGCTCCAGCAGTTCTTCGGGGGTATCGCCAACCCCGGTAACGCAGTAGAGAAGGCTATCAACGTCGGCAAGGCTCTTAAGTCCGAGGGTGTTGAGTTTGTTGGTCTGTACGGTTACTGCTGGGGTACGTAAACCTGTTGCGTAAAGCGAGCACACTTCTGAGGTATCCCCGTAGGTGGCAAGGTGACCATCTTGTCGGGCTCGAAGGAGGGCACTCCGTTCGGCGCTGTCGCTTCGATCCACCCTGCGTAGGTATTTGGGGCGTATACTGCCAAGATCAATTGACTTACACACTTGCCCTCAGGATGCTTGCGCATGGTGACGTCACCAACCTTAACATTCCTCTCGGTCTATACCCCAGCAACGACGAGCCGGTTGACGAGGTTAGTAGCCGCAGTTGTGTGCCAGAAACCAAACACTGACCTTGCTGGCAACAGACCAAGCAGATTCTCGAGATTATCTCCAAGAAGCCAATCTCTGAGAAGAGCGACTACAAGCACTACGACTCGTGCGTACTCTCCATGTTCCCCAGTCGCTCTAACTTACACGGGCCCGATATCGTCTAGCTTCCACGGCTTCGCCGCTGCTCGAGCTAACCTGGACGACCCGGAGAACAAGAAGCAGTACGTATCGTTTCCTCCAATGCTCGGGAGTGCACACTGACTCTGCGACAGATACGAGGACCTGTACGCTCGCCTTGTGACCTACTTCAGCAAGGCCGCCGGCATCCCCGTGAAGGAGTGACCTGCTGCTGCTCGTGGAAGGAATCAAATTTTGTTGTACATTACCCGGATGCTATCCCCCTTTAATGTATCGTACACGGTCGGACGCTAGGCATGTTCCCTAAACAGTACACGAAAGCAAGGTGAGTTCGGCGGAAATGATACAAAGATGAACAGAGCACAGGGGCTGTGCGGAACTAGTGAAGAGTGTTGAGTACACCGATGGGCAACCCGTCAGAAACTTTGACCATCCAGAATGGACCTGCGATGAATGAGAGTCAGTCACTTTGCATGTATCCCGCGGGAGTAAACCCACCTGCAGGGTCGTCTATGCGTTCTTAGGGTCAGCGTCGATAAGCAGGGCGACATAACGGCATCGTTCCTACTTACCGCGATCGTGATGAGCACCGGTCCATATTCCGGCCACTCCTGCAGCACTGCAGACGTGGCCTACTTGCACACCTTCCGCGCTACAAATAGACATTCTATGAGTCGCACTCTTCACCAAGCAAATACCAACCGACACGCGCACCTCCACTGCATGCGTCCGTCGTACGAAGTCACCTGCGCACGCCCATTGAGAGATCGTCAGCCATTCCGCCACCCGCACTCGAGATGGAAAAAGCAGGCCGAGTCTCCGAGAAGCCCGCCCACCTCACGCACAAACTGCCACCGCACCGCCCCGTCCGAGAGCGTGCTGACCTTGCCGCGGATCGTCGCGTCGTTCGAGTGCTGCGCCCCGCGCGAGTAGCCCTTAAAGTACAGCGTCGGGAAGCGCGGGTCGTCGTCGCAGTCGCCGATCGGGCCCCCGCGCGGTGACCCGCTCCGCGTGGACGGGTCGAACGGGATGCGGTGTGGCTCTGCGAAGTAGTCGTCGCGCGAGATGAGCTCGAGCGTGAGCTCGACGGGGCGCAGGGCCTCGTCGAAGGGGTCATCGAAGAAGTCCGGGTCGTGCGGGCCTGGGGGGAGGGTGCTGTACTGGAAGAGGGAGAGGGTGGTGGTTAGTGCACGCGTATGCGCAACCTCAGAACTCGGAGTTGGGTCTTACATTGAACATGTATAGATCCCTGCAGGTATGAGATACAGCGTAGTCAGTCCAGCGGCGCCATGAAGCTCTACAGGCACTCACCGATAGTCCATGAAGCATACGAATCGCCGCCAGGTGCCAGATACTCCAGCCCAATCGCTCTCCGGCCGCTGAGACGAGCCAACGGCACTGTACGCGCGGAGCGCGTCCATCTGGAAGAGCGGCTTCTTGAAGTAGCCTAAGCTCGAAATCGGTACATCACGCAGCTTGAGGCCCACGACGTTCAGGATGTGCTCGATGTGCTCCCAGTTCACGAGCACGGTGCGCCCGTCCTCGCCCGTGCGGTACGGCCCCCAGAGCGTGCTCGGCTGGTACTTGCGCATGTCGTACACGAACGCGCGGCTCGCCTTGCGCAGCGTCGCCATCCGCACGCGGCTGTGGATCTCGAAGCTGCTCTCGTGCGAGAGCGCGACGCACGCGCGCAGCCGTGCGCGCATCTGCTGCGCCTGCACAATCCGCGCCGGGGCCCAGCACACCTCCGGGTCGTGTGGGTACGGGATGTCGACGTCGTCTGGGCCTGCGCGTGCATCCTTGACGGGGTCGGAGGAGGAGGGCGAGCCGCTCCCGTCCGCGTTGAGCTGCCCGAGCGATGAGATGTTCACAATCGCGCCGGTGTAGACGGGGATGACCTCGAGGAAGCGTGTCTTGCGCAGGACGCGGTCGACCCAGCGGATGTTCTCGGAGCGCGACATTAAGCCCGCGGTGGTGCTGGGGCCGTCTTCCTTTCCCGCGGAGGCCTCTTCTCTGAGCCCGCTATCTGCGCCGTCCACGGGGGCTGCGGTGTCTATTGCGGAGAGGAAGGCCTCGTAGGCGGCCTGGAGGAGTTCGACGTCGTGGGCCCTGCCCGAGCTCGCGATGAGTTCTGCCTGGAACCTCCGCTGCAGTTCCGGTCGCCACTGAACTTCCTGCTTGGGTTCATAGGTGCCCAATGTCCCAGAGAGGCTTGGTGCAGCGATGCGGCCTTTGGGCGTAGCAATCGCTCGCCGCAGGTCGTCAAATGGGCGGCCAAGATAGAGCTCGCGCCACAGATACTGGTCTTCTGTCTCGTAGACGATCCGATGGGCGTGGCGACATGTTCGTGCATATCTCTGGATTCGTATGTACGTCAGAAACTTGTGCTATAGCGGGTACTGAAATGGTCATACCGAGACGTCGCGCGGATCGCTGAAGGTAAGGATGCGCTCAATCACCTCAGCCGGTAAGGAGTGTAATGAGAGGGCGTCTGGAGCTGGCTTAGTCGCTCCCTCGTCGCCTTCTGTCTGTGCAGTTGAGAACATGGTGGATGGTGTTCAAGTACGGCTGCACTCTGACCGGGCTGTGAAGCACACACGAAACACGGCCCGCCGACCGCGTTCACCCAGATAGGAAACTCCTATCTTTACCACGCTCTGGATTACGAGTACGTGTGAAGTGTACAAAGGACTGGTTCGCAGCGACAACCCTGAAGGAGAACGAGAGAGACAGAACGACAACACGGCGAGAGACGAACGGCCACTGTACGCATAGACAGAAGGATCTAGGTATCCAGGATATTGCTGTCAGTGTGCCAGTCAAACGAGACCGACGATGGGAAGCAGCAAGACGAAAGCGATCGGAAAGTAGAATAGGGAAAATATGACAAGGCAGCGGTCGACCCGGTTGCGCGGCAATCTGAAGAACCCAGGGCAGATGTTAGCAGATTCCGAGTCCACCGTGTGGTGGTCGCTAGGAGCTTCGCGAATGGCGTCTTGAACAGTCTCTGGAACCCAACGACCTGAGGCGACAGGAGGTCTAGGGGTGATGGACGAAGATGCGGCAGAGAGCTGCTGAGTACGGGATGTATCCCTGATCATGGTCGCCTGATAGACTCTGGAGCTACTAGTAGAGGGGTCTCCGAGCGCATTGCTGGATCGCGCGCGTGGCAAGTTCCTTCGCAGTTGTAGCGCAGAGGTCGAGGCGCGTGGGGTGTCGTCCGCAGTCAAAGGCTGCTGGTCCAGTCCAGTAGGCGTGAAATCTGTGTCGATGACGAGCGGAGGAGACCGAGAACCAGAGCGCGAGGGAGATGGGGACTGCTCCCGTGAACTGAAGTCGAAGATAGGAGTGCAGAGCTGTGCGGTTCGTCCACGAGAACGATACGGCGTTGCAGCCACGGAATGCTTGCGCGGTGTGACCAGTGGGTCGTGATATATCGAGACTTGTAGGATTGACCGCGGGTAGGAACCCCGAGCCTAGCAGAAATCACCCCAAACGCATGATCAGCACTGTGCTAACGAGACGTAGTCTTGCCGAACTGATACGCACCTTCTTGCGAAGTACCGGAATGTGCGCAGGCACGCGCGGGGGCAAGACGACGGAGCCCGCCCTGTTGCGGATACCGTCCGTCCAGTGGACATGGCGTTCCCCGTCTCCTTCCTCATCTCCTGCGTCCGAGTCAAGTCCGTCTGTGCTAGGAGAGTCCTCCAGTTGGTTCGTGTCAGGAGAGTCCGGGCTGTCGTTCGGCTTGGATAAGGGTTGGAAGGTCTTGCGGCTCTCCTTGAGGTCGAGCTCCGCTTGGTTCAGTTGCACGGAGCGGTCTGCGAGGACATGTCGTTGCTTGCCACTGTTGCCAGCCCGTTCGATGACGAAGATGGTATTGCGCCGGTGAGCGACCTTGCGCGGTGCGACGGTTCGCGATGAGCCAGGCGTTCCAGGGAACTTCTTCAAGTCCAAGTCGAGTCCGGTCTTCGCAGGTGTGTTTCGAACGGCCGCGGGCACGGGAAGGAAGTTCTCGCGGCCGCCTCGAGCGGCGCGGGCGCGGCGGGTGCGTATGGGCGACATGATGTGGGCGACGAGGTGGTTGGGGACGTCGGGGAGGTAAGCAGAGAGCGGACGTCATCCTATATACTCGAAGCCTTGCCCGTCTTCACAGATCCCAGGGCCGATGTGCCTGCGATCGAGGTTGAGTGTGACGGACGCGACTGGTGCCGAATTCAACCTGGGAAGCCAATTCACTGTATCACGGAAGTCGTGAGCACTGAAGAGACACAATGGTGTGATTTCGTCAGAGGAGAGGACACAACACGAGCCTGATAATACAACCAATAGTCCGTTCAGCACACGCACAGTAGCAAATGAATGGCTACACGGCGACGACACATATGTACCGGATTCTATACTCTGGAAAGATCGTGAACGCAAAAGATAGGGCAGAAGTATAGAAGATAAACAATATGTACAGTATACTTTTCCGTGATGACAGGATATGTAGTGGGTACTATGGGAGGGTCCGAGTCGCTCCGTCAGCTT